>JAWZSL010000003.1:17227182-17827182 GCA_034769285.1 Lutjanus argentimaculatus
TATTCTTAAACTATGCAAAACATTAACCGACATGACTGACAGATACATACCTGGTATGAAGCGGTTCAGATGTAAATGAAAAGACTCTAAGGATGTAGAGCCTCTGGCACATCTGTAGGTGGGTAACCGCACTCCTCCCTTTGTGAGCTCCCCTGTCTTGGCATACAGTGCAACACCTGGCGGGTCCTGGATGCACTTAATATGCTTTCTCTGGACACGCCAGATGTGCTCCATCCTCTCCCTGTCAAACAGGGGAACTCCAAGGGAATCGTTGCCACCGGGCCCGATGAGCCCCAGCAGAAGCTCCTCCAGCAGTTCAGTGGTGGTCTCCTCACCACGGGTCCTCCTCCGACAATGGAGAGCCAGCTCCTCCTTGGACAGATGTTTATTGATGTCACCATCAGTAGGGGAAGACAGGCCCTGGGATTGAAGCTGCTGTCTTTTTGCTTCGCGCAACAGAGCTAAATCAGCTGCATCCCACTCAAATATGCACGCTGACAGGCGTGACATAAAAACTGGGTACAGCTGATGAGCATCTGTAGAGCATCCCAGAGCGATTCGGCGCATGAAGTGCCAGATATCCAGCCTTATTGTAAGGTCTGGCCACCCACTGAATCTGGCCTTCAGCTTGGTCTCCCCCACTTCAGCACAGCAGCCACAGTCCACATATAAGGCTACGGGGGGCTCCACACCAGCTTGCTGGTACCTCTTCACCAGGTCCGCTGCCATCATGTCCAGGCCAGCTCCCTCCTGAGCAGTCAGCACACTGATGAGGATCTGGCCATGCTCATTTCCCACAGAGGTGAGCCAGAGTGCTGTTCCCTTGGCTGTGCCAGCAAGCTTTTTGGTGATCTGAAGAGAGCAAAATTAGTAAGATCTCTGCCAACATGATTCAGTAATACTGACTATAGGAATAATTAGTAATTGTCTAATATAAGCAGCCTATTTTAAAGAACAAAGATTGTTTAACCTTTTTGGTGGAATCCATTTTTAGAATGGTGCCGTAGGTCGATGTTATCCTGGCCTTGATTTCCTCCAGCCTTGTTAAAATGTCCTGGCTGTAAACGGAGAGGAGCCACTTACAGCTCGGCACCACAGCAGGCTCTGGGGGCTCTGGGAAGGTCATGGGCACCAGTCCGGGACGCTGGAGGAAGTCCATACACTCTGTCGTGTACCGTGCTACACGATGCAGCCACTCCTCTGTGTGGTTCTCCCTCAGCTGTTTTAAAACCCGTGTCGGGCTGTTACCCAGGCCTCTTTCCCGCAGAAGACGGATCACCCGGATGTCACACGCAAACCTTGGTAATAGACAGACATATTAGTAAGAATATTTTACATAATTTAAATTTTACAAAGCAGGAGATGTTACTCACTTCTGCGTAAGGATGACCCGAAATTCTGATCTGTGAGCCAAGTCCAGTTGTGTGAGGACAGTCTGGCTCCAGGACACGTGGGAGCATCTACATTTGGTGCAGGTTAGAGTCTCTGTCACCATATTGTAGATCCTGTCCACATCCAGGACCCGCCGTGCCCTCTTGTGCACCCCGGCTCCTGTAAGCTGGTGCCCTCCACAGGCAGGGTTTGGGACAGACCACCTTCACCTTCCACAATTTGTAGGGCATCCAGACAAGAAGTGGGTGGGCAAAAAAGCGGTCTGGAGCAGGAGCCTGGTTGTACAGATGGCTTGGCTGTGGTGGAAAGTACCAGAGCTTTAAATGGTCCTGAAGCACCAGTTTTCCCTTGGGCCCTGACTTCAGCACGGTCTTCATAATCCATTTGTGGTCTTCAGGTGGCAAGCCCTCTGACCACAAACGGGGCAGCTGAGGTGTCAAAGCTCCAGGTGCCTCTGTCCTGGACTCAGCAGCCTTTGCAATAACAAAACAATACACAAACATACTTAATACAGATAAAAAAATACTGCTGCTGATCTACACAGTATAAAATTAAATGTTAAATTTCTTACCGACACAGTGGGACAGGCTACTACAGGACCGACGACAGGTGCTGAAGCTGGAACATCTGTCTGTGGGGCTGGAGTCTGTAATAGCTTAATAAGGTATATACTCACATTGGTTAAAAAGTCATAGCATTTCCAACACAATCAAACCTAAATAATCACTTCATGCTTCACATGAAACAATATTATCATGCTTTCAAATGTAATTTCTGATTTGAATGGTTTGTAATACTCTTAATATTTATTTTAATATTTTATGGAAAATTGTATGTAGAAATACAGATACTTTAATTGTATTTGAAAAGAAGATTACATTATTACTCACTGAGACAGCAGTGCTGGCTGGAGGACTGGTACCTTCGTCAGTGGGGTCGGTGACTTGGGTCTGTAAAGAATTCAGTCTAAGTTACTTGTATTAATCACACAATTTAAACAGTTGCTATTTGATTCCCGTTACCTGGGATACTCTTCTGGCTCTGCTGAGATTTGGCTTCGCAGCAGCAACATGAGCACCACCGAATCTTGGTTTTGTAAACTGAAAGGTAAATAAAGCCGTGTCATGAAAAGACTAAATTGTCAAACTATCATTCAGTGAACAAAATGGCAAATATTTATTTATTTTATGAGTGTCATTAACTGTTCAAATACCATTGACAAATTCAATAAAGGTCGCTGCTTCTGGCCCCCTGCTTCCAGCACTGGCCTCAGAGCTGCCCCTTGGACCGGCCCCACTGCAGCAGTTTGTTGCCCCACGGTGCTCTGGTCCGAACCCACGGTGCTCTGGTCCGAACCCACGCTCTGGACTGAGCCAACCGCTGCAGCCTGTTGCTCTGCAGGCCCCTGAACAGTTGGCTGTTGTTGTATGGCAAAGCAGAAACATCACTAATTAGTTTGTACACTGATATGCACACACAGACACATATACACTACTTTAGTTTTTAATTTGTCAGTGTTACCTTCTGAGTGTGGAATCCACACACGCACTTCCTCACTTGTCCAAACAAGGACGTCTGTCCAGGTTTCTGCATCGGACATTTCTCAATCTAAAAATCATAGTTGTATATTTGATGGAAATAAGCATGCATAAAATAACTGCATTTTAGTTGTGTAATTACAGATATGTAATGTATGTTATTTGCTCATTAGATGTTTGTTAACTCACACGAACCCAGCTTCTTATTATATTTGATCTAATTTATGATGAGTAAAATGAATTGTGCCATGAATGTTCTCATACCTTTTGATACAGCTCGTACCACTTCTTCTGTCTGGGAGCTGGCCTGTTTCCTTCACCTGCAGGCCAGGCCCCGGTGCTGGCAAACTTCCTCAGGCGGGACATCCACTCTGAGTCTGCCATCGCCTTGTGTGTTTTTGTTTTTGAAGACATTGCCTTTGGTGACATAAATGCATGAACATATGAACATTAAGTGTATAAAAAACATAAGTGCTGGAACATGAAAGCAAGACCATCAGCCTTATAATATTCTAATAATCCCGTGAAAAAAGTGAAATACGCTGCATAGGCTATATTACGTCCGTGTTTGTAACAGAGCTGATGAATTAACTTGATTTCCATTATTAATATGTATTCTTATAGTATGTGGTGGAAAATATGAATTAGAAAGGTAGTTATTTACCTACTTAAGGAATTCTTTATTTTTACATAGACTGAATAACGTGGCATTTCATATAATCAAGGATGTAAGTAAAGTCAAGTAAACTCAGTCTATCTACCTCTTTGAAATAAGAGATTACACGTTTATTTTCAGATCAACTGTATCAATCAATGAGGGGAGAAACAAGGAAGGTAAACTGCAGTTTACTCACCGCACTATTTACCAGCAAACCCTTGCATAAAACGAGTATAATATTGACGTTTTTACTCTATTAGACCTACATTTGTGTGTTCTCAGGAGGGTTAGAAAGGCCTAACCGTACTCCGCTGCTGAGTAAGCTGGGTTCAACCTCGCTTTAAAGCCGCCCGACTGTAAGAACTGTAACATGGCGGCTAACTACTGTTAATAACACACACATACGATTACCGTAGCCAACCCGATTTAACAAATATGAACTTATCAGGTGAAAACGGTAGTTTATCATAAGAAACACTGGCATGAGTCTCGCAAATAGTGTGAAAAGCCAAAATGAATGAAAGCACGCTTAAGGCTGAAAGCGGTGAAGATTACAAAAGCATATCCGTACGATCCCAACATAGTCAATATAGCCAATTACATGTGAAATTAGACGATTGGGCAGAAATATGACGCTTAAGAGCCAAAACATTTTATTCTCGAAACGTTGTATTCATAGTCGACCTGAACGACGAGGCTGATTACAAGAAGCGACGACGAGCGGAATTCCATTTAACGTTTTTCAGAAGCTAGCGAGCTAGATAGATGGCTAAATCGATATGGACAACATGACACAATGGGTAAAATTACTTCCATAATTACAGTTAATTCGTACACAGCATTGTAACAAATGTATAAACACTCACCGTGCCGTTTTAAATAACTTTAGACGTCTTCTTATCTTTGACAGCTCCAACATCCGATGCACGCCCCCCGTCGGAAGAAGCCCGCCTTCTGCTCCAACATTTCCAACATTTCTGTGCCGTGATTGGTCCAAATGTTGGAGCGGGGAAGAATCCGCCAACATGATTGGTCGTTGAATGTTGGAGCGAGAAACGCTATTGGCTGAATCTCTCCAATATTGGAAATGTTGGAAATGTTGAACGGACGATTCTGCGGCAGCTGGCGCTCAGGTCGCAGTCTCCCCTGGAGGCGTGGGTTCGAATCCCACTTCTGACAATAACCTTTTCTTTACAGTTCATATTGGTCTGGAAATTATGTATTAATAGACTACCTAAAAGAGAAATCATTAGCAAACATTAGCATTTCAGTCAGATGACAGTGTAAAACAACATGACTCTCCCTCAAAGTAATGTCACAGAAAGTACTGTAATAAGCCATGTCACCTAATAAATAAAAACTCACAAATAAGTGATAAATAATACATAAATCAGTATGAATGAACATCACGGAACGCCCCCTCATTCTAGTTCAAACATTAATCCGTCGTAATTGGTCAAATTTTGAAGCGGGGAAGAATCCGACAAGATGATTGGTCGCTGAATGTTGAAGCTGTGAAATGTTATTGGCTGGTTCTGTCCAATTTTTGAGAATATTGGAGGAGGGACTCTTTGCGTTCACGTCGCCGTCTTTCCGGAGGCTCGGGTTCGAGTCCCACTTCTGACATTAACTGTTTCTCATAGTTAACAGTTTCAATCGAGGAAAATAAAATAATAATCACTTTTAGTGAACTTACAATGAGTCCAGTGTTGTTCCAACTTCTAAATAAGGTGATTAAAAGTTAAAATATTCTATTCCTCTTTTTTGCTGTGGACCTCCTACAGCCCATTTTGAAAACGACTGGTTTGCAGTACATATAGGTTGATCCTTTGTTTTATTATGATTATTATTGTATGTTTATGATATGTGTACCACGTGTGGCAATTACTTTTTTCATAGTTTTCAGCTCCGGGTTGGAGTCTCCCCCGGAGGCGTCCGTTCAAAACCCACATCTGATGGTCTACAGTACATATAGGTCGAATTTGTACTTTGCGACTTGTATGATCCTATTGTGTTATTATACTTCTGTTGATTATTATGTGTTAATGTTGTGTATCCAACTTCTAACGATACTCCTTCTTCTTATAGTCTACAGTTTCAGATCGCAGTCTTCCCTGGAGGCGCCGGTTCGAATCCCACTTCTGACAGTAACATTTTCTGATGGTTTACTGTACATAAAGGTTGTACTGTACTTTGTAATTTTGATTATCCCATTGTGTTATTATTGTTATGTTTGTTATTGTGTGTTTATGTTATATATCCCACTGAAAAATATCATTTTCTCATAAATATTCCTCTTTTCTGTGCACATATGCCGGCTTGGCTACAGTTCTTCAGCTCCGAGTCACAGTTTCTGCTGGAGGCAAGAGTTCAAATCCCAGTTCTGGCAATAACCTTTCCTCATAGTCCTAATAGGTTGTGTTTATACTTCGTAATTTTGCTTATCCCACTGTATTTTTATGCATGTGATTATTATTGTGTGTTTATGCTTTGCAGAATCAACAATAATAGTCAATAAACTAACACACACAATGTCCTTTCAGTGATCTTTACCCGAGGATATACTTATGATACAGAAGTCTCCATGGAAATGCCCTGATTTTGCCAGTTTTATAGCTGTCTTACTATTTGTTCAACTTAAAATTACCAATGTCAGTGTCATCCATGCAGTTGCACCAAAATACCTGTAGAGGGCGCATCATCTCCTTCAACAAAATGACAATTGTCTCTCTGAATAGAAAGAGAAGCAGTGCTTGTAAAGTTGACAATTAAACACTCTTAGCTAATTTTTACAGACTTGTGTTGTGCAACCAAGCAAATAATCAAAGCCAGGCTACTTCATTTTAATTCTAGAGGAGAATGCAAAGTGTTTAAGGATGCTGTATGTCAGGGTGAAATACAAGAAAAGTTTTTAAAGTTATATTTCCATTTGGGGTAAGGTTGCAACCATAAAGTTTGTGTATTTATCTTTGTGTAAGTTTATACAGCTTCAATTAAGAGTTAGAATATTTATGATACAGTTTTGGGGGAAAAAAAGTTTATTTTTGCAAAATGTAAAGAACTCTAAGTTTTGCAAAGAAATATATCTGAAAAATCTAAACTCAAACTCAGTAAAACAAAAAAACGGATGCCCTTTTCAGTTCTATTTAGTATCTGAAGATTGTGAAAGTGCAGAAGCTTTTTTTTTTTTTCAGCCTGCAGTGTTTGTCACCAGTATTAATTATATGTGAGAGATGTCCTTTTGAGTCCGTATTGAATCATTCTTGTTTTAATATGTTTTGGCACTTCCAGATGGAGGCCGCCCCTGTTTCATACAATCTCCACATGAAAGGAAAGAGAGAAGAAGACTGTTTGTCCATTTCATGCAATAGTTAATGATACAAACACAAACGTTCAGAACTCACAGCACAGCACAGTTTACTTGCTAGTCATTTTATACAAATAGTAGAAAGAAGGTTTGTATCTGAAGGAGACAAACTGCATCACATTTGCCAGATAGATGTCGATACACAGAGACCGATTTTCAGACAGGTATTTGTAAAGAGAATCACAGAGTTGAATGTTTCAAACATCCCATTAAAAAAGCTTCCACTAACCTGTTGTAAGAAAAAAAGTTGACAGAGCTGTTTCAGTAATCACGTACAGTTATAGAAAGATATCTAGGTGATAGGTAAAGTTGAAATAAAACAGAAAATAAACGACAACTTAAAAAAAAAACATTCCAATAATCAGGTGGCGTCTAGTGGTAGGCGTATTTTTGTTTGCTGTCCTACGATGCTCGACCCGACCACAAACCATTTAACAAAACATCTGGAAGTCCCAAAAAGAACCACAAAATATTTTTATTCTCATTTTATCTATTTTTTTGTTTTGTTTTGTACACATCACAACCTGAAGACTTGGTAGGTTGACTGGTTGTCCATCATGTCTCTGGGTTATCATCCTCATCCTCATCCTCATCATCATCATCATCATCATCATCGTCATCATCCCTTTTGAGTCATCTAAAAGCACAGACCCCTTCAACATGCTGCAACACCCCTCAAAAAAAGCAATCACAACCCCTTTAATGGTTACATGTAAACTCTGTGGGTTTAAATTTTCGCACTCTTTAGGTGCCGTTCGACAAAGGGGGCAATAATCGCCGTGCCCTCCTACTAGAAGATTTCTACGTATTTTGAACGTCCACGTTCAAAGTCCCACACTGAGCAGACTGCTGAAGGGCCATGCCGAGTTTACAGGATGGCACAGAAGAACTTCTTCTCCCTGAACGGGTTCTCTGACGCTGGCACCGGCGATAACAGGGGGTCCTCTTTGGCATGAGCTTCGCAGTATGACATTAAGTCTGCCGCTGCTTTTGACACCTGGAATTAAACAGA
Source organism: Lutjanus argentimaculatus (assembly GCA_034769285.1). Classification (NCBI taxonomy): domain Eukaryota; kingdom Metazoa; phylum Chordata; class Actinopteri; order Lutjaniformes; family Lutjanidae; genus Lutjanus; species Lutjanus argentimaculatus. The sequence goes on from JAWZSL010000003.1 coordinate 17,235,150, forward strand.
CACACACACGCGCGCACACATCAGTACACGCTGACATTCAGTATACAGAGATAAAGTTAAAGAAACAGCTCCACATTTTGTTAAATACACTTGTTTGATTCCCTGCAGAGAGTTGGAGAAGAAGATTAACAACATTATCAGGTCTAGCCGGTTAGCTTAGCTTAACATAAAGACTGGAAACACTGGGAATTAGAACTTTAAAGCATAAAGTTATAAACTTTTGGAACTGGAGATATGGGTGATTAGCCTAGCTTAGCATAAAGACTGTATACACAGCACATATATTACCATGGAAACTGTTGTTTTCACATTTCTGTTTGTTTATTAACTAAATAAACATGATGCAACATGTTAATTTGTCAGAGCTAGGCTAGCAGTTTTAGGTTATTCTAAGATAAGCTAATACTTATGTTTTGCATGGATTAAACAAACAGGATGTAACGTGTTTATTAGTGAGTTTTAGCAGTCCTGGTTGGCAGATTTTTTTTTTTTTTTTAATTTTTTGCAATCGGATAGAGCCAGGCTAGCTGTTTGCCTATGTTCTCCAGTCTTTGTGCTAAGCTAAGCTAACCGCCTGCTGGTTCCAGGTCATGCGGAAACACTTCAGAATGGTTTCAATCTTCTCATCTAACTCTTTGAAAAGCAAATAATCCCCCAAATTTCAAACTATTCCACCAGTAGTATATGTAAAGTAAATTCGCTCTCGTTGTGGACGCGTGTCTGCTCACCTTTATCCTGTCGATGTTGGCCTCCATCTTCAGCTGCTCCACCAGCTTCCTGGCTTGTGCGATGCTGGCCGTGTTATTGCTCGCCATGGGCGCTGTCAGTCAGGTCTCGTGCGCTCTGCCTACGTAGAAGAGAAACAGATTCAAACATCTCAAACATCGCAGTTCACCCACAGCGTGCCACTGATGAATACGAGTACTATGATACGGCAGGCATGTATTATAACAGATACCCCGTTTATTGTCACATGCCCGTGAACACACACAATACCACAGACACGGGCATATTATTTATGGTGTCAGTTGCTAGGCAGCCCATGACAGTGAGGGGGAAGCAGGGAGGTGGGAGGAGAGTGAGGGGGCAGTGCTTTGTCCAGCTCTATATTTAAAATAGATAAACGGATAACTAACATTACTGGTTTAAAAAATGAAAAACTCTGATTTTGCTCTGATTATGGTGGTTTTCTTCATGCCTTCTAACATTTATTGACACTTCTCAATCACTGTGTCACACAAGGGCACAGTGTCAACCTTCTCCATCACTGAAAGACAATAAATCAATAAATCGATGCACTTTGTCTTTGATCCGAAGTAAGACAGGTCAGCAGATGGTATAAAGCTTCAGCAATGTTTTTTTTGCATATCTATTACTGTAATCCACTTTAAAGCTGTATTTGTAGCTTCTAACTGACCAATATTTCTGAAATAAAGCTAATTTATCATCATCATGGTAAAAAAAGTTAACCTGTTTGCCACTGAAATACTACATACTACTGCTCACTGGGCTTTGAGTTGTGATTCACGCTGTAAGTAAAAGTAAGAACTCAAAGTTAGTGTGTGAATGTTGTGCTCAATGGAAATGGAAGAGCCACAACTGGAAAATTAAAGTTTAATTTATCCTGTTTTGGATTTATTTCTCTTTCAAGATAGAGAACAATAAACTTTGATAATGTGTGTGTGTTCATGTGTCTCTGTGTGTTGTGTGAATGTGCACATCCTTACTTTCTTTATCTTTTCTCATAATTATTTGTTTTTTAATTTCAGTAAATACTATTATTTGCGTTTTAATGCATCCAGAGACACATTTTGTCTTGGGTCTGATGTGCGTGTGCTCACTGAAATAATGTAATTTGTTGTCTGTAATTTTATATTTAATAAAGTCAGTTATTTTGTACGGTTTGCTGAATTATGGGAATACTCGGGTAAGGTAAAAGTAGCTCAGTACTTGAGTAAATGTACTTAGTTACGCCCCACCACTGTAATGAATGATGTGAAAAGTTAGATACTTCAGTACAGTATGTACATTAATGTGCACCCAAACTAACAGTTTATGAATGATGAATAATAAATGGAAACCACAACATAAAGAAGTCTTAGTGAGAGGTCCCTGGAACAGCGTCAGTGCTCCTTGGCAGTGAGTCAGTGAGGCATCTGCATTTGATGTTCCTCCACCAGTTTATTGAGTTTTTTTTCCCTTTAATTTGTCTGTATTAGTGCACTGTTTTAGCTCTGTGTCCTCAGATGCTCCTCTGGCTTTTATAACCTCTTTGATTAAATGGATCAAGCTGCGCTGCGCTCTAAAACAGCGTCATCCTCGGTGTGTGATCAATCTTCCTTGCTCCCCCCCCTCCGTCATCCGTCTGTATGCACTGTGGTACGACTCAGTGTGAGGTTAAGACTGATCTCAGCGAGGTGTCGGGGCTGAGCGTGAATATTGATGGCCCACGGTGGCACACCTGCTCATCAGGCCGGCGAGCTGCTGCTGCAGGAATCTCTGCTGTCGCACCGACGCTGACCCCGATGACCTGATCGTTAGTTCAAACCGGCACAGGGTCAGCGGTCAGTTTGTCTGTTTCATGTGAGATTTATTAGTTTCACTGCCTGTCAGAGTGGCTGTAAACAAATGTACCTGCTAAATCTGACAAAATGTGTCACTACACTACTACATTTTTCCTGTTTCAAAAAATTGTGATTTAATTCTGCGATGTGGATATTGCACCTGGCCATACTGCGATTTTGTTGCAATTGCGATTAATTGTGCAGCCCTAAAACTGATGACCTGTTATTGCTGTATGTTGCGAGAGAAACAGGAGGATATGAGTTCATAAAATCTTCCAAAAGTGAGAGGATTTAGGAAAATCTAATGCTGTTATGAGAGCTGTCGTTTTTTGAAGGCAAATTTATTCATACTTTCCAATGAGTCGACATTAATTTGATGGAATCCTGGCGATCGTTGAAGAGGACATCAGTAAGGACAAAACAAAGAGACGCCCTCAGCACCGAAGACCGGCAGCATGACTCAGGTAAAATGATGTTTATGTGTCATTTGCAGCCTAATATTATGTTATATAAGGGTTTAATAAGTTGCAGGTTATGCCCTGTCAATTTGGCTGGATTTTGATGTTTTTCTAATGATTTGCGTGCGTGAACTTCGCCATGAGTTTATAAAACAACATATTTATAGTTTTATAGTTACTGTTACATACTGTTATATGTAAGCTGTAGCCTCTCAGACCGGAGCCACGAGCACACGCCTGAAGCGGGTACACAAGTTCTCGCCTAAGCGGTGCGACACAAGATATAAGAGATCTCGGAATACCTTCACACCTGGTGTGTGCACGCGGCTCCGGTCTGAGAGGCTGCAGTTGACATTTAGGCTAAAAACATGATGTAAATGGCATCTTTTGGGTCAAATTTTAATGTCATGGCTTACGGACACTTGGATTACACCACACGAGCAGTATGGAGACATTTTGTGTTTTTATCGTGTTCTTTTTTTTACATTTTAAAACTGGTCACCATTCACTTCAATTGTACTGGATTTGACTGAAACCCTGTTTTCTGCTGAAACTCCAGGATTGTTTTGTGAACTGAAGATCTTCACCCATCATCACATCGGCACAGGGGTGAGTAGATATTGAGTGAATTTTCATTTTTGGGTGAACTATCACTTTAAGGTCTGGTTCGCCTGTCGCTGGGAGTTACTCGCAGTCAACTTATTTTTTGTTTGTTTTTTTGTTTACTCTGTAAATTAAACTATATTTTGTATAGTAAAGTTAAATCTTATCTTAAAGATTAATCATCAACATTTCTGTTTAAATATGTTTCTGTCAGTTGACTAATCTAAACGTTTCAGGACTTGATAAAACAGTTGAGGTTGACTAGATTTACAGTGTTTTTGTCTGTCCTGTACTCAGAGTAATAAGGGAACATACAGTGTTTCTACATATATATAAAGACATGTATATTATTCCTTGCCATTTTTGAGCCATTAGAAATAGTTTTAAAATACATGATTAATTGAAAATCTACAGTATTTACTTAATTCACACATTTTTAGGACTGAAGTGTTTAATTCAAATCAGGCTGGAAAATCTCAAACCACAGTCGGTGCAAATGAAATGTCAATCTGAAGAGGATTTATAAGCACAACCTGCAGCAGGCGGCTCAGTATTTACAGTTTAACATAAACATTATGTTTTACAGTCACTGCAGCTGAGGGATCCTGAACGTTCTCACTCCGACTGAGTGCTTCACCTTTTAGGGTCATAGTGTTTTAATTTAAACTCAGGTGGGTGTCATAAAACAGAACCTATAGTGTTGTTATTTGTGTCAGAAATGAAATAAATCAAAACATTGGATTCTTCTACAACAACAGGAGGGATTTTTGGATTACTTCTTGTCACTGAACTCCTGTGTCCAGACTACTGGTATTTTTGTGGAGTTAAAACACTAAAATGTCCTTCTGTGGGAACTACTTTTCCACTAAATTTTGTTTTATATGTCAGGTTAATAACGAAATTATGTAATTTTAAGTGAGCATTATGCACCAATATCTTGAGGCTCTTGCACACAAACTTTTGTCCCTCGCCAAAATAAAAACAGGCCAGAGACTTACTACAAAGGTGTGACTGACGAGTAGAAATTAGTCTTTGGCGTCTTTCGTATCGAGGCCATAATATTGTTTCAACACTCAGGGGAGACGTCAAAACAGGCCAGCGTATCAGCAGTCTATTGATAGGGAGAGATGTCACTCTTTAAGGTTTCTGGGATGTCTCCAGAAAAGTGGAGCTGTGTTCTTTACAGAAAATAATCAGACGCGGTGACACAATAGCCTCGTTTGAGTGGAACTGACGCGGAGAGATGATGTTTTAAATAAATGCCATAAAAGCAAATGGAAAATTGTGTCTTAAGGGGCTGGAAGATGAAGGAAAGAAACACCCAGTTTTGATTGTGTTACCTCTGGAGACTTTGCCCAGTACTTGGGAACATAAATTAATTTGCCATAGCAACTAAACTCCAGGGAAACTAACTACTTGTGATCAAGAGACACTTGATTTCTGGTATAAACATGCGCTTTGGGTAGAGCGGATCACAAGTGGACAGCAGTAAATACAAGTAAAGGCAAGACGCATTGTGATCCAATCACACAAACCATTTGCAAAGGTGGTCCGGGATGAATTTGACCACATATCTTTGGTAGTATAAACTCAAATGTGTCCATTGAAGGACCACCTACATAACTGGCATGTTCTTTGTAAGAAGTACGTTCTCACTCATACCCCAGCGATGCCATATATTGATATGTGAAACAACAAGAAGAAGCCACAACAGCAGAAAAAAATGAAGTCTCATGGATAGAGTACACAGAAACATGCTGTCTCAACTGATCTACGGAGTTTGCTGATGGACAGATAGCTTTACTTGTTACTAAAGTGACCACTAACTGCTACTTACTGCAGCTCAGCTAGTTATCTCATCTAGCCATGCAGCTAGAGGTCTTATTATCTTTCAGGCTCCGAGCTCAGTGCTCCAAGCTCCCACAGGACCACTGGTTGCACAACTAACTAAGTTAACTAGCTAACGGCAGCTAGTTAGTGCTTACTTCAGAGCAAGTAAAGCTATCTATCCATCGGGAAGCTCCATAAATCACAGAGAGTTGAGGCAGCGCATTTCGTGTGGACACTATCCAGGACAATCCAGCAATCTAGCAAGTTAGCTTGGTTAGCCGTGCAACTAGTGGTCCTGTGGGAGCTCAGAGCACCTGTTTATAACACTAGCACAGGAGCTGTGATCCACTGGAAGGAGGAGGTCTAATAAAAAGTATAAAACTTCTTAAGCTTTAAAGTTAATAGGATTGCTAGCTTAACATGTAACTGTGCTAACTGCTACAATTAGTGGTTATTTTAGCAACAAGTAAATCTATCTGTCCATCAGCAAACTCTGTAAATCACTGAGGCAGAGCAGGCAAGGACTTCAGAGAAAAAAAAAACTCCTAAATAATTTGATTAATTGTGTGTCGAAGCAAGGCACCCAGGAACACTCCACTCCATCAGTGTCTTATTGGTTTTCCAACCTTATTCCTGTCTCATATGTGATTTGATTAACAGTTAATTCATTAAATTATGGTTAAAAACAACAATGAATCTGGTTTGCAAACTGATATGTAGGTGTCTACTTGCATATAGAGCGAGGAAATGAGATCAGATCGCAAGTTGTTACTCAAGACACATGTGGAGACACATAGACTACTAATGCCAGGTGTGGACTGATGTACTTGGCTGTCCACTTGTGATCAGAAAACCCAAGACGCCTGTTAATGCCAGGTGTAAAGGGGACTTAGGAGTCTATAGCCATACTAGCAGTTCTGTGAGGCTGTACTTTCACACAGTGTTGCTTTGAGCTAAATGCTAATGCCAACATGCTAACATGCTCACAGTGACGCTAGTGTCAGGGCCATCTTTGTTTAACATGACAAAAAACACAAGCAAACTAATCTGAAAAAAAAGGGACTTTTCAGGTCTTTGTTGCATCTAAATATTTTCAAGACAAACACAATCTTGGCTGTGCAAAATATGTAAAAAAGCAGAACATATAAGCTGTTTAGCAGAGCTGTCTCTGTACCTACAAAGTCATTTTCCTGCTTATTGTTGGTGGAGCGTGTGAAAATGCCACCCTGACATTTTCATATCTGGAGAGGGAGGGGTGAGGACATGGATGCCCATGCATGTGTTGACTCTAGGAGGAAGAGCTGGTACCTTAAAGGCAGCTGAAAGGGTTTAAGAAATAATAAACAGAGTACATTTTTGCTTTTTTTTTAGCTTTGGGAGATTCTTTTCTGATTATTGTGTGTTCTGTTTTAAGATATAGTACTCTCTCATTGTGTATATCATGAAGCCTCTTGTACTTCCTTCTTTCCTATCTGTCAGCTGCCCAAAATACCATCCTGAGATGTTGCACATGGTGTCAACACGCTGATAACTGTGACATCCCAACAGGCGCTGATAGATAATGCATTCATATGGACATGGGCCTGGACTGTCAGCTGTCAACAACTTTGTGAAAGCTGCAATGCAAGTTTGCCAACTGCACAATTTTCACCGTTTCCGAGCAGACTGGGGCCTGTGACATCACTGACCACTCATGCTGTAATGTTATGAAACTGATTTTAAGTGATGTTAGCATGCTACAGTGCCTCCTACTCTCGTCTTGACTTACCTTGTCTGCTTACTCCTCCGCTCTCTCTGCCCTGGTGTCTGCCTGCAGTTCAGTCAGCACTTTGCGTCCGCCCCACTCTCTGCAAATAGAGGAGAAGAGATAAAGAGAGCGAGAATCAGAGGCTGATCAGAGGCAGAAGCTCTGCACATTCCAGATAAATTACACTGAGGCTTGTGTGTGTGTGTATCCACTGTCCTCTGATCAATGTGTGTCAGAATGTCACAGCTCGCTCTTACAAACTCCACTGGAGAAACACCACAACGAAGCACAGACGGAGACGCAAGTTAAACTTAATTGAGGAGATAAATTAATTGATGGTTTTAAAGGTTTACATTTGGGATTATGCTCATTCATGTTTTTGCTGGGAGGGAGATTCAAAGGTTGACACCACTCTTAAATCTGCCCGCTAATATGAAGCTACAGCCAGCAGCCGATTAGTTTAACCTTGTCTAAAGACTGGAAACAGATGGGAGTCTATGTGCCGAGTGGGAAGTCTTGGGCGGGGATAAGGGGAGGAAACCGCGCATATTCAGTGGGCCGTATGACCAGGAAGTAAACCCGGAAGCTAGAAAGCTTTTTTGGCTTATGCACCAGGCGAGCAACTGATTGGGCGCCATCTTTGCATATATCATCTAGTTCATTATAATACATCTTTGGGCTAATCTTCATCAATCCTTAGCTAGTAAGTTATCCAGCATTTTGCTAACATTAGCTAACTTAGCATATGCACTTACATGTCGCTTTTACAGGTCCCCAAGAAAAATACTTTAACCATCTTTAAAAAAATTGTTTCTTTTCAACAAAAACAAGCCAAGCACATATCTAATCAGCTACAGGAAACAGAAACGGAGAAAGTTATGGTTCCGACTGTTGCCAAGCTAGCTCAAGTGTTACTGGAGCACAAAGCACAACATGCGGGACTTAGGAAGTGTGGCCACTATCCAGTCTTTACGCTAAGCTAAGTTTACCAGTTGCTGATTCCGTATTCACACTGAATGGACAGACATGAGAGTGGCATCTTCTCATCTAACGCTCTGCAAAAAGAGCAGATAAGTTTATTTCCCAACTATGTCGGACTATTCCTTTAAGTTGCGACTCTGCTGGTGCTGACCCATTCACCTCTCCTCCTCTTCCTCTTTCTCTGGGCCAACAGATTCATTCTTAATGCATCTGTGACTCTGCAGCTCGGTTTTCTGCTGCTTCTGATAAATGGGCCAATTACCCTGCATGAGCAGATCTGCAGAGGAAGGGAATTCCACCCATCGTAAATCATGGCGGCAAGCAACGTTAAAGCGACGTTACAGTAAGGCATCCATTAACAAAACCTCGCCAGCAGCGGCCGAAGCCCTGAGCCAGAGTATTCTAGCAACGCTGAAACTGCTCAGAGATTAAAAACCAAACAGAAAAAGAGCAGAGAGATCTTATTGTACTGTATTGTCACCTCTCCTGATTCACTGGAGCCATTAATCTACACTGTTACACTGTGTTATGCAAACTGTGTAATCATTTTTATCAGTACTGTGATTCTTCGACTGTAACCTGGGATACTTCGGTGTGCAAAAGGTACAAGGTTCATTTATTTATCATTCTACAACACAGGGTTGTATAATGTATAGTTGTAGTTTCCTAAACTGTCATGTAGGTCTTCCCAAGACAAAGGTTGTCTATTTTATAAAGGGACATTAAATTTAGTTTGTTTTGTACCAATACTAATTGATAGTATTCTGCTATTTCTACATTTTTTTTTAATAACAAAAGAGCAAAAGTTCTCAAATGTTAAATTATGTCTAAAAATAAGCAAACATACAATGACTTTAGCAGCATAAAACAGTCTATACTCGGCAAAATTCTGTTTTAAATCAGGATCTGATCAAAAAATAAGAAAAGAATATTAGGAATCAGATCAGAGTCTTGGTGCAGCATTTGGCACCTTACAGTTTTGAAAAAAAAAAAAAAAAAGCCCTCTGACAAATTCATGTTTTTTTACTTACCCAGTTGGACAAGCGGATCAGAAATCTACTTGCAGGAAGTAAATTTTTACTTGCCCCTGTACAAATTGTTTTATTAGCTGGTATTAAATAACAACAAAAACTAAAGTTAATTGTCACTTATAATGTAGGGCTGAAACATCTATAAAATATCAGAAAATAGTCCAACTGTCCATCCCAGTTTCTCAAAGCCAAAGGTGATGTTTTTAAATGTCTTGTTTGTCAGTCCAAAACCCCCAAATATTCAGTTTAATGTGATAAAAAAAATAAAGAAAAGAGGGAAATCTCCACATTTGAGAGGCTGAAAACAGCTATTATGCATGAAAAATTACTTTAACAATTAATCAATCAATCATGTCCAAATTCTCTGATTTCAGTTTCTCAAATGCGAATATCTTGTGGTTTCTTTACTCCTCTATGACAGTAAACTGATTAGCTTTGGGTTGTTGACAGAACAAGACATTTGAGGACATCACCTCGGTCTTTGGAAGACAGTGATCAGCATTTTCCGCCATTTTCTGACATTTTTACGGAACAAACAACCTATCAATAATCGAGAAAATTACTGAAAGATTAATAGATAACGAAAATGGCAAGTTGCAGCCCTGATGGGTAATTTCATATTTCCTTTACAATTCCACTCCACTACATAACATAATAATATTTCTACATTTACTCCATGTTTTATTTGACAGCTGCTGCATAATGCTTAAACTACTGGTCAATTGATCGACAACAGTTCTAACAATCAATTAATCATTTTAATATCATTAAAAGAATGATCAGCAGATTAATTGGTAATAAAAATAATCATTAGTTGTAGCCTTAGTTGTGAGTAACACAGTATATAATGTGTTATGTTCCAAATGAAATTAAATCAAAGTATCTGCTTATATCCGTCACATTTCATAGGCGACTTTCATATTCTTGCCTCACTTCTTCAAAGTTTTACAAGAACGACACCGTTGGCGTTTCAGGAGTCTTGTGGACAAACACAGAATGACCCAGTTACAACAAATCATCAATATTGACATTTACCTTTCCTGCTGAAAGATGAGCTCAGATGACAGAGTCAGAGTCACATGACCTGTCAACTTGGGACTGTGTCATGACAAGTTTTATTTGCTGAGCGCACGTGTTTGCTCACAGACACATCCGGCTCGACGCTCATCAGCCCTCACAGTTACATCTGGGAGTTTCCCACGAAAACTATCATCTGCTGTTGTGTGCTGCTGGTTTCGACGTAGCTGAAATAGGAAAGTGAAGGAAAAAGTTTTATAATATTGACTGTTTGTGTTTCTGTTGAATTTGGTGTTCACAAAGTGATTGATTTATCAATTAGTTACTTATTAGTGCACGGAAATGTGCATGTATGTGTAGCGCAGAGTGCAGTTTGTACTAAATGTTAAAAGGATTATACCTGTGTCTCTGCATGTTTTAACTATTTACTACAAATCACTTGAAGCTGCTGCATTTTTAGAAACTTGGATGCATTTCTCTACCGTTCCAGGCAACCGCTGGTTTCTAATAATTTCCATAAGTTATAAAAATAGATTAGTACACTTGCATGAATTTTGTTATCTATCATTTTGGATAACAAGCCTACATTAATTTATGTCAAACTTAAATCATTCCTAAGAGTTTGAAGATTCTCCTAACTGATTTTCTCACTGCAAAATAAGTAATGGAAACCAATGGCTGCATGTAACAGCAGGAGAAAAACGTCAGATAATCTAAATATTATCACGATTTGTATTTAAAGCCTCTGATGAACATTTTCTTATTAACAATGGAACAAATGACTACATGGATGTGACAGATGAAGTCACAGGGAATAATCACCCAACTCTGCAGTTTCCCTCTCTATGAGGTATTTTAGCGTCTTCCAGCTAATTTTTTTCATTTTATGGCACAAATTTTATGTCTTGTTTCGCTCTGGTTCATGAAAACCCGCTGTTCTACCAACCCAGCACCACACGGCAGACAGACAGACAAAGTTAGCGGCTAGTTGGTGACAATGGCGGAGCACTTAGCTGCTAAAAAGCCAGATATTTTTGTTAGGAGTTGGTAGGCACCAAAAACAGAGCAAAATGAGAGCGAATATTGGACTTACACTCATATGGTTGCCAGAAACAAGGCTCCAAAGGAACAATTATGTTGCTCTGCATCTGCTTGATGAGTCACTTAGCAACTTTTACAAGTGTCAGTGTTGTGTTTGCACTATGAAAAAGTCCTTTAACTTGATCAGGGGAGTATTATTCATGGTTCAAGAATTTGTAACAATGGGGCTTGTATTTAATAGGGTTATCTGAGATCAGTAGTTTAGTTGATGAAACCTTCGCTACCTTCACAAGTCGGCACCATAAATACTCTGCAGTTAAACCAATAATTCATATTTTATTAATGTACAATGCCGGTGTCTAAGATGTTATAGCCACCATGCCACCACCACTCCCACTAGCCGGATGTAAACCAGCAAGGAAGAAAGTGGACGAAGACGATTACACCCCGTATAACCAGGGTGGTTTGGCGTTTCTTTTTTTTAATGTAGTAGATGAAAATAAGGTTGTATGTGAGCTGTGTCAGAATAAACTGGCATTTAGCCACTCGACCGGAGCAATGTGTAACCATAATAAACACAGGCATGTGTACATTAACCTGCAAGGACAGCAGGCCCGCTGGTGCTAGCACTGCTAACGTTAGCCACATTCTGCAAAACAACACGGCATCGTTTACCGCCCCCGAGTATTTTCTTACTTTTAGACGAGTGGACAAGCCTAAATAGTCTAAACTGACAGGGAAATTAGTTATTAGGATCATCCTAAGTATCTAATTATTTTCTTTTGATTACTGCGGTTTCCACACCCTCCTTTTGGTTTAAAAATTAGTATTCTGTTTTTTTTTTAAGTTGTAACCTGAAGCAGCATCAAAGTGTCAAATTCAAGCCCTGCTTGCACTCTTACATCTTTCACTGTCTTTCTTACTTTCTGTATCTTCCTCCACTCTTTGATCAGTTCACTGTGTTCTGCAAAAAAAATTCAAGAAAGCCGACTGTCCTTATAAAAGAAAAAAAGCTGAATTTGATTTCCCTGTGAACTGTTTGTGTCATCATATTTATGTTGCAGAGCAGCAGCAAGATCAGGGGATGAGAGTGTTTTTTTTTTTTTTTTTATCTTAATGCTTTGGCAATATTGTCCTCCACTTTTATGCCAGTAAAGCAGTTTGAACTGAACTGTACTGAAGGAGAAAAAAAAAAAAAAAGGACATGACTGTTGATCCATTTCTCTCCTGTGTTCTAGCCTTCTGCTTCCCATCCCTCCCTGCGTGGCAGACAGGTGTTCACTGATGGGACTGAAACACCCCCAGCACGCTCTGTCCTGCTGCTAACACCACCGAATCAATCTGACCCCCTCCGCCATCCTTCCCCTGCCATTTGGAGCCGTTTTGAACCCCTTCCCCCGGGTTTTTCAGGGGGTCTGTGTTCGTGACGAAGCCCTCCACAGATGTGATTATAGCTGCTGCTCGACTCTGGGTGTCGCTGACTTAAAGGGTGATTAAGCGCCGCAGGAAACATCCTGGTGAGGAAAATATAATTCCTGGCCTGTCGAGAGTGATGATCTCTCACGCACTCCCACACACGCTGACTCTCAGCTCGACTCTCCCTCCCCGTTTTCTCCCCCTTTCTCTTTCTGTAGTGCACACCTTATTATCCCGTTTTGTTTTTTTTGTTTTTTTTACACCATCCAAAGAGAGAAATTAAGGTGGCCAGGCAGGGAGTGTTCTGTCCTCTGTGATGCCCAGGGTGTGAAATCAGAGCGTGGTAATTAAAAATCTGTCCCCAGCTCAGCCATCTGGACCCTGGAGAGACGGTGATTAACCTGAGAGGGTCTGCAGGGACGCAAGGAGGCAGGATGGGACCCCCGCTCAGAGATAACTGAGACAAAGTTTTAAGGAAACATGCCCCCTTTAGTTACTTTTGCTATGAATGTCAAGTTTTGACCTCTCACTTTACACATTGTCAATAATAAGGGTGGCAGATTTCACTGAAAAAAAAAATCTTTCTTGACCTCAGATGGAGGCAGACAAAAGCAGGCTTCTCATGTTTAGCTCACAACTGTTTTATCGGCTGAAACAACAAAAAGATTATTTCATTTTATTTTATTTTAAACATGAAACCTGAGGGAGACGTAGGCTATTGTGTTAAAAGACTGAGGCTAGCGTTACACGCCCTGGCAAAAACCTAGCATCCTCACGAGCTGATGATCCTTGTAGAAGACAAAGAAAATAAAGAAACAGCCTTGTTCTTGTATTTCAGCTTAGAATTATTTATTCCTGGGGCAGCCCAGTGGCTCACTTGGTAGACCGTTTGCTCCCTGTACTGAGACTATCAGTCCTGCTGCTTAGCTCAGATACTTATTTTACTTTAGGGCTGCAACGATTAATCAGTTAATCAATTATTTAATTACTCACCAACTATTTTGATATTTGATTAATAATTTTGAGTAATTTTCTAGAACAAAAAAAAAAACACAATTCCCTGATTTCAGCTTCTGAAATATGATTTTTTTTTTGTTTCTCTATTTGTCTGTGACTGTAAACTGAATATCTTTAAGTTGTGGGTAAAAGAAGACATCTGAGAACGTCATCTGGGCTTCGGGAAACACTGATCGACATTTTTTCACCATTTTCTTAAGTTTTAAAACAAACAACTACTAATTGATTAATCCAGAAAATAACTGACCGATTAATTGACTATGAAAATAATCTTAGTTACACATATTTTTAATCAGTGCGTTTGTTATTTTAGCATTGCAATAGAAAATATTTTTTGGATGACAAGCCAATGTATCCTCAATACCCATCCTTGCACCAAAAGCACCACAACACCGTCCAGTTCCCAGGTTGTATCTCAGGTGACGTTGGCTGGAGAAAATCCAACAAAGAGCAGCTGATGTTAGCTCAAACTCTGACAACATCCTGGACAGTTTCTACAAATGATGAAATACTAAGTAGTGGATGTGCTAGTCATAAGCAGGCTTTTTTAACACGACCTGTGATCCCACAGGTAAGCTAATTAATCGAACAAGTAAATGATTGCAGCTTAGCAGATAATCCATTTATTACACTTTTGTGCTTGTGTTTTTGGATTTGGAAAGGCTAACGACAAACCCTACTAAAAATGTTCACTCACTACAACCCCATGCACATCAAGGTGCCTAGATATGGTCGCTAAGCTATTATTGGGCTATCACTGTTTGAGGGCAGGATTTAACAAACAATAAATTACGGGATGCATGAATGGAGAGCCTTGACCTTATCTCAGTTCTTCTGAGTGGGAAAATATGTTTTATTGTTATTTGGGTGAACTGACCCTTTAACTAAGGCTGATGCATGTCATCCTTAAGAAAAACTGGGATGCTAAATTGTTTATCACACAAAAAAAAAAATCCTGACTCCAGTGTTGTTACTGTAAAAGCTGACGTGATCCTTTTCTGTGCTGACTGAGTCGTTTCTTTTTTTGTGTTTTACTACAAAACCCACAGAACTGATCCAAACCCCCACTGCGGATTTTCAAAAATGCAAGCCTGTTTTTTATTATTTCTTAAAAGACGAGACAGCAGTGGTGCTTGAGCATGCAAGAGCACTCGCATGCATGCAGAAAGTTCAGTCATCAAGCCCCCACAGTGTGACGGAGTGACTGTACCACCCTCGGTTTGCCATAGGACACAATGAGGTACAGACTGCGATGTCACCGTGAAAGACGACACAGTGAAGGGCACACTCGGCTGAACCGAGGTTTATTTACAGAGTCATGAATCGATAGGAGAGGTTACACAGAATGAGAGGAAATAAATAAATAAAACTGGAAATAGGAATAAAGTTTATCAGGATGATAAAAGAGGCCGAGATGTGACGGTAATATCTTCCTCCAGAGTGGCTTTTACAGCGACCGCAGCAGGGAGAAGTAACATAAAACTGACCTCCGGAGTTATTAATGAACACGATCAAGAGGATATTGACTATTGAATGTAATATAGCACGGATCCTGTCCTTGAATAGGAGAAAGGACACCCCGCCCTGCGTGCACACACAAAGAGAAAGAGATGGGACACAGAGAGCAGAGCTGTCAGGCAATGATTGTCTGGGGAGATGACGCTGACTGTGACAGCTGAGCGTCCTTCTCCATCACTATTTCTGTAAGCCGCTCTGAGCGGGACTCAGAAACCTGGACCTGGAGCTGAACCTCCAGGCTCATCACACAACAGCCTCAAACACACATTATACAGGAATATGGAACATTTAAAAAAGTTTAGAGAGGTTTACTCTATTCTACCCTACAGAAATATAACATTGAAGGAGCAGATACTAACTTTTTTGTTTTTAATTTATGCTGCGGGTGAAAGAACTTTTTTGTCTCTGATGAGTGGTAGTATCCTACTGAATTTCAACTAGAACAACTTCTATTTCTTTTGAGATAGACCAGTTGGCATCCTTTCCCTGGAATAAACTAAATTTGTAAATACTGGTATACTAGTATACTACATTTAGTATTTTCTGCATGTTAATATGCATTATGGCGCAGCTACTACCCTGAGAGTGATGTTTTTTCTTTACTACAACAGAAGCCCTTAGTGGTTTGGATCCATACTGAATGTGGGAGGGAGGCTTGAAGTTTAGTTTCATTCATGATTTTTTCTAAAACACTATCCCCGTGTACAGTATGTTGTAGCATCAACAGTGATGATGTTACTGGCCATTTTAAAGCTCATGAAAACTGTTCATCTTCATGTTTTATATCTTTATGTATTTCTGTACTTGTCCCTTACAAATAAATTAACAAACTGAACTAAACATCTATGGATTGGCAGGGGTGTCTCCATGGTAACATAAGCAAACATGCCAACTGTCATCAGATTCGGAAAATCTATACTGGTGAATGGAAAATACCTGACATTGGATTTCTCTTGTCTGGATCGGAAGTTGTGCTCATTGATGGTTTTTGCAGGGTTGAGAAACAGTCAAACAAATGACCCTCCCTAATTCCCGTCCCTTTTGGAACCTCAATCAACTTTCTGCTTTCCTTTTTCAATACTTAGATATGCCATGTGCTAGCCTCGTCTTTGTTGAGAAGAAAAAACATGTTTTGAGGATAAAAGATGTTGTGGGAGCCAGTAAAAGCGACATATAGTGTATATATTCACATCTTAATTTAGCTAATGTTACCACAACACTGGTTAACTAGTCAGCTAATCTAGTCAGTTGTTAGCTTGCTAGTTAGCGGGCAAAAACTAGCTAACTAGAAAGCTAATCTGCATCAACTGTTAACCAGCTCGTTACATCTGATAGCTAATGCTATCCAGCTAACTAAATACCTAATCTATATCAAGCGTTAACTAGCTAGCTAGAGTTTTGCTAAAATTTGACCATGGTGCCAAAAAGGTGCAAGCACAGGTCAAAAAGGGGCGGGACTTAGGAAGGGTCCATCATAGTTTTTAGGCGGAATTAAGAATGGGTACAGTATTTTCCTGCATAGCTAGTGAGCTACCTAGCGACACAAAAATTGCCACAAAAATGGTATCAAATGTAGATGAGCTTTATGCAGCTGTTTTTTTTAAGTCAAGGTACAAAAATAAAAGCTCTTAAATCGCTGCTTGCTATGATTGTCGTGAAAAACATGTTTCTGTTTCTGAACTGAAAATGACATCCATGGGACATAAAATGAAATGGCGATTCAGTCCTATTATCAGGCTAGTTTTTTCCAACAGAGCCCGCCCACTTCAAACCAGTAAGAAGATGACAGAAGAAACACAGATCACATTAATGAGTTTGTTTCTTAGTTACTGAGCAAAGAACGTCACGTAACGTTTCACATGAAATACTTAATTCTCTATGTGCTCCTATTAGACTGCACATTAACCCTAACTCTTTTTCCTTTTTCATGCCGCTGCCTCTCGGTCAGACCACCACCACCCGTGAATATTCGATTAGCCCGGACATCTGTGCCACCCCCAGCATGCCCTGCCCATCCTGCCATCTTAGAGATTGTGGTGTGTTGTGTGTGTGTGTGTGTGTGTGTGTGTATGCGTATATATGTGTGTGTGTTCGGGGGTTAATCTAGGTCCCAGAAGGGGGGAGGGGAGAAGGCAGTGGCCCAGGAAATGATGCATCCCCTGGGAGTCAAGGAGGCAGCAGGGAGGAGGCTTATTGCCCCGGGGAGCGCAAATGTGGTCTATTATGTTTATTAAATCAAACGATCAAGGCCCTGCATGTTTCTTCTTTGTTAAATTAAAGCAGTGACCAAGTGGTTTTCTTTTCCTCAAACGTTTAAAGACATGTGTTTAAAACCTTTTATATGCGTGTTATGTAACAGCAGCGTAGTTAATGGGGTAGAAACAATGCATGTCACAGCTGTCACAGGAACAGATACACAACTTTAAAACCGTACAAAAATAAAAGCATGTGTTTTTGTGTGACCAGGTTGGAAAAGTAACACCAGCCACCGGCCGAATAATACTGGTGAATTCCGGCTGTGAGTGAGAGGGCTGATTTAAGTTTCCCTCACCTCTTTGGCAGTCATCATGTGGAGCTTCTTTTCCTTTCTGGAAAATCATATTTTGAAGTGGCTGGCGTGGTCGCCAAGTTTAAAAAGGTTACTTCCTGCCCTGCGTGTCACTAATGATAATTTTTCCCAGCTTTTGTGTAGATAAGCTCTCTTCTCCGTGCTTTAACCGTGAGGAATCAGAGCATTTGTGCATTTGCTTTGAGTGAGGAGGTATAAACATACTTTTCCTCTGGAATCAATCAGCATGCCAAGAATAACACGGCCAGACTCCTGGGCTGTTAACAATATTACAAACATCCGGGCTTGTTTAGATTCTGCTGAGAGTGTGAGTGTGCTGCTTGGACCGTTTCAGACCCCGAAGTGCTCCGACTGAAGGTTTGGCTGAAAGTGCATCTGCTTTGTCATAGATTTCATCCAAGCTGTCAGAAACATTTGTGGCTGATGCTTCCAGAGGTGGAAGACTTGAGACCTGGACTCACATCAGACATAAGTCACAAAAATGCTGACTTGAGACCTGGCTTGGACTTGACTGCTGGAAGACTTCTCTCACTAAAGATTTAAGACACTTGAGATTTGAGAGTTGCACTTGAGTTAAGTTACAAAAAAAAGGACTTGGGATGAGAGGACTTGATGCTACTTGAACTACAGACTTGAAAGGATCTCTGGTAGGATTAAAACGTCACAAAAATGAGGACTTGGAACTTGGCAGTTGTGAGACTTGTCCCCTAAAGACTTGACTTAAGACTAGAAGCAAACCAATTCTTCAGTCAAACCTGAAGCTTGACTGAAGAATTGGCTGGATGACACTTGGGAGTTAACTCAAACTTGACTCTGACTTACGTATGAGGACTTGGTACTTCACTTGGACTTGAATGCTGTGAGAGTTGTCTTCTTTGAGACAAGACTTTCCAAAGGCCTAAGCCTTAAATACAAAAACAACAACAACAAAGTCTTGTGCTTTAACCCCAAGGACTTCAGACTAAATACTTAACTTGACTTGAGAATTGAAAGCAAAGACATTCAACCCTCAAATTTTGCCACTGGGGACATGATCAAAAATAGCTCTGGAGATTTGGACACGAGTCAGATTTATATCACGCAGAAATGAGGACTTGGAACTTCACTTGGACATGGCAGCTGTGAGACTCCCTAAAGACTTGGCTTGCGATTTATAAAGTCTTATGTTTTGTCTTTGAAGACACAGACTTTAGTTGGACAAGACTCGAGTCTAACTCAAGTCACAAAAATTGTGCCTTTATACTTGACTTGGACTTGACTGCTGTGACATTTAACTTACTTGAGTTTTGACTTCCTAAAGACTTGACTTGAAACCAAAAATAATAGTCTCATGTCTTCACTTGGCTGACTGAAGACCTGTGACTTGACCTGGACTTTCTTTCAAGGACTTAGTTGGACAAGATTTAAAACTTGACTTGGGCTTCTCCCAAAAGACTCAAAAACAGCTCTGGATTAAAGTTTTATCCTTTAATCTGACTGACTAAATACTTGTGACCTGACTTGGACTTTCTTTCAAGGTCTTGGTTGGGCAAGACTTGAAGCTTGACTTGCACTGGCACCAAAAGACTTGAAAACAGCTCTGGTAGGGTAGGATTCAACTTGAGTCAAATCCAAGCCACAAAAATTAGGTCTAAAGAATGAACACTTATTTAAGTTTCACGCTGTGATCTGGTAGAATGAAGACTTGTGACTTGACTTGGATTTCTTTAAAGGACTTAGTTGGACAAAACTTGAAGACCTGACTTGGACTTGTCTCAAAAGAATTGAAAACAGTTCTGAAGACTTGAACTCAAATCAAACTTAAATCACTCCCTAAAGATTTGAGATCTTAAGTTGTATGTTTTGCCGTTGAGGACTAGAAACTTGATTTGACTGAAGTTTTGTCCTGTCATCCAACTGACTGAAGACATGTGACTTGACAAGACAAGACTTTCAAAGACTTGGTTGGAAAAGACTTGGGGCTTGACTTTTACTTGCCCCAAAAGACTCAAAAACAACTCTGGTAGGGTAGGATTCAACTTGGGTCAAATCCAAGTCACAAAAATTAGGACTGCTTGACTGCTGTGAGATTCAACACACTTGAGTTTAGACTCCCTAAAGTTTCATGTTTTGGTCTGGCTTATCGAAGACTTGTGACTTGACTTGGACTTTCTTTCAAGGACTTGATTGGACACGATTTGAGGCTTGACTTGTGCTGTCCCCAAAAGACTCAAAAACAGCTCTGGATGCTTTTATCTGGACAGACGACAGCACGGCTGAATGAGCTTAAAACCAAAAATCAACAGTCAGAGGCAAACAGGTGCAGCGAGTACAAAGGTCGAAGCGTTCAGTGCAACAACATCCTTCCGACCTCATGTTACCTTCCCTCTGAAGCTTCGCACATCTCTGAGAAACAAGTCGATCTGTGTGAAAGTATGAAAAGTGAGGTCCTCATAGACAAGACTTGAGCAAGAATGATTCTTTTAGGAAGCTCAGCCAAGGACTTGTCACACTTTGGCCTGACTTGGAAGGATTTTTTGGTGATGGGAGTGGAGAGGTCAGCGTGGTCAATAAGGCGTGGATGGCTGCTCATTCTTCCCATCACTCCTCCTTTTTTTCTGCTTTCTATCTGCAACTCTTACTCTGTTCCAGAAAACTCTCAAGGTTTTTGATGTTTCTTGTTTATTGTTGGATACTTCAGCTGCTCTTCTAGTCTCAACATCGACATGTGTGAAACAATCTGTGGCCTTGGAGCAGCTTGCCTTCGAGATACAGTACGAGCCGCCCGGACGTGAGCTGTTGCGTAATTCTGACTCGCTGTGTGCGTTTGTAACAGGCCTGCATATGTAACTCACAACCACACATGCATGACTGGATGATTTAATGTGAGTTGTACATGACGATGCCTTAGTGTGACGAGCTGAGAGTAGGAAAAACAGCATGTCTGCGTTCATTTTTTGTGGTTTTCCTGCGAATGCATGCCGCTGTCAGGCGACTGTATCTGTCTATGAGCAGCATAAAAACACCAAACCCCCCTCCTCCACCACCACCACCTCCTCCACCTCCTCCTCCTCTCCCGGCCATCTGCTTGATACAACCACTACATAGACCTTGTGTGTGGTCGACTGCTTTCTCCTCACGGTATGGAGGGCGAGAGTGGCCGGAAAACCTCACAGGAGGCTTGTGGGATTCTCTCTTTTCTGGTGCCTCATCTTCCCCTTTTTCATCCTTCTCTTTCTCTTTTTCATCCCCTCTGCTCGTGCAAATATCCCCCGAAACAGATGCCCTTAATTCCTCTGGCTCCACATTATAAGATCTGCCCAATCCTGAGGGAAGAAGAAAGAGGGAGGAAGAAGAGAAGGGGAGGAAGGGAGTCCTTTCTCTCATTCGCCTCACATATACACATGCATGAAAGGAGGTACCAGATGGGGGGAAATAAAGCAGCAGTTCACCTGCCAGCGAGGAGGTTTTTGGAGATTTTAGAGGGAGGAGGAGATTCCATGATGTAAACCAGCCAGCGGCATCGATCTTGCCCCTCGAGCGCTGACAAAACAACAGCGTGGATATGAAAACCCCCCTCCTCCTCTGGAACACACCCTGATTTGGATGCGATTAACCCAGATGCCACCAAAACAGAAAAAATAAACAATACCTGATGCTAAAAAAATGTAAAATAAATCCTACCTTTTTTTTTTGCGTGTATGTGTGTGGTCTCTGTCCGTGATGCCAAACACATCCAGTCCTGTGGAGTAGTATCCACGCGTTCTCCCCTCTTTCTGTCTGTCACACACAAACACACACAGTCAGTCAGTCAGTCAGCGAGGCGAGCACATCCACACAACACACACTCCTCTCTCTGTATGCCTCTCCCTCTCTGCTCCAGCTGAGATCCTCCCTGCCTCCCGCCTCCTTCACTGCTGCTCCGAGTCTCCACCCTTTACCCAAACGCTCAGGCTGCAAGAAACTACCCTCCTCCCTCCTTCTCTCTTTCTGTCTCCTCTTCTCCGCTATCTGGACACACTCCCTCCGTCTCCCAAAGGTCCACAGGAAAAGCCTCGACTGTCTCTCTAAACACCTACAGTAAACAAATGCATACCAGGAAAGCTGACAGTCTGGACGAGCTGGATTTACGACTTGATAAATATTCATGCTGGTCCTTGCAAACGTTGCAGCTGCACACCTTCCCTCTTTCTAACTCCAGAGGAGAGAAGTAATTAAGTACAAATACTTTGTTACTGTACTTAAGTAGAGTTTTCAGTTATCTGTGCATTACTTGAGTATTTGTTTTTCTGACTTTTTACTTTTACTCCCTACATTTTAACACAAATATCTGTACTTTTTACTCCTTACTTTTTTCCAAGCAGGCTCAATACTTTAGTTTTAATGCACGCATTATTTTTATTTTGCATCATTGTGCACCGCCTTTCCAACGTCAAGACTGATTTCAAACTAAATAGATGGTACAATAACACATAAAAAAGATGATTCCTTGGTGTATTCATCAGTGCATACTACGCACAACAGACTTAACACCTTGAAAACAATGTAAAAGATGTAGCAAGATGGAAAAATATGTTAAAGACATAACAACGAATAAGACGTAGCAACATGAGAAATGACATAATAGATGGAACAAGATGAAAAAGATGCAACAACAAAAATGATGTGACAAAAAGAAATGACATAAAAGACACAACAATGACAAAGATGTAACAAAAAGAAAAATTATGCAAAAGAAAAAACAAGACTTAACAGGACAGAAAATACAACGAAAAAGACGTAACACAACAACAACAAAAAAAAAAGTTGAAGAGTAACTATGAAAAAGATGTAACAAGATGAAAAATGGTGAAAAAGACACAAGACAAAAAACAATGTAAAAGACACAACAAGTCAAAAATAAACATAATGACGAAAAAACCATGAAAGAGGTAACAAGACCCAGTGAAGGTTACTGTGTAGGATTCCAGACATTGCATGAGAAAAATTCAGTCAACTCTCAACAACAACAACAACAACAACAACATCCTGCACTGCACACCCGGCAGCCAGAGTCGAGGCTTTTAATCTTTAGGCCACTTGTATATTACAGTGAGGTAATCAAAGAGAAAGAGATTCCTAGCAACTATTCACCAACGTTGGAACAACACGCATAAACAAACAGTGTGCTGCACACGTCGCTCCTTCACATCTCAGTGTTTATGTACTGGATTTTCTGCATGTACAGGATGCACTCAATTACGGCCAGATCAACAAGATCAACTGTGTGTGAGCGTATACAGGCAGCTGGTATGTATATGAGAAGGAGTGTTGTTACCTAAACCAGGGAGGTTGAGTTTTTGGTCCCATATGTTTGTATATGTTTCTGTTTTTTAGTAGCAAAAGTGAATGAAGAGATTTCAGTAAAATCAGTAAATAAAATTGCTAGTAAAACATAGAAATCCAAATTTAGCTTTCTGGATTACCTGGTTTGAGAAGAATCGTTTAATATAAGCCACACACACTTTGGTCGGAAAAAGACACTTTTGAATGTTTTTAGCCATGCTAGCATATTTGCAAAACACTAGCTGTATTTTCTATTTTGTGTTTTATTCTAATTACCAATTGACCCTTCCTTAGTCCAGCCCCTTTTCACACAGTTGACTGAAGTTTCATCCAATCTAATCTTTAATATAAGCCACGCCCACTTCTGTCTGAAAGGTCTGTCTGCCCTTTTGAGTATTTTTAGTCATGCTACCATATTTGCAAGTCTAATTACATTTAGGGATGCTCCTGGTGACTAGTTTCCCTGACAATTAAACACATTTTAATTTAGACTAGTTAACCAGTCTAAAAGTAAGAAAACACTCAGAAAGCAGTTAAATTGAGCACAATTTATTAATCGATCGTGTGTAACACTTAACAAAATACTGTGTGTTTTAAGAGCCATTTGAAGCCATTAATCAGTCTACAATCACCAAATCATATTTTAAATGCTGGTGAAATTTGTGATACTTTGTGCTGTGCATATCAACATTGCACATTAACCTACAAAACATGACAACAGTTCACTAAATGCTTCACCTTTTCAGACCGAACAGGATCACAGTGTTGTTTATCCCGAGCTGATGTTAGCTGCCGGCCTGCCACACAGTATGGCTAATGTTAGCAGTGTTAGGAGCAGCAGCTGTTCTGCTAGCAGGTTGATGTCTGTGTCTGTGCTGAATGTGGTCACACATGCTGCTCCAGTTGAGTAGTTATGTACCAGTTTATTATGTCACAGCCTGCATTCAACCTTATTTCAGTTTTCTTTATTAAAACACTGCCAAACCACGCTGGTTTTAGCAGCTGTCACCTGTCCCACTTTGCTGATAAAAACACAAAGTTAGCAAAAAACAATCATTTGCTAGCTTGTTACATAACTAACTAGCCTATAACTAATGTGCATTATCTAGCTAAGTAGCTAGCATTTTGCAAACATTAGCTATCAGATGTAACAAGCTAGCTGATGATTTATGTATTAGCTAGCTAGTTAGCTAACATGAGCTAAACGACACTTAGCATAAACAATACATACATAAACCACTATCTAACTAATGTTAACAAAAAGCTAGCTAACTTGCTAGATAATATGTATCAATCCTAAGATGGCTAGTAAACTAGCACTTTGCTAAAACTGGGTAACTTGTGATGACATTAGATGTGACTATACGTTGTTTTTAAAGATCCCCCAGCAACATCTTATGACCATCTTCAAAATTTGGTTTTCTTTTCAACATAGACGAGCCCAGCACGTAGCATATTTAAGTACAGGAAGCAGGAACGGAGAACGTTCCAAAGGTTCCGCTGCATACCAAGCTTGCTTAACTATTATTGGAGCAACGAGCAAAAAGGACCTGCGTCTTACGAAGAGCCAGTTGTTAGCATGCTAACGAACTAAAATGGCGAACATGGTAGCCTGGTAAAACATTAATGTATGAGCATTGTTATCGTGACCGTGTTAGCATACTAAAGTTAGCTCAAAACTCTGCTATGAGCAAGTACAGCTTCACAGAGCTGTTAGTGTAGCTGCAGACTCTTGTTTAAACATTCCCTCAAAATTCGTCCAATCTTAAGTTTTAAATTTGGTACCTTAAATATTTATATAACCTCTTATATGCTATACAGTTTCCTTTAGCCTACATCTAAATGTGCCATGAACTGCTGTTACTCTTGAACACTTAGTGCAAATGCAACCAAAGGTGACAGATTCACACATCTACACCGAGAAATCCTGCAAAATTCACTGGTAACTGGTGCTACAGCAATATGCCAAGCTGAGAGGTTATGTCTGACTCACTTATGTGTATTTTTTATTTATTTATTTCTTTTACATTTTCTATGAATTACGAGGGTTGTCCACAATTTAAGAGCTCCTGAGTTTGTAAGGTTTGTCTTGTATATTTCTGACTGTATGCATGTGTTCAAATGCATGCACATATCTATGCGTCCGTGCTTGTATGAGTGTACTGTACATCTGCTATCATGCATGTGCGTGCTTCGCCTGCAGGTAAACTCAGCAAATGTTACTCATCTTCGCCCTCCTCTCTCAACTGAACGTCATGTTTTCTGTGAATCACATTTTCCTCAGCTCCATTCATGCAGATGTTATTCTCTGTGAAACTTACGGTAACAGTACGCGTCCAAGAAAAGAGAGAGGAGGAGGAAGATGGAGAATTAATGAGTCATGGTTCCTGTGGAGGCGAACACAGGAAGCCTCTGTCACCAGGATACCACAGTGATCTGTGATAGCCCTTCCTGGGTCCCCTAAGCCAGTGGTGTCCAAACTTGTTAGTCTGATGTCCCCCCAGCCATACGCTATCAGTGAGCTCAAGTACGCCTTCACTGGCACCATCCATCATGTTCCAAATATTCTTCTTATGAATGAATTATAAGCTGTACCTTATTTCTTATGAATGGATCATAAACTGGATCTTATTTCTTATGAATGGATCATAAATTGGATGTTATTTATCACTTATAAAAGTGTTTATAGTTACAATATTTTTCTAATCACTTTAGAATGATTATGAATGATCAGTGTTGAGGCTTCTTTGTTCAAGTTTGCAATCACATTACTGGGATGGGCAGAAGCTGGATGCTTCAGCTGTTTATTTATTTAAGCTAATCATTTCAACTGTTAAATCCATTACCTTTAATATTTAAACTATCTATTCATTACATTTGGCATACACTTACACTTCATGAGTTTACTTTGAGCCAACTATTTCAATTATTCATTCATTATTTTTGTTAATTACTTCATCCATTTATCAATTACTTCTTTACTTTTAATTTAGGTTAATATGTCAGCTGTTTTCCATTACTTTAAGATCGTTATTTCAACAGTTTTCCATTAATTTGAGCTAAACATTGCTTCTAGCCTACTATGTCAACCGTTTATCCATGAGCCCACATGTGGCTAACTATTTGAAAATTCATCCATTACTTTTATCACTATTCCAACTATTTGTTCATTAGCCAGCTTTTAGCTAACCTTGTCAAAAACTAACCCATTACTTTTAGCTAACTATGTCAAGCATTTATTCATTGCACTACGACTAGCTGCTATTTCAATATTTATCCATTACCTTTAACTATGTTAACAGTCTTCTCATAAGATAATCAACTATTTCAGCTATTATCCACTGGCCTACGTGTAGCTAACTATTTCAACAAATGTTTATCCATTAGCCTCGCGCAGCTAACAATTTGAACATTAATCCATTACTTTTAGCAAACCACTTCAACCGTTTGTTCATTAGCCCACTTTTAGTTAAATACGTCAACCATTTATCATTATACGTAACTAACTATTTGAGCATTTGTCCATTACTTTTAGCTATTCCAACAGTCAGTTAGGTTAATTAACTATTTCAGCTGCCTACTTTTAGCTTGCTATGCCAACCATTTATTCATTTAGCTAACTATTTCAACATGCATCCATTACTTTTTGATTACTATTTCAACTGTAAGCCCACTTTTAACTGACTATTTCAAGCGTTTATTCATTAGCCTACTTTTAGCTACAGCTGCGCACAGCTTTCCATGTACCTCCTGGTAACTGCAGAGGTACCCCCTGAGGTAGGCCTACACGTGCCCCTGGCCGAGAGTCACTGCTCTAATCTACAGTATGTCATGGCCTTGTTGAGCATCAGCATCAGAGACAGTAACAGTACAACCCCTCCCTCCCTCCCTCCATCTCTGCAGAAGAGATAAATCCAGAGATTTGTTTATTTGTAATCTGATTACTATGTTTTATTATCGGCTCTGGGGATCATCTCTGAAGCTTGTGGTGTCAGTGCAGCTGTTTTGGTTAATAGGCTGGTTTATTAAGTGCTGTTAATCCACCTCTAAGAGGACACAGGCAGATGTGGTGACTTGCAGTTTTAATATCACTAAAATTGCCTTTTCAACCACGATAAATAGTGCAGTTTTGAATAAGGGTGGAGCTGAAATACATATTGGCTTTTCAGGAACTGAGAGAAACTGTCTTATATTCAGTTTTGGGGTTTTTTGAGCCAAATTTTCTTTAGCTAATGGTTGAATTATGGTCAGGTTTTCATACAACAATGGTGATTTTGGTTGAGGGGGATGAAGGATGCTCGAATGATCCAGTGTGTGTATTAATGAGTGTGTGGAGAGGGTGCATGTGTGTGTGTGTGCGTGAGGGGTGGGGTTATCACGACTGGCGGGGGAGGGGCCTGGATTTCATTTCTGATTTGCAACCATCTGGCTCCTCCAGGCAGCTGCTGGCCCGAGCCGAGCAGAGCCGCCCCGCCTGTTCTGCCCCAATGCCCCATGGGATTTACGGAGAGGTCACCACTGCTGCTGGAGACACACTGTCACCTAATACTCTCAAACAATCGGCTCAAATGATCGCCCACACACACACACACACATGCTCATAGATGTGGAGATAAGATGCATGGCAGCATCAGAATGGATGGAAATGGGAGAAACGTCCAGAAATGAATCAAACATCAGAGGCGTCGTTAAAGGTCAGCGAACGATGACCTCACTTGTTTCAAATTCACAAAAACAACACGTGAAGTGGTCTGAACGGAGCTACACCTAACTCAACAAGACAAAAGAAAGGAGAGGGAGAAGGGGGTGGTGACAGAGAGACGGAGAATGGATTTCCCCCTCTGTGTTGCCATGGCGACAGCAGTGGATGGTGGATGACTGATTTCCTGTACAGCTGTGGAGCTCGGAGGGGAGAGAGTGGAAGAGAGGGAGACACGTTATCTGTGGTGGAGGAAGGAGGTGGAGCTCACTGAGGAAAGCATCCATGTTTTCTCTTAAATTGTACGTCAGTCTCTCTGTGGTCATTATAGTGTTTTCAGCCTTGGGTATTGTGTGTGGGGTTTTTTTTTTTTTTGGTTTTGTTTTTTTCTTAGATGTCTCTTTTATTGGCTCTGCACAAATCTGTGCAGCTCTTTTATGTAAATAATCATCATATTGTACATATTTTTATATCTTTAGGGCCTGAGCACTGACCGATGTAGGACCCTTACTGTTATGCAAGGAATTATTATTCTTAACCATAATTTATCACATTTTCTGAAAGACTAGAAATCCCCCAAAACTCATGAAACTTGGCACACGGGTCAGAAATGGTGAAAAATTATATATCTTTTGGGTTCTGGGCATGGGTTAAGGCTGAACAATTAATCAAAATTTAATCAAAATCGCAATATGGCCTACTACAATTTTCAAATCGCAGGAGGTGCGATATTAGGCAAAGGCGAATTTTGTGTCAAAATACCATTTTAAATCGAATATTATTGTGCTGCAGAAATGTCCTGGCATACACATTGTATTCTACAGACTTAAGAAAACATCTTTGTTTGGTACCCATCTCCACAAAAACCACACCATGATAATTTTCATATGAAAATGAGAATGATGATTGAAAAATTATCACTTCCTCTAATAGTGCAAATTGTATCACAAGTGCAATATCAGTCAAAATAACTTTTTTCAAAATCATTCAGCCCTAGCATGTGTGTTGCAAAATGGCTCAATAATTCCCGTAAAAATTTTCGAAGGAGTAGCCCTTGAGTTACGTTTCAGCTACATGTACGAAATTCAGTAGAAACATGTATGATGTCCAGACGTACAAAAAAGCCTCCTGGAGCCATACCCTAAACCCGACACGAAGTCAGCCATTCTGAATTCAATGTGCAGTTTTAGCAGTTTTTTTTTTTTTTGCTATTTTTATACATTGTATTACAGCAACAGGAAGTTGCTGTAACTTGAGTGTACATGGTTAACTTCACACGTTTGGTAAGAGTCTCAGCCTGAACACATCTTCAGGGCTTGGTGTGGTATCTGCTTTGTCTTGCCGTCCTAACATTTCACTGTGGTAATCAGTATATGACAGTATTTGTGTAAAAAATGCACAAACATAAACATAAAGAGTGAGCTACTGGGCCTGATTTCAGAAAGCAGGTTTAGTGAAAACTCTGACTTTGTTAAGCCTGAGATGAGGGAAACTCCAGATTTTCTGTTTTTGTGTTTTTAAAGTATTTTAAAGCATCCTTCTTCCACAGATTCTTGCTGGAGGACCCGATGTTGTGTACTGTATGTTTTAGATAACTTCATTGACATTGATGGTATTGAAAATCATTCCTTTGAGATTTCTAAATATCCTGTTGTACCGCCCAGGGGTAACATCTACATGCCAATATTCAGTCCTACTCATAGCGCCACCTACTGGAAACAGTAGTGCTCCTCCTAGAAAGTTCAAATCCAACTCAAATCTGGTCAGAAAAGCCTTAAGACCTCGATAATGCTTCAACATGAATAGTTTTCATCAAACAGCGTTAGTGTTAGATTTAATTGTCAATATTCATTTTCTAATTATGCCTCTGGACTAGCAGCACTGTTTTTGTAATCCTTCTTTATATTTTCTACTTAATATGTTTATTGTTATGCACCAAAACCAAATTTCTGGTTTGTGAAAACCTATTTAGCAGTAAACCTGATTCTTTTTTGTTTGTGACTTTGGATTTTATTTGAGATAGTACAAGGTCTGAAGTCCTCACAATCTGTAGCCAGGGTTAGTGCATGTAGAGGACAATTAAAGAAAATGCACAGAAAAGATTTCAACACACTTACTTGGTGTTTGCAAAGCTGTCAGCCATACGTAGTGGCCTTCCTCTCCTTGGTAGAGTTCTGTCCAGTAACGCAGAGGGTTTCAAAGGCAGAGAGCTGAACCTATGGAAGCAATAAAATTAAGCACAAAATGTAATAGATACAAATATAACAAAAATACCTTCATTTATATACACTATACTAATACTATATATAGTTTATACACAGTTGTGTGTCTCTATTGGTCTCCCTCTGTATTACTATATTATTTATACTGACATCATCATTGACATCTACAATTTAACACATATAAATCTATTTAATTGAGATTTTATTATTTATTATAGATTTAATTTAAAGGTGCCTTACCACCAAATCGTATGACCTGCTGTTACTGTTTTATTTTTCCTTCATCATACGTTGCCTCATTTGGTTATGTTGACATATTGTCAATCAGAATGGGTATTGTTCAGTGACGGATAACAGCTAAGGGAAAACCAATAAATAAAATTTAGGTTTAGCTAGCTGTGGCTATGTCACCAGCTAACACTAGATAACTAGCTCCCCTGCTTTAGCTGTCTAGTTTACAGTGATTTGGTTTTAATGTGTTATTGCATTTTTTCCATTATGTTTTCAGTCCTGATTTTACGGGTCTGTCGCCTCTTGTTTAGTTGAACAGACACCAGAAAGTAAATCTTTACACATAATATTCTAACATATTTCTACCATATTTCCATTTTCACCAAGTAAATGCATGAATGTATTATATTCTATATCTTTATAATTGCTTATTTGCACATTTGCTTTTTTAAACCACATGTGCAATGTGGTACTAACCAGCACTCTTACTGCAAAAGGTTGAAAACAGCAGCGTCATTAAAAACATTAAGATGGTGCTTTGGCGCCGCCCAGTGGTTAAACTCATGCGTTACAGCTCCCGCGCACTTCCGAGTTTATGATGTAGGCGTTTTGACCCTCGGCGGCTGCCGTACCACAACAAAAAAACGTCATTTTGGAGCGAAAGTTTTCGAAAGACCTGAAGGGAAGGGGGATGGACAGGACGCGTAGACGCGTGCTGGTTAAAAAATACCTGACAATCATTATGTTTTGAAGAAGTTGTTATAATATCGACACCGAGCTGCTGTAAAGATGGAGGGGCTGGAGATGTCTGCGATGGTTCCGGCTTTTCAGGAGCTGGCTAGGTGAGTAACCAACCGGCTAAAGTTAGAGCTAAGCTAAGCTGTTAGCACTGAAACTGCTTTAGGTCTCTGTTATGTATAAACCACCTATTTAAGTAAATGTACGCTTACATAACGTCACAACGTGTCGGTGTTTGCAGCGCCAGCGCGGCGAGTACGACCAGGCGGTGCAGAAACCTCGACAGATCCTCGTCAGTTCATTGACGGGATACTGACGGATGTGGACGTCGGTAAGTCAGGAGTCTTCAAACACATGCAGGAGGCGGACACAATAACAGAAACACCTGATGGCACAGTGGGTAAACAACAGCCTGGTGGAGCTGTGAAAGCTGAAGAAGACAAATGTTCCTATAGAACTGATCTTGCTTGTGCTGTTGTCTTCCACACATTACAGATCTACTCTTCCCCTTTGCTAATGTATTTTTTTATGTACTAATGAAATAAATTCCAATATCACAAATTCAGATTCAGACTTTTCAGGTTTGGTTGTGGAACCCATCGGGGAGGATCTTGATACCCAGTTTGTGAACCGGTCATTTGATTAAATCTGTTCTCTGTGTGTCTCCCAGTTGCTCTGGGGCTGAATAAGAAGTCCAGTTCAGAGCCGGCCTGTGTGATGCTGCTGGATTTTCTGCAGCATATAATCAAATCCTCGTCTCTGATGTTCGCTAACCCTGCCTGCCAACCTGCGGAGTACCCGGACACCACACAGAGCTGCACTGGTACGAGATGCTCTTGAAAAATCAGATTAAAAAAGGTGACAAAATTTGATTCCTGTCTGTATTATTATTTTCTACCTCTGATGTCTCCTCATTCCTCTCTTGATTCAGACTTCAGTAAGTGGGTGGCGGTGCGTTTGCTTCGTGTGGCGGCAGCTCCAGACTGTGACATCATCCACGGGCGGGTCTCTGCTGTGTTGTGCTCTTTGCTTCACACTCTGAGAGCCAGGGCGCCGTTCATCTGCAGCCGCCTCACTCAGGACCTCGTTTTATTGGCCCAGGACCTGAGCAACATCCTGTACACTCATGTCTCCACGCTGACAGGACAGAGACACGCTCTGAGCGTTCAATGGCCCGTAACAATCGAGTGTTTCAGCATCTCCCCTGTCTGTACCTCCTCGTACCTCACCCCCTCTCCCCTTGTCCTCCCCTCCCCGGCTGCCCTGGAGTCTCTGGCTGCTGTGACGATCGGCGTCGTAACTGACGCCCTGAGGGGAGTCGTCTCCCGTCATGACCTCAGTGTGGCGTGGGAGATGGCTTGCTCCTTCCTGGCGAATGGCAACACCAGGCTGAGGAAGATCTCCATGGTGATGCTGAAGCGGCTGGTGGAGCTGGGAGGGTTTCCTGTGACGCAGGGCCACGAGTTCTTCACGGCGTACCTTCATTTGCTGGAAACACACTCGTACACACACACAGCAAACGTGGATGAGAAACCTCCCTATGACGGAGAGCTGCTACACCTGACTCGCTGTCTGTTTCAGTCGTCTGGTGTCTCTCACTTTGAGCCTATCTACCTCTCGCAGATGTTCGAGTGTGTTTGTGCTCTTGGAGGAGCAGGTGTCAAGTTGGGGCCAGAAGTTACAGAATCGCTCTGCCTGCTGTTCAGCTTCTTGCTCTCTGTTGCTGTTGTTTATGAAAGCTCTGCGCTGTTAAGAAGGCAGCGAGTGACGGAGGTCTGCAGGACGCTGGCACGCACCGTTGGAACAGAAAATCAAGCTGAAGTACAATTCTTTTTAAAATCTTTCCCTTCCTCTTACAATGTTTGTCACATCTTATTTCTCTCACTCTTTATGATGCTTGTTTTTTCAGTGCACAGAGGGGTTTCTTCAAGCTGCACTGAAGGCAGAGACCGCTACGGTGATGCAGAAGTCAGGTGATGGAGAGACTGCTGCCAAGAAATCCTGCAAATCTGCCACCAGTTCAGTCAGCAAAACAACAAAAGCATCATCAGTGTGAGTTTATAAACATTCACAACAGGCTTCTATTATAGAAGTGGTGCAAACGACACCATAGTGGATTGTATAACTTCATACAGTGAAATACAAAACAGTACATGTGGTCATTTGTTTGTGGTTTCAACATTAATTTTTTTTTTCCCACTTGCCTGGTCGAGCAAGTGTTCCAGAAATTAACTTGCCCAAAATCAATTTTTACTTGTCCCTATACAAATTGTTTTATTTATTAGCAGTTATCAAATAAAAACAAAGGCTAAAGTTAATGATCATGTTCAATCAAAGGCTGCAACTAACGATCATTTACATTATTGATTAATCTGACAATTATTTTGTAGTAGTAATTGATTAATAATTTGGTCTATAAAATGTTAGAAAACAGTGAAAAATGTCCATCCCAGTTTATCAGAGTCCATGGTGATGTCTTTAAAGGTTTTGTTTTGTCCGTCCAGAACTCAGAGATGTTCAGTTTAATATGATATTAGACAGAGAAAAGCAGCAAATTCAAGTCAGGTTTTTTTACATAGCACATTTCACAGACAGACATAGACTCAATGCCCTTCAAAATAAAAAGCAATAGGCAGATCATGCATGACAAAAGCATATAGGATAAGACAGTATTACAATAAAAAAGGAATAAGAAAGCAAGGAAAATAGCAGTGTTGTAATGAGAAAGTTTGAACTAATTGTGTGGATTTCTTGTAAAATATCATGTCTTCTCCAGTAAAGCTGCATTATAACTCAATAGAGCGAATTTCCTTTGTTTAAATGCTTTTGTGTCTGTGTGTCTTCAGTGAGGTGGACATGCGTGTTGGCAGTGAGGTTTGGGCTGTGGTGAACAGTCGGCTGGAGGAGCTGCTGACCTTTCTGAACTCAGACTCTGTGGAACCGAGTCCTCAAACACTCTGTCTGCTCTGAAGGGTCTGGCCCTCATCCTCCACCTGGCAGCCCTCTGCTCCTCCCCCACCAGGTAATACACAAACATCTTCTTCTTTTCCTTTCCTACACATAGAAATATTAATTTTAAACACTATTTTTCTTTTAAAAACTGACTTTAAGATTGACTTCCGTTGCTGACACTAGTTATGTCTGCCACTTAGCTTATAGTCCTCGTCTGTCCTGTCACTTTCTCCGTCTCTTTGTTGACAGTCCCTCTCCTCTTCTCTGGGTGCCCACTGAGACTCTGAGCAGGGCTCTGAAGAGCTGTCAGTCAGTGTTAGAGGGAGGCACTGAACCCATTTCAAACCAGGACTACTTCCAGTCTGCTATCCAGACCACTGTTGGTATCCTGGACTCTGTTCTCTACCTGACAAGTAAGGATACACACACCCAGAAAATCACACATTATACATTCGGATCCTATTTTTTTATTTGTTTGCTCAGTTTATTTGTTTATTGATTCACTATTTGTTGATTTTATGTCAGGGTAAATGCATATTATCAGTTATTTTTCACACTGGGCTCGATTATTGAGTGTAAAAACACGCTTTACTTTAAATTATATGCAGGGGAGAAAGTAGTTTGAAGTTCTAGCCGGTATTTCTGCTACTCCAGCCTTACCACCCCCAGCTTCATGCATCCCTGAACACATGCATTAAATTTTTTTTAATGTCTTTATGGTGTAGAAAGAACATCATGTAGAGCAAATGATCTATTTAAATTAGTAAGTGCCACTGGATACTTTGTGAATGTCAAAGTTTTAACAGTTTTTTTGTTTTTAAATTAGAAAAAAGGTAAAACAAAATTAACCAACAATAGTTGTTCTCAGTTCTCTGTCTTTGAATTTCCAGAACAATGGTCACATAAATGAAAGAAGAGATGTTTATAATGATAATGTTTCAAAATGTCTCTTACAGGCAAATTAAAATGGAAAATAACTTGTAAGCTTTTTTTTCCCATTAAAGCAAAACACTCTGGTGTTGGTTTGAGTTTGAAAAACTAAAGTACAGGAACAATAAATCAAACGCACTGTTTAGAAAGTAAAGATGCAAAAACTAACATTTCAAAATAAAATATTCCAAAAAAATAGGAAGTAAAGTTGTGCACCCGCACAGTTATATGCCAGAGTTACAAAGGAACCCATGAAAGTTGCACATGTTTGACCTGCTATCAGTTTTGTTGGAATAAAACTGAACATCATGAAACATGAGACATTTTTTGCAAGTAAATGTGCATTCAGAGTACAAACAACTGGTTTAACAACTTGTGCTCAGATGATTCTTAGGTGATGTAAAAAGCCCCAAACTCCCACAATGAAAATGTGGAGGGAACAAATGAAAGAAATGATTGTAGTTGCATGTGAAAAGATGCTGGGAAGACTGAACTGCAAAAACGATATGGTTAGGGAAAAATGGGACAGTTTTAGTGGATATATGTGTGACCTGAAATTGACAAGAATCTGAAGGTTTAATACAGTATTGTGCAATTATTGTCATGCACTAATCCATTATTATAATGCAATAATAACCTTTTCTATATCAATGTCTATTCGGTTACCTGCCTGTTTTTTACTTAATTTAATTTAATTTTTGTTTTATTTTGCTTTTTCTGTTTTCATTGTGAATATTTCTGATAAAACCTACTTAAACTTCAAATTATATAAAAAAAACTGCCTGCCAAAACCTTCACCCCTGATTAAATGCCAGAAATCGACCGTAAAACTCATCCTTTCTGAGTTCTGTATGCTGATCACCATCTGTTTTCATCACCATGTGTGTCTGTCTGTGCGTAGTGAGCAGCCAGAGTGAGGACGGACTCCAGCGGAGAGTGTGTGCTCTGCTGTCTCTTCCCTGGGTGTCTGAGAACAAGTCTGTCTCAGCCTATAAGAGTTCAGGATTCCCCTCCTGGGTGCCTGCCTTCGCTTACAGACTCAGCTTCTGTTACTGTGAGTATTGACCACCTGTGGCTGCTAAAATCAGGAATAAATATTATTAAAACAGTTTCACAATGATTTTATCAGGCCATTTCCTTTGAGAAAACTCTGGATTCACGTCTAACTGTGTGTTTTTCCAGCGCCTGAGATCCAGGCATACTGTGTGTCCCTGCTGGCCCTCCTGCGTCGTGTGTGTGTGACACGTGGCGTGTGTTCGTGTTTTCTAAGGCGTTGCAGAGTTCAGACGAGGTGGTGAGAGCGGCGGCAGTCAGGGCCTTCCCTCTTCTTCTTCACCACTTGGGATACACACACCACAACCTCATCAGCACCACCCTGCTGTACGCACATATATATGTAAAATATGAACAGTAATGTATAAACGGACATTTGTCATCATGTTCATGGCGCACATTTGACCATTTTTCAGTTCCAGGCTGGGCGACAGTTCAGAGCAGGTGAAGAAGGAGCTCGCCAGGATCATTGGTCAGCTGAGTTGTATCCAATCAGAGCTCTCCCAGCTCAGTGACATCCACATAGATTCGACTCGTCCTCCTCAGATCCTCTGCCACCGACTCAGCCTTGCAGCAGAGCATGCTGGGAACACTTGTCCAACCCTCAGGGCGGCTGTTGTCAGACCCTTCCTGCCACTGCTCAGACAGGAAGCTCCAAGTAGTGTCAAACAAGGTATTTTGTTTGCTGTTTTCTTCCATAATGAGCTTTTACAATATTCAAAGAGCCTAAAACACATTAATGTGTTCACTGTGGACTATTTCCATATGGAGTATTATTTCATCCAAGTGATGATTTACATATTTATTTCACTTTCTTAGCTTTCCTCGAAGCTCTGCCTCACCTGTGTCAGCATGTGAACCTCTCTGGTGCAGACAGCGACGCCCGTCGCAGTTCTCTGTGCTCTGATTGGTCTGATGGAGGACTCGATCCAGTGATCAGAATTCGCTTCAGCCAGTCAGTGCGCTTCCTCCTCACGGAGACCAACAGAAACTCGGAGCAGGGCTCTATGAGTGAGGTGAGCAGTTTCACGGTTAAAACTCAGATGTCTGTGCTTTACACTTTGTTTCGTGCACATAAAAGCCACCATTTCATTATAAATATATTATTTAAAGCAAAAAGATAATAGAATTTGCATTGAGGTGATTACTGCTAAAAACATGCATATGTTGAAAAGTTTTACATTTTTACTTGGTTCATACATTTTTTTTAAAGCTGATCTGATCTCACCTTTTGGGGATTATTACTCTTATAAATATTTTCTTTTTAATGATGATACATGTGTGTTTCTTCTCTTTGTAAAAGCTGCTGGTTGCTCGTCTTAAAGAGGCGTTCAGCAACGCTAAACTCAACAGAGACGACGACCTGCGCAACACTCTGATCCTCACCACTGGAGAGATTGGCAGGTACAGCTGACTTTTTGTCTTTACACAAGAGCACAGAGTGGCGTCTGAGTTATGATCACTCAAATATACTTTAAGTTGCTCAAATTACATTTACTAAGGCGAGCAAAATTACTGTCACCATTTGCACATCTTTGTCTATTTTGTTGAGCTATATAGTCTATTTTTTCTACTTTTTAAAAAGTTTTACATTAAAACAGTTTTGGTTAAACTTGTTCCTCTCTCCCTTCTTCTGTCAGAGCGTCTCAGGGCAGTTTGGTGTCGTTCTCTCTGCTGCGGCTGCTCCACTGTCTCCTGTCCAAGTCGTCCCCAGTGTCCGTGGCTGCGTACACTCAGATCAGAGCTCTGGCCACTGCCAAAGGTCTTAAACTTCAGACCCTCTTCAGTCAGTACAAGAACCCGATTTGCCAGGTATACAATCTTCTTTTTAAATCTGAAATTGAGAAATTTTAAGATTTTCAGTCTATAGCACCATGAATAATAATTACATATATTAACAATGCTAGAATAATAAAAAATGTGCAGCAGTACTTGTGTACTTCTGTTTTTAAATAGGTATTTGTCAGTGGAGGTTTGGACCACGAAGATTTTTCTTGTGTTTTGCAGTTTTATTCTTACCAAATAATGTGAACAGGGTTTCTGTAGGTCCTTAAAAGTCTTTAAAAAATCAAATAATCTGAATTTTAGGCCTTAAAACGACTTACAGTGATTTAAATGTGATTATGACTGGTCTTAAAAATTGATTGGATTATGAAGTTAACCTTTATAAAGTTGCATTAACTTCAGTCACGCTTTTAAATTTGTTTTGGGAGAAATATTAATCACGCGGTAACAAAACTACAAAAAGAATGATTCAGAGATTAAAAAAGACCTACAGGTTGTTCATTTGTTCTTTCTTCTCTGTGTTTAGTTCCTGGTGGAGTCACTACACTCGCGTCATGCATCGCCTTGCGGAGCACGCCGGATCAGGGCAGCGAATCGGCCAATCAGAGGGAGCTGGCGCTGGACATGCTGGCTCAGATCGCACACGCCTTTGACTTCCCCGACCTCCACCGCTTCCTCACTGTACGTCACACACTGAACTAAACAAAAATACACAACATATACAGTGTATAAATGTTATAATGTTATGTATGTGTGTGTTTCTGAGCATCTACATTTCTTTGCATGCTTGCATATGTAGAGGACCCTCCAGGTGCTCCTGCCCCACCTGGCGGCCAAGGCAAGCTCCACTGGCTCCGCCCTCATCCGAACCCTGGCCAATGAGCTGAAGGCAAACAGGAGAGAGATTCTGATCAACAACTTCAAGTACATCTTCAGCCACCTGGTGTGTTCCTGCACCAAGGAGGAGCTCGAGCGAGCTTTCCACTACCTGCAGGTATTCATCTGTAACTGTCAACACTAGAAACAACAAACTGCAGCACATGTGGAGAATCTCCAACCACTGTGCTTCACACGATCCAGAATAACCTGAATATGAATAGAAAAAACAGCATAAATAATTTAAATAATGACAGATTCTTTTCATTAAAGGTCACTGTCACCCAAATTATTTTATTAACTTGCATGATTTAAAGCACTGCCGTGAACCCACTGAAGCAAAAGTGACCTTTGGAAAAAATTGATGTTAAGGTTGGTCAAAAAGCCAAGAGTATTAATCTAAATCATGTATTCTATACATGCTACAAAACAAAACTTCATCTCGTAAAAGTGTGCAAACTGGAAGGTGTGTGTTTTTTCTTTATTTATTTACTTTATTCCATTTATTTATTTTGTTATCTAGTTATTTCTGTTTTTCATGTCACCTGTTTTTCAGTTTGAATAAATATTAAACCTGCCACGTTTGTCCAAATAGGATGTGATGTCTCATGAAAACTGATTTGTGATTGAAAAAAGAGGAAAAAGAATAATTTAAATAACATCTTTTAACATCGGTGGTTGGTTATGGGTGGAAATCAGAGCAAAGGCAACAAAATGTTAGACGATGTTAAACATGTTGTCAGTGTGAGTCACAGCTGTGTAAAAAGGCTGATAAATAAAGCAGTGGTCCTGAAATGTCTGTTCTTTATAGTAAATAATGAGATCAGCAGACTGATTCATGTTTGTTTTCCTGATGTTTTTCTCTCTCAGAGTGAGACAGAGATCGAACTGGGCTCTCTGCTGAGACAAGACTTCCAGGGTCTTCACAACGAGCTGCTGCTGCGCCTCGGAGAACACTACCAACAGGTACACAC
Source organism: Lutjanus argentimaculatus (assembly GCA_034769285.1). NCBI lineage: Eukaryota > Metazoa > Chordata > Actinopteri > Lutjaniformes > Lutjanidae > Lutjanus > Lutjanus argentimaculatus. Next base: position 17,274,706 of record JAWZSL010000003.1, read on the forward strand.
ACACACACACACACACACACACACACAGATTAACACAAGTATATACTGTACTCTTGTCATACTTAATTGCTTACAGGTGAGCATATGTGGTTTATCATTGTAGGTTTTCAATGGTCTGGCAATCCTGGCTTCCTTTGCGTCCAATGATGACCCGTACCAGGGTCCCCGAGACATCACCACTCCAGAACGCATGGTACGTGTACGTGTTTCTGGCTGTTTCAAATGGAGAGGTCCACTCAGCTGTTAACAAAAGCAGTGACACTGGTTCGAGCGCCAATGCCCTTTCCTTCCACACCCAAGGGGGTTTATATGTAGTAACATCATCATGCAGAGCACTTACGTATTTTGATCAAAATTTAAAAGTTGGATTTGAATACAAAACGAGCAAAAACTAAAGGAACCGCCCTTAAAATATGGTGTTACAGTTTTATCTCGGGTTTTGAGAAAATAGTTTTTTGTTATTGTCTTTTTCTGCGTCTATAATACTTCATCGAAGTGTAAATACTTTATGACAGTTGAAAAAAAAAAGAGCTTTTTAGAGATTTGATCTCTTGGTAATCTGTTCATGCATTTTACATTTCTGTAAACCTAAATTGATTATTACATAACTAATAATAAATTAGCATTGCCTCTCTTTTTTGACATGAATCTGTTTCCTTGTCTTTTTTCCCTCGTTGTGTGACAGGCGGACTACCTGCAGCCGAAGCTGCTGGGAATTCTCGCCTTCTTCAACATGCAGCTGCTCAGCTCCAGCGCAGGAGAGAAGGACCGCAAGAAGCTGGTGTGTGATCCTCGACTGAGAACTAATTTAAGACCTGATATTTGAGAGTGTATTGTTTCTGTTCTGAGTTCACAGAGCTTCTGTTTGAGGTCAATATTGTTCACAGCAAGAAAACCCTCAAATACATTAACATGATTGAATTTCTGTCTGTCTTTCCATCTGTTCTGTGTGCAGGCTTTGACGAGTGTGATGGCTCTAATGCGACTGATGGGCTCCAAACACATCAGCTCTGTCAGAGTAAAGATGATGACGACGCTCCGCACAGGCCTCCGATACAGAGAGGACTTCCCTCTGCTCTGCTGCCAGTCAGTACACCCATACACACGTCAAAATTGTCATACAAAAAAGACAATTTCTGACTGTTTGATTACGTACTTGATCGAACAGTCTTTGTTTGCTCATTCATGGCGTAATCCAGTGTGATTATGCTCAAACCCCCCTGTGTGATTCTGCTTGTTAACTCCTTCTTCCTGCGTGGACAGGACGTGGGAGTGTTTTGTGAGGAGCGTTGAGCCGGCACACTTGGGTCCTCTGTTGAGTCATGTGATCGTGGCACTCCTCCCTCTGATCCCGCTGCAGCCCAAAGAAACTGCTGCTATTATCCGCTTCCTGATACTGGACAACAGGTAACACATGTAAAACCCACCAAACTGCACCTGTGCAGAAGGATCCACCATCCATCCATCATCATCATCCACATCTCATCCATCCAAAAAAAAGTTTGCATCATTTTCCCTGCTTTTATTAAACTGTTAATTTTTATATCAAAACAACATTTTCTAACCTCAAAATACGTATTTGGGTTTTTCTACACTGACTAAGTGCCAAAATAAAGCCCTTGGGGTGATAAAGCAATCATCATTATTTCCAGACTTCTGACAGCATTGATCTAATGCAGTCGATTTCCCACAGGGAAGAAGTGAACGACTACCTCCATGAGATTTATTTTCTGCCAGACCACCCTGAGCTGAAAGACATCCACACTGTTCTGCAGGACTACAAGAAGGTCAGTATGGACAAGAAGATGATCACAATGATGAAGTAAATGAAGGATGCAGATGGTGCTTATTGATTGTGGTATTAAAGACTGAAAATATACACTGTTAAAATATACTGTTTTCCTGTAGCTGACAGCCAGCAGCAGTGACCTGGCCGCAGCGCTGCAGCTCTCCATGAGAGCTGTTCAACATGAAAACGTTGACGTCAGGATTCATGCACTGACCAGCCTCAGGGACATGATGCACACAAGCAGGTACACAACTTCTTATTTGCAAGTCAAAATCAAATTTCATCATGGAAAGTGACTTTTCCCCCTGTGGTTTCCTGACTTTACTTAAACTTCATATAATGTTTGATACCATAAACATTTCTTTTTGTGTTGTGGACTGCAGGAGTGGCTGCTGCGGCAGGTGTGTGCGAGTGAGGCGGTGGAGCCGGTCATCTCCAGCCTGGTGTCTGTGCTGCTGAAGGGCTGCCAGGACTCGTCCCCCGAGGCCAGGCTCCTGTGTGGGGAGTGCCTGGGGGAGCTGGGGGCCGTGGATCCCGGACGTCTGGACCTGTCGCACACACACACCCACGGCGACCGCAACACCTTTGTGGTAAGATAGACAAGACCAAAGCTGTGCATGTATGACAAACATATACAGCGTAGCTTACACCTACACCTGACAAATTCACTGTTTCATAACATTTCTATCCCTTAAAGCCTGGCTAAAATAAAAACTTACTTTACTTCCTGTTACCATGGACACACAACCGCGTAAGATGAAAAAAGGCAACTATAATATATTTAAGGATATGGTACTCTTGATACAAAAGTTTAATCGAATGAAAACGAGCTCACTGTTCAACATACATTAAGTCTCCTTGCAGAGAAATAAGACAGTGTAGAAAAAAACTTGGATATTCACTGCAATCAAAGTGGTAAATATAAGAAAAAAAGACTCAAAAATGTATGAGAAGCAACTCTATTCTTTGAGATTATTAAGTTATAAATTTGTGAGAAAAAAATCAGCAACTCTCCAAGATTAAAGTAATAAATGTTTTACTTTATATAGTTGGAGTTTTTCTCATATTTGTGAGTTTTTCTCCTAATTTACCACTTTAATCTCATTGAATATTTTAGGGTTTTTTCTAATAAAGTTACAACTTCTCAGAGGATATTACAGAATATTCTTCTGTAATATTCTCAGTATATTACTCCCTTCCTTGGCTCTGTAATTGTAACCTACAATGGCTCTAATACACCATTGTGGAGACGTACATTTGTTTGTTTGATTTAGGATAAAAGTATATTATTCTGTGAACAGAGTGGGGTTGATGATCCCAACTTCGCCCACGACCTGCTGACTGAACTGATCAGAACGTTTCTGGCTTACGCCGATGACGTGAGAGCACAGGACTCCGCTGCTTATGCAATACAGGTAAAAACACACACACACACACACTCTATACTCAGACTTGGTGCTGTGTTTGTCTAATTTAGTCCCCTTTTTGACTCATGTCTTACGTGTTTGCAGGAGCTGCTGTCCATCTTTGAGTGTCGTGAGGGTCGAACCGATTCACCAGGACGCCGCCTGTGGAGGAGATTCCCAGAGCAGATTCAAGAAATACTGGAACCACACCTCAACAGCAGGTACTCAAGTTTACATACAGTAGACTTACAGCACATGTATACTCTGATCCTGATGCACAGAACTCATTATGACATTATAACTCATTATTTTTCTTCTTTGTCCTCTCTTTCTTCTCTTCGCTCCTGCTTCTCTGTCTTCAGGTATAAGAGCAGTCAGAAGGAGGTTAACTGGTCTAAACTGAAGAAACCAGTGTACTTGAGTAAAAGAGGCAGCAAATTCTCTGATTGGTCAGCCACCTGGGCCGGATACCTCATCAGCAAGGTCAGCGATTTATCATTCACCTTTGCAGAGCCAAAGGATACACCATTCGTGACTTGTTACTCTTTTTTGTCCCACTTTTTATCAACTTGTCCCACTGATCATGACTCATATCACAATTGCAGTAGCAAATAATATAACTATATTGTATGCATTTTGTCTCTAAGACAGCAATAAAAATATTTAGTGTCTTGTTTTATGTGTTTTAGGTGAGACATGAGCTGGCCAGCAGAGTCTTCACCTGCTGTAGTTTCATCATCAAACATGACTACAAGGTCACGATCTACCTGCTGCCTCACATCCTGCTCTACATGCTGCTGGGCTGCACACCTGCAGAGCAACAGGAGGTGAGCGCACATCTGGATCACTTACAAAAAGTTAATGCAGGTTTTGGGGGTTGTTGTGGTGATAATAACACACCTCCCTCCAGGTAACAAAGGAGATGCTGGCCGTGTTGACGGAGGGTGATGGACGAGGAGGGGGGTGTTCTCAGGAGACGGCGTCCAGCCTGTCACAGCTCAGCATTCAGACTGTGTTCAGCATGTTGTCTCACCTGACGCAGTGGAGCCGCCACATCCTCTACTCCAAACACAACGGTTAGTGAAAACAAAACAAAAACTTGCTTCATATCTTAAGCATTATTCCAAGAGGTCTGAAACTTTATATTGTTATTTACATGAAAATATAGTAAATTATAAGTTCAGTAATATTGTAGTTTCAATGAACTGAATCTAAGTGCATCTATCCTTGTTGTTCACTAACATGCATGATAAATAATAAAGGCTTGAAGTAAATAAATGCCATGCTTAATTGCAGAGAGTGGGGAGTATCAGCGTGTTGTGGCCTTCCTGAAAGGTATTCCACAGGACGTTCTGGCCAAGGCCTCTCTGCGATCCAAAGCATACACTCGTGCCCTCATGCACTTTGAAGCGTACATCTTAGAAAACAAAGAGAACATCCAGGACCATCTCACCTTCCTGCAGGTCAGACAAGTTAACAGCCATTTCAGTGTATTTCTGTGATGAAGTGTGTGTTTATTTCCTCTGCTTTTAGTTAAAAAAAACAAAAAAAACAAAAAACAACTTGTTCTGGGACATCTCTGCATGGTGCTGGCTGCTTACAACCATGTTACCAATAAACTGTATCTTCACGTTTTCTTTTAGAGCCATTTGACAGCAGAAAAGAGTTGATGAAAGGTCAAATAAATTAAATCAACAAATGGGATTTGGACAGGAATCTGTAATGGGTTATCTCATGTTACCTTATCTACTTCACATGTTTAACTAAACTGACTCGTTCAGTGCTTTAGTGAAAGTCTAACAACGTTTGGTACGATATAAAACCTATTTTTTAAGAATGCACTATTATAATCCTTGCTGATAGATTGTGATAGTTTACAACTTTGGGTCATCTTTGTAGTAAATAAGAATTTGAGTTTTACAAAAGTGTGGTTGAAGGTAAGGGATAAACAATATAAAAAAAAAATTATATAAATAAATATTAAAGCAGGATCATATGTAAAATTATCAGACTGATGTTCAAAACAATGAAGTATGTACTGAGCTCTTGTCTTCAATGATTGGCCGCTGCAGACTCTGTATGCTGCGATGCACGAGCCCGATGGAGTGAGGGGGGTCAACGCCCTGAGGAGGGAGGAGCCGTCGCTACGAGAACAGATACTGGAGCACGAGAGCATCGGCCTGCTCCGAGACGCAACCGCCTGCTACGACCGGGCCATACAGCTGGAGTCAGACCAGGTACCAGACCTACATGTTTGCCTTTCAGTTTAAACTACAGCTGAGATTCTTCAAGTTCAGCTTTTGTTTTGTTTTGTTTTTGTTTTTTTGTGCTTTACAAATTCTAAGTTAGGCTCAGCCCTAGTTTATATGTTCCTTTTTGTTGGTGTTATTGTACACATAATGAAAAGGGCCAAACCATACCAACTAGAGTAAATATTTTAATGTAATTTCCAAAATGATGCACGTATACTGCATAATGTACCAAATGCTGCAGTATGCAAATAACATACTGTATACTACTTGTACAGATGGTGTTCATGTTAAAATGTCACACCACAAATGGGCTGCGTTTCGTCTGCTTTGTTGCAGGTTTCATTCATTTATTATTTTACAAAACAGGGTTGTTGTAAATGGGTGAATAAATGAAACTATTTTTCATGGTGGAGTTCTGAAGATGAATTTCAGAGTCTCTCAGCCTGCAGAAAGAAGCTGTTCTGAATGCTGAATGGTGGTGTGGCAGCAGATGTCTTCGGGACATTCTTATGATGAAAGGCTGCGTGATGAAGCAGATTTAACTTTAAATTGATCTCATGGTCCTCCGGGTTACATTCAATAAATTTTAAATTTGCTCTGTAAAGTCTTGCTGCAGTAGAATAAGTTTTCAGTTCTCAGCTCACTGACATTTGAAGAAGTGAATAAAGTGTTTCACGGTTCAGAGCAATAGTGAGTCGAGAACACTGCAAGGACACAAGTGAACACTTTGTTCATTTTCTAACTGTATATAATAACTTACATTAGGATGAAAGATAACTGTGCTGTCAGATGTTTTATCTTTCTGTAATTCGTTCCGTTTCATCATTTTCATTTGTCCCTTTGTGTACAGATTGGTCACTATCACGGGGTGATGACCTCAATGCTCGGCCTGGGACAGCTGTCAACAGTCATCACGCAGGTCAACGGAGTGCTGGCCAACAAGTGAGAGACACACACACACACTCTCACACACACATCGTGGCCCATCCTACCATCACTAAAGACGCTTTTTAATCTAATTTAACATACTGTAACTGTGGGTTTAACTGGAGAAGGAATGCATTTTTTACTGTTCTTGTTAATGTTAGTGTCTTGACCTATTTCTTTTGTCATTTATTGTTATAATGTGTTGTATTTTATACTCCGATAAAATGTAAGTCAGTTAAAGATCACAGAATTCAGCTGTATGTGTAAACATTTAGGCACCAGTGGAAGTCGGAGCTGAACACTTACAGAGTGGAGGCGGCCTGGAAGCTCGGACAGTGGGACCTGCTGGAAGATTATTTGAGTTCAGGTATTAAAATACACAGGTGGTCCTCAAAAGCTGCAACATTTCGAACCATCGGTGGCACAATATGTCAGCAATAAAAGTTGTGTGTTTACAGACCGTCAGTCCAGTACCTGGGGTGTGCGGCTCGGACAGTTACTGCTGTCGGCCAAGAAGCAGGATGCAGAGACTTTCTACGAGAAGCTGAAGCTGGTGAGGAAGGAGCAGGTCGTCCCGCTGTCTGCTGCCAGTTACGAGTGTGGAACCTACCAGAGAGGATACGAGTACATCGTCAGGTGTGTGTGTTTCTGTGTGCTCTTTGAAGCAGTCATGTGTTTTGTGTGCTTGTTAGTAACAATTAATTCAATAACTGTCTTTATGTGTCTGGTTAGGCTCCACATGCTCAGCGAGTTGGAGCACACGTTCACTGAGCTGCAGAAACAGAGGGGAATGCTCCACCCCCAGCCTCAGCCAGCTGCCTCCTCATTGGTCAGATCGACTGGAGATGACCCAGAATTCTTTCAGGGCCAAGGAGCCGATCCTGGCTCTCCGTCGTGCCCTGTTAAGCCTGGGGCCAAAGTAAGGATGTAGAAATATCTGCAGCCAAACAAGCACACGTTATTATAACTCTCAGCCACATTTACACCCAAAGTACCTCGCTGGAACATTTAGTCCCTGAAACTTCTTTTCAAGGAACTGAAAGATTCCTTCAGTTCGTTGTTGTCTGCGTTTCCACCATGGTCTGAAGCGAGCAGGCAAATTTGTCCACTAACAAGAAAAAGTGCCGACTGTTTTTCCATGTGACTTTTGCATGCAACTGTACAACAGCAACACCACATAAAGCAGGCAGGCATCATTATTTGTGCAACACATGCAGGTCGCAATTTCCGATTCCTACTAGATTTCATCCTCAGGATAAATTACGTATAAGGCCTGAACTTTGCTGATCCATCTGTTGTATGCTTTCTTCTTTAACTCTAATAAAAAATAAAGTGGTTAGCAGTTCCATATTTTCAAAAATGGCGACTGAAACAAAATGCTGCAAGTACTCGACCAATCAAAAAAAAGCCTCCAAAAATACCCCTGTACCCCTTGAACAGGAACTCTTGGTGAGGGATGATGTAATGTCCCTGGAGCTCAATTTAAGACCATGCAGTGGAAAAGCACAGAGTACCTCCAAAGGTTCCTAGTCCCTGTGGAAAGTTCCTGTGGTGAAAACGTGTCTAATATTAAGTATTTTTGTTGCTCTGAAATTCTCTCTCAGCTATGCTTCTTTTGCTTTTTTTTTTCTTTACGTAGCCCAGTGGGTATATTAACAGTGTGGTTCTGCACCTGAACTTCTCATATTTATTTATTAGTTATTTAACCTTAAATAACTTATGTGCACATTACCTAATCTGGGAGACTTAAACAATCATATCCTTTTGTGCATTATGTCAGGGTTTTTGTTTACTGTTCAATAAAACTATAGCCAACTGAGCTCCTGATTAACGAAAATTCAATTCAGTTATTACAGTCACATCAGGCCTTATGTTTTCCCTGCAGGCCTACGAGGAAGGAGCTGGTAGGGGAGTGCTGGCTGCAAAGTGCCCGTGTGGCCAGAAAGGCAGGACACCACCAGACTGCCTTTAACGCCCTGCTGAACGCAGAGAACACACACCTGGCCGAGCTGGTCACTGAGAAGGCAAAGTGGCTTTGGTCCAAGGTAAAACCAACCTGTGAATTCAAACAATATTGAGTTAAGAAGCACATATAAAATATATTCATGCAAACTGTATTGTTTTACCTGCTGTGGTTAGTAGTTTTTTAGTAGTTTTAACTTTTTCATCCACATATTTTAGTTCAGTAAACTATAATAATTATATAATATATAATACTTTTTAATGTCTTTGTCTGTTTATTCTGAGGCTGTTTTTCTTATTACATTCCTCCTAAAATGCATTTTAGTCTGAGCTGATGCATGTTTGAAAATATCAGATCATTAACCAGACTCTAATATATGTGCATTCCTATTCACAATCCAGTTATTTAGTTAAGAAAAATATGGTTTTCACACACATAAACTCACCAAAGAACACTAGTAAAAGATTCTGTTTGTCGGTCATTAGGGCGATGTGCACCAGGCTCTGATCGTCCTGCAGAAGGCGTGGCTCAGTGTTTCCCTGACGACCAGCGCTGGAGGACCCTCGGAGCCTGCAGACCAAAGGCAAGGCCATGCTGCTGGTGGGACGCTTCATGGAGGAGACGGCCAACTTCGAGTCCAACGCCATCATGAAGACATACAAGGTACACAGCTATGAGTTCTATACAGGGAATAAACCACAGCTTTATGACACTGCAGCGACATCAATACAAAGATTACAAGCCACTACTCATGCTCCTTTGTTTATAAGGAGTGTAAGCAACAAAAATTAATTGTTAAAGTCGATTTGATTAAAACAGACATGATGTGCTGATAAATGGTAATTAACGGTTTTTGGGAATGATGAATCGAAGACTGAAAATGATGAAACCTGGTTCTGTTTTCATCGTATCATGACTGTCTTAATCAAATTGGCTACATATTAATCAAATCACTTGTTTTCTTCACCCCTCTACCTTTCAGTTCTCATGCATTAACCAAAAATTCAGCAGATGTTGCAGTTGCAGCCCTACTTTAAAAGTGTGTTGTGTTTTTTAGGACGTGACCAACCTTCTGCCTGAGTGGGAGGATGGAAACTTCTACCTGGCCAAGTACTACGACAAAGTGATGCCGATGGTGACTGATAACAAGCTGGAGAAACAGGGGAACCTCATCCGATACATCGTCACGTACTTTGGAAAGTAAGTTAATATTCTTTTTGCCTTTCTGCCCTTTAAAAGCTGAGAAAAAACGCTGTCATAAGTTATTTAACTCAACCTAGACTCATTAGTTTTGTCATCAACCATCACATTTGGGTTGTTTCCCTCCCAGAGCCCTGCAGTTTGGAAACCAGTACATCTACCAGGCCATGCCTCGCCTGTTGTCTCTCTGGCTGGATTTTGGAGCCAAAGTGTGTGAGTGTGAGAAAGGTGAGTGGCCAGTAGTTTAAAATAAGGATGCACACACTGGGGGTCAGTGAGAAACTCTAGTGTTTAACTCACAAGGAGATAAGTTTTGGCTTTTTATGAGCTGCTAACACTGGAACAGAAAAACATGTAAACAAATTAAAATACTATCCACGTATTCCGCCCACCGCAGCTGGGCGAGCAGACAGGCAGATGCGACAGGAGTTGGGTAAAATCAACGCGGCGGTGACCGAGCACTGTGACAACTTGGCACCGTACCAGTTCCTGACCGCCTTCTCCCAGCTCATCTCCAGGGTGTGTCACTCCAGCGACGAGGTCTTCACCGTCCTCATGACCATCGTGGCCAGAGTCTTCCTGGCGTACCCCCAGCAGGCGATGTGGCTGATGACTGCTGTCTCCAAGGCAGGTGTCTGTGTCTGTGTGTGTTCTTGTCAGCTCAGTCTCGGATCCCATCGGCTGTTGTCTGATGATAACGTTGCTTTTGTGGGCAACGGCCAGTGTTTCAGGACTTCTGTATTCATATGGAAATATTTATAGAGATTACTGTTACCAGGATCATCAGTCAAGGCCTTGTTTCGTGAATCTTTGCAGTTTAATTTGTTAAGGCATGGTCAAAAACTCAGTATCTAATTTAATGTAAGTGTATATATGTCAGTGTGTGTGAACTCTTTCCCCTTTTCATTCACTTCCTTTTACAAACTTATAAATCCTCTCCACTGTATTTTGTGTGATTGAATGGTGTTTTTTTAGCACCTGCATGGGCTCACAGGAATACTAAATAGCCTAAATAAAATAATAATAATAATAATAATATTACCTTACATGCACTCCTAACTGTGTGTTTCGTTTTGTTTTTCAGTCTTCCTACCCCATGCGTATGAATCGCTGTAATCAGATCCTTAAGAAAGCCATCAGTCTCAAACCGTCTCTGGAGAAATTCATCGGAGACGCCAACAGGCTGACTGACAAGCTGCTGAGCTCTGCAAAAGCCGTACACACACACACACACGCACACACACACACACCCACACACACACAACACACCCACACACACACACACACACACACACACACACACACACACACAAACACAAACATTATAGATTATGTGAAATTGAAATCAGATTTACAATTCCAGACTCTAGTAATTTAACCCATAAGGGTGGTTAACTAAATGACTTCTTAAAAAGATAATTTCGTCAACTCTGGATGACAAATCTCTAATTATTGTCAATATGGACTCTAACTGTATATGAGTGGAAGTTCATCATAAAAGTAATAAAACAGGTTCATACTATATTTTTCTGTGTTGTGTGGCATTTAGTCTAATCATTACTGCCCAAAAATAAACATTTAGGAAATAGAGATTAATGCTTTCTAGATGCCATATGCGAAAAATGATAGATGACACAAAAAACTTGAGCCAGTTCTCAGCAGAATTGGTGTAAATGTTGCATGCTAACTGATCTAAAGGAGCACGTCAATCCAACATGATTTGTATGTCAGTTACTCACCTCGTGTTTCCTTGAATTCCTGAGTCTTTTTTTGCACGTCAATGAAAATGAATCAATCAAAAACATGCTGTCCAATTTGTGCTTCTCTTTTGAAAATAGCAAAATTATATAAAAACATGTTAAAAAAACACTCTCACAATGCATACAGTATAATTCAAGTCTCATTTATTGAGTCATACGCTCAGTACTTCAAAAAAACTGCTAATGAATTCATGTCTGCTGTGAGCTCTGAAGGTAAACTAGTTCTGTACTACACACCTATTTTTAAATGCTCCTGTACATGCAGCTGACAGCAGCAACCGTATGTGTGTGTGTGTAGTGTCCATTACAAAGCAGTCACACTGAATAATACTGCTATACAGCTGCTGTTACGAAACAGTTGTATCAGCCGACATGGCTCATAGACAGTCAGGCCTGATGGCAAAAAAAACTGATCAAGGCATCCCTTTTTTTAAGGCACTCTTCAAATTATAAATGTCGCTTTATAGTCAGTTTCGGTGGAGTGTGTAGCCACTGCATAAAAATGTAGTTGTCACTATAAAATCCTCCAAAGATTATATGGGCCAACACATTTTATTGGAAGGTTAGATTAGATCAAATAAACATTTATTGATCTCCATCAGGAACAGCAGTGCTTGCCGTAGGGACGCATAAAAAGAAAAATATATAAAGGTAGCTCCAGATTCATGTTTGTGTGAACGTGTCTTTCAGGTGGATGGTAACAGCAGCACCCTTAGCATGAGCGTCCACTTCAAGCAGCTGAAGCGTCTGGTGGAGGAACAGACCTTCAGCCAGATCCTGATCCCCCTGCAGTCCGTCCTCATCGCCACGCTGCCCTCTACTGGCGGGGCAAACACACAGCACGACGCCTTCCCTGGCCCATGGGCGTACCTGGACGGCTTTGAAGACGTTGTAAGAGAAAGGGGGAAGAAAAGAGGGTGTTGATTCTTGTCTTCAGTCTGTTTGTTAGAAGGGTTTATGAGTCTGTCTCACCAACCAAGGTTAGAAGACATTTTTCAGTCATACAGTGACATGACCTTAAAAAATCTGATTTTATGATCACAAAAATCATCTTTAGGTGGTATTGTGCTCTGTAAACCTAACCTGTCTGTGTCTTTGTGTGCAGGTGGAGATCTTGGCCTCCCTACAGAAGCCTAAGAAGATAAGTTTTGAAGGGTTCAGACGGGCGGAGCTACACCATGATGTGTAAACCTAAAGATGACCTGAGGAAGGACTGCAGACTCATGGAATTCAACTGCCTCATCAACAAGGTGTGTGAAAATTTTGACCAAGAATAAAATAATATAGCCTGATTTATTTTATATTTGAACCATGTTTTTAATCATTTATATTGGACTGAACTACTGGTATATTGAGAGGTTATAATCTACACCACCACACTATCATAGCCTCATAATACATACATATAATACGTGTGTGTGTGTAAAATGCGTTACTGAGAGGATATGGAACAAGCAGTAGTTATAATGTGTCCATGCTTTCTTTGGGTGTGTGTGTGTGTATGTAGTGCCTTCGTAAAGATGCTGAGTCCAGGCGGAGGGAGCTCCACATCCGAACCTACGCTGTGATTCCCCTCAATGAGGAGTGCGGCATCATCGAATGGGTCAACAACACGGCCGGACTTCGACATCATTCTCACCAAGCTGTATAAGGAGAGAGGTATCTCCCCACTGAAGCCTGTAAATACAGGAAGAGATAAACAAACCGTGCGGTGAAATAATTTAATTTGGTCGTATTTGTACTGTGTGTTCAAGGTATCTATTTGTCGGGCAAAGAGCTCAGGAAGCTTATTCTGCCGAAGACGGCTCCCTTTGAGGAGAAGCTACGAATTCACAAGGATGTGCTGTGTTCTCGGCATCCCCCTGTCTTCCACGAGTGGTTCCTCCGGACCTTCCCCGACCCCACATCATGGTAGACCCACCCTACACCTCTCATACAATTACATTTATGAGGTTTCACAAGCAAAGTCAGCAATGTAATTTAATTGTGTATGTTGCCACATTTCAGTTCTGGACTTAAAAAGTTTTTTGATAGTTAAAATTTGATAAGTCCTGGTTTAAAGTAACAATAATGATCAGGTTAAATTTACAGGTGAGTTTTTTTTGCTGCGTGTTTACAGGTACAGCAGTCGCTCTGCGTACTGTCGCTCCACTGCTGTCATGTCCATGGTGGGCTACATCCTGGGTCTGGGAGATCGCCACGGAGAAAACATCCTCTTTGACTCTTTCACTGGAGAATGTGTTCACGTCGACTTCAACTGCCTCTTCAACAAGGTTTGTCTTATTTGTCTTTAAATATAAATCAGAGTGTCTACAGGTCCTTAAAAAATCTTAAAATATCCTAGATTAACGTTTACTAATAAAAGGCATTAAAAAGTATTAAATTGCCCCAAATTTGTCTGGGAGGGTCTATTTATTTATAAAATGCTGTAAGCATACAGAGCCTTTAACCTACATTAAATTTTGGCAATATCAACAAGAGTCGAATTTGAATGCCTGGTTATCCTGTTGAAGTTCCTATTCTATTCATGTTCGCAAACTTTGTCCCCTCGTGACCACAGTAGCATCTATCTCTGTAGCATGTAGCTAGCTAGTTAGCTAACCTGCAAACACTCTATAATTTTAACTCAACCAAGTACAGTCATTTTACCTTACTTTATTATTTTTGATTTATGACTTTGAACTGACAATATGTGCATTTACTCAAAAGAGTGCACCTGTATTTTCACATTTGATGTTTATTTTTATTGCGAAATTGGCCTTAAATTTAATCAAACACTGGCATTAAAAAGTCTTAAAAAGTCTTACATTTAAATTGCTGACACATGTAGACACACAGTAAATTAATTAGGAGTAATTTATATTCTAAATCTTCCAGTATAAGTCATATATTGTTTTTATGTTATGCTTTTTCTGTCATCTCCCTTTTTCCCCCCACACATCTCTCTAATGCTCCTTCTCTCTGTCTCCACTAGGGGGAGACGTTTGATGTGCCTGAGGTGGTCCCCTTCCGTCTGACCCAGAATATGGTCCACGCCATGGGGCCCATGGGCACTGAGGGCCTCTTCAGACAGGCCTGTGAGGTCACCCTGAGACTAATGAGAGACCAGAGAGAACCACTCATGAGGTACACAAATATGATTATCAAATAATCCTGTAAAACCTTGTTTCACAGTAGGACAGTAAGCACAGATTAACTAAATTTGTGCTCATGTACATACTAAAATCAACGGATTTCTAATATACTCGACTCATCATATATCAGAGTTTCAGTGAGTCCTTAAAAGGTTTGAAAAATCTAATCATCTGAATTTTAGGCCTTAAAAATGTCTTAAATCTGATTTTGACTTGAAATTGACTGGATTCTGAAATTAACGTTAATTTCAGTCTCACTTTTGTATGTGTTTTTGGGGAAAATTTGTATTGATCATGCTGTAGCAAAACTACAAAACTAAACCAACATAGAACTATAAACACTAGTTTGCAGCCCTGTCAGAATTTATTGGAGCACAATCAGCCAGAGTGTCGTGATCTGGAGTGTGGGGGTTGTGGTGTCTCCTCATGAAAAACAAAAAAGGTTACCTCTATAAAGTAAGTAATAAGTTTAAATTAATTCTGTTCGGGTTTAAAGTCACCTGGGTTTTACTGGCAAGGGAAACTTCTGTTTACATTGACAAAGTAGGTGAAAAATAAAACAGAAGGAAAATGTACTTTAATCTAATATGGGTTAGTGCAAGTTCAGCGAAATCTGGCTCAAGAACAGAGTATTTATTGCTCGGTTGAAGCCTTTTGAAAATAAGAAATTTGAATTCTGCTGCAGCTTGTGCAAGAAAATGCTCGGGGTATAAAGACAGAGTTGCATGGGAAGTCAGAAAAACGTAAAGCTGCCAGAAGAAAATGCCTGCTGTCACCCAATATTCTGTGGTCACATCGGAAACATCACCCTGTGCAGCCCACTCTGCTCTAATATTGTTAACTCCTGCAACTCTGCTAAGTGACCTCGATTGAACATTGATATTCTGACTTTTGACAGTATAGGGTGTGAAACATGTCTTCATTTGCATTCATTATGGCTTTAAAATGTCTTAAAAAGTCTTTTTACTTGTTGAAACCTGCAGAAACCTGATTATTTATTTGAATGGTGTGCACACTGGCAAATTCATAATGTGTTTTTTTGTCTGTCACAAACTTTCTGTTTAAATTTTCCCTTTAAGTGTGCTGAAGACCTTCCTTCATGACCCGCTGGTGGAGTGGAGCAAACAAGGCAAAGGACTTTCTAAAGCTCAAGCCAACGAAACAGGAGAGATAGTTAATGAAAAGGTGTGTGCATATCTTGGATTTTGCCTCTAGAAGTATGTGTACATGCATTTGGAGCAGTACCCATGTTTCATATAACCTATCAATGTCACATTTCTGGTATTAATATCACTACGCTGTCTTGTCTTTTCTCCTCTGCCAGGCTAAAACCCACGTGTGTGACATCGAGCAGCGTCTGCAGGGAGTCATAAAGAGCAGGAATAAAGTGTTGGGTTTACCTCTGTCTATAGAGGGACACGTCCACTACCTCATACAGGAGGCCACAGATGACAAACTGCTCTGTCAGATGTATCTGGGCTGGGGGCCTTACCTGTAAAAACACACACCCGAGTTTGAAAAAAAATCCCATTAAATTCAGGAGGATTTAAAATGGCTTTCTGTGATAAAATATTTACACACGACAACCTTCAGTGTCCTGATGTGGCTTCAAGCACATATAACAGTGCAAAGAAGTATTTGCACATAAATAATAACACAAAAACTCTTCCCACACCCATGACTGTTGAAAGGGTTGTTGAAATTGCCTTTTTGTTCCAGCACTTCCATGATTGTTTAGTTTCCTGTTTTCTGGAAACAAAGGATATTTGTTGCATTTCTGTATATTCCCTTGTAATAAAGGATGTGTTTTGCAGATTTGATTTTGTAGGTAAATTTGTTTGTGAGATGTGTGTCTTCTAATCTCTTAACCCTCCTTAGACTCTTTAGCAGTCAGATTGTTGTAATCCCCTCTGTGTGTCTCTCTTGCACACACCCAATAGTCCAATCAGCTCACCTTTTTCTCAGGAGCACCAATTAGAGCAAAGTGCTTATGAAAGCTTTACGAGGCTGAAGAAAACTGGGTGAGCATAGTAGTATGAAGTAACTGATGTGGAATATCTTCAAGTGAGCAAATTTTTTTTTTTGTGGTCCAGCCATGAGTTCAGACACTCAAAAAGTCACAGTATTTTTTATCCTGGCTTTTTTAATTTTTGTCAATGCGTGGCTGCTGTTGCCGCTTGCTTTTGGATAGACGCTTTTATACTTGTTTCAAATCAAGAGGAACTTTCCAACCTAACACTGGATACGGCCTTCTAATGTATTTACATTATGCAGCATGGCATGATTATTGCAGGAGTGAGTTGGAGCTTCTGTTTTGGAAAAAGAGCAAGCAGTAATGAGCTTTGAACTGTGCACGGCTGCGTTTAATGTCAAAAATGTCCTGTTTTTTTGGCTGATAAATGACATGCAATCAAGCTTTTATTATGAGTTATTAATACAGAAAACTACTGGATGTTGAGTGCATATTTGCTACTAAAATCTTTGTGTTTTCTTTGTGTTTAGTGTTAAGAGGTAGGCTTGCAGAGATTATGCTTTTATTCTGAAAGTCTTCACCGGAAGTATTTCTTTTTTCTATCATTAATATATTTTCACACGGTTTAAGGAGGTTATTAAGTCAGTTTAAGCACTAACGTACTGGTATTTGAAATAATTTCGACGTTATTAGGTGACTCATCAAATTAAAAGCCCTAAAGAAAACGGGAGATAACGGCGTGACAAACAGTGGATACACGTCAAAGGGCAGTTTATGTGCTGACCGCCCGTTGATGTACTGAAAATCAGCCGTTACATCCAAACCGAGGCTGTGAACCATCTGTAGTCAGCGGGAGCACTCAGCATGGCCGGAGGATAAACTGTCACCAACAGGCGCAGGTGCTTCTTCCACTTGCGTCGTCTTCTTCGGCTCTGTGAGCTCGTCCGGTCGGTGTTAACGGTCGGGGCCATGACGAGGTCAACTCGCTGCCGTCGTTGGTCTCTGTTGGGCTTTTTATAGCCGACGGCCGCTCAGCCCTGCCGGACCGTTGACGTTCCGTTGGACCGCCGAGGAGGACAGCGCGCGCGACCTTGGGAGCGTTGCCATGGATTTGACGCGGCTGGCGGTTGATGCGGGTCAGTTCATCAACAGAGCCGTTCAGGTAACATCACCAGTTAACCTTAACTAGTTCATAAACTGCGTGTGTTATCTTTATGAAAACAATCCTGAGACCTCAGAGTCACCCCTAAAATGACCGTGTTATGACGTTAAATCTCAGTAATAGTGTGTTAATAAAAAAAGTGCGCGTCTGTATTCCGCCCCCAGTACACGGGGGAGAGTCTTGGGCAGGCGGACAAGACAGAGTTGGAGCCCGGGTTGGAGGAGCTCCTGGCCCGGGCGGACGCCACCAAGACATGGACGGAGCAGATAATCTCCCAGACTGAGGTTTTACTGCAGCCCAGCCCCGGTGAGAGACTGCGCACGTGGTTTATTTATGCTCATTACAAGGCTTTGTTGAACACTCGTTTCTGCTTGGTCACAATTACATCATTCTAAGTCTGTTATTTCCGTATAACAGACCGTTGCTATGGACACAGTTCTGATCTGGAGAAACAATAAAATCATTGTTAAATGACTAAAATAATTTTAAAAAATTAATATTTTGTGTCAAATTATTACATAACCGTGTAAGAAGCAGGATAATGTGCAGTGAGTAGGTCACTATTGCAAAATAAAGCCAAAAAAATCATTTTAAAATTATTATTATTATTATTATTTTATTTTTTTCTGGTAACCATGTAATAAGCAGGATAATGTACAGTGAGCAGATCATTATTTTGAAATAAATGCAGACAGGATGATGCAGGATCCTTATTTATTTATTGAAGTTGTCTGTAGGTTCTGACATTTTTTAAAGCCTCTGTCTTGAATTCAAACACTGACATGAATTTGATTTTTGATTTTCATGCATAAATAATGTACCCAGCTCAAACGGGCTTACAAGACACCATTATTTAGAAAAAACAGAGCAGAAACCAGGGTAGGAACACAAATTACAAGCAGCCAAACAAATAAAACATTCTGACAGCTTTTCCAAGCTTTCCATCCTGTTATTGCCAGTGCACCATAACATTTCTGGACTTTGAACAGACATTTCATTTAAACATAAGTATTTTTAACTTATTGTGAAAAGGACAATGCAGAAGAAACTGTGATTCTTCCTCAGCTTCTCCTAATTTGTGTAATTGTGCAACTAAATTCCTTTGACATGTGCTTCATATATGACATTTTTATTTAAACATTGCCACTTTACCAAATATTATTTCTGTTTTTGTATTAGTTGATGTCTGAATTAACTAAGTCACTGCACGTACGTCCAGATAATATACAGTACCATACATTCCTGATATACCATACTGGCTAAAAGTCTGTTTTACTGTAGATAAACCAAGCTCATCATAGCTGTCATATCCATGTAGAGAAATTTCCTACCAGTATTTGTGGATAATACTTAGTAATAGATCCTTTTTCACAGGAGCTTGTTGTTTTGTAAAACAAAACTTTCCATTTATCATCTCTTTTTATTCAGGTTGCCTCCCCTAAATTACTTCTGCTTGAACAGAGTTAAAACTTATTTATAAAATAATTGTCTCTCTCTGTGCTTAATAACAGCCATAACCAATAAACGGGCTAATTAGCCTCTGTGTTTTTCATGCTCAAAATGATAAAAGGGTCGAATTGAAATAATTAAAGTAATGAATTTTGCCCATGAGCCACAATTGAATTGGCCTGTAGTGGGGTAAACACAGGTGTTAGCAATAATACTAATTAAGTTTCTATTTCATTTAGTGTAGCAGAGCCAACATGCACAATAGCAACAACCAGACTCTGTTAGACCTGTATGAAATAAGTATTTAGTATCACTGCTAGCACCTGTGTGTACTCCACTGTTTCAATCAAAATGACTGCTGTCTATTAAAGGAGTTGGGAGGAGAGAATTCATGTCAACTTCTCAAAAATGTTAGGGGTGAAACGATCGCTAGTTTCATGATAAATCACAGTAAAATTTCTGATGTTTGGTATTACCGTTTCAAATTTGAATTATCGTTAAAATCACGTTTGGTCACCGTGGTTTGAAAAGCTCTGTAAATGCTGTCCAGCATCTACCAAAATTATGCAACAGTCTCCCGGACGCATGCACAGCATCCAACGTGAGTTTTTGCATGTCTTTGCATCACTGAAAACATTAACGTCACAAAGAACATGATCACATTTAAAAATGTTTAGAGGTTCTCAAGATAAAATTGTCATTGTGTGTATCAGTATGATTTGAACATTTCCAGCACATCTTAAGAAAACCACGGTAATACTGATAGTGGATAATTTTGGTCACTATAATCATGATATGAAATTTTCATACTGTTTCATCCTTTTCCTACATATGATATGATACTGACTGATATGAATGTTTACCTCTGGGACCAAGTATTTCTGCTCCATTTGTCCTCCTACAACATGTGCTCGTCTTCTGTTTCCTCTGACTGTAATTGGCCTGTTCAGATGAATCGGGATGGTTTTTATTTTGCCTGTTTGAATCCAATTACCTCAGCTAATGGTATTATGAGTGGATGTGGTCTGTAATCTGTCAAAGAAGGGGAACACTCAGCTGCCAGAAATAATAATCTCATACGCTTATTCATCAAGGATATATTTTCAGATCATGTCTTGTTTATCGACGAGGGCTTTTAGTCTCTCTGTAGAACAGTTTTTGTTTTCCTTTGGTATTCCTCAGGCATATGGCAAGCAAACGCCTACTGTATAAAATGCCAGTTTTTATCTTAGTAGTATATGGTATTAGATATATGCAGGATGTTAAGACCATGTATCTTAATGGCATGCTTTGACAATTAAATGGCTTTTTAAACTGCAGTATCCTAACAGCTGCCTCTGACTCCCATCTTTAAGGTGTTTTGTGAGTTTTGTCAGTGGCTTTTTAGAAAAAATAACCCTTGAACCTGAATTGAGCTCTCTGATCCCTGATGAACAGGAGCACGGTTAGAGGACCGGCTGTATGCACATCTGGATTGGAACGTCCCACCACGGCCTCGCGCACATGAGGCACTGGGAGACCAAATGATCCAGGCTGGAATGGAGATGGGGTCCAACACACCGTATGGTGAGTATACATTTACATACATTTTTTTAATATGGACCTGTTGAAGTGTAGTCAGCAGTATGTTTTTGTTCAGGAATGGCTCTGCTGAAGTGTGGAGAGGCTCAGAAGCAGCTTGGCGAGGCAGAGAAGAAGTTTGTCCAGAGCACCAACATCCACTTTCTCACCCCCCTGAGGAGTTTCACTGAGGGGGAATACAAAGCCATACAGGTAATGGTGTTGTCACAATACCAGAATTTCGAGTTTGATGCCAATACCAAGTTTAGTATTGCAGTACCCGATACCAAAACAATACTTGGGCCTGAAATGATACGAGTTTGATCCATAATAGATCAGGAAGAAAGAACCTTAATCGTGGACATACAACATGCTGTTGCAAAACCATAAGACCCACAGAGTGTTATATTTATTGGATCAAATGTTAATATATTATGTGCCTTTTTTACTGGCTACTCTGTCTGATGGTACAGAGCCACCGTAGTGTAGAAGTGACATGTAGTTAGTGCTAGTAGCCCCATGCTTTTTACCTGTTGACTGTTTTTAAAAGCACCAAAACAAGACCCTGAAATAACCGTAGCACAATACAGTGTCGCTGGTGACATTGTATTAAGCACAATTTGAAAATATTCAACTGGAGCACAAATTTGTGTGCATCACAGGGCTTTGCAGGGTGATGTGAGAGAAGGACCAGGTGAGCAGAGGGATTGTGGCATCACTCGCCAACAGACAGCTATTGAGCTCTGGGGAGTTCTGTGCCGGAGAGTGCAGGGTGCAGAACTCCGGTTCTGCTTCTGGAGTAATAAAAAGACCATGTCACATTGGCTTCTGCTTCTGATGTACTTTATTTCATGAATGGATGGATGGATGGATGGATGGATGGTTCTCAAAAACTGTTTTATTTTTATTTTTCATAGGATGAGCGCAGGATGTTGCTGAATAAGCGTCTGGACTTGGACATAGCTAATACCAGACTGAGGAAAGCACACGAGGCTGACAGAGAGGCCAGAGTGAGTTACAATATCTTGACCTTCATTTATTTAGAAACAAAGCCTTTAAAGGTCCAGTGTGTAAGATTTGTGTTCATTGGCAGACCATGATAGAATGGAACATAAGATTCATGAATATGTTTTCATTAGTGTATGATTACCTGAAAATAAGAATCGTTTTCATTACTTTAAAATATGCCGTTTATATCTACAGAGGCTAGGGTCCTTTTTCACCGAGCCTTTGACATGAGTTTTGTGGCCACTGTAGGTTCTCACATGTTTGGAAGGGGAGGGTAAGGTATAGTGTTTACAATCTGCAAGCTCACTGCTAGATGCCACTAAATTCAACACACTGGTCTTTTAAATATATATATTTTTCAAAATGTTTATCCCGGACCAATCCAAAAACACACCAAAAGTCCTTTTTTCTGTCATACAGTACATAATATTATCTTCTCATTCCACCCTCCTGCTTTCTCCTGAATCCTTTCCTCAGAATCTGAATGCAAACCCGCTGGACGATGACTACTTGTCTCATGTCTCCTACATGTTCAGCTTCCTGCGTGTTAAATGGCTGAAGGTTAGTGATGCTAAAGAGACATGAACATTGACAGGCGCAGCTGAGCTTGCTATTTGGTTTTTGAGTAAGTCATTTGTCCTCCTCTGTCTCTCTCATCCAATCAGATGTGGGCTCAGGAAATCTCTCAGGTGAGTTAACGTTTATCTTTGCATGCACACAGACGCTGCAGACTATTTTAGCACTGCCAGCAGTTATAGATTAGTATGGAATGCATATGGTCCTGTTAGTTGCAATAATAGTTTTCTTTCTATTGTTTAATTGATTTAGACTTAAACACTTCAGTGATTAGGGTTTTGCTAATGGGAAATTTTCAGAAAAAGAAAGCTGGATAATTAAAAAGACCATAAAAAACTCTGTGGTGTGGTGTGTGTGTGTGTGTGTGTGTGTGTGTGTGTGTGTGTAGGCCGAGATGGAACTGAGGATCTGTCAGAGTCTGTTCATCGTCAGTCAGAAATTACAAGACGAGTTGTGGAAGGAATCAGCAACACTCACGTATGTATATAAATGTATATGGAATAATGACAATTGCAACATGAACTGTTTCATACATACATACACACAACAAAATACCCAGTACACTGCAAAACTCTGTATTGTTTTGTGTTTTAGAAAGTAAAAATTTACTGTAGTTTGCCAAACAAAACACCAATCTTTAAAAATTATGCATGCAAAAGCAAGTTACTTTGATTTGTTTTTATCTTATGGTCATTTTTATGGTCAGCTTTTACTTTTTAAAAGGGCAGCTCCAGCTCCATCTTTTTCGGATTTTCAAATGGAAACTCACACTCAGCTGTTAGTAAAAAGCAGAGATGTAGGTTACAGTGTTGATGTCCTCTCTCCCCCTCCCTCAGCCTAGGAGGTTTATATGCAGCAGTGTTGTCATGCAGAAACCTACGTCAGGTCACATAGGAAGTTTAGATTTTCAGGAGGACTTCAGATTAGAATACATAAGGAACACTACTGGGAAGTCACACAGTTATCTAAAAACCTAATAATACTGTTAATTGCTAACTCTTTATGTTGTTCCATCTGTCTTGTGTTTTAATGCGTCTTGTGTTTTTGTTTTCCAGACCAACCACATGCGGTGCCTGACTGACTTTGTGGAGGCTCAGGCCTGTTACTTCGACCAGTGCAACCAACACGCTCAGGAGCTTCAGAAACACCTGGCCAGGTCTGTATGACTGGTTTACAACCTAAAGACTAAATATTTATAGAACTACACCAATGCATAGAGGCCCCTCACTGCTTAGAAAACAACAACATGGGCTTTAATTCTTTAGGCCTTTTTTTCATCTGAATTGAGAATGAAGTTTTCTCACACCTGCAGTTCACAGCTTTCCAGTGAAAACCACTCAGTCTTCCTATTATGGCAATTTTGAGAAAGTGTTCCTTTAATGACTGAGAAAGTTTTGCTATCTCTTAACCATGTACACAATTCAAAAACTCACTGGATTATCCAAAAAATGCCATGTAACAAAACTGACTGTGGGGCTGTTTTTTAAGCTCGTAAATGTCAATATTTTGGAGACATGCTCCTCTTCTCATTTCTCAATTCCTTTCCTCACCTATTTCGGTAACTGATTGATCGTTTTGAGTCTTTTTTTTTTTTTTTTCCAAAAAAATGTCCAAATTCTTTGATTTTAGCTTCTCAAGTGTGAATATTTTTTGATTTCTTAAAGCCCCAGTTAGAACGGCGTATTACAAGGTGCTACACAGCAGTGAAGGTCAGATTTGATTATCTTCTAACTAATGAGACTCCTAAATACAAGAGGAACCATCTGCTCTTGCTGTGGTTTGTATATTCCAGCTGTGTGTCACGACTCTTTTATATGCCACAAAGGATACACCTGTGCATCCTGGCTAATAGCTCCAGCAGGCCTCCTCTTTTCTTTAGATGCATTTTAGGAATTGAGACATCCGTCAGGATGGTGCACTGAGATTAATTTCTGGGTCACGGGCAGGAGGACGGAGGAGACGAGGAGGCACAAAATAGAGAAATGAGAAAAGAGAGGTTTGGACAGGACACTGACATAATGCACTTCCTATGAGCTTTCATTGAGGTCACAGGCTTTTTTTATTTGTTTGCTCAGAAAAGAATGAAAATAGTTAAACACTTCTCCAAAATGTTTGTAGTACAGCATTGGGATCCAATCCTTTTTTTTTTTTTATTATTCAAAGCTACATATAACCCCGTTGGCAAAGAAGATGCCCAGTTTACCACACAGATGTACGAGCCAGGACATCTGGTCTCACAAAGTACACAAGACTACTGAGAATAATTTTTAAAGCAAATTCATTTCGGTTGGTTCTGATTTTGTTTCTCCTTGCAGCATTCCGGTCGTCCTCTGCTCCAATAACTGGCAATCATCAGTTAGTAATGCAGTTGATCAGCCATCAACAAGCAACCATGAAGCCAACGAGTCCGTCGGGTTAAATCAAGTCATTCCCGTCGTCGTCCACCAACTTCCAGAATTCGACCAGGACTCATGGACAGTAGATCCACCGCCCGGAACTGAAAAAACAGCAACAGACTCCTCTGTAACCACACAGCCACCTGATCAGACGAATTACAACAATAACAACAATGCCTTGTTCACTGATGGCCAGTCAGCCATCGATCATGTCAGTGCATCGAATTCGGACAATCACCCAACAGATGAGACCTCAACACTCAGCAGAACAGCTGACAGAGGAGCAGCTGCAGGAACCAACGGTGCAGGCAGTCTGACAGCGACAGCAGCAGCAGCTTCTCCACCTTCTGAGCTCAGTGGAACCTCAAACGAGTCTCAGACAGCAGATGCAGCAGCTAGTGAGACCATAACAACCGTTGACATGGCGATCGAGACCCCGGCAACCAATGGCACGGCTGCTGAGCCCCAAACAAGCAATGACACCGCAAGTGAGCTGCCCACCGTTAATGGAGAAAATGTCCAGGAGTGATCAACAGACAGTCAGGCTCTGGTTTAGTAAACGTCAGGCTAAAGACGTATCAGCGGGGACGGACTTTGATTAGAGCTTCAGCTGATTTAGACAACTACTAATTAGAGCTGCAACGATTAGTCGATCAATTGATTAGTCGACCGAAAGAAAATTAGTTGCCAACTATTTTGATAATCAGTTAATCCTTTAAGTCATTTTTCAAGCAAAATTGTCAAACATTTGCTGGTTCCAGCTTCTTAAAGGTGAGGATTTGCTGCTTTTCGTTGTCATTTATGACAGTAAATGAAGAGTCTTTGGGTTTTAGACTGTTGGTTGGACAAAAGAAGCGATTTCAGGGCTCAACAACAAAGATTGCCCCCCTTTCCCAAGGGCAAGTAAAATGCCATGTCAGGCCAGCAGATCTCCCTTGCTCGACCAGAAAATGCTGTTTTCAGCCATTTGAATATGGGGATTTCCTGCTTTACTCCGTTTATTATCACATTAAACTGAATATCTTTGGTGTTTGGTCTGACAAAACGAGACATTTAAAGACATCACTGCGGACTTTGAGAAAGTGGGAGGGACATTTTTCACCATGTTCTGACATTTTGTAGATGTGGCAGCCCTCAATTAAACATCACAATTAAATTAAGTCTTTGTTGCTATTTGATAACCACTAATAAATAATACAATATGTGTGGAGGGGCAAGTTAAAATTGGCTTCAGCAAGTAGATTTCTGACCCACTTGAAAAAATTAACGTTGAACCCTGAATTTGACGACATTTCTTTGAGCTCTGGGAACTTTGATGAGCATTTTTTTTTTTACATTTTATAGACTAATCAATTAACTGATTAATCGTGAAAATGATCAGCAGATTAATTGCAAATGAAAATAATAAATAAAATTAGTTGGCGCTTTACTGTTAACTGCCACTGTAGATCTAAGAATACAGGCTGTATTAGAAAGGTACAGACACACAATCATTATATCATGTGGTACGGTAGAAAAAAAACGTTAATTAGTCCCATAGGGAAGAAACTGTGAAGTGGTTGTAAAAGTGCTTATTTTTTTAAACGTGATATAGTGCCACAATCATTTTAGCCTTTAGCCGTATTCATATATTATTAATGTTGTATAAAAATGATGACTGTTGAGTATCAGTCCCCTCTTGTGGCAGTGGATGTCTTCTCTGTTGTATTTCCTAGCCTCCGGCTGGGAGACAAGGCCAGACTGACTGTTATATTTACAGTGTGCGATTGTGAAAAAGCTGTTTTCTGTCTGTGACACTAAATCTTTATTTTTACATCTAGCTAAAGGAAAGAAGTAATGAAGCTTTGTGCCAAGTGTATGTATGTGTGTGTGTACATTTGTTGGTATGAAAACGTGTGTTTCTGTGTGTTTGTGTCCGTCAGTGACCCCGTGCCCTCACCTGTGTTTACAACCTCCTCAAACCTGTGACACCTTTAAAGAGAGGTGCGTGTGTGTGTGTGTCTCTGTCACCTCACGACTCTGCAAGTTGAGGTCATTTTCCATATGAACTGTGTCACTTACGTGTGTTGGGAAAAACACGGAGCTGAACAGGGTCTTTATGGTGTGGTTTCCTCATACATATTCTGGGTGTTCCCCCCCCCCCCCCCAACACACTTTTCAGATCACATATTCACTTTTTACCCTTTTACCCCCTCAGAGCCCCCACTAGGTGAAATGGGTAGAAGTTTCCATGTCCAGATGTTGTTAATTTTCTCGGTGAGGGCAGCCGTGCTCCACTGTGGTGTGGGTCCACTCTGGGGACCCTGGATGGATGGAAACACACATATTAATGTAGCGCTGGTCCTACTGATGTAATCACCCACCAGCTCTAAGCTCTACGCTTTTGTCCCAATACGTAAAGATGTGTGCGTGTGCGGATAGCTGCAATATTCACTTCAATTCTAGGTGCTGCCAGTTTTAAACTGTGTGTAAATGCAGCCATAATTCAATCACGTGTTGTACGTTGAGCTGATGTCAGTGCCAGGTTGGAGTTTTGTGGAAATAAATATGCAAACACTGATGTCAACCCGGTATCGAGTGTGGATTCTGTCTTTGTTCTTCAGTCAAGGTGGTTCTGTTATTTCCTCATTTAAATCTGCTCTTTGCTTTGTATTTTCTCATACCTGCCAAACGTCCTGACCTACATTGAAACACACACACAGCTACTTTCAGGTTGAGGTCTTGATTGGGCTTCCCAGGCCAAGTTTAGTGATGTTTAAAACTCTGCTGTACTTAAAGCTGCTACAAGGACATTTCATATTTTGTTGATTTAGGAGACCTGTGGACAAAAGAGGCATTGTGTCCACCACAATAACCACAAAATATAACAACAAAAATGAATTTATTGAAAATGTTTATCTGGCTAACTTTTTACTCACTGTAACATTCCCTGAGAACATGTAAACAGAGGCTTGTCTTGTTTCACAAAGAACCCGACCTGGTGGCAGGCATGAAGTATAACAACTATTTAGAAATGGTCAATCTTCTTGCAGATGGTCTCATTAAACATGTAAATCATAGAGGCATCAGTAATAAATTGAGACCATTTTATAACCATTTAAAAACTCACTGGAGTGGCTTTAAGTGCAATTTTGAAGTTAACTTTTTTTTTTTAATTCTAAAAAAGTTGGGACGCTGTGTAAAATGTCTCTGTTGTCAAATTTTGTGCTTCATGCACCGCACATTTTCAGAGGGACATAGGTCTGGACTGCAGGCTGGTTAGTCTGGATGGTTGTTCTAGTCTTTGTTCTAGTTTTCCAAAAACAGTTTGAAATGTGGACTCGTTCTCAGATGAGCTCGGGCTTCAGAGAAGTCAGCAGCATTTCTGGATGTTGTTGATATATGGCTTTTGCTTTAGATGCGTTGAGTCTTAACTTCAATTTGTAGATGCAGCCACAAACTGTGTTTATAGACAAAGGTTCTCCAAAGTGTTCCGGTGTCATATCCTTTATACAATAATGTGGGGTTTTTAATGCAGTGAGGGGTCAAAGGTCACAGGCATTCAATTTTGTTTTTTGGCCTTGCCCCTGAAGTGCAGAGAATTCTCTGGATTCTCTGAATCTTTAATGATATTATGGACTGTAGATGGTGAAATCCACATTTTCCTTGCTGTTTTGCATTAAAAAATATTGTTCTTAAACTTAAACATGATGTATTTTGACAGATTGATCTACTCAAAAGTACATAAAGTAGCTGAAATTGGCTCCACTTTTACAAGCTGAAATATGAAAGAGATTTACAGATGAATGCATCCCTAATTATAATTAGATAATATGATGAAATGGGCCAGTCTGCACAATGAGTACGTTCACTTTGGTACTTTGAGTACAGACTTGGCTACATGTGTTCCTGCACTGAGGGATACTGGTGCTGTGCAGTGCCAGAGTGAGTAAACTGTTGCATTTCTGAATTAACCAGTGGCAAATTAATTGTGAAGGAGTGATTTTTGCATATTTTAACCAATTAACTTCATGTTGCATGTAATTAACATTAGTGCTGAAAGATTTAAAAAGCACAGCATCCAGCCAGCATATTGGAAGTTTGTGAAAAATCAATTTGCAGAGATGTAATCTATAATCTATCGCTATGTTTAAAAAAGATCAAAGTACTTCCACAACCACTGATTATTAGTGATGGTTGTCAACAGTATAATGACGCCTGGTGTTGTATGACATTTACCACAACCTCAACACATGCACACACGCATGAAAAACACTCCAAAAACATTGATGAAAGTGTGTGTGTTGGTGTTTCTCCTGTATTTTGCTCCCTCATCTTCACCTCTTTCCTGTCAGAGCTTGTACAAGCAGATCAGATTGATTAAGCGCAGGTTATGTGATATTGATCTGAGCATAGACGGGGGCAGACCCACAGTTCAATAACACCATAAAGACTTACATCACACCACTCTACATTTTAGAGGAGCCTCACAGGAGGCACAGCCAGCGAGTAGAGACAGATTAAAAAGTGTTTTCGTGCCTGCAGCTTTCCTGTGACTCAGCAAAACAAGAATAGATTCTCCTCAATCTGTTCACGAGCACTTTTCCGTCAGACTGATAACAGCGAGTCCCTGCCATGTTTCCAACTTATTTTTATAATTTCCTGTGTGCGCCGTGTTCGTCAGCAGAGACAGCGGGTCTCTCTGACTGGTCTTCATGTGATTTTCTGCTCATGTGTGATACAGGAAGGAAGCAGACGCTGGAATGATGTTTTGCAGGTCTGCCTGACATGAGTGAGTTATGAAGGCAGATAAAGGGAATTGGGATGTTTCTAATTATGTTTGGCTTGGTCCTCTCCTCTACCTGACGGGCACAGATGTATAATATTTCTATGGATGGGTGCAGTATTATTTTATTCTATTTAACCAGATAAATCCACTGAGGAGGAGAGACCTGGCCAAGATGCAGACCAAACAATACAAAAATCAGACAACAGGTAAAAAAAAAATGATAAAAAGCCTAGTGATTGGCTAAAGAAGAGGAACAGACACAATTAAGAATGGATTCAGTTACCATAGAGTTGTTTTTGAATTCCAGATATATCAGATTAATCCATTTGAATTCCTTTTGCGGGCCTTTTCAAGTTGTTGGAGCGGAAAACATGAAGGCTTTGATGTATGGATGGTTTTGATTTGGATACATATCTCAATGTGCTGCGATGTCCAGAGTTCAACATGTGCTGATGCGATAGTAAACAACAAACAACTATGGATAAGAACCAGTGGTGATGACCCTCTTCCTCCTGGCTTCAAAAGAGAAACGGGACTTGTGCCTGCAAATAAAATAGATTCATCAAGCCAGAAGCCTTCATATGCGTAACTTGTAGCCTCCGTTCTCTGTTGCCTGGAGCTGTGACAAAGCCCAGGCTTCCTCTTATGTGGCTGAATCTGATGCTGCCAGAAAGCCTCTTTAAAAATGTGACTAATGTGTTGAAGTGTTCGTAGTTTGGATAAGTTTACACTCAAAACCCACTGGGTGTAGGATAATTCCATGTTTGGGGGTACAATAACAACGTTACATTACATAGAGTATGTCATGTGATGTCACTGAATCAACTTGCAAGATGAAAGTCACATGATGCATGTAACTTTACATACCTTAAAACTTTTAGTAACATTTTGTCCCCCATTGGACATGGACTCTGGTTTTCTGGTAGAAGTCTTGTGTTTGTCTGAGCCGTCAATCCGCTCCACCTCCTCCACGTGCAGACGCCTCCATCTGTATTTTATGTCGAAAGCCTGCTGCATCTCTTTCAGCTGCTAACAGGTACTGTACACGTCTGTATAAGTCTCCAAGGGGCTGTGACAAAAACATCAGTGTCTAACACACACACTTGACCTTTGTGTAGTGCACGTGCAAAATGTTTTTAATATGAGCTAAACTAAACTTGAATATATTAGGTGTCATTTAGTCAAAAGTTCTGATTTTTGCTATTTATTAACAAATGTGCAGAGAAATTGTTGCGTGTTATTTTAGTAGTTACCTGGCAAACTAAGTAACCCTGCTTGGTGCAGTTCCTCCACTGCGACTCTGGGTTTATGTATGACCTCTGAACAAAAAAATGAAGCGAGAAGTGTTTTTTTGCTGCTATGTGACTTTTCTGTATTACATTCTGTTATACTGTCAATTTCCTCACTTTTTTAAAAGAAGTTTGAACAATTTTTCCGAAGCTTCAGTTAACCAAACTAGATTTTTTCAGGAGTAGCTTTGCTGTAGCTCAACTTCTTCCAGTGTGAAGTAATTGGTAGCTTTCAAAGTAGCATTTACATAAGACTATATGAAGCAACCTCGACTTCAGCAGATGTTCCACAGTATCAAAGACTTTTCTTTGCTTAGATACCTATTATTTTGAATCCTAAGTGTGTCTCTCCCTGCACTGTTTTTCAGAAAAGCATTAAGTTATAACAATTATGAACAAATACACCCCTTTTATCATCATTATACATTATTATAAGCCTGCTCCATTCTCACAATGGCTCTATTGTTTTACAGCATGCTGTATTTCAATCATATCTCCATGGTTTTCTCCCCTTCCAACATATTGGGGATAAAAAGGGATACACCCAGTTCCATAAAACTGGCCAGTGTTGGCTGACTTTGCTGGTTGTGTTAGTGTTAGTGTGCGGTTTGTTCATCAGTAAAGCCCCGTTGCTGTTTTAAATCTCTGTTTTTAGCCAATGTAAGTTCTGCTGACAACACCCATTGTCCCATTTTCCCCTGGCAGGACAATGTAGACGACAGGATCTGTTTCTCCTCTAATTCTCTCTGGTCTGACTAAAATTAGTGCTAATACTCAAGGAGTACGCTCCTTAAATCCAACTTTTCATCCCTCTGTCCTCCTCTCTCGGTTATGTTTTCGTCAGTCCTTCATCCTTGATCACTCCTCCCCCTCGCTGCCAGCTGGGTGTGTTGTGTGTAACAGCTAAACTGTAGGTGTGGTGTGCAGGTGGGGGTGGTAAACTGCGTCTGGTTGCTGCTGATAAATGTAGCTCCTCTTTTATGGAGTCATACGATGACCTAAATAGAAAGATGACAGAGAGGACAGGATGACAACACTGACTGATTCTGATGAGCAAACACTCTAAATTTTATATCCCATCTGCAAGTTCTAACATATAAATTTATTGCTTTTCTGAAGGGATCCTAATTACTTGCATTTTATGGAACTGGGACAGAGAAATGCACACACACTTGTGCCCACAGTGACATATTTTTGCTGCAATGAGGAAAGGAAAATTATTCAAATTTCCTCTGTACCTTTCCACCTCCTCTCCCTGTTTCTTCCTCTGCAGGTTCTCTCTTTTCCTGAGATAAACCTGCCTGCTCCCTCTGTAGTGAGTCCCCCTACTACAATTACAGCCTGCCAGACAGAGGAAATCATGCAAAGTCACTGTCAGACATGCTGACATGTGCAGGGGGAAGGGGGGCTCAGTCTGGAGGTCTGCAGAGAGTAGAAAGGTCAGGGCTTTTCCTTTGACCTTGACACGTCCCACTTCTGCTGCTCCACCCCAGCACCTGTTGACCAGAGCTGTATGTCTATAAGAACAGAAGGTCATGCAACCCTGCTAAAACAGTCCAATAACTCCTAATTTGAATGTTTGATCGACAAGATAACCAGGCAACAAAATACAATCGCAGCCAGAAAGCTAATTTCACAGTGTTGCCTGGTAACACAATTTAATTTCAAGTGGTTCAAAACAAACTAATTGACAGCTTTAAATATAACCGCCGATTCTGCAACGGTGCATCTTTGTTATGTTAAGGGATTTGGTGTTGATGCACAGAGCGGGGAGTAACTCTGACTCATCAGTAAAAAGGTTAAAGAGGCAGACAGACCCGGAGAAAGTGTGTGGATTGAAATGTCCTGTGGAAACAATGTAAATATGGCTGTTGAGGATTTAAGAGTGGAGCTCATAACAACGTCATGCAAAAATAGCACATTTTTAGGACTTATTTTGGTTGTTTTGTTTGTTGGTGTGTTTTCCTTCCATGTTCTGTATTATTTTATCACAAATATTTAGCCTGTTCTGTTTTCATTTCTTTGTGTTTATGTAATTTCTGTTTGTGAAGCGTGCAAGAGGCTACAGTTGAATTTCACTGTGCAATATAATCATACTTTTATTTGTATAGCACCTTTAAAAACAGAGTTTTCAAAGTGATTAGACAAACAAAGCAAGAGCAGGAGACAGAAGCAGGATTTTAAAAGACGTCACTGATTCTGTAAGTCTCATCTCCTCAGGCAGGTCGTCCCAAAGCCGAGGGACATTAAGTGAAGTGATGTTTTTCATTTGTCTGGTAGAGAATTTATGTAGTGTAGCTTTGACCTCACACTGACAGCTTGGCTGTCTTACAGCTAGAAGAAAAATTTCTGCACAGTGTGTTAATATTTGTGACTGATAATTTGCTAATGTACTTGAAGGAGCAATATGAAGCAATTTTGCGTGCAAAAATTAGTACAGCAGTTGAAATAACAAGTTGGAGCCATAAACTGCATATTAAATGGGTTGAAATCCTATTTAATATATGATCTATGGTTGAGTCTCCTCCTCAGACTCACAGAAGCTCAGACAGGCTGCAGAAACACTGCAGGAGTGCAAGACGAACCCAACGTTGTTTCTTCCGCTGTAAGTTGTTCAGCTGTTCATAACTGTCAGTTGTCTGTCAATGTAAAGTTGAAGTGTTTATCCTGAAAACAGAAGCCCACTGCTCTGAAAATACACACAGTTGGAGTTCTGTGGCCAGACTCCACTGACTAATCGCTCAGTTTAACCGTTATAAACATCTACGCCTTCTAAAAGATTATGTATTATTTCTTACTTCTTGACACTTACTCACTCAGGCAAACATTCGACATTAATTTGAGCTCTAATAAACATGGAAAAAAAAACAAAAAAAAAACAAAAAAAAAAACATTCTGGACCAGAATGGAAACTGGAAATTTCAAGCTGTATATCAACTTAGCATGTTTCCTGAATCTCTGATGACATATCATGGTCATTTTATGATTTAATACAGTAAATATATTGCATATTTCTCCTTTAAGTGAAAATGGAATACATTTTTCATGCTTGATAAACATTTCATGTAGACTTCACCTGACAGCTTGGCTTTATTGCAGGTAGAAGAAAAATCTGCAGGCAGTCTGCAGTGTGTGTAAATATTTGTGTCAGTGTGTGAAAAGGGCAAGCTTTGGTGAATGAATATGTATCTCCATCTATTTTATTTATTTATTTATTTTTTGTCTCTTTGAAATAAATTTAGGATTTTTTTAAAGAAAAAAAAAATCTGTTTATTGACAATTTCCTCCCTCATTTCCTCCCTCCCACGCCACACTCCCAAAATCCTCTAGATTAAATATAATTTAGAAAGGAAGCATTTTTTAAGTGAAACCGTTTAATTTAGGCTGAACAGCTGTCGTAAGTGACAATTACTGGAGCCTCCTAACTGGTAAAACCTACTGTTAGCACAGTGAGTCAGTTATGTCGTTTTTGCAGCAATATCTGTCTAAAGTTTGCTACCTTTAGCTGGTCAAATGAAGATCAAATGAAGCTGTACACTTCCAGAAAATGGTTATTTCTCAAATGTCATATAGTCTGTCAAATGACTGAAATATTTTTCCATTTAAACTGGTTTTGTTCTGCCTGGTGGGTCTTCTTTTCTCCCTCCATCTTTCTTTTCACCCCAGCTTTCCCTGTACACCCGTAACTGTTCCTCCCTTTCCCCATAATGCCCCTGCTTCCCACTCACTTTGACTTTTGACACATTACCTCCACCGATGCATTACTCACCCAACCTCCACAGCTCCCCCACCTCCGTCCCTCCCTCCTTAACCTCCCTCTTCTTCCCTCGTTATAAACTCAGCACCCGCGACAGTTGGCTCAGTGTGGAGAGCTTTACATAAAGTGAAGGAGGGTGAAGAAAAAAAAAGCAGCTGGGAAACTGGGTGACAAACACACCATCAGAGCTTCATCATGCATGTGTGCAGGATCTGGCGTGTGCTGTGCGTGTTTGGTTTCATGGGTGCATCCTTGTGTGTGAATGAGGTTGAGTATGAAGGGAACTACGCAGACAACTATGACAACGAGATCTCTCAGGACCAACAGGAGGGTGAGTGTTGTTTATTTATCCTTTTTGTCTCTTTTTGTTCCCTGCTTGTTTGAACAGATGGCTCATTGTGGAGATTTGCCTCACTGCCATGCCTGATTTCTCTAAGCCAATAAAATCATTCGTATGTGTTTTGATTAAAATGCATCAACATATAGTGGTTTATTAGTTTAGTTGAAGGTGCTACAAGCCACCAAAGCAAAGCATCTGTATTTGATGACCTGGGAGTGAGGCTCAGCAATCATCTGTCTTTCTCCAGAACTGCATGTAGCACCTTTGAGTAAAGGTGTCCCACAAGGGTCTATTTTCGGTCCACTTCCATTCACTACTATACATAAAAAAAATAACATCTCTGTCGGCCCACACTGTAATACAGCCACCAACCCAAAGCGTCTGCATTTGACATCCTGGGAATGAGACTCAACAAGTTTAGACCAGAGGGAAACGACCAGAGGGTTTATTTGAAGCCTCCTGCTAAATAAAAATTTCACAAAGTTAAAAGAGCTCAAAACTTCTGAAAAATGCAGGACAATACAAAGAATAAATACACGTGATGGCAAACTAATAGAAACAAAATACATATGATCACAACAACAGTAAACAGCAGTGAATATAATATCCATTTAAAAGCAGGAAACTAAACAATCTATATCTAATCTAATCTAATTTAAAACAACTATATGTAGCAGATGAACAATCAGCTATCTTTCTCCAGACCTGCTTTAAGTAAAGGTGTCCCAGAGGGTTCTATTCTTGGTCCAATTCTATTTACTGCCTGCATAAAAAATAACATACCTGCTTGTTCACTTTGTAATGTACATTTTTATGCAGATGATGCCGTCCTTTCTGCCATTTAAGGAATTTGTGTTTTATATTATTTATACTAAAAGAATATCTCTGACATCAAAATAAATGTTATTTAATTTTAGCTATAATGCATATTTAAACAGAACTAAGAAAATTGGTTTTATACACTAATCCTGGAATTAAAAATCCTTCAATTATATTGAAGATTTAAAATTTAAAGATTATACCCAAGTATATTGAATGCTGTATATTGTTTTCTTTAACATGGAACCACTATATTGTGTATATTATGTGCATTTGTCCATGTTTAAAGTGTATGTTTAGTCGATAATACTTAACAATACAGCCTGGGATTTGCAGTTTAACTTTGTTGTATGAATCAGTCACCAATAAAATACTTACTGTTTCCTCCTGGTACTTTAAACTGGGCACTGTGGAAGAAATTAAGATTGTGGGGCACAAGGGGAAAACAATCTGGCATATTAGAGGAGTGAAACTACAAAGTAAATCATTTGTCCTTTACTGTTTATTGTAGCTGAAGAAGCTGATCAGGGCTTTCCTTCGTCAAAACCTTCATTTCTTTCGTGGAAACCTTATCTAATAACTGCCATGAGCAAAGGGTAAACATGTTTGTTTTTTATTTACAGCTGATCATCTGTCCACAGTGGATCACTGTGTCTCACTGACAAACCGGGTCCTGTTCAACCCGGCATGGGAATCTGATGTTATGCTCCGCATATTTTGATCTGCGGAGATAAAATCGGAATATTTGATTTGACATAGGCTTTTTTTTTTTTTTTTTTTTACACGGACGCCCTTCCTGACCCTCCCCATTTATCTGCAATTTAGAAATGCACGGGATTCAGGGTCTTGCCCAAGGACACTTTGACATGTGCACCTACAGTACATGTAAACATAAGCTGGTAAATCCCCTATGCACAAGGCCAGCATTTCACCTCTCAAGTCCACTGTAAATAAGTTCTTGCACCTCTTAAATAAATGACAAGCCTCTCTGTATTCCAAGATTTGTTCCCCTGCTGTCGTCATGTTTGGAAACATAACCATTATTTATGTTCCTCAATAAACCTTCCATCTGAGTTTAGAGAGATTCCCCCAAAGCCCTTTTCATTATCTTACTGTGCCCCCGTCAGTTTTGGTTCCTGTCTGTGAAATACTTTCACCATAATCACTTCACAGCTTCCACAGTGTTGTTAAAACCTTTTGTCCCAAACTTTACTTTGGTTTCTCAGTATTGTGCCCTCACATACCCAGTTTTTATTTGTTTCCATCCACTGTACCTTTATTTAAGTCCCTGTAAGTCCCAATATCTACATGGTCATATTATTTTTTTTATTTCGTAAAGGGACTGTTGTACATATATAGTTCAAATATTCATTGCCAAAGATGATTCATGCCAATTTTTTGCACATGCTTAGGTCATGACTGGCTACTTTAATTTTATTTCATTAAAGAAGCAGAGTAGAAGAATTTTTCATAGTGTTTAATATGATGATTATGATCATTACAGTATTGTTGATTTTATATAATGGTATGATTGTACTGTGGGTTTTTCATATTGTTACATCCCTATACGGCACTGTGTCTTTGCACCACAAGGAACTTTCAGATTTTGTTGATTTTGGAGGCCCTTGTGGACAAAAGCAGTGGTGTTTCCACCACCATAACTATAAAATGTAACGTTAAAAATAAAATTATCTAGAAAAATCTCCTCCTGGTTCCTTTTAACTGGCTAACATAACTTTGCCTGGGGAAATGTAAATACAGGCGCTTCCAGTCTGCAAGCCATAAATCATTTCGTTATAATAATTTCATGGAGAATCTGACTCGGTGGCAGGCAATTAGAATGACTTTATATAGAAATAGCTGATCTTCTTGATGGTCTTGTTTGCTTATATAGGTCATATAGAAGCATCAGTATTAAACTGAGAGTAATACCCAGTTAAAAAACTTTAAAAAATGAAATAAATGTTAATATTTGGTTGATGTTATTAAGTGTCCCTGTTTTTGTTGCCTACAGAGGAAACTCCAACCACACCATGCCAGGCTACAGATTTCTCACGCTGGGACAGGCTCTTCATCGCTCTGGAGGACTCCCACATGAGGCAGAACATGCTGCTTGGGTCTCTGGAGCAGTGCTGTGGAGGAATGGTCTCTGTCAGGAACCAGCTGGCTAAAGGGAACTGCCAGCAGTGTCTGCCCATCCTAGAGTCAGCATGCCGGGCGCAAGCGGAGCAGGCGAGACTCGGGCTGCAACAGGGCCTGGTGAAGCTCAGAGAGGAGGAGGCAGCAAGGGAGAGGAGGGTGAACGCCACCTTGCAGCAGCTCCTGCGCAGCACCCATGAGGGGAATGCCCGGCTGAAGCGGCTGGAAGAAGGCGTGGGCCACAGACCGGTCAGAGCGTCAGGGCACCAACCAACTCCGAGACCTGGAGGTTTAGGTGCGGCGATCGGTTTGGAGATGAAACCAAACCTGAAGGAGCAGGAAGTTAGCTCACCGATGGACATGGAAATGGCCTTGGTTGCCATAGCAACGGATCTGCAGAAGGTTCACCTGCAGCTGAGCAGAGTGATAGAGCAGGCGGGAACATTGAGGAAGGGCAGAGGAGACACATGAATTACCCAGAGGGGGAAAAATAATAAAAAAAAGAAAAAGATTGACTGGGGAACCTCCAGTGATAATGATTTTGCACATACTCGCTTTGCAATGTTACTTTTAAAGGGCCGTTTTTAAATAGGTGAGCTTGTTTATGTCTGGTGACAATGAATTTAGATGCACCATAAATGTTGCGGGTTTACTATAAATGAATAAAAACTCATTAAACAACCTAATCAGCCTCATGGAAAGGTTTCCTCCCTCCTCCCACACAGTCACAAACTCATTTTCAGAGCTGCATACTTCATGCGCTCATACACATGCCTACACACTTGTGTGAGTCAGCGCGTGTTCTCTATCCTGCACGTGCCAGAGTTTTTTACCACCACCTCGGTGTTTGTGTAGCTGTGGTGATGTCGGCAAATACCCACAACCGCAAGAAAAGTGTGTTAAAGGTTTTGGATCGTGTTTATTCCTGGGCAGACCTCACCCTCTCATTAGCCGCGACTTACGATGCTCCAAGTGTTTATGATTAATGAAACCCTGCCAGAGCTTTTACACTGCCGCCCATCCCTCCTACAGCCGCACACACGTTTATTGTTGTAAACCACACAGAGGTTGGTGTCGACTGGAGGTACTTTCCATGTATTTAAAAACGTCTTTGTGACGGCCTGTGGTCCCCGATCTCCCCCTCATTCATTTTTCATGTGTTCAGCAGAGGTGTGGACCGGAGTTACAAATTTGATGACTTTAGACTATAATAAAATTTTAAAAAACTCGACTTGGACTTTAATACCAATGATTCATGACTTCACTTGGCTTGAGCCTTTTGACTTGAAAATACTTGAATACCTTTCCCCCAAGCCCAAAGATTTGAAAGTATGTTTTATTCATTTCCTGAATCAACAATCTTTAATGCTCTTCATTCCAGATCCATTTTGTTTTGACAGCATCCAATCATATTGCAGGAGAGAACCATGAAGAACTAAAAGATATTTTGTTCGCATTCAAAAACTATGAGGTGGTCAACAAGAAACAAAATGCAAAAAGTGCAGGTCAAAAATTACTGACGCAACAACTCCCACCTTAGTTTGACATTTGAAGTTGCACAAACAATAGTAAGTCGAGGTTAATATTAACTGATTAAAATGACCCTTCCCTAAGTCTGCCCCTTTCTGCTCTGTGGTCCAATAACAGTGTAAGCTTGGTACGTGGCAAAGCTACAGTCAACTTTCTCCTCCCCTTAGATGCTATTTGCTAGGCTCGTCTATGTTGAAAAGAAAACCAGATTTTTGTAGATAGTTAAACATAAGTCACATCTTATGTTAGCTAAAGTTAGCAAAACATCCGATAAAAACATCAAAACAAAACATGTGGTGGCTAATGCAACAAAACGCTAGCTAACTATCCTGCTGAATCTACAACAATCATTACCTGGCTACAGTAGTTAGCTAGTGTTTTGCATACATGGCTAACTGAGGATGTACTGTATGTTGCTTTCACAGGTCACCCAGCAACATCTTTTAACCATCCTCAAAATCTGGTTTTCCTTTCAACATTAGACACTAGCAACAAAGAGCATAAAAGCATGGACTTTGAGTTTTCAAAGACTTATTTAGACTTGCAAAACAATGGCTTAGTCTAGCCTCTGGTATTTATACTTTTGTTTAGTTTTATTAGGGCTAGAAAGAGGGAGAAAGAGAGAAAAATCACCACTAATGGAGAGAAAGATCATTGTGGAGAAGTCGACCAACTTTCAAGTCTCAAGCAGGTCCTAAGTTACTGAGACGAGTGATGTTACACCTCTGCCCATTTATTCAAGTTAGCTAGTAACATGCCCTCATAGTTTAACTGGTTATATGTCCCCAAATCAGTCCCCCTGAGCGTATTTTACATTAACGAGGTGTCTTCTCAACAAAATACACAATGAATTCGAAGCCAAGTTATTTTGAAATATATTTTGATAGTTTAACCTATAACAAAACATCATAAAATGGTCGTACATATTGTTATGTCAAATTTAACCTGCAGAGTAACTAGTAACTAGTAACTATAGCCATCAAATGGAGCAAAAGGTACAATATTTGCTTCTAAAATATAGTACAGTAGCAAGTAGAAGGAGCATAAAATGGAATCACTCGAGTATAAGGTACAAGGATCTTAGGTTGTGCTTGACTAAATGTATGTAGTCATATTCCACTACTGGGCAAAATACAGCAACAAAGAACATTTGAACCGCATGTGAGTTTAATTAGGCCAGCCGGCTGACATCACATGAGTATTTTTCACTAATGAACGGCTCACAATCATGGCATGAATGCACACTTGTCCCCATGCCTCTGTGTGTGTGTACCTTTCCTTATAAATCTGCAGCTGGGTGGAGAATTACAAGATCTGATTTTTTTTTTTCTGGCCTATTTCTTAAATGTCACAACTAACAAGATGTAAAGGAGTGTTGGGATGCAGTAATAAGGGGTCACGGTCTTCCTAAAGTTAGGACAGTTTATTTGTGTACTTGGTGGGAAATTTACAACAATGCTAACTTAGGAAATGGAAGACAGAGAGTGGGCTAAGATGGCCTCCACCATATGTGGCATCCATTGTGTAAAAGCAATAGAAAGAGGAAATTTTCATCTGTAATTGCTTTATTCCTAAATCGGGTCCTAACCATAATTACCAAACAGCTAAAATAGGATCTGCGAGTTACATAGTGTCTGTAATATGTCCCCAGGAAGCTAATAATGAGGAAAACAGAGGAAGAGAAACCCAAAAATAAGAGTGACGTTGCTTATGTGTCTGACAGGTAGTTATTAGACATAATGACTGTTCCTCACACATTAGAATAAGGTTTTTATCAGCCAGCTGGCCAGACATGGCACAACCCCCGGCCGCCATCAGCCTCGCTTTCTGCCCTGGCTTCCTTCTCTTTCATCTCTGCTTCGTCATCTGCCATCACTCTACTTTCTCTCTCTCTGCCTCTTATCTGTATGCCAATCCCATCATCTCCTCTCTCCCTGCACCCATTTATCTTCCTCTGATTGTCTCGCTCTTCTCTCTTGCTTCCCATCTCCTGTTTTTTCACTCTCTCGCCAGCAGCAGCCAGTGGCCAAATAAATGGCATCAGTCCTTGGCTAACCCTCAGCTGGCTGGTAAAAGTGACTGACATTACACTCTTGTGAAATGTTGCCAATTACACACACATGCACACACTCTCACTCTCAAAGACGCAAGATATTGATTACAAGTGGCTTCAGGAATGTGTTGAGAGATTTTAATATCACATCACATAGTCACTATAACAGACAACACAATATTGGCACTTTCCCAAAAGCAAAGAGGACAATACAAAATCAATAAAGCTCCAATAAACATTTAGCAGTCTCTTTATGTACACTGGAACCAATCTCGTGAAGGAGGGAGTGAGGGGAAGAGACGGAGGAGGTGTGAATATAGACATACATACTTAGACGCCCATTGCTGCGATACATCAGCTTTGCCGCCATATTGGTCAGGTCAAGACTGGCCTGTGAACAAATACAACTAAGTAGGGGAGCTGCTGGTTTTCTGGAGAAAAAACTCTCTGATGTTTACATTCAATTAGTCATATTAGGGCTGAGAAATATATCGATATTATATTGATACTGTGATATGAAACTACATTTTGTCTTAGGATATTAGTGTTGACTGACACTATCATTAGATACTGTTAGCAAACACTACCATTGGCTAACAGTAGCTGGTCCCTCTTCTTGATTTTGGATGTCTTTATATCGTGATATGGCATAAGTGTTGTCTTTTAGCTTCTAGGTTAGCTACTGTTAGCGAACACTACCGTTACCTACTGTTCCTGAACCCTACCGTTCATTAACAGTAGCTGGTTGCTATTGGTAATTTGGGATGATAATATAAGTATTGTCTTTAATATAAGTGTTGTCTTTTAGCTATAGGTTAGCTACTGTTAGCTAATTTTACCATTACCTACTGTTAGCAAACACTACAATTTGCTAACAGTAGCTGTTCCCTACCCTTGATTTTGTATATTGTTATATGATATGGCATAAGTGTTGTCTTTTTTACTAGGTTCCTTCACCCATTTAGTCATTATATCCACATTACTGATGATTATTTATCAAAAATCATATTGTGTTAATATTTTGTGAAAGCACCAATAGTTATCACGACAATATTGTCGCAATATCAATATCGTGGTATTTGGTCAAAAAATATTGTGACATTTGATTTAGTCCATATTGCTCAGCCCTACTATAAGATCATATGTTTGCACTATATGAGGATTCATGAATTAATCATTAACAATTAATAAGATACAAAATACTTTTTCTTCTATT
Organism: Lutjanus argentimaculatus; assembly: GCA_034769285.1. Classification (NCBI taxonomy): domain Eukaryota; kingdom Metazoa; phylum Chordata; class Actinopteri; order Lutjaniformes; family Lutjanidae; genus Lutjanus; species Lutjanus argentimaculatus. The sequence continues at coordinate 17,317,171 of JAWZSL010000003.1, forward strand.
TCATTCTGATTTTTACTCTTTTTTTTTTTTCATTTTAATTTCAAGTTTCCTTATTCAACAAATGGCTCCAGACAAAACACACCAAATGAGGCATTTACTGACATTTCTAGACTATTGATTAAGTAATACATTTTCTAATCAATTACATTTGATAGCCTATCGATGTACCTTCTATATTATATATCTCAGAATAGCGTAAAAATGTCAAGATATTATTCATAATGCATATCGCCCAGCCCTAAGTCATGTTATATTCAAGGTTTTATGATCTACATGGAGCAAGACAAAAGTTTTTTTTCCTAACTCACTCCACATAGATCATGAAGCCTTGAACAAAAATGACTCATTTAAATCAGTTGAGAAATGTAAATGTTTTAGAAGTTTATATCCAGACAACTCACAGCTTCCCTCTTTACTTGTACGTGTTTACAGACCAGTCTGGACCACAACAAAATGACAGCAACACTGGCGTATGATCCAAAGGCCAATGCGGCATCTACGTATTATATGTCTGTAGGTGTGAAGAGTCTCTATTTAATGGGTGAGTCCAGAATCTCCTCATACTCCTCCCTCTGGCGGCGACCTCCCCCGCGAGAGGGAAGCAGCTTCATCGCCACCAGCCAACCGACACTCAGTATGACCATCACGTTCCCGACGACCTCCGGCGCTGTGGGAGCCACCGGCAGCACGGCCAGATGCAGCAGCATGGCAACCGGTATCTCCAGGCTCTGAGAGGCGGAGACCAGTGCCGGGTGGAGTCGAGTGAGGGCGTGCGTCATCCCCAGGAAGGCTGCTACCGAGCAGGCAACCAGGCCCAGGACCAGACCCCAGGCTGGGGCGCTCATCGGCCAGGACCAGCCCTCCTGGAGCAGCACCAAGGAGGCGGGGGCGAGCAGGCAGCCTGTCCAACTGACTGTGAACAAAGCTGTGCCCACTCCCACCCTCTCCTTCAGGGAGCGATACCCAACCAGCGCCAACGCCATCCACAGCCCTGCGAGGGCGGAGAGGGACCAGCCGAACGCACCCCTCCAGAACACAACCGGGTCAGTCGGTGCGTCTGTATAGCTCTCATCTGCTGTGGGAAGCAACACGAGCCCCAAACCGCACAGTCCTGCAGCTATGGTGATCCCATCAGCCAATCCAAGCCTCTCCTCCAGGAGCAGGAAGGCCAGGGTCGCTGACAGCGCCGTGGTCGCCAGGCGCCAGGTCGTCGTGCCGTTTCCAGGAGAGACGAAGGTTAAGGAGGAGTATGCGCAGCAGAGGGAAAGAGAGTAGGCGATGCCGTAACAAAGCAGACGTAGACGATAGCCCTCTGGTCCGAAAGGGTTCTCCCCCCTGTGCAGTGGTACAGCCACAGACAGCAGCTGGACGATGGAACGTACCAAGAGCAGAAACAGGGGGCCCAGGCTGAAGCGTTCAGAGGCCAGGCGGGTCAGGACGATCAAACAGCCGTGAGCCAGCGCCGCGCCGACCAGCCCCACCCAGGTGAGCCGGGACGCTGACACTGACGCCTCCCCGAAACTGGCCAGCTGTTCCCCGACCCCTCTCCCAGATCCCTTTGCTGCTCTAGCCGCTCCCCCCTCGCCTCCAGTCTCCTCCCCCGGCAGCCTGAGGTTTACTGGCCGTGTCTTTGTCTTTGGAGCCAAACAGAGTCAAAGGCCACTTCTTGCCCTCCGTCAGCCGTTTCCTGTCCGACGTCTCCTCCAGGAAGGAGCCAAAGTCCTCAAAAGACGGGGCGTCATCGTAGCCTTCGTCCCCAGGCTGGGGGAAGTGTGTGTGCACCCCAGGTTGAGGGGAATAGGGGGTGTGCGTGGCATATTTGGCTGTGACGGTGTGAGGGTGGATCTTTACTCTCTTCTTAGAGCTGCCCAGGAGGTGAGTGGACTCCATTTTGAAATGTCAGCAAAGACAGACACCTGCGAGGGAAGAGAGAAGAGAGCAGTGTTAATTTTGTCGACGAAAATCTTGAAATTTTGAGTATTTGTTTATGTCCTGATGAATAAAGACGAGACAAAATAGTTTGCTCTGTTCAGAAAAAAAATACATTTGAATAAAAAGATGTAGATTTGTAGAATCGTGACTCAATTACAAGTAAAAGTACTGGTGTCAGAAACATACTTAAGTAAAAGTACAAAGTATTCGTTACAAAAACTACTCAGAGTATTAGTTACTTTTAACCTTTGATGTTAAAGCCACCTCTTCAAACTAGGGTTGCAATTTTTTTTTTTGCAAAATTTTTTTTTTTTTGCATTTTTACTAAATCAATAGTTGAAAATGATAACAATCGATTAATCACTAATAATTCTACAAAATATGTTTTTTTCCCTCTTTTTCTTTTTTCTCCTTTTTTTTTTGTAATTTTTTTCTCGTTTTAAGTCTAAGTTTCAGTTTCCATATTCAACAAATGGCTCTGTCAGACAAAACAATGTCAAAGGAGGTGCAATTACTGCCATGATTATTGATTAAATATCCATGAGTACATTTTTAATTAGTTAAATTCTTAATGGCAATTAAACGATGAATGACTGATCATCAGATCACCTTATTGGCTACTAAAATACGGATGAAAGCTTTGGATATTAATTCAAATTGTACTCAATACTCAACTATGATTTTAAAAGTGACTAAGTAGATTACATCTTGTAATTCATACTTAAGCACAAGTAAACACAAGTAAAAGTACAAACTTGAAAATCTACTCATAAAAGTACAAGTACCCCAAAAAACTACTTAGTTACAGTAATTTGAGTATTTGTAATTAGTTAGGCTACTTCCACGTCTGACTTTAGCTAACTACATTTTTCAGTAGATAAAAACTAAATAAAAAAAATTCTTGTCAAATATATATTTTGCACACACACGCACGCGCTCCTGCAGATCCTCGCTCTTCTTTCGCCCTCATGCAGCCTCTCTCTGGGATGCTGCTTGATATCTCATATATCTTTAATATCCCAGATAAGAATAGCTGTGACTCACATCTCCCTGCGTGTTTTTCGTACGTAAGCTCTGCCCGTCTGAGCAGTCACCGGTTTAATTTTTTTTTTTCTCTGTCTGATTAGAGTTCACATGAAGTTCACATTAGCAGAATCTTTCAGAAACATAACGGCTGATTAGCAAAGCCATTATCGCTCTTTTTAGACTTCTTGGAAATCATGACCTTCACTGAGGGTTAGAGATCGTCGGCAATGACAGTTACATAACCAACTGCTTCCAGCCTCATTTGTCTTTTATATCTCTCCGTCTCTCTTTCTCCATCTCCATCTTTCCCGTCCTCTCCATCACTCTATGGATTCATGCAGGGAAAATAAAAAATATAAAAGTTTCTCGGTCTGTCAAAATATTAGATTTCCCAGAAAAAGCGGGTATATGAATCCTGCATCCCATGTCTCATCTAATCTCCTTTCTTTTCTCTGTGCCTTCAGCTTTTCCCTTCATCCGCTCCACGGATGACTAACTCATAACGGACATAGTAATGGCTCTCTGCAGCAGAACAATATGGTCATGCAGGTGCTGTATAGTACGGCTCGTACCCACTGCTGCATTTCAGGTTGTAAAACGCTCAGCAGTCCACTGGTTTCTCTGGGAATGGGGAATACATTCACACAGCGTAATGTTTATTCATGAAAAGCTCTATGGAGGAGCATAGTGTTCAGCTATTTCCCAGGAACTGCAAAGAATCACTCATCCGTAATTTGGTGTCCTTTCTTGTCTTTATGCTGTACAAAACTATTCTGTATGTGTGCAATTAATGTGCTATTAACAAAAATATAGCAAAATAATAAAAAAGATTGTGATTTTTCTTGCAGCATTTCTTATGAATGAAGAATTTGCAAGGACTGAGTGTTGCACAACCACAGCAAGTGATCCGCATCTTCACTTGACTTATTCATGTAGCTACACACTCACTTTAAGTGGCAAACACAACAAATTTAATTTAGTAACAAGTCTGCAGCATTGACTATAAATAAAGACGGACAACACGTCTCCTCGTCCTCCCACTTTACAATAACGAAGCCAGAATATCCTGGATACGAGCGCTTGCCATCTTTCGCTGACGTCATTTGGAGCCAGAGTTTGTGCAGGAGTAATGATCAGAGTTGGAGCCGCGGTATCAAGTTCCCACCAAAACGCCAAGTCATCTCAATCACCAAGGTTCAGCTGTCAATCATTACATGAGACCCCCTTTTTATCAAATATCAGAAAAATGAACACTTGAGTAGACATCATCATGGTAAGAACTACCTGAAATGACAGAAACCATCTTTGGGATAAATTTATTTGACGTGTACTTTAATGTTTTAGTTTGGCCTATGTCCCATCTGTTAACATGGAGGGGGCGGGGTTTGTGAACTGTACTGCAGCCAGCCACCAGGGGGCAGTCGAGATGTTTTGACTTCTCTTCTGGGTGGCTGCCATGTTTTCCATCCTTATGTTCATGCTAGCACCTCTGTGAGGCTCTACTTAGGCACAGAGGTAATTTGAGCTAAATGCTAAAGTCATCATGCTAACATGCTCACAATAACAAAGTTAACATACTGATGTTTAACTGGTGCATTTTTTTTTAACCATGTTCCCTATCCTATTTAGCTAATTAGCACTAAACACAAAGTGCAGCTGAAGCTTATGGGAATATTATTAGTTCTGCAAAACTTGCAACCTCCGGTGCTGTAAAACGAAGCCAGCTTGGAAATAAATTATATTAAGACTTGGCTATGCATAATTAGAGGTGTAGTCATTTTTAGTGATAAGTTGGTGCTGTCACAGGAGATTAGCCGCTAGGTAGTCGCTTCATTCGGCCACCTCGGCTCTATTCATGCTCCACCTCTTTACCTATTTTGAATTAGCTGGGAGTCAGACACTGCCAAGATGGCAACCACCTGAGCCACCAAACTGTTAGCTTCAGTAATAGCTCTCAAGAAAGATTCCCACCACTATTTAATATACAGTAACAAGACTAAGAGTTTAAAGCCATGCTAGCACCTCTGTGAGGCTGCACGTAGGTGGTAATTTGAGCTAAATGCTAACATTATCATGCTAACATGCGCACAAAGACTTTGCTAATATGCTGATGTTTAACGTGCATATTTATTTATTTTATTATATTTACCATGTTCACCATCTTCACTATCTTCTGTGATCAGTTTTATCCATGTCACGTATTCTTTTATGTTTTTTGCTCCCTGTGATTTAGAGCCATGCTAGCAGTTTGGCTCTACATGTTTGGTCTGACAGTCCATTACTGTGGTCCAGTCTAAAATCCCTCAGCAGCTATCAGATAGATCGGCACTAAATCTGGCACAGACACTAGTGGCTGCCTAACGATGCGTACTAATGACTTTGATTATCTCCTGACATTTTCCTCCAGCTCCACCAAGAGGTTGACATTTGTGGTTTTGAGTGAAATGTCTCAACAACTATTGGATGGATTGTTGTGACATTTGGTACACACATTTATGCCCCCCTCAGGGTGAGATGTAGTCACCATGGTGATTCCTTAACTTTTCATCAGTCCAAAATTCAGTTTGTTTAATACTTTGGTTTTTAAGCAAACACACACAAAACTAAAGATGTTCCCATCAGCCTTGGCTACACTTTGTTTAGTCCTGATGAGCTATTGTGGCTAATCTACACTCTAAAAATAAAAAAATCTACACACTAAAAATAAAGGTGCTAGAACCATAAAGGGTTCTTTTGCTTGTCCTCATAGCAGAACCCTTTTTGATCCCTGATAGAACCTTTTATAAAAGTTCCACCTGGAACCGTTTCGCAGGGTTAAACCAAGAACCATCTGTGACATGTTTTTATCAAGAACTTTTCCATCTGGGTGCTAACAAAAACCCACCCAGGGGGTTCTACCAAAAACACTTTTATATTCCAAAGGATTTATCTAGATCCCACTCAAGGGATTCTACGGACAGCCCCTTAATATTCAAAAGGTTTTCTCTGGAGCCCACCCAGCAGGTTCTACTGAGAACCCCATGATATTCAAAAGGTTTTATCCAGAACCTACCCAAGAAGTTCTACAGACAACCCTTTTTTTATTCAGCAGGTTTTGTCTTCTTCCGAAGCGAATGGTTCTGGATATTGGCTATTTTAAAAGCTATTTTTAACCCTTATTTCTAAGAGTGTGCTGTAGCAAATTCAATACTTGACAAACCTGAGCTCTTCATCACATTAATGCAAAAATTGTGCAAAAAAAATGACAATACTACTATGCGGCGGTCCTGCACATTGATTACCCACCAGGAGACATTAAGAGATACTAACCTATAACCTGTTTGGCAGAATCTCTGACAGAAAGCCTCACATCATCTCTTCATATCACTCAACCCTGACAGTTACCATACATGCATGAGAAGGTGCACCATCAGACTGTTAAACCAGCTTTTCACTTGCATTATATTTTCCTGAGTTTAAAGGTCTGGATGAACGATCCGACTGCTGCAGGCAGAGTAAAAGGCAGCAGTTTTGGCAGCTTGCTGCTGTGTCTCGCTCCCTTGGTGGTGCAGTTCTTTTGATTTGGTAGGAGCCAGGGGGGTGGGAGGGTGGGGGTGGGGGGCAGTGAATTTGTGGCTGGCTACGAGTCATTTTACTCCCCCTGGAGATGTTGAGTATTCCCACGAACCAGCATGAACTGCCTGTTACAAATTACACCAGCGAGGAGGGTCATGGTGTGAGTGCTGTTCTCAGCTCTGCGCTTCTCTCTGGTTGGAGTGTTCATATATTATTTAGTTTAAAATGGGATATAAATACATTTTGAGGAAACTGTGCTGCCTTTTATGGGTTGAAATTAGATTTTTCCAGCTGTTCAGCCTCAGTTTCTTTCTTCTCTTGAAAATCTGCCCTGTGGGTGAAATGATGATGCATGAATCTGGACTGAATGAAAAGTGGATTCATTTCACAACTTCACAGCTTGGCGCTGAATGAAGTAAAAAATAAAATAAAATAACCACAGGCTTGAGTTTGCACTGACGACATTTGAGAAGATCTAGTCGTTTACTCTCCCTGAAGGATGGGTGCAAAGATAGAAACCTGATCTGCAGCTCAATGAGACCACAAAGAGCAGGAAGAGATCAGGATGTTCCTGTCTGACTCCTCTCAGTGAGTAATATTTACTGTTCTCAATGATGCAGCCTACCTCTGCAGTGCTGCTGCTGCTGCCTCTGCCGCCGCTCTCCAAAAGCTCGTTTCACACCTTACACAACCCTGAAGTGAGCCGCTACGACTTAAACCTGCACAGAGTGAGGCTGGCAGCAGATAAAGCTCGGACTGCTGAATCTGACAGAACAATGAAACCGTTCACTCTCCTCCTGCTGTATTTATGTCCACCTTCTACTGAATATTTTATTTGACAAACATCCTCTAAATAAAGACTTGCATGCGTTTAAAAGCAATAACATCTTTGATATGACTATTACAGTAACGGGCCAATCATTTTATGAATGGTTCTCTTACACTGTTAATAATTGAGCAGTCGGAAAGCTTTATGCAGCTGTCATAGCTTATTTATTCAAAGTAAGACTGACTGGAGCTGATATATTGCATAATATAGGCTATTACTTTTAGACAGACCCCGACCGATACGTTTGTCGACCAATATTATTGGCCCGATATTGGTCTATATTGGTATCGGTATATATATTTTGTTTATGTCGCTGTATGAAAACTTTTTTTTTTTAACAGAATATAATGCAGATTGTATTTATTTGTTATCTTTATAGGCAGCGTTTTATGTATACTTGATCCGTTTTCTTAATTTAGGTTTAATGCATATATATATTTTAGGTATTTGTCTGTTTTTTTTATTTATAGGTAACTATAATTATTAGAAATTCAGGTGAAAGTTGACTGCCTCAGTGCTCAATAACATTTATTATTAAACTGTAAAATATCCTGCCTCCATTACATATCTTTGTTGCAAGTGTTGCAAAAGATGTGTGTTTATGTATATATTCTATATCCTGTGTATTATATTCTCTAAAAGCTGATATATCAATACCAGATTTTTTTTATTTTATAATATTGGCATTGGCCTCAAATATCCAGTCATTTTTCAATTAAAAATGTCAAACATTTTCTGGTTCCAGTTTCTTAAATGTGAGGATTTGTTGCTTTTCTTTGTCATTTATGACAGTAAGGGAGGAGTCTTTGGATTGTGACTGTTGGTTGGACAAAAGAAAAAACAGTTTGTAGACATCATTTTGGGCTCTGGGATATTGTGATGAGTATTTTTCAGGTTTTATCACAATTTTTTTAGCCTAAATGAGTGATTGATTAATCATGAAAATAATTGGGGGATTAATCAATAATGAAATTAACTGTTTGTTGCAGCTGTAATGACTTTGAGGCCGAACAATACTGGATTTTTGATGCTGATATTAAGGAGTTAAAAAGATATGGGGACCTTTCAGGGACCTGAAACAGTAAACTTTCACTGGTATTTTTTAATAAATAATTATAAATAACTATAAAGGAAAAAATGCAAATAAAACAGTCATTCTTACAATACTGTAACAATATCAATTTTGAGGTATTTGCTCATCAGTCATTTCACTTTTTTTAAATACCACTCATCCCATTCGACCACGACAAGGAAAAGCTTGTCTTGTTTTTCAGTTTTAATTTTTGTATTTTATTAATTTTTTTTTTTTTAAAGAACACATTTTTTTGTTTTTGAACAGAAAATCCAGCCACCAAAAGATACACGGACCATTTTCTGTCACATCAAATTTAATTAGAGCACATTATTTTACATGTGTGTAAGTCACATGTAAAACTGGAAACATGGTGTCTTTCGTCACATTTGAACTCAATTAAAATGTCCTATTGTAATGTCACCCAGACATAAGTTGCATATTTGAGAATTTACGTTTTGTTATTTTAGAGAAAATGTGATTATTTTATATGATGTGATAATGATGGCTCCTGTAAATGTATATAGGCTACATTAAATACACGCGTGTGAGTGTTTTCTTTACTATTGCATGTTATTATGTAAACCCATGTGTGTGTTTAAGTGAGTGTGGGGTGTGTGTGTGTGTGTTATTCTCAAGGTTATCTGGGTTCCTCGGTGATGCGTCCCTGTGACGCCAGAGGCTTGACACACACACACACACACGTAAGAGAAGGGGTGTGCAGCATGTGTTGTCGCACTGAGATTCAATTAAATAGTCGTTTTACATCATCAAACATCATCTCTGCGGGTCCTGACACTGTGCGGCGCCGCGCCTATACGGATGCGGGTTCGATCCCCACCCCTGACACGCTGTTTTTCAGCATCCATCAAACACCACTCGTGCGTCTCCTCTCTCTCTCTCTCTCCTCCTCTGTGTGTGTGTGTGTGATGTTGTTGCCTACAATGACAGCCCGACCCGTGACCCATGACGAATTCTTGAATGGAGAGAAGCGCGCGCTCGTTTACGCTGCGTGCGCCCGCAGATTTGGCACACGGCGGCTCAATCAATGAACCCCGACTGAGTCCTCAGACGGTCTCCCAATTAGACGAGTGACCTGCTGCAATCTGGTGTTATTACATAATACGGTCCGATCGATGAGCCACCAGGTGGGTTATTTACCGCCTCATCCGCCTCAACTCACCTGCTTTCCCGCAAACCAGCGGATCCCGCCGGGTTGAACTTCACTCTCGGTCAGCCTCAGTCATTTACGGAGCCCCTCCACCGCCCCATCACCTCTTCTTCTGTCCATCTGTTCTTCTTCTTCTTTGATTTTACCTCCTCCTCCTCCTCCTCCTCTTCCTCTCTGTCCTGCGGCAAGCCTCCTCACCTCAAGGGCACCGCGCCGCGCCTCCGCCCAGCCACACCGCGACACCTGCGGTCACCTCACTTCACCGTGCGGGAGGAGGATGCGTGTTTTATGGCGACCTGCTGCTGCCGCTGCCGCTGCTGCTGCTCATCCATCCCTCTGAGCAGCTCTGATACAGATGCTCCTCCTCAGTTTGGCCAAAGAGCGAGACAGAGGAGAGAGAGAGAGAGTCAGAGAGAGAAGAGGGGAGAGACTAATCATAACGTCTGAGCATGCGTGACATCCACTGAACACCAGCACCAAATCACCCCTGATCATCTGTCACCCCACTGTGAGAGTGTGAGTGTGTCCTCTTCCTTTTTGCAAGTGTTGCAGGTGTAAGGGGCAGTGGTGGAAAGAGTAGGCTACTGAAAATCTGTACTCAAGTACAAATAATGTTACATTACTAAAATGTTACTCAATTACAAGTAAAAGTACTGGTGTTAGAAGTGAGTAAAAGTACAAAATACTCGTCTCAAAAACTTAGTATTAGTTACTTCGGTCCCATAATTTCATTGTACTAGGTGGTAATTAACAAGAAATAATATAAATTTCGTAGAAACTACCCCCAGATCACCCCCAGATTTCATGGTTAATTATGTGATGTACCGTTTTCATGTAGTGGGTGGTAATCACCAAGTAACACATTAAATTTGCAGTTAATTTCAAATAAAGTTCAGATATGTGAAATGGTAATTACTTACTTACATTAAAAACAACGCTTGCAAATTATCACATACAGTGCTTGCCATGAAATTTGTGGGTAATTTCTAAGAATTTTTAAATATATTACTTGGTAATTACCATCCACTACAGGGAAACAATACTTGCTAACTATCACATAATCAACCATGAAATTTGGGAGTGATGTGGGAGTAATTTGGTGGTAATTTGTGATTAATTTCCATGTATTTACCATTAAATTATGGGACCTGGAAATTTAAGCATTACTTTACTTTAACTGTTGATGTTTAATCAGTTATCAATAGAAAACATTCTTTTGTCATTTTTATCTCATTTAAAAAAAAAAAAAAACAATGTTGAATGTGGGGCAGTATTCATTTGTTTTTCGTCCATATGTCCTGGTTTTCATTGGCCCATTTGCAATCAGATCACCTTATTGGCTACAAAAAGTAATTCAACTCAATTATGATTTTGAAAGTAACTAAGTAGATTGAATGGTGTATTAAAAACCTAATTAGAAGTAAAAGTACAGACTTGAAAATCTACTCTTACAAGTACAAGTAACCAAAAAAACCTACTTAATTACACTAACTTGAGTATTTGTACTTCCACCCCTGGTAAGGGGCAGCAGACTGTAATGACCTGACAAACACACAACACCACCACATGAAATGTCCCTTACTTGTAATTTGTGAGTGTATGAATTTGTTTGTCTTTTCTGTTGTGTTTGTAATAAGAAGAGAAACAAAATAATGTTTTTGACATCATGCCCCGGAGCTCTCACATCCTCAGGGCGGCAAAAATCTAATTTTTTAGCTGCGACCAGCAGCCCAAATTTTTCGCTCCGTCGATCAGTTGGTTCACAGAAGTTTCCCACCCTTTGATGCCCACAGTTTTCACCCTCTGAGGCTGATTTGGCAATGATTATTGTTAATTAATCATTATTGTTATTATTTATTTATTAATTTTCTCTTCCTTAACTGATTGATGGGCTGATTATTTTCATGATCGGTCAATCAACTGTTCAGTCACTAAAGTCTCGGGTGATGTCTTTGATTTGCTTCTTTTGTCCAGGCGGCAGTCTGAAGCTCAAAGACTCTTCATCTTTTATCATAGATGAGAAGGAGGGGCAGCAAATTCTTATACTTAAGAGGCTAAAGCTAAAGCAGATCTGTGATTGGAAAATGTTTGATTGATTACTTGTCAAGGTGGTTGGCAATCAGTCTTTTCCAATCAACTGTTCAATTAAGTAACTAACATTAGTATAGGTCAGATTGATATATTTTTTTTAAATATTGTTCCAGATCTCCTCACACATATCATCTATATCATTTCTACACCCAATTGTTCCTCCCAGGTCTGTCCCAGCTCCTGAAAACCAACTGCAGGATATTTCCCCAGAATATTGTCTAAGACACGGATTGATGTATCTCCTGTAATACTTAATATCTTTATATGATCTCTTGTCTGAAAGAAACAACAAAGGTCGTTTCAGGATGCATTATATTGCTGATTAAAAGCCGTGATGATCCCATCCTCAAAGAGATCCCTGTGGGAGTAAACACCCTTTGAGTAACTCTGATCTTCAAAAAAATCCCATTTTTAATGTGTGTGGTTTGTGGCCATTTGATTAATTGCTAATTAGTTTGTGAATATGCACCATTAAATACAATATCACGGTCTTTACACCAGGTCCTGTTTTATTACTTAATCTTTAGGCCCACATTTGAAGAAGAGCCCATGCCAAAAACTATATTTAGTGCCTTCATTAAGACTGCACTGTGCTCATATGAATTCAGCAGATTTAAATACCGTATATGTAAATCTGTTGAGTGTATTCACTTTAAGGTAACGGGATATTTACCTCGGGCGCTCATGTGGGTCCATCCACATTTTAATTAGATTTTAATCAGGTACAGTGTTGCCAGAGCAAATCTTAAATCTTAAATCAGAATGTTTATTTAAAAAAAGATAACATTTGATATGCACATTACTACACAATGAAGTATAACGGCACCAAAACAAATCACATGGGGGGGGGGGGGGGGGGGGGGGAATATAATAGAGCAGACATTTTGATATGAAATAGGGTAAACACAGCCATTATCAATGATACTGATTAGGGTCCTGTTCCATTCAGGTCAAACAGAGTCAGGGTCACTGACTCCAGTTCCAGGCTCACTGGACGGGTTCTTGAATGGGACCTTAATTATTTCATTAATTAAACTTGTGTTTAACCTCCTATTGTTTATACACTATGTGGCCAACAGTGCCTGGTTTGGCCTGAGCCCCTTAGTTTTAATTAAGGGAAATGTTAACTATAAATGTACTTGCATTTATTTAGCACTTTTCAAGTCTATCGCCCACTCAAATCGCTTTACAGCCAAATGCCACCTTCACCCACAGGCACACACATTCGCACACCGATGGGACAGCCATCGGGGCAACGTGGGGTTCAGAATCTTGCCCAAGGGCACTTCTACATGAGGACTGGTGGATCCTCGCACTAAACTGAGCCACAGCTTTCTCCACCATGCTACACCATAAAATAATATTTAGGACAACAGTGTACTTCCAACTTTGTGGCAACAGATTTTGGGGCAGCTGAAGCTCAGGCTGCAGAGTCTTGACTTGAGACTTGGGAGCTGGAGGGTGGTTGGTTCAAGTCCAGCACAGACCAGTCTGTACAGAGTGTCTCAGACTGGTAGCTGCCCTTGAGCAAGGCACAGAACCCTTAACTGCCTCGGGGCACCTGAGTAGCCTCACTCTGACATCTCTCCTGACCAGTGTGTAGGATTAAGTGGCATTTAGCAGTCAATGCCCTTCCAAGCATTTAGGAGAAACTGTCTCGACAAATGATCTCAAAGCACTGCATGCTCTTATTGCCTGTCCCACTGATATTAATGTCTTTTAATAGGACTCAACGCAGCAAGAGAAGGACTACAGTCAATGGTTTGTGGCCTTAGCGGACAGATTAAAACTAGCATTGCAAACCTGGGAGTGATTTTATGCTTATTTAAATTTTAATTCTCATTTTAACAACATAATTAAAACTATCACCAACGTCAGACCTTTTTTAACCCATAAAAATGATTAAATACTCACAGTCATACAATTTTATAATTAACCATTTAAACAACTGTAATTCCCTTTTTCCTGGATTACTTAAAAGGTTTTTATGAGAAAACAACAGGTAGTTCAGAATGCTGCAGCCAGAGACTTATCTAAAACAGAGAAAACTGATCACATTAACTGCTTAATACACTGCACTGACTACCTGTATCTTTAAGAATTGATTTCAAAGTTCTCTTTTACTTGTTTATGAAAGCTTTAAATGACCTCACTCCTCCCAGCAACAGAGATCTTCTTTCATTTTATGTTCTGGCCAGATCACTCAGATCATTTTCCTTTAAATGCTCCTTATGTGTTCCCTAAACTGTGGAAGTCACTGCCTCTGGATATTAGAACGGCAAACTCTCTCGGTGTTTTAAATTAAAGAAATTACATTTTAAATCTGGCTTTTAATTTGGAGTAATGTTATAACCTTGGTTTTTAAGCCTCAATCATTGTTTCTATGTTATTTTTTTATCCCTGGTGTTGCTTATATTTTATTCTATTGACTTTTATTTGTTGAAAATTTATTGTTTTATTGTTGCAATTTTTATTCTTGAAAAAAAATATATATATTTTTTTTAAATTTTTGTCTGCATTGTTATAATTCTGCTATGTGGGGCATTTTTGGATAAGTGTGTGTATGAACAGTCCTATAAATAAAGCTTAATTGAGCTGAGTTGAGTTGAGTTGAGTTGAGTTGAGTTGAGTTGAGCCGAGCCGAGCCGAGCCGAGTTGAGCTGAGTTGAGTTGTCAAGTCTGGCTTCTGTAGGAACTTGGCGATGCAATACGGTTGACTCTGTGGAAGATGACTCTCTCCCTCTGTGGAGAAACGGCTCATTCTAAAGTAACAAACAGTTCTTACTTTCATGTGATTATACATAAATAAATAATAATAAAAACATACTTATGCATTATATTCCATTTGTGTCATTTGTATTGTAAAAGAGCCCCTCAAATCTTAACACACTGGTCCTTTAATGCATGTGTATAGGTCCTGTATTGTTGTATTTCAGGCCAGTGTGTGTAAAATAACAACTGGAGGGATTAATAAAGTATGCCTTCTTTTTCTTTAGACGACATTATTTTCCCAGTTTGATGTGGAACAACTTGACCAGCCTGCATTGAGCCCTGACCTCAACCCGATCCAGCACCTTTGGGATGAACTGGAACAACGAGCGAGCTAACAATATCACCCAACCTCATTGGCCGACCTCACTAATGCTCTTGTGGCTGAATGGGAGCAGATCTCTACTGCTGGTTCCAGAATCTTGTGGAAAGCCTTCACAGAAAAGAGGAGGCTGTTACAGCTTCATCTTAATGGGTTTAGTGTGTCACCTGAAGGTGAGAATTAACTACAAATACTTTGTTACTGTGCTTAAGATTTTTTTTCATGTATCTGAACTTTACTTAAGTATTTATTTTTCTGACAACTTTTTACTTTTACTCCCTACATTGTAACACAAATATCTGTATTTTCTATTCCTTACCCTTTTCAAAACAGAAAGGAATTATTGATTATTTTTATTTTGCATCATTGTGTGCTGCCTTCCCAACATCAAGATTGATTTCAATCTAAATGGATGGAACAATAACACATAGAAAAGAAGATTCTTTGGTGTATCGACCTACAGACAAGATGAGGAAGATGCAACAAGAAGTAACAAGATATAACAAGATTAAAATGATCTAATAAGAAGAAAATTATGTAAAAGATGTAACGATGAAAACGACATAAAAAGAGATAACAAGATGAAAACACTACATTGTAACAAGACAAAATGACGTAACAAAACGCAACAAGACGTATCCATCAGTCCATCATGCATGTAACAAGACTAAAAAGATGAAACAAGACAAAAATTACATTAAAGATGAAAGAGACACAATAACACGTAACAAGACAAAAATGATGCAACAAGAAAAAAATGACTGAAAAAGACGTAACAATGAAAGTGGCATAAAAGACTTAAGATGAAAATAATGTAAAAGACATAACAAGAAGTGACAAGACGAAAATTATATAACAAACAAAAAACATTGTAATGAGACATAACAAGATGAAAATAATGTAACAGGATGAAAATGATGTAACAAAACGCAAGATAAAAATGATGTTAAAGACTTAACAAGATGGAAATGACGTAACAACACGAAAACAGCATAACTAGAAGTAACAAAACAAAAATGCTGTAACAGATGTAACAAATTGAAAATGATGTAAAAAAAAAAGATTGATTATGTAACAAGATAAAAAATGACTGAAAACGATGTAACAACAAAAGCGGCGTAAAAGACGTAACAAGACGAAACGACGTAAAAGACGCAACAAGAAGTAACAAGATGTAACAAGACAAGATGAAATTGATGTAACAAGTCGTAACAATGTAAAAAGAAGTAACAAGATGTAACAAGACAAAAACGACGCAACAAGACGAAAATTATATAACAAAATGTAACAAGATGAAAATGAGGTAAAAGATGTAACAGGATGAAACTGACAAAGAAACTTGAGTAAAGACTTTCTGTATTTTTGACACCTCTGCTGTCGACTTGCCTTCGGCCATGTGATGTAGTTAAAAGTTGTAAGCGATGGCAGCAGGAGCGGTGAGAAGAGATTAAATAAAGAGGAGGCAGATCTGAAGATTTGAAGCGGCTCAGTGCAGTTTCTCCCCTCTGTTTGACTCACAAACACTGCAGAATCTCACACACTTTCATCTTTTTGCAGGCTGACAGTAATTGCTTTGACATTTCGCTGCCATAACACTTGTGTGCTCTGCTTTATTTCGAGCAGTATTAACCTTTGCCAAATACAGCTGGGTTCACCGTTGTTAAATTAGACGGTCATACTGTTCGATAAGAAGCCTCTGGCTGTTAGCTGACTGACTCCTCCGCTGGGACCACTGGGTGGATGCACAGCGGTAAATACCATGATCAGATACAGTATGTACCCATGAGCTTATGATGGGAGGCAAAACAGGTCTCACATCTTCACTAATTGCCCCAGATATCTGGATTATTGAAATAATACAGCCAATGAATATCAGCAAAACTTGACGAAAGAAAAGATAAGCACTGATTGTGCTACACGTTTTGTCCAAATGAATCCCAGGAGAGTGGGCAGGTTTCCTTGCCAACCAATAACTGCTGATTTCACTAATTAGCTCTTGACTCTGTGACGCGGGTGCCAACACAGACATCACTGCAGTGCCATTTGATACTTGCAAACAATTAACGGGTAATCTGTGCTGCAGACCACTGAGTATTGCTTTAATTAGGCAACTTTAGAGGTAATGAAACAGTTTCCCAATTACCCATTAAGCTGACAATATTAGCATTCATTCTGAGTCATGTCTCTGACCAACCAACAAATGTAAGTCAAACATTAAGTCACATTTTAGCTCTGGTTTGGTCTTTACTAATTCCTTAAAGGCCAGAAGTGTGTGGCAGTGCCTGCATGCACAGAGACCCAGTCTTCAACCTGTACTTTATTTTTTTCATTATTTTGCTGTGCTCGGGATGTTTTACCAACCCAAAATTGTCAATATTTGACATCCTGAGAATGAAACTTAACAATCAACTGTCTTTCTGGTGCATATACAAACAGCAACTGTCAAATCCTCCTTACTCTACCTTTAAAGGTGCAATATGTAAGAACTGGCCACCTGCCCCCTACTCCAAACAAGTAGGGGGCAGCAACTGTAACTTCTGTTACCTACTTATAGTTCAGTTAGGTGTGAAGCAAACAGTCCTATCGCAAGTGGACTCTGCTTGGACTGAGAGTTCATAGCACCGGGGGACTGTTGGTGTTTATGCTGCTAGCACAGGAGCTCTGGACCAATAAGAGCAGGAGGTTTTTGGGGCAGGGCAGGGCCCAGTGAGGAATGTTGGCCTGGAGTGGCACTGGTATGGAACCAGGCTTGGCAGTCTCCCAGTGAACATGGCCTGCCTGGGACTGAACAGACCCTCCAAGATCAACGGAGGCCACTTTTCACAACAGGGAACACAGTACCGAGACGATTTACAGCAGCTCCGCCCAGGACTATGATTCCAGGGATGACAAGGACATGGTGGGTTCAGAAGAGATGAGAAATTAGGAGACGAAGATAGGCATCAGTCAGTACCTGCCTACGAGGGTCCCAGGGTGCCAGACGCCAAACCCGGCAATAAATCCACTTCGGTTTCACTGGACTGAGAGCAGACTAAACGCAACAGTGACACATCTAGCTATTTAGCTGGTTCACTGCTAAATGCTCCACCATGTTCACCAGCTACTTGCTAACTTTGTTTGTCCTCTTTTTTTTGGTGATCAAGTAGTGCACAGTGGGGTTGGATAACAAACTCAGCTGTTTTAAGGTTACAGGCTGAAGGCTGACATGGGACTAGCTGTTAGCATGCTAACACAGACATCTTTGACTTAATGTCAAACCTGTTATTTCTTCACAATCTTTTGATAATTTTAATTAATTTTGGGATGTTTGAAACTAAAAGTCATACATATTGCTCATTTAACAGAATTGTCTTACTCATTAGTTGCTGAATGCTCTGTTATGTTCACCAGCTAGTCACTAACTTTGTTTGTCTTCTGTTTGGTGCTGAGAAAGTAGTGCACAGTAGGTTTGGGTACCGATGGCAGTATTCAAGGGTACAGAATGAATTATGTTAATACTGCCAAGTAGTGATTCACATTAGATCAATTTGTGCCAAATTTCTGTACAAATGTGGTATCACAAGACAGCCTAGGCCGAGACTAGCTCATTAGCATGCTAACTTCAGTACATATCTCTGTCACAGAATGCGTGGACATTTTTGACATAGCATCAAACCGGTAATTTATTCACATTCTGTTGATAATTTTAGTTAATTTTTGGATACTAAAATCCTTACAAATTGCTCCTTTAAGGGAATTTTCTTGCTTGTTAGTAGCTAAATGCTCTGCTATGTCCATAGCTAGGTTGGAACTTAGTTTTGTTTGGTGCTAAGCAGGCGGTGTAAAGTGAATTATTTTAATATAACTTTTGCGCTAAAAACATGTCTGTTCCAACTCAAAATGAGGTTGACTAGCATGGTGAGGCTGAACCAAAACAATAAAGTTATGGGCCATAAAACCAATATAACGACAATGACAAAATAAAAGATTTAAATCTTTTTAATAAATCGTTTTAATAAAAGATAAAATGCTCCATCGGGCTGAGCAGAGCTGTAGAGTCAGGTGATAATTCTCTGTGTGTTTGTCACTACAATCGACCCCTTACACATTACACATAGTCATCTGAGCCATTATTGATTTAAAAACATCAATAAGTGCAGTTTTAAGTTGCTCAAGCACTTGAGGATGCCACGTTTAAATCAATTCCACATGCTTGAGAAAAGCAAGTCTTGTTTCACCGAAGCTTTAAAACTTGAATGTTCTCCTCAAAGGATAAACATCACTGCAACTCCATAAACACTCTGACAATGATTTTTAATGTTGATTAAATTAACCCTCCTATTTAAAACCCATTATGGGAGCAATGTTTTGGCGTGCAGCGTTGCAGCAGAGTGGAATATAACAGGGGCTTACGGATGTTTTATTTTCAGACACTTTTAAGATGGAGCTCAGAAACCTACCCCTGCGTCATCTCAGTGCAGGAGACAAGATTTGAGCTTAGTCTCAGGAGGCCTGTTCTCCTTAAAAATCACAACAGCATTATGTAAATCAGGGATGTCAGACTCTAAACTTGTTCTGCTTATTTATTTAACACAGGCGGGGTGATGTTTTCACATAATTGCCTTGGAAATGCCGCCCAAATTGGCTGTTAAAAATTAGTTCAATATGGACAAAGGGAGCACCGGCAGAAAAAGTTAATTTCCCAGTGTAGTGTCCCTGGGGCTGTTTGATAGTGGCCATGCTCCTCTGAGAGATACATGATGGTTCAGAACTTAACTGACAATATTTCTTTCTTTTCTTTCTTTTTTTTCTTCCCCTATCTCATCCATGCATTTGCTTTCAGCTATTTCTCTGAGGATGAGGAGGAATATCTAGTGTTTCCATGGTTACGGCGAACAAGAGACACATCATTTAGGGCACCGTTTTAATCCCGTCGACTGCTCCGCAGCCAGGTTTTGGGAACAGGTTCATCATATCCTGGCTGGGAGGTGCAGCCTCCAGGGAGGAGTTGGTGACTTGCTGTGATAAGAATATGCTAAGTGAAGCAGAGATGAGCTGACAGCAGGGAGGGAAGTGGAGAGGGAGGGAGGGAGGCGATGGAGAGCTTGAGAGGACCAGAATCAAGAAGCTTTCTGCGCTGTCTGCCTCTGTTGCTCTATCTGTAGTCAGGATGAAATGAATTATAGAGTGTGGTGGAGGGCGGAGTGGCAGCTGGAAGGGAAAAGTCAACTTAGAGTGTGCTAAATTTGGGTTTTTCATTTAGTGTCTTTCACTTTCTGCTGTAACCTCGTCTATGTGAACCTTTCTTCCTTAATCTCCCTCTCAAACATACATTTTCTATGTCTGTGTCTTATGGAAGCCCGTTTCCACCAATGATGGGAAAATGAAGATCCTGCAAGTCATTATAATAAGAAACTTTTTCTAAATAGTGACTGACTTATCTCAAAATAATGACTCATATAATTCAATTTTTTCATTATTTTGAGATAGTAACTCATTTTTGATAAACTTTTTCAGTATTTCAGATACCAGCCCACCATTTTGAAAACGTTTTTCAGATACAAACTCATTATTTTATTTCCAGAAAGTTTATTTTGAGACACTAAGTCAATATTTTGAAATATTAACTGTTTATTTTGCAAGGGCGGATATTTCTTGCCATGGCTGGTGGGGACAATTGGGGGAGTGGGAGCGCGGGTGGTGTTTATGAGTTGGTTAGCCTGAGAAAACTAACCGGGTTACTTATTTAAGTTCTTATTTAAGTTCTCTCTTTCATTTGTAGTGTTTGTAACAATGTTACAGTTACAGCCTCACCATCAGTTACATTACTGCTACATTGTTGCAACTTTTACAGGTATTCTGTGATATTTTTGCACGTCTGATTACAGTTTTTTACAATTGCTTACGTGCTAAAATGAAAAATAACACAGTTAGTGAAACCTGACACTCAAGGAGCAAAACCTCAGCCCAGATATAAGCACATTTTCATCCTCACACTTTTTCCAAGTCACTTAAAACTCTTCTCTACATTAGACACAGAAATTTAACATGATACCACTTCTTTGCCCTTTCAAAACACTGGCTTTCAAATTACCACACATTTCAAACAGTGGATCAAACACGCCTGTCAGGTGTTCAGACACTTAGCTGCTTAACTGTAAATTCTCCAGTCAGGCATGAGAACTATAAAGAGGCAGCAGGTGAGTTTACCTGTACCAGATTTATCAAATGTGCACCGTTGGTTGACCATGTTGTAAACTTTAGACTGACACTGAGAGAGTCTGGACAGAGAGCTCAGCCCAACTTCAACAGATCTGTTGTTGCAACAGTAATTTGGATATTTCAACATGAGCACAGATGAAAAAATAACTTTTCTCTAAAATCAGTACAATGTAGGTCAGAGCCTGAGTGTAATTCATACTTTCTGTTTTGTCTTCATAAATGTTGCTGCTGTGTTTATGTGCTGTTCAGAATGTTAAGTTCTGATTTTTATAAAAAATAAGAAATGTTAAATGTGTTTTAGATTCAGCACAGCTGTGTCTAACTGGTTCAAACAAAATCAGATCGTGTGAGGCATGTGTGTGCCGTACGGTGACAAAGTTGGATTTTTACTAATTTTTGCACAGTTTTGAATTAAAAGGATATTCCACTTTACATGATAATCCACTCAATATGTACTCACCCCTATGCCGATGTGATGATGGGTGAAGATCTTCAGTTCACAAAACAATCCTGCAGTTTCAGCAGAAAACAGGGTTGCAGCCTCATCTAGTACAATGGCAGTGAATGGAGACCACAGATAAAATGTAAAAAAAAAGAACACAAAACAAACACAAAATGTCTCCATCCTGCTCGTGTGGTGTAATCCAAGTGTCCGCGAGCCGCGACATTAAAATTTAACCACAAAAGACGCCATTTATGCCATGTTTTTAGCCGAAAATGTCAACTGTTGCATGTAGCAGGTAGGATGTAAACATGGCGTCAATCTCGCGATATTTTCACACGTACGTCCATTAAGAGATATATGAAGTCTCGCGTCTGGCGTGAATGGCGTCTTTTGCAGCTAAAATTTAATGTTGCGGCTCACGGACACTTGGATTACACCACACGAGCAGGATGGAGACATTTTGTGTTTTTTTTTAACGTTTTAAACTGGGTCACCATTCACTGCAATTGTACTGGATTTAGCTGCAACCCTGTTTTCTGCTGAAACTCCAGGATTGTTTTGTGAACTGAAGATCTTCACCCATCTTCACATCGGCATAGGGGTGAGTACATACTGAGTGGGTTATCATGTAATGGTGGAATATTGCTCTAAGTGTTTTATTTTGAATAATATCCAAGGTGTTCTGCTACTTGTGTGTGTGGTTGGGTGAATTGTGTGCAGTGTTTTGACTAAATGAGTTTTCAAAATTGTGCTTAAGCAATTGTAGAAAAAAAACAAACCAACTTTGTGTTTACACTGAGAGAGGCTGGGCAGATGGTTTGGCCCAACCGCAGCAGATCTGCTGCTGCAACAGTAATTTGGACATTTTGACATGAGCCAAGGTGAAAAAACAACTTTTCTCTGAAATTAGTACAAATGTAGCCCAGAGCCTGAGCGTAATTAAGGCTTTCTTTTTTGTCTCCACAAATGTTTTTATCTGCTGTTTAGAACATGTTCTGTTCTGATTTCCAGTGCAAAATGCAAACTTTGAAGATGATGTACTGACTGATTTTACAATGTGGAGAGAAATAAGTGAGCAGCACTCTACTTCGTGTTGTGTTTGATCCATATAGTCATGTACTTTACCCTAACAATATCTCTAAAAAAAAAACCCAGACTATTTCATTGAAAAAATAGAAATGTTAAATGTGTTTTGAACTGAGCACAGCAGTGTCTCACTCAGATCATATGAAGCGTGATTGTGCCATATGGTGACAAAGTTGGGGGTTTTATTTTGTTGTATAGTTTTGAATTAATTGTTTAATTTTGCAAAAGGTCTGATGTGTTCTGCTACTTACTGAATGTGTGTGGTTGTGTGAATTGTGTGTAGTGTTTTGACAAAATGTTTAAGCGATTGTAAAAAACTGTAATGTCCTCCGTTCTTGTGTAGCCTGTTATCATAAGTTTCAGAGCGACAGAGACAGACAGTGTCCCTATAAGCAAAGTGTACGCAAAGTCATAACCTGCCGTACTCTGACTGTTGGTTCGGGTCGTTTGGATTGGGTAGGTTTAGGCATGAGGAGTATGAGCAGGGGTAGGTTGAGGGTAAGAATATCAAGGTAAGTTAATCAGAGAGAGAGTAAGGCGGGAAACATCCTGGGACAAAAAAAACATACCATGCACTGTGTAAGGTATAATGGAAAAAACGCTGTGCTGCTGCCAGAGGAGTGCTGACTAAGATTACAGCACGTAATGCAGTAAATTATGAAATAATTATATAATTTGTCTCTTTCCTCCAGGTGGTGAGAATAATTCACTAAATTTGTCGCTAATCGCTAAATATGTATTAAATATTTTGGCAGTAAAACAATCCTTAAAAAAAGACGCTTTGTTTTATAATTAGCACAGGTGCTTTGTCACAATACTGAACCTTACACCCTATAATCTGAACTAACATTGATGACAATGCAGTAATCCGCGGATACTGGCAGGGACATGTCCCTACTGTCCCTACCCAACTCAATTCCCTTGTTATTTTGAGATGCTATCTCATTATAATGGCTTACAGGATATATTTTTCTTAACACGTTGGTGGAAATGAGCTTCCACATATTCTCACTTTTGCTGACACATGTAGGTTGGGATGTTTCTCTGCCAATTTCACACTTGTTGGCTGCATCGTGATTCTCAGTCTGTCTGTCAGATATGAACATTCATGGACCACAAATTTACATATATTTGAACAGTTTGGTGCCTTCTATAAGAAATAAAAAGGAGGTATTATACAGCATTAATCAATATCCCTCACTAACCTACTTCTCGATCTGTCTCGGCGGACTGAATGGTCTGTTTTTGGGGGACGTTTGGTGTTTATGAACTATAAGCAGGATGTTATTATTCAAAGCTTGAGTCCTTCAATGTCTGAGCGCTTGTTCTCATTACTGCGGGAGCTGATGAGAGCAGAAATAAGCGAATCGCAACCACAGACAGGACACATTCATCACTGGCCGGGCCTCCACAGTGGAGGGGGGGCAAACAAAGAGAAGCGGACCAAACATCCCTGCTGAGATTAAGATGGGGATCTTCTGCAGAAATTAGGATCCTGGCCTGGCTGTGTATGACACACACACACACACACACACACACACACACACACACACACACACACACACACACTGCAGCAATAAAAATAAAAAAAACTTGGCTCTGTCCACTACCATCTGTGTGTGTGTTCCAGTGAGGGAGGCGGATGTGACTGCCTGGTTCACAAGTGAGGTTTGTGATAGACTGTAATGGTTTTTTACAGCTAATATAGCACTCTAGCTCTCATACATTTTGCATTACCACAGTGGTGGGAAGGGAAAAGAGAGAAGGGGGAGTCAGGGGAGGGAAAGTAAGAGCAGGAAGAGGCAGGGTGGATAGAGTTAGAAACGGGGTGTCAGGGAGGTTTGACAAAAAAAAAAAAAAAGCCTCAGGAGTGAAAACACCACGAGCAAGGTCAGAGGAAATTAAAAATAGAACACAGACGTAGACCGTCCACGTAAAGCTCCTCTGTTAGTCAGCAGCCCCACCAGAGATGAGACAAGAACAGAGAATAAAACAGACCTTTATTGCATAATAACTCTCCATACGTCAAATGAGCGTGTTTTGGCATCGGTAAAGAGGGAGGAGGTGTCAAGTCATCGAAGCCCCCCTTCCCGCTGTATTTGGAGATGTTTGTCAGTGCTCTTGACGATTGGAATGATAACCTGTGATTACCTTGACAGTCTAAAAAGGCTTTGCTCAGCCAGACAGCCTCTGTTGCCATGGTTACAGCCCTGGAATAAGTTTTCAGATTAGGGTGGATGCTGGTGATTGAGCGTGTTATCTGTGTGCATCCCAAGTATGGCCTCGAAAATCTGCATCAGGACTCGGAAAGTGGGGCGACAGGAACACCACACTCTTAGGAATCAGGGTTCTTAAAGAGTTCCTTCTGAAGAGCTGAGGTTCTACCCAGAACCATCTGCTTCTGAAGAGCCCTTTTTGGAGGAAAGGGTTCATCAAACATTCTTTGTGTAAGACTGAAGGTTCCATTAAGAACTCTTTTCATCCGAAGAAGAAAGAATTATTCAAGTGTTGTTGAAATCCTTGAAGAACTATTTGTCAATGGTTCTTTGGACTATAATATTACAGGGTTCTTGGGAGAATCTCCTGGGTGGGTTCTTGATGAAACCCTTGGAAAATAAAGAGGTTCTCTGTAGACCCCCCTTGGCTGGGTTCTTGTTAGCACCTTTAGAAGGTGGAAAGATTCTGGCTGGACCCTCCAGAGAAGGTTCTGGGTGGAACAATTGCACCATAGAGGGGTTGTCCTTTAGAACCTCTCATGGGGGGTTCTGGTTGAAATCTTTCACGGATGTTTCTAGGTCTAATCCTTTACACTGGGTCGTGGGCAGAACTCTCTGAAAGGTTCCAAGTGGAACCTTTATAAAACCACCTTTGTGAGTTCTAGATAAAACCGTTGGATTATAAATGGGTTCTCAGTTGAACCCCCTGGGTTGATTCTTGTTAGCATCTTTAGAAGGTGGAAGAATTCTGGGCAGAACCTCTCATAGGAGGTTCTGGGTGAAACATTTCACAGATGGTTGTATGGTACATGTATAACCCTTTATGTTGGGTTCTAGGTAGAACCCTCTGAAAAGGTTTCATGAGGAACCTTTATAAAAGGTTCTACTAGGACCCAAAAATGGTTCTTCTGTAGGGATGCCAAAGAACCCTTTATGACTCTAGTTAGTTCCTTTATTTCTAAGAGTGTAATTTTAAAGTGTTCTCAGTAGAACCTGGTTGTCTTCTAGATAAAACCATTGGAATATAAAAGGGTTATTGATAGAACCCCCTGGTGCGTTCTTGTTAGCATCCTTAGATGGTGGAAAGATTCTGGATACACTCCCCAGAGAGCGTTCTAAGTGGAACCATTAAACCATAGAGGGATTCTCCTTCAGAACCTCTCATAGGGAGTTAGGGGTGAAATCTTTCACAGGTTCTAGGTATAACCTGTTATATTGGGTTCAAATTAGAACCCACTCAAAAGATAGAAACAAAGAAAGGAAGAACCCATATAACCCATTAGGTGAGTTTTAGATAAAACTTTCCCTTTACCCTTAACCATTGAAATATAAAAGGGTGCTAACAAGAACCTCATATGTGGGCTCTTGTTAGCACCCTTAGACAATGGAAAGAATCCCCATAGAGGCTTCTGGGTGGAACCATTGCACCATAGAGGGGTCCTCTTTAAGAGCCTCTCATAGGGGGTTCTGGGTGAAACCTTTCACAGATGGTTCTAGGTATAACTGTTTATGTAGATAGAATCCTCTGAAATAAAAGGTTTTTACTGGGAACCCAAAAGGGTTATCCCAAGAACACTTCATGGTTCTAGTCAGCACGTTATTTCTCAGAGTGTGAGATGGGTCCAGACGTTCTGATGCAGACACTGTGGAAGTCTGCTGGTTATGTAACTCAACACTGCACCATGAATACTTAAAAAGTCAGGTGTCGTCTGAATGAAACTCCTACATGTGTTTAATCACTGTGAATATTTTAATCATGTTAACTCGGTGAAGTGTCTGTAGAACGAGTTTAATGTAGAACATTTTGGTCCCAAAGAAAAGATGAAAAGCTTAAAGAAACTCAGAGCAAAACACAGTAAAACCCTGAACAGACAGACAGCAACCCCCCCCCCCCCCCGCCCCCCCCCCCCCCCCGTTTGTCTGGTTGGAAAAAAAAAAAAAAATGTTCGAGACAAGAAGATAATCAGCCAGACAGCAGCTCATAACTAGTGGTGTGTGTAGAGTTTGTGTGCTCTTGTTTCGAGGCTTGATTGTGTAACTGAGGAGATCTGAGGGATGAGAGAATGCAGCACAGGTTAAATATGCAGAGTTATAAAAGTATATATTCAACTAAATTATTCATCAGCTCATGAGTGTGTGTTTATTCACTCTACATCACTGCTGTGAGTCAATATGTGTAAGTGTAAACCTACATTTAGAACATAAAGTATTTTGATTACAGCAGCCAGAGGTACGATAACAGTACTGCTGAGCTCAGAAGTCATGTATTGTCATAGAGGTACATGTTTTTATCCCTATCAGCAGCTAATTTATTATTTTTTATCATTTATATCATATGCAATACTGACCTAACAGTACAGTGATTTTGCATGTCATTTGCATGTTTAATCACTTAATGTACAGCATATTGTGTTACCCTGTGTATGAAAAGTGCGGTATAAATAAAGTTTGAGCTGAATAATTTTGTTCAATAATTCAGCAGAGCGATGACCTGGCTACACTCACATCAATACAGTACAATACATACAATACATATATGTATAGTATACATTTTTTTTTACACATTTCTTTCTGTATCTATTTATTTTTACTGTTTTTTTTATATTTGGGTTTTAATAAAATGTGATTCAGTTACATGTGCTGTAAATAAAATATTTAAATAAAAAAGAAGAAGCAAATTTTGCAAACTATGGAACCTGTTCTTGGGTCATATTAGAGAGAACATTCAGCTGCCTACTGCTCATTAAACTGTTTAAACTGTCTAAACTGTTTTAAAATATCTCTGCACCTAATGTGAGAATCTTTGCTTGTCAGACTTATAAGCCCTTTGCAACGGTGAGTCTTCACAGCCTATAACCTTAATCGCAATTATTTATTTATTCGTTTTTTGTTTGTTAGTTTTTTGCTTTTGTATACAGGTTAGATTCGTGCAGTTATTTTATACCCACTTTATCTTTTTCGTATTTTTCCTTTTTGCTGTTGCCTAAACCATCCTCATTGTCGTGCCATTACAGTCATTATTTGTCATTTTTTATTTCCTAGAAAAAACAATAAAAAAATAAAATAAAACAGAAGGCAGACTTGTGTGCAAACGATGTCTGCAGAACACAGATGAAACAAAGACGTTTTATCATCCCATCAGTGATACTCTGACATGCACCAGATCCTCGTCCTGTCTTGCATCTATTTCTGACATTGATGAAGTTCATTTTCATGCTTTTATGGATGAGAACATCATGATAACCTCTGCTGCTCTGACCCAGTTCTTACATGTTTATCTAATTTCTGTGATCTAAGAGCTGAACATTCTGTACCTTTGCTTTTGTGCACAGTGTACTTGTAATTTGCTCTGCAGGATATTTTTCTCAACCTGAGCATCTACCTTGAGATTTGACTATTAAAGTAGAAACTTTTTTTTTTATTATTTTCCCAGCTTTGAAGGACTAGTGTGCAAAGATTTAGTGGCATTTTGCAGTGAGTTTGCAGAGTACAAACATTTTGCTTCACCCTCCCCTTCCAAGCACATAGGATGAAGGTCAGCAATTCTTATTTTCAGGTGATTATACACTAATGAAAACATGCTTGTGAATATTATATTTAATTTCTGCCATATTCTGCCAAGAAATCCCCCTAAATCTTGCACACCGGACCTTTAATGAATCATATAACCTGATAAATAAACTAAAAAGGCAACCAGACAGAACAGGCTGATAAGCAGCTCATCCACCATGTTGGTGAATTCCTTTTTATTCCATTGTTGCTTCTCTGCAGCTCACCTCTGACCTCTCATTAAAATAAGAAGAATGAGAAAAGATGTTGCTTCCTTTACAGCAGCCACAGAAACAACAGGCATGTGAATTATTCCACTTTGGGTTTGGATCTCCGGAACAACTGAGGAGACGCAGAATCACTGAAGCTTTCCCTGAAGCAGCCTTCAGCAGAGAGGCACCTGAGCATAAAACTCCAGACAGGTTCTCATGCATGAATATGTCCTCTGTGTGTGTGCATATGTAGAAGCAGTTGTGCAAAAACAGAGGAGATATTTTTCAGTGTGGAGCAACACAAATATGATCATTTTATTCACATATTATTCTCAGTACTCACAATTTTTTTAATGTTACTTAATGCATGCATAGGAATATTGTAAAAAATCAAAAATAAATAATAATAGAATAATGTAATTTTTTTTCCCACTTGGTTTGTCAAGACTAGGGATGTTAATAATTAATTATCAATCAATTAATAACCATCAAGTATTTAAATGATTAAAAATGTTTTAATTGATAATTAATTGATAGTCTAGATATGGCAGTAATTGCACCTCATTTTACTTTTTTTGGTCATCATTTGAGTAAGGAAAAAGGTACAAAAAAAAATAAATGAATGGAAAAAATAGAAAAAAAAAGTGCATTTTGTATGTTATTAATTAATATGATTAATCAGTTAATCGATTGGAAGCATTTTCAACAACTGGTTAAAGAAAATAGAAGAAAAAAAGAAGAACAAGATTTTTACACAAATGAGAAATCTAAAAAGTGCAAAAATCAAACACAAACATAATGAAAAAGACACAATATACAATGCAAAATACACAACATTTGCAACTCTAGTCAAAACACATACACATAATTCCCATTTTACCAAATATTTCTCATATTTCAAAGGAAATATGAAAAGGACAGGTTATTGCTTTGGCCTTGCTGGTTTTTTTTATGCTCATGGCACCTGTGGAATGCCTCATTACAGCAAACATTAGACCATAATAATGTCTGAATGTTTGTGTGCGTGTGTGTGTGTGTGTGCGTGTTTGTGTGTGTGTGTGTGTGTGTGAGTGTGTGTGTGTGTGTGTGTGTGTGTGTGTGTGTGTGTGTGTGTGTGTGTGTGTGTGTGTGCGTGCGTCCTATTTGTGTTTGTGAAATAACCCTGAGGGGAGGATCTGGCTGCAGCTTTTATGGGGAAGACGTGCTGTTGCTATGGCAAACAAACAGTGCGTCCGTCAGATGAACCACCACCCGGTACATTTGTATTTGCGTCTGTGTGTGTGTGTGTGTGAGGGTGTGTGTGTGTGTGTGTAGGTGTGTGTGGGTGTATGTGTGGGTGTGTGCGTCACTGCCTTATCTATTACAAGGATCAAAAAAAGACATTTTATCATCCTTTCTTTTTGTTTTATGCACTCACACACACACTCACACACACACACACACACACACACACACACACACACACTCACTCACACACACACACACACGTATATATACATAATGCAGGTGTTTGATATCTACTTAATGACTCTCAAGTGGGACTGATATAATTAAGTGAAGCCTCTCTGTCTCTGTCTGTCTCTGTCTCTGTCTCTGTGTGTCTCTGGCAGCGTGAGGCCACAGTGAGCAGCAGTGAGTAATGTGGGTCCATTCAGGCTTTAATTGGGTTTCATGCTTGTCCAGTTCAGCTCAAAGACCTCATGGAGACGAATGGATCAGGAGTTCTGCCACTGGCTCAGCCTTTTCTCTCTCTGTCTCAGACCTACACTCTCAGAAATAAAGGTCCTGGGTAGAATCATAAGGGGTTCTTCAGCTTGTCCCCATAGGAGAACCCTTTTGGTTCCTGGTAGAACCTTTTATAAAGGCTCCACTTGAAAAACTAGAGAGTTGAGCCCAACATAAAGGGTTACACCCAGAACCACACGTGAAAGAAAAGAATTCCATATGGGAGGTTCTACAGTGGTGTAATGGTTCCATGCAAAACCCTGTCAGGGGTTCTATTCAGAACCATTCCACCTTCCAAGGGTGCTAACAAGAACCTATCCAGAAACCTTTTTATATTCCAAGGGTTTTATGTAGAACCCCCCAGGGTGTTCTACTGAGAACCTTTTCATATTTTGAGGGTTTTTGTCTCAAACCCACCCAATAGGTTCTACAGAGAACCCTTTTATATTGCAAGGGTTTTATCTAGAACCCACACAAGGATTTTACTTAGAACCCACCTAGGGCCTTCTATTGAGAATCTTTGTATATTCTAAGGGTTCTATCTAGAACACACTCAGGAGGTTCTACTGGGAGCCTTTATATATTTCAAGGGTTTTATCTAGATACCACCCATTGGGTTCTGCCAAGAACCCTTTTGTTTTCCAAGGGTTTTTATCCAGAACCCAGTCAGAGGGTTCTAAAGAGAAGCCTTTTATATTCCAAGGGTTTTATCTAGAACCCACTTACGGTGAAATTCTACAGAGAATCTTTCCAAGGTGTAATGGTTCCACGCAGAAGCCTTTCTGGGGGTTCTATCTAGAACTGCTCCACCTTCTAAGGGTGCTAACAAGAACACACCCAGGGGATTCTATTGAGAACCTTTTATATACCAAGGGATTTATCTAGAACCCACACAGGGAGTTCTCCCAAGAACTATTTTGTATTTCAAGGGTTTTTATCTTGAACTCACTCAGAGGGTTCTATTGAGAACCTCTTTGTATTCCAGGGGTTTTATCTTGAACACACACAGAGGGCTCTACTGAGAGTTGTTTTACATTCCAAGGGTTTTTATGGGGAGAACCCACCAAGGGGGTTCTCCCCATAACCTTTTTTTCATTCCAAGGTCGTTATTTAGAACATGCTCAGGGGGTTCTCCTGGAAACAATTTTATATTCTGCTTGTTTTAGTGAGAAGCCTTTTATGGTGCAAAGAGTTCTTCAATGATTTCAATTATCCCTGATGAGTTTTTTCCCACCTAAAAGAGTTCTCTGGATGAAAAGTGTTTTTAATGCAAACATTACTCTTCCAAAGAACCCTTAACAAACCCTTTCTTCAAAAAAGGGTTCTTCAGAAGCAAATGGTTCTGAGCACAACTTCAGCTCCACAGGAAGAACCCTTTTAGAGCCCTTATTTCCAAGAGTGTAAGATAGAGATGAAAACGAGGTGGAGAAAGCATCAAACAGAACCTCAGGTCAGAGGTCATTAATGGACTTCTTTAAGCCACATACTGTCAATTTTTGAAATATTACTCTGAGGGAAAAAACGTTAATACTGTGCAGACGTGTGCTCTGCAGTGAGTTCATCAGAGCTGCAAAGATTAATCGATTAAGATTTAAAAATTAATCTGCAAATATTTTGATAAATAATTTAGTAGTTTCAGTCATTTTCCAGTAAAAATACCAAACATTTACTGGTTCCAGCTCCTCAAGTGTGACGTTTTACTGCTTTGTCGTTTGGTTTTTGTCACACAAACAAAAACATCTGAAGAAAACACTTTGCACTCTGGGGAAATGTGGTATGTTTTTCATTTCTCCCCATTTCACACCCTCTGGAGAAAATAACTGACATATTAATATATAGCATTTATTTATACATCTATGTTATATCAGATCCTATCAAATTATCTTTTAATCACCTATGATATTACTTAGGGATTTGATGTATTTTAACTCATTATGGTTGCATGTATTTGAATGTTTTGCTGTACGGGAGACTGGGGACAATTGTAACACGCTCATTTTCTTCAATCAGACATGAGCTTGTGGTGTGACAGTTACTTTTTGGATGTTTCTTGTCTAACGTTAAGATGACTGCAAATTTTAATTTACACCAATCGCATCTCTAGATTATTGATTTAAAAATTAATTAATGAAAATCCATGGTGATCTGGGTGTTGCTGACAAGCATGTGAGATTTTATCATGGTTGCAATACTTTTCTAATAGAAAATGCACACATAACATTTCACTAAATTTAAATGTAAAATTACTTTTAACTAAATTCAAATAATTAAAATCTAGTTACCATGGTAACAACTATTAATAGTTACCTAGTCTTCCACAAAAAATGAAATAGACTTTTGTGTTGAATGCATACAATGCCTGACATCTAAAAGAATTTGATCCAAAAAAATCATGAGTAACATTTTTAGGTACTACAGCAGTAATGTGATTACTTTTGTATTTAGTATTATTTTTTTCAGTCAGAATTGCAATCTGACTTCTTGCATTAAATGTAATATTACATTTTTGTTCTTATTAGTGAAAATATATCAATTGTACTATTAATTAGTCCACATATATATATGTTTCTTATAAAGATGACAATTGTTTTTGAACCGAAATGGGGTCCGGGGACCGATAAGTGGGTTGTAGGGGGTCCCCAGCAAAAGGAGGAATATAATATTTTAACTTATAACAGTTTTTGAACTTTGGAACCACAAGGGATGAAATTACGGTCAGCAGATTTTTATTTGTTGTAATTTATAGTGATTGTAGTTTGATTATTAGTTGACTGTGAAGACTTTATTATCTTCAAACCTAAAAATAAAATAAAAATGCTATTAAAATATATTGTGGATTAATGTGCATCTATTGTCGGGGTGCTTGACATGAAAAATGTTTGTGAAACCCTGGACTAATTATTTCAAGTAGTCTGTGAATTATGAAGGAAAATATTAAAAATAAATGTTACAGTTACCCCCAGTCTCCCCTATTTTCACTAATTAAGGTTGCATTTTATTTAAATGTCCTGCTGTAGTGTGTGTATAAATGTTGATCAGTAAGTATTTGTGTGTGTCTTCCCCTTTAAAGTAATCTGGATATAGTATTTTAATTAGTCTTGTCAAAATAATAACTGAACTGATAGGGAAGGAGGGGGGGGAGTCTGTCTGTTCCCGTGCGCGTCCCCGTGAGCGTTGTATTGGCGGGGTCTCGCGGTCCCTCCCTTCCCACGCTCGCCCCCGGAGGCGCGCGCCCGCCGCGGCGGCCCCCGGTGTGTCCGCTGTGTCCGCCAGGGGGCAGCTGTGTCTCGGTCTGAGGCTGCGCCGCTCCCGCTGCATCACAGAGAGGAAAATACCACCAGATGGCGGTTTAGGATTGCTGCTCTTCTCTCAAGGCGCGGTTCCGCTCGCACGGCCAATTTTCAATATTAAAATACGCACGATATTAAAACGAAAATCGATTTATTATTTCGGAAGGCGATAATCGATTCGGGGATGGTCGTTAAAGGTGAGTGTGCGGTGTTTTTGTCGTGTTTTGTGCGGCGGGAAGGGGAGACGGAGCACAGATTAAAGATGGTGGACGCAGACGGGGAAGGCTGGTTGGTTGGGGGATGGGCGTTAGCGGCTAACGGAGGTGAATGTGCTTTCTCTCTCTTCCTCAGTTACATTATAGCCTAGCAGAGCCGTTAGCTTGCGAGCTAGCCCACCGAAATTTCGGCAAGACAACTTGCTAGAGGGGCGAGTGGCTGCCGCAGCGCCGGCCTGTGTGTGTTTTTTTTCGCCACCTTTTCCTCCCGCCGTGCTGGCGCTGGAGTTTGTCTTGTCAACAAATAAAGAGCCATGCGGTGTGACGTGTTTTCTTGCTCTTTGCAGGGCAGCATTCAGAGCATCACCTTCTCTCATTTGCACACAGCCGTATTATGATTGTACGTTACAGTGTTGCCCTCCTGCCGCGCGGCGCTTTCTCTGCTTTGGTTTGTCATCAACGCAGATGCCACGTTGTTGTTGACTTAGTTGTTATCAGCCCCCCCCTGGTACTTCAGCTTTTTTTTTTTTTTTGCACTCAGACATGCACAATATGAGATGTGAACGTGTTCCTGGTTGCTACTTTTTCTTGTGTCAACATCAGCCAGCATCCCTTCAAGTTTTCAGAGTAGTGGTGACTTTTCACACGGCTAATAAACATGTTGCTTGTTTTAATGAATGACAACACGTGATTGCATTTGTAATATAATGTTTGCATGTTTCACAACATTATTATGGCGCTTCTTTTCCCCCCTTCCCGCCCCCTTCTGTGCGGGAAGCAGCCAACACTGAGCGGGGAAACATGAGTCACATTAGGGGGGATGGGCTCCACCACCAGCCGTCCCTACAGGTCTAAATGGGCTCCAGTTTTGGACGTCCCTCCCCTCCCACGCTGACCTGTGCACAGCTCACCCTGTGCAGTGCAGCTAGGGATAGTTCACAGTGGGTCAGAGAGCCTGCTGGCAGCCTGCATGATTCTCAGATTGTTGCATAACTGCTTTGTTTACAGTCAGCCATGTGATTTTTCATCCACCAGGCTGTCTTGGATTGCTATCTGCAGCCTGCTTGCCTGCCAACTTGTCTTCCATTATCACTCAATGTTTCCACCCCATATTGCACAAGCCATCTTTCTTTTATCCTGCAGAACAAGTTAAGCAATTGTTAAACATTGTGGGAATTGCATTTGCATGATTTGATTAAATTTGTGATGGCCCTTGTCCACAGTTTACTCTCTAGAAATAGTTTTCTTTCTCTGGTTGGCTTTTTTTTTTTTAAATGGATGGCTGAAAATATGTTTTGTCTGAGTGTCTTCTGCAAGTCTTCCGTTTCAAACCTCTCTATAAATATACTCCTGTCTATCTACCTATCCGTCTGTCTATATATCTATCAGGGGTGTCGCAATTTAAATACTAAATCGAAAACAGATTGAAATGAGCGTTAAATTAAACGCTCACCTACTTGTGGCATCTGGTGCAAGTAAGAAGAAGAAAAAAAAACACCAGTTAGATTATCATGATATAGTCTTTTGCATCATCAGTTGAGAAATTAAATGTCTGTTTTTGGCAAATCTAGCAATTAAATATGCAACAAATTGATTACTTCATAAGTAGGCCTGATCATTGATTTATGACATTGACCATAATGGTCTAATTCACTCAAAGAGGTTGAAGGGAAATGTATAGCTAGACACCACAGGATAAACAGTTACATATTTCACCCCTTACATTGTATATTGAGTTTATTTTTATACTTTCAGTCCCCACAAAACATCCTTTTGGG
This sequence comes from Lutjanus argentimaculatus, assembly GCA_034769285.1. Classification (NCBI taxonomy): domain Eukaryota; kingdom Metazoa; phylum Chordata; class Actinopteri; order Lutjaniformes; family Lutjanidae; genus Lutjanus; species Lutjanus argentimaculatus. Next base: position 17,352,655 of record JAWZSL010000003.1, read on the forward strand.
AACTGCCTGATTGAGGTTAACAGGTGGCTCCAGTCCAGATAGAAAGTGGAAGTGAGTATTATCATTTGTTCTGTTTTAGAGCTGTCACAATACCAGAATTTTAAACTTAGATAAAATATTTGTATTTAAAAAAAACAACAACATTGAACAACTCTTTCAATACCACTGCAAAAAGACAAAGAAGTCTGATGCACACAAAATAGAATATTTTTTAATTAACAACCTGCACACAGTGCTGGTAAAGAAAAAAACACTGAACACTCTCTGATTTTGCTGCAGGCCACATTTCACAGGCAGGACAATAAAGACTGAACCGAGGTCTTCAATGAGCACTTAGATCCTTTTAATGTTAGTGTGGTGTTGTTTTAAAAGTGGCATCGAAAAAGTATTAATGCTTGGATACTTTTGGCAGCCTTAGTCTGTAGTCTGCATTGCTGAATGTGAACCAGTTTTTCCATGCATGAAATGTGGTATATGTTGAAAACTCTTAAGTAGTGTAGTTGTGTACATCTGTACGGACTGGGAAAGATTAGATCTGACTGTAGTTCTGTTTGAAAATTTTGAAGTCAACACTGATTAACTGAAAATATGTTGGGTTGTCTTTTGTTGCATCATTAGGATCCTTTTGTGTGACAGTAAATGAAGAATCTTGGTTTTGGACTGTTGGTTGGACACTAAAAGAAATTTGAAGATGTCCGTTTGGGCTCTTTTTTTTTTTTTTTTTTTTTTTGCAATTTGTTTGACACTTTATGGATTAAACAATTGATTCATTGTGAAAATAATCAGCCGATTAAATGCTAATGAAAATATTTGTTAGTTGCAGGGTTAATGTATGGTTTCGTTTTAGATTCATCCCCCACTGTGACCTTTGCCCTTCTTCCATGTACGGCAGGCCTCATGTCTTGATGCCCGAGCTCATAGTAGTCAGATTACATTGCAGAGGTTGTTTAATTTTTCAGCAAGGATCACGCATATGGACTGTTGTCTGTTGCTGTAGCACTTGGACATGCACCATTACGGAAAACAGTTTGTTTGGCTCGCAGATTGTAGGTTCAAGTAAACTCATGTTAATAGAAATTTACAGTAGAATATATACATAGTTGTTCTAATGGCAAACAGAAGTGCTCTGTGTTTTGGCTTGTATTGAATAAATCCTCTTTACTCAAATGGCTTTATCCCTGCAGAAAAAAACCACAACATTTCTAAATTAAATCCACAGTTTTCATTTCTGTCTCTTGAATACAGTAATAAATATTCAGTTATGCACCAGCCTCTCATTGCCTTGAGTTTGAGAGTGAAACAGTTTGAAGCTGATGTTCACTGGCATTTCTTGCATAACTTCCTAAAGGTGGCTGATGGGAAGATCATGTCATTGTATAAATCTTCAGATAACACTGAGGGTTAACAGAAATGGTGACTAATCCCTCCTCCTCCTTCCTCTAGCCCATGAATTGCTTGGCTCTTTGCCCTGGCTCTTCCCATAGTATGGGCCTATAAAAGGCTGAGAATCCCATTAGTAGTATACACATACTGCAGTTTGTCATTTTAAAGGTAATAATGAATAGCAGTGAATATGTAATGGGTATTTGTTTTGAGGAGAACTGGTTCAGACAGCTGCTGTAAAGAAAAGCAAATGGCTTGTCCATATGCTGCAAAGATAATTTACTTTATAAATGTGTCTTAATGAAAGCCGGACAGTGTTAATTATTTTAATCTTAAAGATATTGACAAGTACTGTTTAAGATTGGAAAGAGCAGACCAGGATTTTGTGTCGTTGTGCCATACAATAGTCACTAAGCCAGAGGCTCACACCACTCAACTGCAGTCTGCTTTTTTTTGTTCGAGCCATATGCTTATACCGACACAGCTGAGGAGATTATGTAATGGGTTTGACATTTGTCAGAGCCTATTACATGGTGACCTTGATTCAGGATGTTGGCTATAGGAAGAACAGTATTTCCTGTTCCTGTTGTTGTCCAGCCTTCTGCAGGTTTTCAGCACAGTTGAAAGAATGCCAAAGAAAACAACAAATATTGCTGCAATCTCAGTTTAAATCTCTTTCTGTTAGAGGAGAAATATGGAATATATTTACTGGAATAAATTATGAAATGACCATTGTATGTCTTCAGAGATTTAGGGAACCATGCTGAGTTGAAATATTCTTATCTCTGACAACAACATTCAGCCAGCATATTCTCTTTTGAAATTTCTATTCCTGTTACTTGTGTTTTTGTTTGCCTGTATCATGTGAATTAGAGTTAAAATTAATGCAGAGTGTTCTCCAAATAAGTTATTGTCAGTTTTTGAGTGATGAGAAATCATCAATAGTTGTTTATAAGGAGTAGTGTTCATAATGGTTAAATTGGACCAATATCTTAAAGGAGTCTTGCAAGCAGTCACTCATCTCAAATCCCAGAATGTGTATTTTCGGAGCAGTGGGCTTTTGTTTTCAGGATAATGGGCTTAACTTTACATTGACAGACAATTGACAGTTATAAACAGCTGATCAACTTCAAGTGTAGGACCTGTCATTTCTTGTTATCGCCAAATTACAATTTGCACTCATCTTGCGTTCCTGCAGTGTTCCTGCAGCCTGCCTGAGCTTCCTTGAGTCCGAGGAGGAGGGGGCAGGTAGAAACAACTTGCTTCAACCATAGCTTGTATATTAAACAGCTCCATGGCTCCAACTCGTATTTGGACTGCAGTTCTGATTTTGGATGTGCAGTAGTTACACACTGAGGGTCTTTAAATTCTTCATATCCCTAAAATCTGTAGAGCCCAAGAAAAACGGTTATGTTAATCAATAAACCATAATAATTCATAAAAGTATTTAAATTGTGTCATAAATAAAAAGAATGCAAAAATCTGATGTGTTGTCAAAATTTACTAAACCACAAAACATACTGATCCAACAGATTTCTAAATGTAGACGCATGAACAAATATTTCTGAACACTGCGTTAGTTATTTGAAGTTGGTACGTTTTTTTTGTGTCTACAGCATAATGACAGCTGCAAAAAGAACAAATGCTGTAGCTCTTACGGTTTTTATTTTAGTTTGATTTACACAAGGTTATGCAAACAATGATCTCTCACGGGCCACCTGCGAGAGGTCTGTTTTCATAGGGTTAAATACACAACACATGTTTGAGCAATCAAACTAACACAGTGATTTGAGAATTCCCCTCTGTAAAGACCGCATTTTATAAGATCAATACAATACAGTTCTTTTCATAATTATGTGTTTGGAAATAATAGAAAAGGCAGGTGCATTTGGCTGAATGATTTAAGAGGGAGTCAACGTACCAGTAACCCCTGAAGTCTCCCTATAATTCAATGCTATGATTGTACTATAAATATCATGTGTATTATGTGCTAAAATTCATGTAAAACCTATTTTCTAACTGAAATGATGATACTACTGTATTGTGATTATTGTCGGCCGTGACGTCTGCTCATGCCAATGTGCAAAAAGACCTTCATAAAATAGTTTCTGAAACAGCTGTGTCACCCCCGGCTGGTTTAAGGCTTTCTTTGTGATGTGGTTTCCTCACTTTCCTCTTGTGTAATTAGCTGTGTTGCTTTTGTGTGACACTTTTTCGTTCACGGCAGCTCAGGTCAAGTCAGCAATAAGACTGTTGAAAAGCCAAGATGATTCTGTTTACATAACTGCAGCCTGCTGAAACAAGGTTCAGCAGTAGTTCAGAGCTTTTTCTCCGGTTCTTATTCATCCACAGAAGCAGCATCATAGGCAAAAAATACATTATATACAAAAATAATGAAAAAAAACAACAACTTAACTTTGAAAACGAAGTAGTACAGTTCTTTTTTGGACTGGACAAATTAACTTGTTGGCATAAGTCTTACATAGCTGCAGGTTTTTGTGGTTTAACTAAAGCAATTTTCACAGTTTTGTAGTGTTGCTGCTTCAACATAATATGTAGATGAATTGGTCTACACAACATTATTTCATTGCCGCCTCATTACCACAAGCATTAGAGTGGTGTCACCTGTTTGTTCTGACCTTTCAAAAGCCATTGCACTTACACAGAAAACTCGGGCACCATTAAGTTAAATATTGATTGTTTGGAAATGTTATGCACAGCAGAGTGTGATCATCTATGAATAGATGCCAAAGAGTGAAGAGCTGCTGGCCAAGAAATACATTTCATTTCATTTCATCAGTTTTTGACTGGTTATGAAACAATTTAATACTGGTGAGGTTCTCAGTTTTATCTCTCAAGGACCTCTTACAAGACAGAAAATATACTGGGGACCACCTCATGTATATACTGTATATATTACACTTCTAAGTAGTTATGTGAAAGAACAACATAAAAATGAAATAATATTTGTATCATGGCAGCACAGAATATCAATAACATGCATAAACACACATTTAGAGTGTGTTTTTAAAATGCAGATTCTAATTATTTAAAATAATATACAATAAAATATATAAAACCTGTAAAGAAATTAGAAATAAGACGAAATAAATTATAGAAAATACAAAATAGACCTAAGAAATACTATAAAAAGAACCATAACAGACCTAGCTTATGATAAGCCTATAAAATTGAAAGTGAATATCAGACAGTAACGTTATGCCTACATTACAGTTGCTAATTTGACCAGACAGACAGTAGAAATGTAAGATAACTTGACTATAAAAGGTCTGGTTTTGATCTTTGTTAGGTTAAAATGATGATCTTGAGTTTAACTTTCCTTCTCTGGTAGACATAGGGTACTTAAATAATCCCTTGACTTATTGAAATCTTGTGTTTTTAGTGAGCTACAGTAATTTGGGAGCATTTAAGCACTTGGTTTCATATTCTGGCGCAGATCTTTTCTCCCCCGGTGGGTGTGGTTTTTCAGAGCATGATGCAATTCACTCTGTATTAAACATGACGATAAACTTTAGTCTTTGTTCTTTAATAACTGCTAATTAAACTGTTTGTACAGGGAAAGTAAATATTAACTTCGGTTAATAGGTTTCTGACCCACTTGCCTGACCGGGCAAGTGGAAAAAAAAAAAAAAAAAGAGGTTGAACTCTTATAGTTGAATTCTTTTTTTTTTTTTACAACTAACTCAGTCGGCCAAGTGAGTTGCTAGAGTTACTTACCCAGCGTGGCATTTTACTTCCCCTGGGCAAGTGTGCGCTCTATACTGTTGACCTGCAGTTATCGGCTCTATCAGGCTGTTTGTGCTGAAGTACAGGGTGGCAGCATGTAAAACAAACTTTAAGATCTTTGCTAATCACGTGCATTCAAGTACAATCGTCAGGCCCTCTGTAACTCAACAAGGACGACAAGGTTTCAGTACCAGCTGGTGACCTCAGCATGTGTACTGGCTGGGAAGTTTTCCTCTTTAGATGTTTGTGTACACACATCAAAACGGATTACATGGATCTCTGGCTTGTGTTCAAATTGATAATGCATGCTAGCTGTGCTTTGCAGATGGCCGGGGCTCATCTTTTACAACACTACCAGCGGTGTTACAATGCTAAATATTGCAAAGCTGAAGATGTTGGACATTGTCAGGCTGATCAGAGAGGAAAATTGCATGTTGTCAGATAACATAGTCACGCAGTGTTGACATAATGATGGGTCAGATAACGTGATGACAACTGATTCCATTTCTAGACCGAGAAAATAATCTGTAGTCGGAGGGTCCTTGTTAAAGTAATGCTCTTCAGCTGTCAGGGTGAGCAGTAATGAGACGAGGTGCGTCATGGCACGTGGGGTGTGTGTGTGTGTGAGTGTGTGTTTTAGAGGTTTGTTATGTCTCTCTGGTATTCCTACATGGCTCAGTGGTTACAGGGCTGAGCAGGCTGCTTTTACCTGCAGCTAACACACAAGTGTGTTTGCTGATGCAGCCAAAGCTACCGGCTGGCACTGGCTCTTACTAGTTTTACAAAGAATAGGAAAACAATACCAAGTGTTACTTTCCAAGATCAAGACACTTCATAAAAAAAAACTCAAAACCTGACCTGGGTTTGGCTGAAATACTTTAGAGCAATTATAAGTCTCAGCACCGTGAGCTGATGCTTGGCTCCTTACACAGCTTTACTGCTTGTATAATAGTGCAAACTTAAATACTGGCTGAGTCTGGATGAAGTTGTTTTTTTTTTTTTTAACAAAGCCTCCTGCTTTGGCTGAAGTGACTCTTCTGGCTCCACTGGCCTTGAAAATCTAAGGTTAACAAGCTTTTCAGTGATCTCGCCGAGCAGATGTGGAAAGTAACACAAGTCCAACTGAAATTAAATAGTTTTTTTTTTGTCTTAGAGCACACATACCTGCTCTGTAAATCACTTGTACCGTACTGTCCTGTTAGAGAGGATTTTATGTTTTTCGTTTTCATGGTGCGGCTCCTAGTTTTGCATTATTTTGACAATACTGTTCAGGTATCTGTCTACACAGATGAAACCTTGTTTAGATACAGTCAATCAAATCTTCCATGATCAGAAATGACTAAATGAGCCTACAGTGGTTGTCCCAGCCCTAGCAACTGTGGTGTAGTTAGTTTATAGCCTAATGCTAGCTATTTGTTTCTGCTGATTGTATTTTTGCCTCAAGAATCATAAAATTGGTGTTCGTTTGTGAAGATTATCTTGCTGAACAAAATGTTTACATGCCACAGATCTTATTTTCTGCACTATCCAAAATCCTATGGAAAAATCCCATTTGCTTTTTGATAAGGGAAGCAGCCGTGATGCTAACGTCTGGGTTGGTCTACAAAAATACGCCATCCCCACAGCACTCTATTAGCATTCCTGCTAAAGTCTCCTTCTTATCTAACTTACAAACATGAACACGTCTTGCTCTGCACCTTAGCTTGTGGTAAACGAACGACCAAAAACACATTTGCTAGAGGAAAATGTGCTGCTAATGTCAGTTTGCAGGCTAGATAGCTAATTAGCTGCTCAGTTAAAGCACATTAAACAGCATTGCTGGGTCAGATTACTTTGAAATGTAGTCAGTTACTGAGTACAGATGATATCACTTTGTGATTAGCAATGTAATACATCGGATTATTAAAAAATGTAACCGAATCTGAATACTTTTGGATTACTTCAAAATCAAACATTGAAAATGTTGCACCTTACACTAAAAAAATAGTCGCTTCTGAAAATAAAATGCACTTTTGAATTGGGTTCTTTTCTGTGGAGCAGTTGTTTAAGAAACCCTGTATGTCAGATGCACTTTTTTATGAGTTGTTTATTATGAAAAAAAAGTTTCATAATTTTAAAATTTACATATTTTAAAGATGTAATCCAGACAGTGTAACTACTATCAAATTACACATTTTTAAAATGTAATCTGGGCTGATTATAGTTACTTATGTTTTGTAATCTAATGGCATAATCCCAATTACATGCATCCAATTACTACCGAACTCTGTTAAACAGCATGTAGACGAATCTGCAAATTCACCTGTGGTCCAGTTAGGTTTCTGATGTTACAGGTTAAACTGGCAAAGAAAAATTACATCATAAAATATGATGTCATTTTGAAGGGTAAACTAGCAGCAGTATGTGGAGCATTTCAACACCCACCTTAAATCATTGCCTACCTGTTAATTAATAAATAATAACATGCACCCTTTTCATAGTAAACTGTGAAGAGTGTTTCTTCACATTTGAATTTTGACTTGAGTATATTTTGCAGGTGATACTTTGCACTTTGCTTATTATTAGTTCACTTGGATGTTTTGACCCTCGCTGCTGTGTAGAATGAGTGAAGAATCAGTGCATGTAGCCCAGTAATTTTACATTCAAGTATTGCTGCTTGTATTTAAGAGTGTTTTCTGCACCGTTGTTAGAAGCCTCAGATAAATCATAAACCAGACAATGGCTCAATGGGATGTAAATCCATGGTAACGCAGCACAAAAATAAACAAGGTAATTACTGTTATTCAGAATAGTGTGAATGTGTTTTCTGATAATGTGTTAATTTGGTGCCTTTTCATCTCGTTCAAGCCGACTGCCACCACTAACTTTCCTCTCACTGGCAGCATAATAGGTGAAACATTACCACGTTGTCATTTCCATCACTTGAAAAACATCCAATTAAAATGCCAAAGCAGTGGTAAGTTTCCCGCTGCAGTTCAGATTATATAAAGGAATGAAAACACTGCTATTATTAGCCCACTTGCATCATAAATGTAATGTTTTATCTGGATGTGTTTATCAACAGGAAAACAGGTAGTGCAGATACATTGAACAGCTAGAATTAGATGAAAAATGAGTCACACAAAAAGTCACAATAGATGTTGAAATGACTGAAAATCATGTATTTTGGCTCTCAGAGGAAAAAAAAGTCCAGTTCCCCACTTCATTACAGGATGTTTGGATGGATGTTTTGGTTTGTCTCGTCTGCTCTCTGCTGTCCGGACAGTGAGGAAGGGTTTCTCCCGCCTGTGTTTGTATTGCTGCTCTGTTGAGACTGACAGCAGTTCATTTTTACATCAGCGCTGTAAAGTGGAGCTTTGTAGACTGGAACATCTTATTAAAGACTGAGCCTCAGACAGACGACTCAAAGAACAGGCTGCCACCAGTGCTTCACTCACATTGAGCGCAGGAGAGAGTTTAAGGTGGTGTGAACAGTGAGGCTTTGTGTGAAGAAGGAGCTGGTGCAGGTCTCTGAACATTCACATCTAATTCATTACATTTATACGCAAGAAAAAACTACAGATATTGTGCAGAGAAATTTCTGTCGACACTTTGATACCCTGCCCCCTATTTATCATTTATAACATGTTGGATTGTAACACATTATAAGGTAGTGGTAAAGACATTTTAAGTGTTCTAAATGTCTTTGTTGACAACTTTAACTATTAACATTCTTTACTCCCCTAAGACAGTAAACTTAATATCTTTGGGTTGTGGACAAAACAAGACATTTGAGGATGTAACCTTGGACTTTGGTCGACTTCTTTTTTTCCAATTTCACATTTTTTTAGGTAAATTACCATTAATAGATTAATCAAAAAACAATTAACTGATTAATCGACTATGAAAATCATCATTAGTTGCAGCCCTAGTGGGGATTGTTTTTTTTTAAGTGTCCGAAACTATTGCAAAGTTGCTATTTGCAACAATTGCTTAGTGTCTTTCATGTGAGAAGGAGCCGCATCACATGTACATTTTAGAAAGTGTTTATTTTATGTCTGTATTTGCCAGTGGGACATCACAGTAAGAGTGGGCATGAACATTTCCACTGCAGGAGAGACTTGATGTTCTTCTTCAGGCCATGGACTCCTTAGTCGATAGAGACACAGAGCAGGGACCCCCTGCTACGTGCTGTTCGCTGCATTTAATATTTTAAGGTCCTCTCGTTTGTGCTTACCTGTAGCTGATAAGTCAGCAGCAGTTGTAGCGTGGCTTATGTTAGGTGCAGTAGCTTCACTCTGCTCTCTGACAGGTGGCCTCAGAGGTGGAGGGTATGTCAGAGTCTTGTCGGCCAAAATGAGTTGGAAAATGTCGGCATAACAGATATCAACAAAAATCCTATATGGTGCCTCATTTGTTTAAATAGTAGAGATGCTAAATGAGGGACTGTCAACAAATTTAAAATAGATAAGAGGGAATAAACGCGAATACAATAAAATTAAGAATTTAAAAACATTTTAAAGCCAAGCCAGGCTAAAGAGCTGCTCTTAGATCACATGAAAGGCTGTTCCAGGATGAAAACTAAAAGCCAGCTCACCAAATACTGTTCATTTGTCTGTTTCCTATAATTCCTGGGTGGAAGGAATTTCTTTTGCAGCATTGGCCAACAGTATGGAAATGAAGTGAACGTGCTGGATTTGCATAACATTGATTGATACATGTGAATTATATCAGTGTCTCCTTAGGGACTGCAGTCCATGGTTTTTATGAATGGAAAAGACAGATTATGATACATTATTGATCTCTTTGTGGGGCATTAAAGAGTCCAGTTTCAAAGGCTGGAATTGATATGTTGCTCATAGAGGCTTTAAGGGTCGTAAAGTAAATTCTTGCCATGGCTGCAAAGTGGTTTGACTCGTTATTTGGATTTATTTTAGTTTGTGAGAGTAGCGAGATCTAAATTTGGCCTCCGACCAGACCCGCAAATCCTTTAGGTGTCATTTATACAGTGGAGGTTAACAACCAGCTTCAGAAGCCCCAGCAAATACCACCTCCTCAGCATCGGCTGTGGCAGTGTTTGTGTGTATCTCAGCGGTCAGTGTTATTTGTACACTTACTTAATATTGATTCACTGGCCTGTGCCAAGGCAGTTCTGTGGTTGTACAGAGTGGAAATGAAGTGGTCACAAAAAAGAAGGGAAATTTCAGCAAAGTGAGCCACTCGACAGGGCTTTCTCACAGGTCTGGAAACTGTAAAAGTGCCAAATATTTATTGGTATTGGAAACGGACATCATGAAAAACTTGACCGTGGACAAAAAAAAACAAAACAAAACAAATTGATACATAAAAACTGAGGTCTGGAAAAGTACTTGAAAGTAGAAAAAGGAATCATGACTAGAAAGTTGGTTTGATGCAGCGACCGTGGCACAAACTGTGTTATCTAGTGTTCATGTTTCCACGGATTTCAGATGAATCCCTTTGAGGTCTGAGATGTGATGGGCGAGATTTCCTCACAGCCCTGCCCCGAGACATCATTAGTTTCTATCACTCAGACCCCATCTGTTCTTTCGGCCTGTGTACAGAGGATTAAGGGGTTTCCCTGCCCGCACCGGCTGACTCCGACAGATTATTTAACTGTAAACCTCCTTCCTTATTCCCCTCTGACTGCAGCATTATCCTGCCAGCATTATCCACATGCAGAGCAGTGTGACACAGTATCTAACAAACCTGCTGTGAACAGCTTCCTAAAACTGTGTAATCTTGTTTGAACTACATACACAGTAGTTGAAAGACTTCCGCATCCAGACATCATTTCTGTTTGACTAATGTGATTGGAGATGTTCCAAGCGACAAATGTCCTTAATTTTCCAGTCTAGCTGACTCATCTCAAAGGAAGAAAGCACTCGGGGGCAGTAAATAATGTCTTATTGGGTTGCCGAGCATTAGCAATGCTAGCACCAGATGGCTGCTCTGTTTGCAGGTTAACGTCCACATGCCTGTGCTGAATGTGGTTATACATGGCTCCAGCTGAGTGGTTATATGCCCGTTCATTCTGACAGAGCCTGCACGTAACCTTATTTTCATTTTCTAGATCAAAATACTGACAAACCAGGCAAGTTTTACGAGATATCATCTTTCCATTCCACCTTGCTTGTTTACACTGGGGCATTGGCGATTGCCTGCCAGGGTTGCAGCCCCAACTATTGGTCGGAGGCTCTGTAACATCTTAGACGCAACGGTTAAATGGTGTTTTAGATGACTAAAATATTAATTATTACTTTAATCAGTTAGTATTTCTGGTGCCGACCAGCAGGGGTAATGACATTTAATCTAACAAGACAGGTGTTCGCGCATAGAGCTGCAACAATTAATCAATTATAAATCATTGTTAAATTAATTGCCAGCTATATTAAAAAGCAATTAATTAGTTTAAGTCCCAAAAAAAAGTTAAAAATCTCTGATTCCACCTTCATAAATGTGAATTTTGGGGGGTTTCTTTAGTCTTCTAAGACACAAAACTTCATGTTTTTGGATTGTGGACAAAACATCATTTATCAAGACATCATATTCAGTTTTGGGAAACACTGGTTGACATTTTTCACCATTTTCTGATATTTAATGGACCAAACAACTGTTAATCGTGTAATCGAGAAAATGGTAAAGAAATATTCATACGCCACAAATAATTGGCTTTTTGCCAGTTCATTGTCAGTTTTCTTGGGAATGATGGTACGTGTCGCCTGTATGCTGTTGTTTATATGTATGTTAGGAAGTTTGAGCCTTTGTATGCTGATGCAATTTAATTGTCTAGTCCTATGAATGGGGGAAAAAAAGCAATGGGCTGAGTAGAGTAACAGTGTATCACTGATTCCTGCTTCTTAAATATTACTGTGCAATTTCACAGATGACTTAGCGATGTATCCTACCTTAATGTCATACAATATGATGTCTCACAGAAGAGCACATGTTCATCAGGGTACCAAAGTTATTGTGAACTCGTGATTATTTAACTTTTGGTTATTTATCAGGTTTGTGAAATGCCAAATAACTGCCCAGAAGTTCTGAGGAGCCATTGTGAGATCTTGAAATGTTTTGTTTTGTCTGACCAAAGTTCAAAGTTATTAAACTTTAAATAATATAAAACTCAGACAAATAGCAAATCTTTACTTTGAACAAGCTGGAGCCAGAACAGGCAGAGTTTCTGTCCATGAACTAAGCTATTAATCAACTAATTGTTTGAGCTTGATCATGGACATCTTATTATGTCTGAGTGATTCACATCCCTCATCTGCAGTCAACAGTGATTTACCTGCAGTAAATACTGATTTTCCACTTGGGCATTTTGAAAGGGATCGACTGAGAGATTCTGTGCTCTTAGCTGAGCCAGGCCTGACAACTAAACTGCCAAAGATTCAACAGGGCAAGCAGTCTTACAATAAGAAATAATACCCCAGCTCTGGAGTAGGGATGAAACAAATGATTACGTTCATTACTGTTTCATACTGTTAATATGCTGATTATGTTCTCTATTGATTGATCAATCAATCACTGAGTCTATAAAATAGGAAAAAATGTCAGTTGCAGGTTTTGAAAGCGCCAAGCTTGTTTCGTCCTACCAAATACCAAATACATTTACAAATGACTTGTCGATCAACTAATTAATTTCCTTACCTTTTCAGCTCTATATACAGCTACTAGTGATCGCTTCCATGATCACCTAATATCTTACTATTTTATGTAATTAATAATAATAATAATAAAGGCCAATTTAACGTGAACAAAATCTCAGATAATTTCTTAAAACTTCTTATTCTGTTTGTAAAGGTGAGAAAAGTATTGAAGTATTGGTACCTTGGATACAATATCCACTAATAATAGAACCAAAGATACCTGCTATATTTTATTAATATAAAAAAGTTATTTAAGTGCTCAGTTCAGTCTTTATTGGCGTCTGAAATTTGGCTTGCAGCAGCAAAACCATACAGTGTTCATTGACTTTTTATGCACCAGGACATTGTGGAAGTTGTTAAGAAAAAGAAAAAGATATACTATTTTTTGTGCGTATGTCTTTTTTTTGTTGTGGTATTGAAAGAGTTAGCCGATATCAAATTTTTTTTTTTACTAGTAGTTTTGTATTGAAATTTAAAATTCTGGTATCGTGACAACTCTACTGTGCAAGCAACAGTTAAAAAACCCACAAATTTTATAATAATGATATGAAAACAGGGAAAAGGGGTCACCTTTTTAGTTTAGTATCTATATTTCTTAAATGACAGGAGTTATGAAACAGTTATCAAAATGTCAGCTACATTTTCTGAATTTTGCTTCTACTACTCATTGCCTCATGGAATTTGTCTTGGCACCAGTCTGGGGTAATGATCTCTTTGTTGTGTGTCTAACCGTTAGCTGTGCTGTGGTTTCTACACGGCAGCTGTCAGCGGCTCAAAACTGCTGAAATCAGACCCAGCAAGTCCATGAGTAATCCTGAACTTAGATCAGTTGTTGACCAGTTGTTCATCTTCACCACTAAATGGTTGAATGTTTCCTTGCGTAGTTAAACAGAAGCAGCAGTAACGTTAGATAATGCTTGTTGACTGTCGTGGTTGTTGACTCAGCTGACAGTCCAGTATGGGGTAATCAAGGCACAGATTAGAAGACAGATGAAGATCAGTTACAAACTGGACATGAACTTTTAAAAGAACAGTAAAAATAAAACAATCGAGCAACATCCAGCCTCAAAGCATCTTTAAGGGTCGGTTTGTAACAAATTAGGGGACAGATCACCCCTAATAAGACCCAATCAGGAAGCACATCTGGGTGTCTGCATTATCGTTTCCAAAAGTCTCTCTCTGCCTGCCCAGTCTGAAACGCAACTGCAACTGAGTACTAAAACAAGACCAGTAGCATTTCCGTTTAAAGTGTCCTAAAACAAAAACATAGTAGTCTAGATTAGGGATGCACTGATTGACCGGCTAGAGGCTAGAATCGGCCAGCCACCGGTAAGGGCCAGACATGCTGAAAACCGGCCACATCAGCGTCACATCTCCAATTCTGCATCAGTCAAATTCATACTCATGCTCTGCATGATGGTCACGTCATGCACGTAACGACACAGACAGTAACGTCACAGCCACAACAGCTCTAGTACAGCCACACACACTCACAAGTCTGCGTTAGCGACATAGTTCAGTAACAGGCTAAAGACAGACAGTCTACATGGAGACAGAACAGCTGAGCAGTTGATGGTGTCACTGAACAACATTAAATTTTCTAGCTCTTTAAGCTAATTTTAGCCAGCAGCATACTACTGTTCTTAGACTGACAGTTAAAATCTTGTGCTAGCTGAAGAATAAACTTTAGGTTACTTGTGTAACCCTGGTTCTCAGAGTAGCACGAGTATAATTTTGTTTCCACAACCACAAAGTAGAGCTCTGGAGTCTCTGTCTCCTCTGGTATGAGAGAGTTCTAACACAAAGGAACGGCTAATTAGCCAGCATGCTAATCTGTAGAAAAAACCCTGCCTGAAAACGGTTAGGCGAGAGCGGCTCCAGTCTATGGTGAAGACCAGAGAGAGGTGTAAAGGCAGCAAGCACCCGGTAACGGAGTTAAGCTTTACTACAGCAAACTGTTGCAGTGCATCTGTCCCCGGTTTGGTAACATCTGCTACCACAAAATCACGTGAAATCACGTTTCTTCCAAGATCTCATGAGATTGTGCTCCCATCAATCGTCCAAGAAAATTCCAATCGGTGCATATCTAGTGTGGATGTAGTCTAAAATGCAAACGGCCCCCGGCAGACAAAAACTGTCGTGGGTCCCACAGCAGGAGAGGTTCATCTCAAAACATTATTGAATGTACCGCTCACTGTGAATCCAGCATGTTGCTGTTTGCTTTTTTAAATCATCCTCCTTCTCTTTGTGTCAGACACCTGGCTGGGATTTACATACTCTACCTCCTCGAAGCATTGTTTTAAATCAGCCATCTGCTTCATTCAAACATTTAGAGCTCACTAGCCTCCTTTTCTGATTCCCTCACCCTCGGTCTATATCTGGGCAGTCATTATTCCCCTCAGTAGTCTCTACATTATTGCTACATAACAGCATTTCTATATTTTTTTTTTTTTGCTTTGACATCTGCCCACTCAGATTAGCAGGCTTCTCCTGCGCCTGTGAAATCTTTGACGTGCCGCTACATCATTAGGAAGTAATAATGGGTGTGAGAACTAATGGCCTCCGCGAGGGCTGTGTGTAAGTGTGTGTTTGTGTGTGTGTGTGTGTGTGTGTGTCACCCTGTCCTCCCTCTTTCTCCCCCGTCTGTTAGAAGTGAATATGAGGCAGACTGAAAATCGGGGCCAAGGTGAGAGGAGCCCAGACAGATGAGAGAAGAACAAATGATTCTTTTTTTTCTTTTTCTCCTTCTGCTGCTCTTCCCCTTTCTGCTGCTGTCACACTTTCCCCACCTTACCCCTCCTCCCATTTGCCCCCTCACTCTCCTGCACCCCCCCACCCCTCCACCCCCCTCTTCCCTCCTTGCTCTCGCGGCTCCATTTTGCGTCAGCTGCTGCAGCCGAGCAGGCAGCCATTGCACAGAGAGGGGGGGGAGAACATCCTTGCCTCTTCTATCCGTCTCTTTTATGCTGTTCCATAGCCTTGCCCTTTTTTTTCTTATGATCTATTTATCCTTTATTCACAGAGGTAGTTCTCAGGAGATTGGGGTGGGAAAAAAATCTGTTTTTCAGCAGAGATCTTATCAGTTTGTGCAGTTCACACAGCATCCTTCCCCTCCCCTCCTCCTTGCTAGGATCAGGCTTTGTGTGCAGCAGCGAGTGAGTCTACAGTAGTTTGTGGCAATAACAGATGGCTGTGTGTGTGTGCGTCTATGTGTCTTGACTCTGTGACTCTCTGTGTCGGATGGGTAATCTCCCGTGTGACATAATCATAATCTGGTTAAACCAGACGGCCACAGTCGGCCTCAAGGCTGTTCCACATTATAAGACCAAGGCACTTTGGTCTCAGTATGTATGGAAGCTGGCAGCATGATGAAGTGCAATTATTGTCTTGGTGGTTCAGCTCGTAGCGTCGGCCCAGAGGGGCCGATTGTGGTTCAGGCTCACAAGACAGACTGGCTTGGCCTTCATTGTGGAGAGGTTTTTATAAGCAGGAGAGTCTCTTTATTCTTTTATTGTTGTAGTTGAAGAGTTTATTGTCACTGAGAGTTTTGTGACAATCGTGACTTCATTTATAAGCCTTGAGATATCAAAAGGGAAATGTTGTCCCACACATCACTTCATCACCACACAGTATGGGATTTGATTTTAGTAATTTCCAGGTCAGGATAAGTGTGGGGAAAAAAAAGAAAAAAGCTTATGGAAAAGTATTTGAGTGTCCAGAATATTGCCCCAATTCTGTTTTCTAAAATATAAAATTCATAATTTCTAAGAATAAACTGATCATTCAAGTGCAATGTTTTTCACGGTGTTTGGAGCAGACAGCCAGTGCAGGCAATACGGTCAAAGTAACAAGATTATGTCATATAAGGAAAATGTACAGTATACTTTTACAGTTCAAAATGTCCTAGAACACTTTTTTCCCAATGACCAGCTATGCAAACTAATTTGAGATGCCCCAAATCATGTTTTAATGATTGTTTTTCATCAGTCAGAAATAGTCGTGGTTTTAAATATTAGCTATTTACAAACTGTGTGGACTAAAACGTGCAATTCTCCTTTCCAATAATTTGCTACATCCTGTGCATCTTATGCCAGTGCATAGGATGCATTGGCCACCATGCGTGAGCGCAACTTTTCCATGGGCTGGCTTGACAATCCCAAAGAGAAAGCCTGATCTAAGGATTTGAAACGGGAAAAGAAAGCTAGATGTCAAATTCTACAGAGTAGTCTGGAAAATTCAGTCTGGAAGTGTGAAATGGAAAATGTGTAGAAACCCAGTCACCAGGGCTGCAAATAATTATTTCAATTATTGATTAATCTGCTGATTACTTTCTTGGTTAATTGTTTGGACAAAACTCTTTCATCACTATTTCCAAAAGCCAGAACCAGAACCAGAACCAGACATATTTAAAGTGCTGTAGTCTGATGTCATGTTTTTAGCCATAGAGGGCAGCTGTTTTCAGTAAACAAAGGCACTGTATGCTCCCTTCTCAGCACCAAACTGCAGAAAGACAAAGTTAGTGACCAGCTGCTGAACATAATGGAGCATTTGGATTTTTAAGAGCTAAATAGTTCCTTCAGGAGTTGGTGGAGACCAAAAGCGGAGCTAAAACGAGAGTGAAAATTGCATTTGCCTTCACCAGGTGACCAGAAAACACAACTTCAGATGAATGTTAATGTTGCTCTGTATACACTGGATGTGTTAATAAATGACTGTTTGCAAGCAGGCAGGAATCTATAATAAGGATTGCCTGATTGAGTTTAGTTGGGTGGTGTTAGAGAAGCTTGGCCAAACACCAATAATGTTTTGCACTGTTCGCTACAAGTTTGAAAGCAATGCAGGTAAAATCGGCATGTCAAGTTTCTGAAAAATGTGCCATAACAGCTGACAGCATCTGGCTGACATGGCAGCTAAGAAGGCTGCTGACAACCCCTCCCACTGGGCCTTGACGTTGCTTTTGAAACAAAGGCAAGTCAGGTAATCGCAAAACAGATTACCACACCGTATTGTGTTTCAAAAGACTGCTGGTTACTAGTTCTACGAGTTACTTTAACATTAAAAACCCAGGAAGGCTACTCGTTTTAACTTTATATGATAATGACAGTATATTGTCGTTCCTGCTGCCCTCAAAAATCTGTTATTGCAAACTGTTTTTTGCCATTTTGAAAACTGATGTTTTTTTCCAACCCAGTCCAAAATCTAAAACTGTAAGGTTTACTGTAATGCGAAGCAAAAAACAGCAAACATTCACTTTTAAGAAGTTTCATTTGTGCTTAAAATGTATTTAAACAGCTAATAGATTATCAAAATTGTTGCCAAGTTTTTATATTTTAACCTACCAGTAATATCTACTAATTATCTTGGCTCGAGTACAGTCACCTTTACTAATACTACTTTGACTCACACACATTTTCTGGTGCTTCGAAGTGGTCAAACGTGTAGGCCTACTTCCTTATTTTTCCATCTTGGAAGTCAAACACCTCAAGATTACCACTGACACACTCCACATTTGGCCATTAACACATTCAGTGTTGCATAGTGCATTTTTCAGGGATGAGGAGAGACCGTAATGCATTTCTGGCAGCAGGATGATTTCAGTTGGAGAAAATACCGTCTTAAATTCGGTGGCACCCTTAATTCTAAGCACTGTTGTAGTGTTGGACCAGTAAAGGGATCAGTAAAATGCACATAATTTAATTTAAAAGCAGCATAAGTACTTTCCTTGTATCAGTTTTAGCCACTTGTTTTTGAATGCTGCAGAAGTGAGGAACAGGTATTTAAATTATTATTTGCCCTGTGTTGTAAAAGGTGTTATCATCACTTTATGGCCATTTTAATCAGAGCTGGCAGGTGCTAGATTGAAAGCATCGCCTGGCCAAACTGGAGCTCTACCAGCTCTGCCCTTCTGCAGTTGACAGGACTTAATTTCTGCAACTACAGAGAACCCTGGTGAGAAGTTATGCGAGGCGTCATGCAGTTTAGGTTGAGAGTTGCATATGAATTAAAGCTATTGCAAGTATGTGACAAATGCCTTTGGTCTGCTGACTCACAGGAACGCCCAAACTTCCTGTTTGTAGTTGGTTGTTGGTGCAGCATGTATGGATCATGCAGGTTACTGCCTGCTGTTGTAATCTTCTTTTTCTGTTCCTCTTTTCACAGGCAGATCACTTGTGTCTGATCTTCCAGTGTATCTGCACCTGTTTGGTTTGCATCTGTCTTGATAGTTCCTCCCTGACTGCCTTGCTGTCTCTCGAATGCTTTGTGCTGACTAGCAGACATTTTATCTGAAGCATTTATAGTTCACACATTGACATCCGAACAGTAGGCACACAGGAATGTGAGTTCAAAGTCCCTTCCAGGCATGTAATCTGACAGCAGTTAAACCTGTTGGTGTCATGTCTGAATAATCATCCTGGTCACTTTTATATAAAAGTCATGACAGGAATCTTATTAAGTTTTCGACATGGCACTGAATTAAATGCCGTCACATTAACGTAAAGGCTGCAGCAGCACAAGGTGAAACATGCAGAGAGAGATTAAATGCACGTCTTGTACTGCCCTCTCAAATGACTGCAGTAAATATATTATCTCAGTCGACTCTTGTTTGACAAAAGCGGCTTAATAAACCTGGAAACAGTTTGTAAGGGCCAATTTTAAGGTACTGAGGAGATCGATCTTGTCATTTCAAAGCAGTCTATAAAAACAACCTTCCCTCGCGATGCAACTGGAGTAAAAGAGGTTCAAAACCCTCTTGCAATAATAATCAGACAAACAGTCTCTCCATGTATTTCAGTGTTCCTTCATGGCAACTGTTTGGATTTTTAAATAAATATCCAACAGAACACTTAAACATGCTACACATGTTCAAATATGAACAACTTTAAGGTGCAATATGTAGCTGTGGCGCGTCCAAAGCGAGTACAGCAGTCCAAATAGCAAGTTGGAGCCATAGATGTTATATTAAATGGGTTGAAATATCTGATCTGAGTTTGAAGCGAGTTGTTTCCCCTGCCCCCCCACCTCTCCAGATGCACAGAACCTCAGGCAGGCAGCAGGAGCACAAGACGAGCGCAATAATTTGCAATAATTTGACAATAACAGGCAATGTTTATCAGCTGTCAGTTGTCTGTCAATGTAAAGCTAAGCCCATTATCCTGAAAACAATAGCCCACTGCTCCGAAAATACAGTTTAATAACTGCCTGCCTTCATATATGGAATACTAAACTTTACCCTCAGGTGTGGACAACAAAAAGGTCGTATGAATTTCTTTTATAAATACAAATATGCAATTATCAGTTATCTTATTGGTATTGGCCATGAGAGGCAGGTAATTATAGGCTGAAAAAAATCATGCATCCCTAAAAAAATGAAAATAAAAGGAATTATTCGTAGTGACTTACTAACTATCTTTGAGTTCAGTGAAACGGACAGCTCCACAATAGCAATAAATTTAATGTTATATAACGGAAGCACTGGCCAGTTATAGGTGGCTGGTGGAACATTGAAAGCCAAAAACAATACGGTTTCTCATTATTCATTGGTGCAGTGTGTTTTGAAATAAGAGCCGCCACACAGTCACATTTTTGTTCTTTTACTTGCCTGATTGGACAACTGAATAAACACAGATTTTTTCTTGCCCTGGGCAAGCAGGCAAGCATTAATGTCAAGCCCTGCATAAATACTTCATACAGCACAACAGAACTAAATGATAGACATCAGTCCATCCACATTTATGCACACATAACTTCTCATAGCACCTACACACGACTGTTACCAGTGTGTTTTGTTGAGTGATGCTTTTGCAGATGGAACAAAACTCCTGCCCCGTTTCCAGGCCAGGAGCCTATACGATCAGAACCAGTTCTTAAACCAGTCTTTTCTGTAAATGAACAACTGCATGTAGATGGTTTCATTTGCACTGTTATAATTAGATTAGGGCACTACTCTGGCTATAAAAAACAATGAATGCTCCATTAACACTTCAAGGTTTTCCTTTTTTAGGCTAGTTTCGTTCTGTGGTTTGAATTTACAGACTCCAGAAAGGTCACTTCTGTTTTTTGTTTTTTTGTTTTCTGAACACTCTCCTAATAGAGCTCGTGTTAAGCACGGTGTTTCATCATCACTGTGAAAAAAAAGACTCGGCTCGCTCAGTTTCTTTCTCTTACTTTGTTGTATAAATGATATTTCCTGCAGAACGCCACATCTTTCACACATTAACCCACTTAACAAACACGTAATGTCATGTCAGGCTGTCGGAGAAATCAGAGTGCTGTGAACCATAAAGGGTTTAATCACGGTATGATCTGTGTCTGGTTATTCACTGCAGCTGGATGCATGTCAACATACTGCCTGACTTTTGGAATGAGTTGAATGAATATCAGTATCACTGAGCTTTATTAAGTAATAAAAATGTGCTTTGTGAAAATGTAGTGCCTTTGTCTCCCTAATTGACTCCCTGTGCAAGGATCAGTCTCTTTCTGCCCATTTAAAAGATTCTCACACTTTTCCATCAGTTATTTGTCCCACTGCGTGATTTTTTTTTTTCCCCCTTTGATGTATTTTGCAGATCTGAACTGTGAAACTGCCGTTCTGTTGCAATCAGATACCAGCATGTAGAAAAAGCACTGCCCTATCTTATGCAGCAGTACTCCTGGCTGGAGCATTTTTATTAAAAAACATAGCCGATGCTTGGTATGACAAGCAGAAAAGTCTGGGATGACTGAAATATTTAAAGATGGCATGTTTTACTAATCATACCGTTGCATGGACCTCGTTGGCTCTGCAGCCCCTGAATGTTAAAACCGAGCAGCTCATTCAGAACTGAACCGCTGACTGGATGCTGGCCTCTTGCCAGAGTGTCTTGTAGAACAGAAAAGTCCTCAGATTTACCAGTTTTCCTCCAGTGGTTTGTGATGACAGGCACTATATTATTATATTTAATTACAGAAGTGCATCATACGTCTGTTACAACCACTCATTGCCTTTCACTGTGCTGCTAAGCCATTCCTGTGAGTGCTTCTGCCTTAATTATATTTATATACCCGCTTACAGCTTCTCACTGAGTCTTACAGGCATAATGCATATGACCTTGGTCAGTTTATTTGATTAAATCCATAATGTGCAACGTGAGTGCAGCTGTTTCAAGCCATCAGAAAAGTTGTTAATTTTTTATTTCTTCCTTTCTGTTTTTAGTGGGGATATACCAGCTTTTTTGTGTATGCACGTCGCTTGTGGCATGTGAATGAAATGAACCAGGTAACTTAAAAGAACTAGTCTTCTCATCACTTGCACTGCTAATGCTAAATGCTAATATACTTCAGCATTCGGGGACATATGGTTCCAGTGCATCATTGAGCAGTGATTTCAGCTCAGAGATATTGTAAAGCAACAATAAATGTGTGATTGTATTTGTCACAAAATCAGAAACATGTTATTAATCATCCAGCGAAATTTGAATGACTAAAAAAAAACAGCAAAGTATATAAAATTAGCTCTCTAAATCATGAAAAAAAATGCTGCTTAGAAATGTTGGGGGCATCACTATGACCTGAAAACGACCTGAAACATGGACGCTCTTCCAGCAGCTTTACTGAACATGTACAGACATGTCTGAGCCACCAGAGCCACAGGACGTTGACAGTATGGTATTATTTTGTCTTGTGTCTCAGGTTGTTGGAACTGAAGTGAGCTGAACTGAACTGCTGGTCTGATTTGGACTGGGAGAGTTTGCCAAGGGTGGGGGTTCGGAGGGAGTGTCATTCTTGTGGTCGGTTTGTGGGGTTTATATAGTGTTGGGGGACCACACCTCCTGCACGTCACAGAGCCACGATTCAGTTCCACCCAAAAAAATCGTACTCGTGAATCGTGAAGAACAGTCTCCAGGTCTAACACCACAATTCAGTACTACATAGTCTCAGTCCTTTCACGTTTTCAGCAGCTATGTTCTAACATGCATAATGTGTTTAGAAGAAAAAAGTCCCTTTCTCCTTTACAGGGACTTTAAACAGTTTAATGGGCCAAATCCACAATTCAGTACTTAACATGTTTTCAGCTATTATTTTTGAACATTTATAATGTTAAAAACAAGCCCTCTGAATTTCCTTTACACAAACTTTAATGATCAGCTGACACGATCACTCAAGCCCCCATGACTAGAGCTGGGTATTGAACATCAGTAATTTTTTTTAATAAAAGCTACCAAATGGTGTTAAAATGAAAAAATGAAAACTTGATTAGATTTATTCGCTTTGTTGATGAATAAATCTTCAATCAGATGTTTCCTTTAAAGTACCCTTCTGTTAATTAAGTTAAATACTTTTCCTGTAATTGGTATAAATCATTTGGCCCTGTATTGTTCGGTGTTTCAGTAGTAGATCAAATACAACAATATTGACAGTAGCACTACTTCCTAACCGGAGGTGATGTGAATCAGGGAACATTAGATTGTTTCAGTTTCTACTAATGAAGTGTCAACCTGCTGCGTGTGTCAGCGAACAGGCTAAAGGGTGCGTCGCCTGTTTGAAAAACACTGGCCCTGGTTCTATTTTTGTGAAGTTTCACAAACTTGTTCCACCTGAAACCTATTTTGATCTGTCAAAAACAACAAACAGTATGGCCAATATTGTCAGTAAGAGTATAAATAACAATAATATGGATGAGCAATATTTATCAATATTAATTCAATCCTATCGATACCCATCCCTAATTGATACATGTTATGAAGCGGTGTAAGACTAGAGCTAGAACTAGAGCTTTGCTGAATTTTATGAACAAGAGATACATACGGTGCAATATTTGTTAAAGTCAAAATGTGTGTCAAAAAACTTTAAAACTAACAAATGTGAGGCAGAGATGTCCTGTCCTACAAATCAGATTCTACAGACTTGTAAACATTTTTATTTGGTACCAATCTCTGCAAAAAAGTTACATCTCAGTCATTTTAACATGTTTTTTAATCAAAATAAGAATCATGATATAAAAATTATTGTTACCTCAGTATTGCAAATCATATCGCAGTTACAATAACAGCCAAAATAATCGCAATTAGATGTTTTTAAAAAATCATTCAGCCCTAGTAAGTATACACCTGCTAATATAAATATTACATTGCCCCAACAATTGAAAGCTTAAATGAACATCGAATATGATATTAAAACAAAGTTTAAAATGTTAATTAGCAAAATGCAGTATGTAAGAATTTTGAGGGATCAGTTAGAGAATAATTTTGTCCTACCTTGTCTGCAGTGTGATAACAGATGTTTTGTATAATAACAACAACACTTTTCTGTGCTGTGTGTAAAGACCTGAGTTCACCCAGCGATTTATTGTCAGAGTAAGCAGTGATAGTTGTGGGGAAACTGCCTCTTCCTGAGTTGTTCTCCAGCTCCGAACTACACATGCAGCTGTCTGACTTGATTGCAGGCTATTTGTCTCACTTTCTGCTGCTGTGATGTATTTTACAACACATTGTGAAGATGTCTGGAGGCTGCATGACAACTAACCAGGTGCTTCTTCTGGCATTTTCTGGAAACCGCTTAAATCAGCTCTGACAGATGTCATCAATCTGTTTAAGGATTTCTTTATATCACTTTTATTTAATCATTTCATGCTGTTTTGTGCACACCGGTTTTCCCTTTATAATCCCGAAACACTTGCACAAACACCATAGCTGCATATAGTCAGAGGAGTCAAAGCACAGTTAGAGGGTTTTGCTAGAGTTAGAGTTCACTGTGTCACTTCGACCTGCTGTCTGGAGGATTGACCCCCTCATTTTCCACTCATGATGGGATGATCCCTCTGGCCAGCAGGTCAGCCAGGATTCAAGTTAATTGAATCCTTTTAAAACCATCCAGGTTAAACTAGTCCGCCAGCCTCGAGCGCCCAGCGCTCACTCCTGACACTGCTGCAGAGCTCTTCTGGGATAAACCACAAATGAGTGAAGAGTGGAGACACACACTCTGCCTCTTCCTCCTTACAACATCTTAACACTGTGACAAAATGTGGTGGTTAAAAGTACACTGAGCAGACCACAGTGTCCCAGAGAGCAGAGGAGATAACGCAGCTTGGTTTACAGTTTACGGATAACAACTGAGGCTGATTTGGGTCAAATTCTCCACAAGCTGAAAGTGTCAAGATGCACAGTTTTTGAGGGGAAAAAAATGAAAGTGATAAGTGGCCAGTGAACAGAAAATGACTTGAGGTCTGTACTGGTTATGTTGCTACGGAAACCAACCTTGTAAAGGCGAGGGCTTTGCAAAGCATTCGATCAGTTTTTAATAATTGAGATTTTATTGTGAGGACCACTTTTGGATGTGGCCACACAGAACGAGACAAAAAGTTAATCTGTTTCAGCCTGAGCTGTATGTAACATCAGCTCAGCAAGTCAGCGACTACTGTATCTGTATGTGTAGAGACTGGAGAGACAAAGTTAAGCAGCTTTAGTTTGTGCCAGTCAGTTTGAGCTCTGCAGAGCAGTACATTCGCTGAGCCTGTGGCTGTAATACAAAGAGAGAATAATACTTTGAATTTTCTTCAGTCCAACCCTTCAACGGTTCATTAAGTAATAAAGTGGGTAGTTTTCTTGTAAGTGGCCTTCGCTCTTGCCTTCGCTCTTTGCTTCAAGGACAGTGATTTAGCTTTTAATACTGAATATTTGTTTCGAGTCTAATCTCCCAAAATATATTCTTACAGTATGTTAAGTTTACTCTTTTGCTTGTCTGCTTGGAGAGCTGAGGAGATGCCGAGGGAACGCAGTCCCTGTGGCATTCAGTGTGTTGTTAGCTGTGTGTGACTCTCTACTTTAAGAGGCTCTTAAAAATAGAATTATTTTGCAGAAATGTTGAGCAATGGAAGTAATAATCCATGGCAATGTTCAGTTGTTTCTATTTTGTTCATTGCCTAAGACTGGGGCTTAAGATACCACTGCAGGAACTTTCCAGGGATGAAGAACCTTTGGAGGTACTGAGTATGTTTCCACCGCAGGGACCAGGGTCTAAAAAGTCCAAAAAGTCCCAGCTCAAGGGATAGTACTTTCCAATAGTGCAGGAGCTTTTGGGGGTGGACTACTCTGCATTTTTTTTTTTTCAGCCACCATTTTTAAAAGTTTGCACCAGCCAATTATTATGCTTTTTTGTTCACTGTGCTTCAACAAATGGAGTTACAAAACAAAGTGTACAACAGATGGACCGACAACAAATTCCAGGCCTTCTTCAGAATTTGTGCTGAGGACAGGCGTGAAAATAACATGTCAAAACAGCCGTCACTTTTACACAGCAGACTACTATTCCAAATTTTTGTGGGTCTTTAGCTCATGATGGAAACGCAAAGAGTTTCTGGGACTAAAAGTTCCAGATTCCAGTTTTGGAAATACAGCTGTCAGCACCGTCTGTATGGGACCCAAGATGAGTAAACATTTTAGCCTGTTAGCTTGATGCTAACATATAATGGGAATTCCCATTGGTGTGCCAACGCAAATTAGCATTGCAATCATGGTAATATCTTAACAGTTCCATCTGTGGACACAAACTAACAGCTACTGACTTCACTTTGCTAACATAGTCTGCTACTCCACACTGATCAGCTACTGCAACCTCAGATGATCAAAACTCAAACTTTTATTCATATTATTTTATTTATTACTCTTCTATGGCTCTACTTTGATGAGCAGGAACTGTTAGTTGTGGCAGTTGATATGCATTATAGCAATGAAGCTGCTGAAATAAATCTCAGAAATAATTTGCATTGGTTGCACACAGTCTCCAGAAGTGTATGATTTAACTTTTTCCCACATTCTAGTTTTAATGAAAGCAAACAAATCTCAATAAATCATAACATGAATCACAATACTTGGAGAATTGCAATACATATCAGATGAGCACCCAAGTATCATGATAATATTGAATCAGGAGATAAGTGTCACAGATCACAGGCCTGGTAAATAAATGCATCTCTGTGACCATGAACTAAAACAAGTGATAACACTCTTGTCATGTGGAAACCCATCAAGAATGCACCCGTACCTGTTATCTGTTATCCTGTAAGACTGTTGGAGACGTTGCCAAAGAAATGCTGTGGGACTAAATTATTCTGAAATGTCTCATGCAGGAACCGCAGATGATCATTTTCCTATAATTATTAGCTCCCCGTGTTGGCTCTTGAAGCTATCAAGTCCATTCCTGGAGAAATACTGACATTTGAGAGTACTTCCTTCGTGGTTTTAGGGAGTCTTTTTTTTTTTTTTTAATTGAAGAAAAACAATCTTTCACCAGTCTGAGCATAGACCTTGTGGCAACGTTTATCTGAGAAGCACATGAAATTTACAAACCTCACTTGGGCTTTTTCAGCTTCAAGTTCATAAGCATAATTTAGAGGTTGGCATATTCTGCTGAAATGTCCTTTATGTCTCTTTGTTGTTCTGTGCATTTTACTGCTTTTGTAATGAACTTGTCCCATTGACACTCTGTCCTCTTGTGGAGCTTGAATCTCTTTGTGCTTTCACCAGCAGTTGACTTTGATGTTGTGCTTTGTGCCAGCTACCTACCTGAGGCCACACAAACACTTAAAAAAAAAAAAAACAGGCTAATTATGTATTGTAGCATAATTAACATGACAATAAAGGCACTGACTTGCAAACAGCTGCTAAGTGTTTGACAAAACACACCGAAGCCAGCTTTTCTGTTCGGCCTTTACACACCAGCAGCACCGTGAATCAAATTAGTATTATGTAGTGGTTTTTACAGCATCAGGATACATTTATCTCTGTCAGGCTGTCTTCAGTTGTTTTATAGGTTATTTCCATGTAATTGACCAATATATTACACAAGGATTACATTTCTTTCTGGGTTATTCTCCAAAGCAATTCTTTCAGTTCATTTGTTGATTTTCATTGTCTGTTTTTCTGCTTTGTTCTGTCTTAATCTCATTTTATAAATTTACATATTCCTCTCTTAGGTGGCCCCAGTGGGAAGTGTTAATACCCAGCTTTACTCAGCGATGCAGGATCACTGTCTCATATCCTGAAATATTGACTGCGCAGAGACAGAAATAGCACACAAGTCTCGATTGGCTTTATTGATGGCAACACATACAGAAGGACATGTACAGTATCTGGGCAACCGTTCTTTTATAAAGTCTTGTGCTTTTTTTCCCTCCTGATGTTATTAGTAGTGAATTCAGTCTTGAGTTTTTTCTGTCTCAAACGGTGCACAATTGTGGCCCACAGCATTGGAAACAGGGGCTCACTACACTCCGTCTCTAGAGATAATGGCCAATTATAGTCGATGCAGTGCAGGTTACAGTTGTCAGAAGAATCGGCCAGCAGGGACCACGACAGCAGGAGTGTGTGTGTGTTTGTGTGTGTTAGCTGAGTTTTCAGAAAGATATTTGCAAGACCAGCTCCTTCCAATCATATGATGCCCAGTGCAACTCAGGCCTTGTTTACATCTGGTATTAACATGTGTCCTGGGTGAGCACATTGAGGACGCATTAACATCCCATCACTCAGACCAGAGCTTGAAATTAAGGATGTCCTGTCATTTCGGGCGCAAGAAAAATGGCCATACGTTGTCTGGCTACAGTGTCTGGGACAGTAGAGAAATGTGTCAATACAAATGAACTTATCATGTTTATTCGTCATGGAATATAATTTTAAAGCTTTGGTAAGCCACAGTTGTTTGGCATCCTTGAGCAATAATTCCATAATACCCTTTCAGTATATTGTAAATCAAGTGGTCTGAGAGAAAACTAGACTTCTGCACCTCTTCTTGGGTCTGTTTTCAGGACTGTAGGAAATCTGGCCCGTGATGGGAGACTTTGGCCAATCACAGGTCATCTCAGAGACCGGGCGTTCCTGTGGGTCGTTCTAATAGTGCTGCTGCGCATGCATGTTCTTGTATTAGAAAGCTTGAATCTGTGGCGGAAACTCCTGCAGGAAACGTCGCTATGAAACAGAATTATCAGAAAGAATATCTTAAAAACATGCTCAGCCCAGTTATTTTTGACTTTGCCTTCAGTTGCATTTATTTGCGTCTATCACAGGGCTTTTGCCGAGTGGACCTGGAACTCAGACTCAAGGCCGCCTTCTTTTTATGAAGAACGCTTGCGATAATTGGCTGGAAGCAAAACCATATAATCTTTTTTTTTTTCTAGATCGAGGTACAAAAAGGATTGAATGCAGGCATCGTTCGACAGGAGACGTTTTGATATGGTTTGGTACTGGGTTATTTCAGTCGATACCTTAAAGGTATTGAGTACCGATACACAGTCCTAAGGACACCACAGTGAAGTTGACAGTTGTTCGGGCATTAAACCAATGGCTGTTGATCTTTACAAATCAAGACTCCATGATCTAACAATGGACTCACCATCAGTGCTGAAAAAATGGGTAAATCAAGATTTAAAACCGAAAGTCAAATCGAATTGTGTATTTGGAGAATTGTAACACCCCCATTGCTTTTCCAACCTAAATCTTGTATTCATGGATAAACAGTAAATTCACCAAATTAAGGATAAAAACAACAATGCATTTCATCTTTGCAAACAGGTATGTTATACATGTTTATTTGCATTAGAGCGAGGAAGTGAGACATTCTGATGCCAGGTTTAAGCTGACGTACTTAAAGCTGTCCACTTGTGCTCGGATAACCCAAGACGCATGCTAATGCCAGGTATAAACAGGCTCTCAGTGCTTCAAATATTATATGTCAGGGCTGAGAGTGTTGAGCCCTCACGGCTACTGGCATCCACCTTGCTGAAGTGTCACCATTACAAGTGCTGCTGAATCATTACAAGCTGCAGTGGCACTGGAGTGTGATTGACCCGGCACTCTCTGATCTCCCTGAAGAAGGAGAGAGAGACGTTTTCCTAGGGCACCAGTGCAATAATATATCACACAAGCTGTATGTCATTTCCTTCCCTGTTGCTATAATGGTATAGCTGTTGCTTTAGTGCAGAGCTCTTAAGATGTGTTGCAAAAGTGTCATTTTGCTAATTTCCTTTATGAGATCGCTGTTTGATTTTTGCCTTGAAACAGCAGAGATATTTTAAATGTGAGAAGTGATAAAGCCACTATTATCAGCCTCTTTCACAGTTGAAGGTTGAGAAGTGACCGTGAAAGACATTAGCTTTGCTGAGAGGTACTTTGTCAAACCAGATTTATGCCTTTCTGTCAAGGTGTTTGGGCTGTCTCACCATACAAGCCTCCAGCACTGGAAGTGATTTATTACTTTGAGTAGGATTGCACCCGTCAATTGTCATACCTCCACTGCATCACTGTCTGGATGCGTCATACATAATCAGGGTGTTTCATGCATTTATTATACCCGTAATATAATTCTGTCTCTCTATTATTAGCTTAGCAGAAGTTTGACCCTGAAATTTGCTTCTTGGTAGAACACAAGCTGTAAGTTTAGTTTCTTTTTCAGTTATTCTTAAGTCCTGATTTTAGTGGTGAGCTGAAACTTTGCTCTTGAAGTGGCTTTAAAGAAAAAAAATACTAATTTGTGCAACAATGCTAAAGTAGCTACTCTTGAGCCTTTTTGAAACTTTCTCAGTTATCTGCTCTATCTATAATCTTTTGTCCTTTGGCAGAGCTGTTGAGCCTGTTCATGCAACCACCAAAACACCCTGATGGTTCCACCTGAGAACCTGTTCCAAAATGTCTAATCCGACGGTATCGTATGCTTCTGAGCTTATCGATTCCTTTTATCAGCGCCAGTATGTTACACTGATGGTTGAGCAATACAAAACAATGATGTGCATCTACTTGCATGAGCAAGTCATGAGGGAGAGGAAGAAAAGGTCCAAAGCATGGCTTCATTTCATGAAGAAAGATGACAACAGTGCTGGTTGTAATGTATTATGGTTGGGGCCCATGCACCATCATAACATCATGATGCTGCTGGTCAGTGCAGTAACATGACGTTTCCATGTCCCATTTATTATTTTCTTTTTAAACCTGCTCAGTTAGGTGAACCCAAGATGCTCGGTTACATCAGTGGCAGCGGTGTGTCCTTTCTGCAGGCTGCCAATAGTGTGTTTCTTTCAGATGTATTGTTGTTATTTGCGCTATTGTTTTCTTAGCTTAGCTTCCTCAGTTTAGCCTACTGGCTAATTTCAACTTTAGAGGCTGAACACAGCTGTGTTACAGTTATGTTGTGGAGACGAAGGCCTTTTTAAACCAGCGTGGTGATGTATGTCAAACACTCGCCCAGCAGGGATGTGAGACAACGACAAAATATCATCATCATCCAGCATAGTGTTTCACTGTGGACAACATCGTATGCTAATTTGGTAAACATCAGACTTCAGACAGTGTTATTATCCCAAGTGGGAAACTTGACTTGCAGAGAGGGCACAATATTAAAAAACAGCATCAATAAAATTAACATACAACATACCAAAGAAAAACAGAAATGATGCAATAAAAAAAAAACTATAAAAACACTTTGTAAAATGGTAAATTACATGTACACTTGAACTGGCGTACTCTAAAACTACGGCCTGAGGGAAGGGTCACATCGCCCAAACCTCATGTGTATGGTTTGTAGGCCTACTATTTCCCCAACAGAAAACTGATCAAGAATCAATCGTTTTCCCAAAATCATTGTAGAAATTGTACTTGCATCATAATTGTTTTTTCCTTTACCATTTATTCCAGATTAATTGGATACTGTGGCTTCACTCATATATGTCTGTACTGTTGTGACTTGTAACAATGTTTTGTGCTGCCCTCTTGACCAGGTCACTCTTGAAAAAGAGATTTTTAAAATCTTTTTTAATCAATGAAGAATTGGGCCTATAAGCAGAATTGATAATGGCATTGTTATCAATAAAATATTATCCAACCAAAACAATTGCAAGGTAAACAGTAGAAATATTTGTATAACAAACCCACGTTTCCTGCATTGTGTTGTCGTTAAGGTAAGCTTGGTTGAACTATTTTACTTGGCAGTTTTACTTGTTAACGTTGTTGGGTGTTTTTTTTGCCAGAACCCTCTGTGGTGAGGACTCACTGCAATGAATGAGGGGGCTGCCTGTTTTTTTACTTAGTGCTGTTTTCTGTCTGAATGTGGCCTTGTAATAGGTCTGTGTTAAAAAATGCAAGGAGCTGCATTGTTGGGGGCGTATTGTTTCAGGTACCAGTGAGACAATGAAGTACAATCCAGGAAGCCCAGTTTAAGTAACAGATGAGCAGGGTGGGAAAGTAGCACCAGCCACCAGCCAAATGCCTGTAAAATATGAAAGTGGCTGGTAGATTTCAGACACAAAATAATGGTTTACTGGTGAATTTGCACATTTATCTGTGAGCAGCAGGTAGAACAAGAGTTGATTTCCTAACCTGCTTTGAAAGCTCATCACACACCGAATACTGCACAGTTGTTTATAATATACACTGTTCGGCGTTTTTCACTCGACTGTAAATTTACCTGAGGTCCATTTTTACTTTCCCCCGTACAAATTGTTTTATTTATTAGCAGTTATCAAATGACAACGAAGACTAAAGTTAATTGTTAGGTTTAATTTAGGGCTGTAACATCTATAAAATGTCAGGAAAAAAATGCAGTTTCTTTCAGTCTAAGGTGATGTTTCTAAATATCTTGTTTTTAGAGCTGCAATAATTAATCATTTAATTGTTTATTAATCACTTACTATTTTAGTAAGTCTGATTCCACGTTCCTAAATGTGAATGTTTTGTGGTTTCTTTTCTCCTTTATGACAGTAAACTGAACATGTTTGTTTTGTGGATAAAACAAGACATTTGAGGACGTCATCATGGGCTTTGGGAAGCACTGACTGAAATTTTTGCATCGTTTTCTGGCATTTTATAGACCAAACAACTAATTAATAATTCAAGAAAATAATCATTAGTTGCAGCCCTTCTTTTTTTGTCAGTCCAAAACCCAAAGATATTCAGTTAAATATGATAATAAAGATAGAAAAGTGGGAAATGTTCATATTTGAGAAGCTGAAAACAGCATTTTTTGCCATTTTTGCATGAAAAGTTACTTTTAACCGTCATCAAAACAGTTTAAAAGTTTAATTCTTTTACCAGTTACTAGATTTACTTGGCATTTTACGTGCCCTGGATAAGCTGGTAATCCTTCATGTGGATCCCTGCTGTTCATTTTACAGAGTAATCTACCAGGAATGTCTGCTTATACGTCTTTGACTGGTTAATAATGCAAGGCCTTGGCAGATGACGTCGGTCACATTTGTTCTGGCAAAAGTTTGACCAGGTTTAACTGTTTTGCAGGACGTGTCTGCATTTTATCCCAAAGCCATCTGTCTTAACATTCGCTTTTATTTTACCCAGAAGTCTCCTCCATGGATTAGGTTATTACACTGTTTGAAAGTTAAGATTTCTTGTAAAGTTTGGGGAATATGATGAATTGGATTGAATGGTGTCTATAAGTAAGGGAACATCAGGCTAATTTCAGCTAGTTGTGAGATAAGTGTGTGCGTGTGGACGTCCACAGAATTGTGTCAGGGAGAGAGAAACTAATGTGAAAATAAGTTTCTCCAGCGCTCCAGGAGTCCTGTAAGAGTCTGTAAGTCAGATTTCATGGAGCACTGATTGGATCTGTAACCGGTCCCGTTCTTGTTCTGGCCCCCCTCCCCTCGCTCCCTCTCACTATGGTCCCTCCTGTCTCCACTCAGCCAATCAAATATGCCGTCACCGCCGGGCTTATGACCCACACCAGTTGCTATAGCAACGCCGGCCTGCCTCCTAGAGAACATGTCATGCATGTTAAGTGGTTCTCAGATGCTCGCTCGTTGTCTCTCTGTCTTGCACTCTCTCTTAAGTAGAGAGACACACACATTAACACACACACACACACACAGAAGATAAAGTGACTGTGCAGACCAGAGATAGTTAACATAAGGGTTTGTTTTACTGCCTCTGAAGCAGCACTTGTAACTGCGCCGTCTCACCCTCACTGAGTTTGTTTAAACATGACTGGCTACAGCTCCCTGCTGAATATCTCATCACTAAACGAGTTTCTTAAAGGAGAAATTTGATTGTATGTCATCAGAGATTAAGGAAGCATGTTAAGTTGAAATACTTGGTTCTCTGACATCAGCACTGCAGCTGATGCTCTATTCTGGGCCGGAACAACTGTCATTTTGTTCTTAGCCCGTTTCACAGTAATTAGAGTTCTAATTAATGCTGAATATTCGCCGAATAAGTAAGTGTCTGTTTATGAGCTGTAAAAAAAAATCATTAATAATCATTTAGAAGGAGTAGATGTTTATAATGGTTAAATTGAGCAAATGTTAATGCAGTTTTGCAGGCTGTAAAGACAGGCAGCCATGTAACTCAAAGTCCAGAGTGTATTTTCAGAGCAGTGGGCTTGTTATCAGGATAACATGCTTAACTTTGCATTGCAAGACATCTCACTTGCCATCGCTTGTTAATGTCAGTGTGCAACATTACAAATTGTCTGCAGTGCTCCTGCAGCCTGCCTGAGCTTCCTTGAGTCTGGAGAAGATTTCAGCCTATCTAATACACAGTGTATGGCTCCAACTCGTTATTTGGACTGCTCCTTTAACACTTAAAATAAATAAATATAAAATAAAATAGATTAAGTGCCGTAAAAATGTATAAAATCGGAAAAAAAGTCAACTGCATGTGCAGATGGTGCAGCATATGTAGCAGAGAGAGAAGTCTCTCAGTATTAAAGTTTTTACTTTTCTTTAACATCCCAGCAAAATATAGGTACTGATTTTCCATCTGTGTTTACTGCTTTCCAGTCATCTAAAATCTTTAAGGGGAATTTGTTCAGTTTTTTTGGACAATATTTTAGAGATTTTTAGATGTTTTTCCACTAATACATGTGTCAAAGCAAAACAACCTGCACACATCATTATTTGTTCCAAGTCCATGTTACTTTTTATAAGGCTATTAGCTCCTAATGTTGCTCGTAAACCAGATAAAAATATCTGTTGGCCTGGTTTTGTGTTTGAAGTGGCCACATGAAGTTTTATTACTCTAACTGGGCTGTAATTCATTTTATTTATTTATAGTAGGGTCAGCCCAGGTGAAGTTTCTGGATAGTTTTGTTAGCGATCGAGCTCCCCTGATCCTGTTTGACACCCCTGGAGATGAAATGTACAGACACAAACAGAGTCTGTCACACCACCTGGAATGTCAGGGCAAATGTTTTTAAATGCATGAAAGTAGAGAAGCTGCCCTCCAACCGCCTGCACTCCTGTTGCCAGAATTTAACTCCTCTTCTGGCAGTGACTGTGTGTAATGAGTGTTACTTAGTGAGAACTTCAGCCCTGCCTTGTACCTCTAAATGTAAATGATGAATGTTTCTTTGTTCTTTAATACCGTATTTTAAGGCATCGTGGAGGTCCATGCTGTGCTACACATTGAACAGCATGAGTGGTTTCGATATGACAGGACGTTTTGCTAAAATGTGTGGCTTTCTTAATGATGTTTCAGAGGTTTGTGCTTCTTACCTCCAGCTCTTGATCTAACAAGCTGACTAGGGTGACTGCTTTCCTTTTTCTTTTTTTTTTCTTAAACATTTTCTCTCCTGAAATATTAACTCAACTGGTCCACTTGCTCAGAGAAAGTGCTGAGAAATGTCCACTCTGTATAAACTGGATCGATAGTGAATCAGAGGATGTGAGGTAACTACTTTAGAATTGAAGTGAACTAGAGCTGAAATAATTTTCTGACTTTTTAAAGCAAAATGATAAAAGATCAACATGTTCTCATTCCAAGCTCGTCAAACACAGCAGCTTGGTCAGTGACCCTGTGTTTCACTATCACCTTTTACACAGTCTGTTGAAGGCGGGACTATTAAAATGAGGAACACATAATGGGGGGACGATTTTCTTCACGCCTCTACGTCACACCTCTGCAACATCAGAGGGTAGCGTTATAGTGGCATTAAAAAAAACAAGTAATACAAAGGCGGCATGAAGGTGAGCCTTTGTGCCAGCAGTATCAATGAGATTAATGTGTAAAAAGGCTTATGATGCTTTAGGAACCCCTCTAGCGCCAGTTTTGCACGTGCAGGGATCTGCAAGCAAGTTAGCAATAATAAATATTAGTGGTGTCATGATTCTCTAAATCTGATTTGATTTGACTTTTGATTTTATTTTTCAATTACTTTTTTTTTTCCACTGAAAGCTATGCCATTATTAGATGATCAATCAGGTCTTGATTTGTTAAGATCAGAACAGATCATTGGTTTGACGTCCTGACAGAAATTAAATGATAATGAAAATCTTCAAAAAGTACTGATAACACACTTTCTGTTGACAAACCTCTCAACGATTGGAAATTACATCAAGTCTTTTGTGATGTCGGTGCTTTCATTGATGCAAAAACAAACTGTTGCTGCTGCTGCACCTGCATCTGGGAGACTGTTGCAAACTGTGGTTAATGCTGGAAAGAATTTATTTAGCATGTTTAAAAGCATGCTAATCAAACACAGTTATCACAATGATTTGAATTTGAAACAATAATACTTATTAGCAATTTTATTATGGTTTATCATGAAGCAGATTATTATCGTAACTTGCTTAACATCTTAAAAAGAAGTCAGCATTGATTTTTAGTTTCACAGGGGACACAAACCCTGGTTTCCTGGTTGAAAGTTCTGTGTTTCTTTCCCCCTCCTCCATATGCACTTTCTCTTGCTCTTTATACTCCTCACCTGATTTCAACAGCACATTAAAACAAAATCTTAGAGAGGCACCCTCAGAAAATGTCATTACTGGGGTTCCTACAGCATCACAGTTTGAAACATTGAGGGCACTGACCACGCTGCCATATTTCACCCGTTTGGAGTGAGAACTGGCTGCAGAAGCTCACCGGTTCTGGGTTTTCTGAGTCTTCTGAGATAGTAAATGTAATACTTTTTGGGTTTGGGACTGCTTGTCAGACAAAACAAAACATCTGAGCTGACATTTTGTCTCTGAGCTTGTATGACCAAACATGTTGGTCAGTTAACAGGGACATCACAGCTCAGTTCAGAGCACAGTCACAGTTATTCTCATGTCACAGTGCAGCCAAAAATGTGCTGAACTGAGTCAAAGGGGAAGTGGCTTTATATGTATAATTCATTATTTGCTTTGGCAGTAACTTGCTATTTTAAAAATTGGTGTTTATTTACTAGTAGAGTTTGTTTGCCTTCATGCCATTAGAGTAAATCATATTGAACTGAGACGGGGGCCGGAGAGGTGCAAAGTGAATGCAATTGGCAGCTTCTATCCTGTCCTCTAAAATTGAGGAACAGTTCAGGAGACTGACTGCAAATTATTCATAGCCTCCTGTTGAAGCTGCTACAATCTGTGTGTGAGAGTGTGTGTATGAGAGTGTGTGTGTGTTTGTGTGCGTGCGGGTGTGAGAAAGCCACAGTCAGTACCAGTGTGTTGAGAAAATGAGGAAAGCCAATGTGCATCGAGGATTATTTAGTTGTTGGTCGATAATGGGTCAGGCAGGCTCCCAGCTCTCACACTTACACACACACACACACACACACACAAACACACCCGTTTCCTGTTCCTCTATTTCTTTGCTGTTCAGGACTGAGAAAATAACGGGACACGAGGATTGACTCAAATGAAGTTGGCTTCTGTCCCCTCGGAGGAAGATAATCTAATGATGAGAGGGACTCGGAGGTTTGTTGGGGGTAAAAAAAAAAAAAAAAGAAAGAGACAGGAGCAGGCAGCTGAGATATAACGGTGTGTGAAGCACAGAGGGATGAAAGTGGAGGTGGGGGTGGTGTAGGGGAGAGTTAGCAGGTGGGACAGTGGTGAGATTACATAATAAGAGAGCAGCTCTGCCTCTGCTGTTTTGTGCTCCGAAGCTGCACAACTGGGGCTTTAAAACAGATACAACCCCAACTCCAGAAAAGTTGGAACGTTGTGGAAAACATAGATAAAGACAGAATGCAATGAGTTGCAAATAATGTTTGACTTGTATTTGACTGAATGCAGTACAAAGACAAGATATAGTTGGTAGCAGGTTACAGTGTCATTATTGGGTATTAAAGGAGCATCTTTGAAAGGCTCAGCATGTGCTCACAAGCATGGATGGGGTGAGGTTCACCACTTTGTAGAATAAACGTGTGGACAGATAAACTGCAAAGAATTTAGGGATTTCACCATCTGCAATCCATAATATCATTAAAGATTCAGAGAAATCTCTGCAAGTCTGAAAACAAACACCAAATGCCTGTGACCTTTTACCATTCAAGCAGCACTGCATTAAAAAAACTGCATTAAAACCCACATAATGGTATGAAGACAAGCCGCCGGCAAAATGGATGCTGTGAACATCAACTATGATGCACATTTTAGTTGATGAATTCAGTGTATAGACTATACATTTTTATAGTTGGAGCGTGTAAGAATCACTTTAGGTGTACAACAATGATAAGTAAAAATTAAAATGTGAAAATAAGCCACTGGAGAGGTGGGAAAAGAGCCGCATGCAACTCCAGAGACGCAGGTTTCAGACCACCGGTATAACATGATGTACTACATGAAGACTGTTGTTGGTAGACTCAGTTTGTCGCTGCATCTACAAATGCAAGTTCAAACTCTTAACATGCAAAGTGAAGTTTTATATCAACAACATCCAGAAACGCTGCAGACCTGAGGTGGACTGATGCAAAGTGGACAAGAGTGTTGTGGTCTGACGAGTCCACAGTTCAGATTGTTTTTGGAAATCATGGATGTTGTGCTCTCCAGGCTTAAGAGGAGAAGGGGCATTCAGATTGTCACAGCGCTAACTTCAAAAACCAGCATCCGTGATGGTATCGGGGTGTGTTAGTGCCCATGGCATCATGGGTAACTGTCACGTCTGTGAAAGCTCCTTTAATGCTATACACAGGTTTTGCAGCAAAATATGCTGCCATCCTGACAATGTCTCTTTCAGAGACGTCCCTGCTTATTTCAGCGAGACGATGCTGAGACACATTCTGCATGTGTTACAATATCGTGGCTTCATAGTAAAAGAGTTCAGGTACTAGACTGACCTGCCTGCAGTCCAGACCTGTCTCCTGTTGAAAATGTGTGCTGCATTCTGAAGTGCAAAATATGACAACAGAGACCCCGGACTGTTGAGCACCTGTAGTTGTTTATCAAGCCAGATGAGACAGAATTTCACTTTCAAAACTAGTAAATTGGTTCCCGAATGCTTACTATTGTTACTGTGTTGTAAAAAAAAAAAAAAAAAAAAAGTAATCTATCACAGTGGTAAACATGCTCCTGTCCTAACTTTTTTTAAATATGTTGCAGGCATCAAATTCAGAATGAGTGTATATTTACAAAAAACAATAAACTTTATCAATTTTAGAATTAAATATCTTGTCTTTTGTATTGTGTTCAACTGAATAAAGGTTGAGAAGTTTCTGCAAATCATTGCATTCTGTTTTTATGTTCAATGTTGAATCTTGTTTGGATTGTACTGTGCTACATGTTGTGATGGCTCATTATTAATTAGTTATGAAGTGGTGTCAGTCTCAAGTATCAGTGATTTGGAGGAGAAATATATTTTACTCTGCGTACGGTGTCTCATATCTACATCTTGATCATTTCCAGCTGCAGCTGTCCCTCCACATGACGTGTGAAGTGTTTCGGTGGCATTCGTCTGCAAATTAAAATCACTCAAACAGATTAGATAAGATTAAATGAAGTGATAATTCATTAACACCACCATTGTTGGTCACCGTCCTGTCAATCGCAGCCAGATTCTCTTCGCGCTTCTTGTTTCGTTGTGGTTTGTTTTTGACAGGAATCTGTTCAGACCCTCAAGTGTTTGGTGCCCCTGTCTCCTCATTGTTTACCTCCACTGGGGCTTTTTTTTTTTGGTTAGTTTATTTGTTCAGATCACATCCCTCCATCCCAGTCCAAATGCTTCAGTTTGTTTGTACTGTATCTGTGCCCCCTGGTCTTAATGGAAAGACTTTGAAGAGCACAAAACAGCGAGCATGAGGGAAATGAGTCCTCCCAGGCTACTTGTCTAACAGCTGTACTGGTGAGAACAGTTTAACAATACCCGGAGTGCAAATATACAAGTCGTAGCAGGGATGTGTTTTTTTTTTTATTCATGTGTGCAGGTGGAATATCTGCTATGTAAATTTGGGGCCTTCTAGACTGTTAAATATTGCATTTTAATTTCTAATTTTCAACGTTAGAAGTATTGTAGCGTAGCGGCCCAAATGAAATTATGTTAAAACAACAGAGAAAAAGGAAGTTAATACATCTTACCACAGCCTGTGTGATATTGTCTTGAATTGTGATGTGGTGTTTCCTGAAGGCATCTGGCCTCCTGTAGGAACCACTCGAAATAACAGATTTGTTCCTGAGTGACGTTTACAAGTGATTTTATAGAAATTATTATTGTTGCATTCACCAGTTTTCTCTTATTTTGACTTTTCTCACACAATCAACACAATTTACGAAAGGTCCAGTCAGTCTGCTGTCATCCAAACCTCAGTTTTTTCACTAATGACTGTATATTTCATTAGTTTGAAGACATTTTGAGTAATCGAGTAATCACCATTAAGAATTTAACCAATTAAAAATTAATCAATTAATAATGTTTGATTGTCTATAAATAGCAGTAATTGCTCCTCATTTAACATTGTTTTGTCTGGCAGAGCCATAGGTTGAATTAGGAAACTTAAAAATGAGGGGGGGGGGGAAATACCTTTTTTTAAATCTTACTGATTATTAACCAGTAATTTGTGCTTTTAACTACTGGCTGAATTTGCAACCCTAATTATGAGCTAGCTGGGAACGAGTTTGCTGTTTTTGTAGATTGTTGAACTAAAAGGTGTGAAGGAATCAGGATGCAGGTGTAACTGTAACGTTATGTTGAGCAAGGCTCTCAGAGAGGGAATAAAACTTTATGGCCACAGGAGGCCACTTAAATGGAATAACAGTAATTTATAGTGGTTAATGTCAATGTCGAACCCTGTGACATATATAGTATATTGTATTTTATGAAAGGTTAATGATTGTTTTACTCTCTTAAATTGTTATTATAATAAATTAGGGCTTGTTCTTCATTCTTACTAAGTACTTAAATGTCTTAAATCTATTTAAATCTAAAAAAGAGAGAAAAAAAGCAGGTTTTTCAGGACCTGAGGTACAAGAGTAACACAACACTGAAGCTTTATTTAATCTTTATTAACTTGTTTGTATGTGTGTGAAATCCTCTGCGTGAAATCCTGGAATTTATTTATTTTATTCTAGTTTCCCTGTTTTTGTCCCACGATGTGAAGTACTGCTCCCTTTTCCCCCTGGACACATGCCAGCATCTAAATTAAGTTTTGCACATGAGACATTTACATCACTCTTTTTTAACACTTTATTTCTAAAGTTTTTTTTCCATTTATTTCAATGTATCATGCACATTTTCATTTTGACTAACTGACTAAGAAGATAGTTTGGGCTCTGAGTTTGTTGTCCTAGATGTCCATGTAATGCTGACACAGAGCTTAGGTCTGCAGAAAAAACATGTTCGGGTAACATTCAAAGGTTTTGAAAAGCACGTCTTTATTGTGGCATTTTATACAAGTTAACATTTCTGCCTTGTCTGTCCAAGTTTTCTCATGCTGTGCCACACAGAGCCAGGATTACCACCCTCATCATTTATATGTGCAGCCATGTCAGCAGAATCAGGCCTCTTTTATCCTTTTGTAGGTTTAATTTTTGTGCAGCAGGAATATCAAGTGCCAAAATCGATCAGAAGCTTATGAGCATGCAAGCCGGTCAAATCCCAGCCTGTGGGCTCTGCCGATTGAAGCAAAACTTCTGATTCTCTTAAATATTATTACTACCCACTAGACACTGAACAAGATTACTGCTTTAAACACTGACTTCGTGGTTGTAATGAAGGAAATCCTGTCTTCACCTCAAGTGTCTTTCTCACAGTGTTGCCGTCAGATGACAGCCTGACTGTGTGGGAACACTGAGCCAGACTGAGATGACTGTGTGTGGTGTTTCAGTGTGTGTGTGTGTGCAGTTCAGTGTGGTGAAACAGGGGGCTCTCCTGCCCATGCTATTCCTCAGTACAAACACTGTGTGGAAGACTGTATTTAAATACACACTCTCTTAGCCTGCCCCCTACTGTTGCCCAGACCTACTTTCAAACACACACGTATACACTCACACACACTCTGGGGAAAATTCACCCTTAAAACACGTCGTAGGTGGACAGAAGTGGACTGGAGCTGAGCTGGGAGTTAAATGAGTGATAAATTATTTTTCTGAGCCCAGTCCTCCCAGTTAAAACTCAATTAAACAGTTTGGAGTTGGACTTTGGGCAGAGGACTTTGTGGATCATACTGCCTCCGGTGGTTAAGAGCGGCACTGCTCCTCCTCTGCTCTTTGCCCTCATTAGCATATGAACAGGTCAATAACTAGTGTTATAATTACCTTAGCTGCCAGTCATCTGAATGAGAATTTGCCCTCAGTCTTAGCTGTGGCTGCAAGGCATTTTGGGATTGTTTCATTGAGTTTGCATCATTTGTGGCACCTGGGAAATTTCACAACACAAGAAAGATTTTCTGAAAATCATTTTTATCTGCAGCTTTTGTCCAACAAAGCTTGTTTCACTTTTTTTTTTACCAGTGGGAAAGGCTTTGATTTTACTTTCACAAAGTTCAAAATGATCTAATGTCACATTTTCAGCCAGTCTTATTCTCAATTTAATAAAAGAAGCTTGTTAAGTTTATGCACTATTGTAAATTTATTATAATTTTCAGGGGTGGGTTGCAGTTGTTTAATATCAACACTCCTGTATACAAATCCTCACTACACGTCCCACAATATTTTGCTGTTGTAGTTCTCAAAGTGACCAGTTGGTGTCCTCCTCTCCCCGTTTCCACCTTCACAGCCTGATCGACCATAGTGAAAGATTGAACTGTCTCTCTCTGCTTTCAGTGACATTTTACAGTTGTGACACTTTGGACACTGAGTCTTTACACATCATATAAACTGTCAAGTGTTAAGTAATGTTTAAAACACCTTAAGCAGCTATTTGTCACAGTTTAATTTAATAAATAAGCTGTATTTTGAGGTCATCACTTCATTACCTCATTAAAAACTTGACCCCTTTAATTTATAAATCAGGTTTCTATTTATGAGCACTGCTTAGCTGTTGCACAAAGTCCATCTGCAATAGAGAACCTGTTTCTTTTATTAGTCTAGAAGGAGAAAAATAGGTTCCCATACACCTGAGTACTATTTATATATATATATATATATATATATTTTTGGTAACCTGTTTTTTAGGACCCTAATGGTGTCTAGTTAGGAGCTTTTGATGTTGTCAAGGTCAGTGAATGTCCAATGGGGTTTGCATGGCGGTCACCAATGGTGAAAAACCCAGACTTTCATAATTCCTTAACCAGACGACATGTAAAAACAAACAAAGCCACTTTTTCATACAACATTGACCCCAGGAATCTAATAGAAAGGTCACTGACATAGTACAACCTTTTCTTTATAGCTGAACAATAGGATATTAACACATTTAAGGCTTGTATCACTCTAACTTTTGCTGTTTTGTTGAGCAGTAGTTACCTGCATTAGCCAAATAAAACCAATGTAATCCCATCATTTGCAAGGTTATAATATTGATCCCAAGAAAGAATGTTGCTTGAATGTCTAAGAATATGGAAAATGTTTGATAATATGGAAAATAACTCTGAGAATAGGGAAGTTAAGTGAGAATATAGCACAAAAGTCTGAGATTATGGCTTCGAAAGTCTTGAGAATATCAAAAATAAATCTGAGAATATCACATAAAAGTGATAATATGGAAAAAAAAGTCAGAGAATATGGCATAAAAGGCTGACAGTATCATGAAAGTCTGAGAGTACGACATAAAAGTCAGAGAAATGGAAAATGTATGTTCTAATAATAATTATCTCTCTATTTCTATGCATTTTTTTCTTTCCAGGCCTGAGGAGAGTTAAGTGC
This sequence comes from Lutjanus argentimaculatus, assembly GCA_034769285.1. Classification (NCBI taxonomy): domain Eukaryota; kingdom Metazoa; phylum Chordata; class Actinopteri; order Lutjaniformes; family Lutjanidae; genus Lutjanus; species Lutjanus argentimaculatus. The sequence goes on from JAWZSL010000003.1 coordinate 17,396,392, forward strand.
CAGCAAGTTGAGTGAGTGCAGCCCGTGGTGGAGCCTCTCCTCCTCCTCCCTGCCCTCTCCTGAACTTTTCCCCCCCAAACCGAGCTGCTGTCTTGCGCCTCCATCTTTTGGACCTGACACACACTCAGTCCTGAAGACACACACACAAGGCAGAGTTACACACCTCACCGCCGCCCCCACTGACCAGGATGATCACCTCGGAGCTCCCCGTCCTACAGTGAGTGAAACACGCAATTTGCAAAAAAAAAAAAAAAAGAAAAGAAAATTACATGCATTTACAATAGTGCTGCAGAACGTATGACTCATTTGTGTCTGCATAAACATATGATCTTTGCACAATATGTGAAAACACAAGTGAGCATCTGCATGTTTATACTTCACTAAAACAAGCAGTTTGGTTTGCTTTAATCCCTGTAGTTTTCCTTCTGTGAAGAGCTTTAGCTGTCATTTTGAGACTGAACATGTCATCTGCTCTGTGGAGGAATAAAAGCCTTTGAATCCATGTGAGTCATGTGTGTGTTTTTGATCTCTTTGTCAGGGACTCATCCAATGAGTCCGGGGCAACAGACGCAGTGGGTTTAAGTATGAGCATGAGTGACATGGAAGATCCGGAGGTGAAAGGGAAGAAGAAGAGAGGGAGGCCTGGAAAACAACCCCCGGTATGTGTCTGTGTCAGTGGATGTGTGCGTACAGTCAGATTTTGTGTGTCTCTGTGATTATACGTGTGCATGCATGTGTTGTTGTAAGAAGCGAGTAAACAAGCCCGTATAACTTTGAGCGTATGTATATCTGTGTTAGTGTTTACCTGAATGTGTGTTATTTCTGTTTGTTGTGTGAATGTAAGTGTTTTGTTGCTTTGTTTCCTTCCTGTCCTATTAACATCTCTGTCCATGCAGACGTCCAATAAGAAGCCTCGGAAATCACCGACGGACAAAGCGATGGGCATAGCAAGAGGGCGAGGGAAAGCAAACGGTGTTGCTCAACATAACGGAGACGGTGGAGACCCCGTCACTCTGTTTGAAGTGGTCAAACTGGGCAAGAGTGCCATGCAGGTGAGTGAATGTAGTTTATTCAGTCAGATATTTTCAATAGTTTGAGGTGCTTATATTTCCCAAAAATGTCTTTAAAAAAAACTGTAGTGTTTAAAAAACACTACTTACACCTCTGCTCCTGTTGTTATAAATCTGTTTTCTCTCCTGTGTGACAGTTTAGATTTTGTAAATTACGTTTTTCAGTGGAGAAAGAGAAATTTAAAAATCTCATTATTGTGACTAGGCGTGTTCCTAATGACTAATTTCCCTGACGTATATACGGAAGTTTAAACTTAGACTCGTTGACTGGTCTAAAGGTAAGAAAACACTCAGAAGACAGTCAGAATTTAGCACAATTTCATCATTGTCCGGAGCAATTTGAAACATTTTTCAAGAACCAAATTTTTATTTTAAATGCAGCTGGAATGTGTCGCCTGTTGTGCCTGTAATTTGGATATTGCACTCGGCCATAAAGCAATATTTTGATGAACTGTGCAGCCTTATGTGAAAACAATACCCAACATAAGAAAAATCCAGTATCCGTCAGGCCCTAAAAGAGACATTCGACTTGGAAATCGTGACATTTCAAGTGCAGATTTTGTCAATATGTAATTTAAATGTGTACATTAATAAAATAATATGCTTAACTGACATATTTCTGGTGCTGCATCTAAAGTTGGGACTCTGTGTGTTTCTTTTTCTCTGTGCGTGTTCAGTCTGTGGTGGACGAGTGGATCGAGTCGTACAAACAGGACAGAGACTTGGCGCTGCTGGACCTCATTAATTTTTTCATCCAGTGCTCAGGGTGCAAAGGTAAAACTGCCACAGCTCAGTGAAATCCAGTGGTTCTGTGCACATGTGTCAAACAGCTGGAATAAATCCTGCCATCATTGTTCTGTAACCAGGCACCGTGAGGATCGAGATGTTCAGGAACATGCAGAACGCAGAGATCATCCGCAAGATGACTGAAGAGTTTGACGAGGTAATCATGAAATCTGTTGTGGTGCTGGATTTGTTAGCAGGAATAATCCTCCACAGGATAATGAAGGCTTCAGATACACATGTATAGAAAAAATGTAGGTAAATTCTGAACAGAAAATACAGAAATAAGTTATTTATCGGTGGGTGCAATGTGATTTATGCCACAAAATAAAAGATGAAAGTCACTCTGACCTTTCACATCAGTTTTCCATTTTAATTTGTTTAACTTCTCACCACATGACATTTTTTTGACTCAACAGAGAGTGACGAACAAATAGCACTCATTGAGCAGATAAAAGGGGTTCTGGTCTCTTTCATTGGTAACAGATGTTTTCCTGCCCTCAACCAGAATATCAATCAGCATCTGGAATCATAAAAGCATCTGGAATGACCATAAGTGTCCATGTTACTGGAAACAAGCCCCACATCTGTGTCAGTGCTAGTACAACTATTGGATTAATAGCAGCAAAATTTTTCAAGACATCCAGTTTGGTCACTTGTAAATTATAACCTGAACAGTCAACCTTAAAGGGATAGTTTGGATTATTACATATTGATAGATGGCGGTCAGAAGCTCTGCAATGTACTACTGTGGACAGGCTCAGCAACAAAAGTTATTTTAGTCGATTAAAAAAAGCCCACCTAAAATAATCCAAATTAGTTTAAGTGTATGCTATATTTAGAGTATTCTTACTGCATTATCTTGCTCTCAGACAGTCTTTTCTGAAGGGAAACAGCTGTTATGTAAGCCAAACTCTCTCTCTCTCTCTCTCTCTCTCTCAACCAACCAAACTCTCATAGGTAAAATCAGTCATTTTACATCACAGAACAGAGGAGTTGCTGGTCTACCGCTGCCTCAATCTGTTAGTTAGTTCTGTTACGTGTGACTTCAGCAGATCCGAACTAACCTTTTAAAACACAGCAACACAAACAAACTAAGTGGTCGAGGCGGCGGTGGAGCAGCAACTCCCGTGTTCTGCGAGGTTAAATTTGTTATTTCACCCATGGAGTTTGGTTGGTTTTGAGAGAGTGATATTTTGGCTCATATAATGTTGGTTTCTCGTCGTAAAAAGGCTGTCTGGCAAAGTAAAGTTGTGAAAATATTCTAAATATAGTTGTTGACTCTGTCCACCAGTGCATTGCTTCCATGCACATGCTCCTCTGTGCATCTCCAAACTGGGGGCGTGTTGAGTGGCTTCTACTGTTGTTTCTTATTTCAAATTGTTTTTGAGTTTTCAGTATAATGGGGTAAAAAAACTAAATTAAAAAATCAGAAACCAACAGAACAAAGGAGCACTGTTGTATGCTTGCCGTACATGAATCCAGTATCCTGAACATCTTACATATGTTGCACATGAATTACTCGTATTTGTAAAGGCTACAGGATAAACAAATGAAGGCGGGAGTAGGTAGTACAATCAAGAGAAAAGAGCGAAGAGAGGGGGAAAAGGTAGGGTAGAGATGTGGGGGGCTACTCATTTAGTGTGTTTGCATCAAATTTGTTTGCATAATGGTCTAGAAGTGGGTGTCTGCTTTGTTTTATCCTTTCAAAGAGCTCTTTATGTTTTTTTTTTTTTTTTTTCTAGTTTGAGAAGTGACATTACCTCACAAATCCTGTGCGAGCGAGATGGAGGGGTGGGAGATTTCCCGCTAACGTCACTAGCCTGCAGGCTTATTCTTTTTTTGAGAATGCCATTAGATGTGATTGATATCTGGATTTCCTCTTGTTGTTAGGGACAACCCCAAACATTGCAATAACAGGATCTGGATCAACCTTTCTTTCACATATGTATGAGAATGTGTGAAAAATCTCTGACGAGAATGTGTATAATTTTGGGCATGTCTGAGACGTGGCCTAAATTGGCAATTTGGGTCAGAACCAGGATATATCAGGCTCAGTTTGTTTTTACAGAAACAATGTGTAACACAAATTTAGGACGTGTGTATTATTTTGATCGCTCTTCGCCAGGTTTCCTCAGAGAGCTCTGGCGTCTGCTGTTAATACACAGACTATGAAGGTCATAGAGTTTGCCTGGTGTTTGAGCAGAAGAGGGCTGATATTTCTGTAAAATAACTCCAAAACTTGCTCCAAAACCCTCCAGACCACAGAGGCTTGAACCAGATGATTCTGATAATAAAACCTCTCCATGTTTTTGTCATCAGGACAGCGGAGATTATCCCCTCACCATGCCGGGGCCCATGTGGAAGAAGTTCCGCTACAACTTCTGCGAGTTCATCAGCGTTCTGATCCGCCAGTGTCAGTACAGCATCATCTACGATGAGTACATGATGGACACGGTGATCTCGCTCCTCACCGGGCTGTCCGACTCTCAAGTGCGAGCCTTCAGACACACCTCCACGTTAGCAGGTAATGACCCCACATCAGCTTTTATGAGCACAGCAAACAGTTCTTACCATCACAGTAACAAACTTGATTTTATTCAAGTTCATCTAGAATTGTGCACAAGAGAGACAAAAAAAGTCACATCAGAAACATATTTCCCACAAGGAGAAGTCTGAAGCATTTGAGTCTGTATTTTTTCACTGAGTCTTTGTGTCTCTGTGTAGCGATGAAGCTGATGACGGCGCTGGTTAACGTGGCGCTGAACCTGAGCATTCACCAGGACAACACCCAGAGACAGTACGAGGCCGAGAGGAACAAGATCGCCGGCAAACGAGCCAACGAGAAGCTGGAGCTGCTGCTGCAGAAGAGGAAGGAGGTCGGTCACATCTGATATTTAAAGCTATTTAAAGTACCAGTGTTCGTCCCAGATTATCTGGTAGTGTGAGGGGTTTACAGATCCAGTCTTAAACCGTCTGGCCTCCCGCTTCAGAACTACAAGTTGTTGCACCACAATATCTGCTGTGGTTACATCTGCTTTCACTTGAGGTGGTGCATTGCTTCCTCTTGCACGTTGATCTTCATGATATCCTGTAGTGTTTGATGTAATATTACTTTCAAATCTTGTAGTATGTGCATGTTTGAGATTAAAGAAAAGAACATCTGTGAAGTTTTTCCTTCTGTACGTGATGCAATCCGATTTCTGAACCTGGCTTAAATGCATCCTTGAGTGTGGTGCCAAATCTAAAATTTTACATGCAGCAACTTTAATGCTGAGCTGAAATTACTGCTCACCTTATATTAATTATATTACGGTATGTTATATTTGTATATCTTCAAATAATTATCATTTCATACTGGTTCATCAGCAATACTTTGCATTGGTAAAAGATGCCCAAACACAAAAAAGGCATAATTGTTGATAATAACAGCTGTTGTTTACCTTGTTTGGACACTGCACAGTGCACTATAGATCAAAATGTTTGTAAAATGTCCAACTGTCTTGCCTGTAACTTTGTTTTTTTCTTCTCAGCTTCAAGAAAACCAAGACGAAATAGAGAATATGATGAACTCCATCTTCAAGGGAATCTTTGTGCATCGCTACAGGTGCATTTGTGCTGGTTGATGTTGATCATTCCTGTACCGTTAAAGAAAAACACACCTGTCGTCTTAGGATTAACTGTAAATCCTAGAGGGACGGTTTTTACTATCAGCCCCTTTGGGTTTCTTACCTCTTCTGCACAGTCCCTTTGTTTGTTTTATATGTTGCTGTTATTATCACTTCCTTTGTGCAAACAAATTAAAACTATTTGCTATAGTTAACTATTTTTTTTTTTTAGAAGATAACATTGTAGTGATGATTAACAGCCCACTGTCAGTCCTAATGATAATGATGACAACAAACATTGTTAATGTTGATAATTAATAGTCAGACGTGACCGTTTTTTGTCAAATTTTGTCTGTCCTGACAGTTACAGATCCTTGTTTCATAATAATTATAATAATAATGACGTCTTGATTTTCTAGGGATGCAATTGCTGAAATCCGAGCCATCTGTATCGAGGAGATCGGCGTGTGGATGAAGATGTACAGCGATGCTTTTCTTAATGACAGTTACCTGAAATATGTCGGTTGGACACTACACGACAGGGTAAGCATACAGTCACACCACCAAGTGACTGTTTTGCTCATTTCTTGAGATTTTGATGCACCACTACTGGATTGATTCAGTGGGTTGGATTATATTTGCACAAAGACAGATTTGTAAAACTGCTTTATTTTGAGATGTTTTTTCACTGTCACTCTCTCCCTGTCTTTCTCAGCAAGGAGAGGTGCGTCTGAAGTGCCTGAAAGCTCTGCAGAACCTGTACACAAACCGAGAGCTGTTCCCCAAGTTAGAGCTTTTCACCAACCGCTTCAAGGTAACAGCAGCAAAAATGAAACATAAGAACCTTCGCTGCTTTTAAGATATTAAGCAGAGGCGCTGAGTGATGTTTAGATTTTATGTTTTCTGATTTCTGCTGCATTCCTGCGTATTTTTCCCAGTTTTTTCCCTGCTCATTCATACCTGTTTTGCCAGGACCGTATAGTATCAATGACACTGGATAAGGAGTATGACGTGGCTGTGGAGGCCATCAGACTGGTCACACTCATCCTGCAGTGAGTAACTTCAAAGCTTTTATCACTTTTTAATACATTTAGTTTCATTTAACTCTCATTCTAAAGTCCTACATTATTATTTTTGATGCTCCTACCTCTGTTTTTTTACTGAGTTTAACCCGCTTTGATTTTCTCCTGCAGGGGCAGTGAAGACGCCCTGTCCAATGAGGACTGTGAGAACGTGTACCACCTGGTTTACTCGGCTCACAGACCAGTGGCGGTCGCTGCCGGAGAGTTCCTGCACAGAAAGTGAGTCCATCCTGAGATCTCTTAATTTATCTTTAAATAATTTTAACTTGAAAAAATGCTAAGCTTTACTTTAAGTTTTCTTATTTGTCATTTAATAGTGGATTTCTAATGTTTTATGTATCTGCTCTCTGTTTATTTTGTGTCTATTCTACATTTCTCTCTCCTCTCTGAATCTTTCTCTCTCTCTGTCTGCCAGGTTGTTCAGTCGTCATGATCCTCAGGCAGAAGAAGCTCTGGCTAAGCGCAGAGGGAGGAGCAGTCCCAACGGAAACCTCATCCGCATGCTGGTGCTTTTCTTTCTGGAGAGCGAGGTAACTCTCAGGCTTACAGACACAAACACTTCAGTGTGTATTTGTTATATATGATGCACACTTGACAAATTGTACATACTGACTTTATTGAATAGTTTGAAGCTTTCATGTGGTTGACATTTGAATTCCTATTTAATATTAAAATGCTGTGCATGTCTGTTTATTCTGTTTGAACTCAGTATTTGTTCAACACTAATATTAGTATTACCTTATTTTCAGAATTAGATTCTAGTGGAGGCTACATAGGATTATTTCTGACTTGTGTGATCCAGACATTTCCAAAAACTCCAGAGTGTTGAAATGGCCAAAAGTCAGATTTTATTGAAAAAATATAGACGTAATCATTTCCAAAATTCACATGTTTTATCTAACAAGATATTCTGCTTCAGTCTATATTTGTTGGTGTTTAGTTCACTGCAGTCTAAAAACTGTTTGGTCTGGTTGATTTAATTTTTTTTTTTATTGAAAGGCTCATTGAATTTGATGAATCACTTTATTCAAATTGTGGATTTTGTTCGAGGATTTTTAAAAACTTTTTAGGGTGCAGAAGAGGTTTCATTCCAAAACCTAAATAGAAGCCTCACATGTAAAAAAATTTTACGTTCTGTAATACGCTGTATGCACAAAGATAATTTATATTTTGAGCTAAAATAATATGTCGTTATTATATCCTTTGATGTGCTGGAAACTAGCGCATTTACGTCTTTAAAGACACTCATACTGCTATTGAGAAAAAAAAATCTGGTCTGCAGTGCCAATAAAGTGAGTAATAATTAACGTTATTGGCACACTTAAGTTAATGACATAAAATTTTGATGACATTTCGCTCTTCTTAATCAAAATGTCCTTTGAAGTTGCTGATCGAGTGATGATGTGAGAAAAAGTTACCCACAATGCCTGCAAAAGCTGATCATGCACTGAGTGTCTTTCTGTTTGTGCAGCTCCATGAGCACGCGGCGTACCTGGTGGACTCTCTGTGGGAAAGCTCTCAGGAGCTGCTCAAAGACTGGGAGTGTATGACTGAACTTCTGCTGGAGGAGCCGGTGCAGGGAGAGGAGGGTGAGATGATGCAATGAAATCTGCTTCCATGAAACTCCTCTTTGTTTCTGACCTTCACTGACAGTCTGACTCTCCCCTTTGGTCTCCTCATTTTTTTCTCTCTTCTCTTTGTGTCTGTCTTTCCTTTGCTCCCGCTCCGTCTGTCTGTCTGTCCCCACAGTGTTGTCAGACAGACAGGAGAGTGCTCTGATAGAGCTGATGGTGTGCACCATCCGACAGGCAGCAGAGGCACACCCACCTGTCGGTAGAGGCACCGGCAAACGGGTAGGTCAAGTATACACACTTTTACATTGTTACTACTCTTGTTTTCAACTTCATTTTTATTGAAGGACAGATTCAAGTCATACTGTGAGCAATAAAGGAAATATTTTTCTTTCCATTTTACTTTTTCAGCCATCAAAAAATCCTCCAGAATAAGTTTTTTTAATGAACTTGAATGGATAAACTTCTAAACTAAGGATTATCCTTCAGCACAAGAAATGTTATTTCTGCATTTTACAATAGATGATACATGTACTCATAAAAGATACATTATCCACTACTATCTATTCACAAAATCAATTTGATTTTGATTTAATTTTGTGTTCACACATAAAAATACAGTTTTATATACACATAAACAGATAAAATGTGATGGAGAGGTGCAAAAAAAAAAACCTCCGAGAGGCTTAATCAGAGCTCTCTCCCTGTAAACCCAAATCCATTAGTAATGAATAGAAAAGAAAAGGACAGAGGAGACAAAAGAAAGTTAATGGATAAGATTGCACACACTAGCAGACATTTAAATATAGAAGTAAACAAAGCAGTTGTTAGAGGGCAGTTTACAAAGATCAGCCATAAGAATAAAAAAGAAAAAAAAAATGACATGGCAGCTTATTCCTGTCTGTAGTTGATTGTGTGAATATATATATATATATTTTTTTTTTAAAGACTAAATGTGTGTGACTCTGTGGCTTCTTTTTGCACGTCCTCTACTCTCTTTAATCTCTTTTGTCTACGTGGAGTGTATTAACAATGAAGGCAAACAACAGTCAAAAGGGTTCAGGTTGACATCAGAATCAAGGATAAAGATCCTCAGAGTGTGAATAATGAACTCTAATATAAAACCCTCAGTGTTTAACTACAGGCTGTTCAGGGATTTCTTTGCTTTTGGCCTCGTTTACACAACTAATGTGTCTAAATTTAGATGTGTTCGTCATGATCTTCCTATTTCAAAGAAGAGAGAATTATGTGAATATGTTCTAAGACCATGTTTGACAGGAGTTAAAGTTGAAGACTATAATTATAGATTAGTTTGTCATGGTTTAAACAACAATTAGTTCAGTGATACTATGTTATTGAGCCAAGCTCTGTTGAATTAATATAAAAGATTCAGCCCATCTCACTAAGTTTGTCAAAATAATAATAATTAATTTTAAGTACCAACTGACTAACAGTGTGCTTGTTTGCTTCATTTGTTTGTTTCTGTAATTATTTAACATTTTATCATTTGTTGTATTTTCCCATTAGTGCAATAATATGCAACGTAGAAGGAGCTCATATCAAAACACAACTAAAGCTCATCTGAAACAATATTGAGTACTTACAAAACTAAATAATAAAAAATATACAGGATGGCTGATGTCTGTCAAGTTGGTCAGATTTGTCAGCCCAACAAGCATGAGGAGGTATTGGTGCAGATGTTGAGACTGAGATGTCTACATGACTGTTAATTACCTCCATATTATAATGAAAAACTAAAACTAATGGTGAAACTAATAAAAGCTAAAACAAAACTAAACATTTTTAAACAATAAAAACTAAACTGAAATGAGTAAACCTACTGTGGAAACTAACCAAAACTAACCTGTGTTGACACAAAAATTAAAAACGAAATACAAATAATACCTGATGAAAAATACAAAACTATAAGTAATTTTTCTACACATGAATAACTTTCCCGGTTATATTTAGAGGACAGAATATTCTGTCCAACACAAAATCACTGTTTTGACGCCCTTTTCCTGCCTGTTTTTACACCTGCTGCAACACTTGACCTGAATTTGTGTATCCGTTTCCAGGTGCTGACAGGGGAAGGAGAGGAAGACCCAGATAGACGATAAGAACAAACTGACAGAGCACTTCATCATGGCTCTGCCCATGCTCCTGTCCAAGGTAAGACCGTCCTGAAATCCAGCCCTGCAGCCTGCACAAAGCCAGCAACAGACAGGCCAGTGTCATGATTAATGACTGGGCTGGGTGACTGATCGGTTTGTCGAAATAATTGATCAATTTGTTACTTATTCAGTCAGGAGGAGAGTTATTGAATCTACACCACTCTGGACAAATTAGCTTAAAATGTGACCAACCATTGTATGAAGTGGGGAATAAAGGATCAGCTGCTGACTGATTGCTCTCTCTGTCTCTTTTTTGGCTCTGTACATCTGCTCATAACGTTTTTTTCTTTATCTCCACCTCCTTCCTCCACAGTACCAGGCCGACTCGGAGAAAGTAGCCAACCTGCTGCAGATCCCGCAGTACTTTGACCTGGACGTGTACAGCGCCGGGCGCATGGAGAAGCACCTGGACGCGCTGCTGAAGCAGATCCGGCTGGTGGTGGAGAAGCACATCGAGATAGACGTGCTGGAGGCCTGCAGCAAGACCTACAGCATCCTCTGTTCGGAGGAGTATACCATCATGAACCGCGTGGACATCGCCCGCTCGCAGCTCATCGACGAGATGACGGACCGCTTTGCACACTCTGTGGAAGAGCTGCTGCAGGAGGTACGAGGGGAAGACAAATCAGGACAAAATGAATGAGTTACAGTCAGTGTTGTAGTCTGTTTTGTGTGTTTAAGGAGCAGAAAGTCTCGTCTTTGTGAGCTAACAGGTGTTTGTTGTTCTGCAGGCTGAGGAGGCCGATGATGACGATATCTACAACGTTTTATCTACGCTAAAGAGACTCACAGCTTTCCACAAGTAAGACTCTTACTCTGCATCTGTTCAGGGCTGCAAGTAAGGATTTTCATTACCACGCTCTGTTTTATACTGACTGCTGACTCCTCACTCCTCTTAATCATGGCATCAACAACTGCTAGGCTAAAAACAAGGCTTAGCTACTCATCTGTTGCAGGTCACATTTTGTTTTGTGTTGTAGCCCAAAAGCTGACATCCATGGAAAAGTCTTGTTTTATTTTAAACCACTGAAATCGTGCAGCATATGAGAATCCTGAAAACACTGGATAAAAACGTCCACTAAACAAACATGATGTCTTAACTAACTGTCTGAAATCTCCTGTGTGTTTTCCTCTTGTTTCCTGCTTCAGTGCCCACGACTTGACGCGGTGGGATTTATTTGGAAACTGCTACCGGCTGCTGAAGGCGGGCATCGAGCAGGGCTCCATGCCGGAGCAGATCGCCGTCCAGGCCCTGCAGTGCTCCCACTACTCCATCCTCTGGCAGCTGGTCAAAATCACAGAGGGGGCTCCCAGCAAGGTGCAGGACTCACTTCACTGACGGAGCTTTAACACACACACACTGCACACTCACAGATCTCAGGTTTATCTTCAGTCGGGGGGTTCAGAGTGAAGGCTGCTGTGTCTGAGCAGCGGTGGCCCGGAGGGACAGGAGCTTATCTGTGTTTCTGCAGAGAGCCACCTGATTCAGAGGCTTTATCCTCAATCTATCTGATTTAACACTTAAATACTGCACAGAGGCTTCAGTTCCCAGGACGGTTATTTTGTGGTGGACTGAAGTCAAAACCTCCAAGACAGTTTAACTCGAATCTCCTGCTGGGAAATGTCCAACAGCACAGCATTTTCACTTGAAGGATGGTCTTTTTTAGCTCAAGTTCAATTGTTCTACACTCTGACTCACAGTGGCTTGAAGGTTCCTCATGTGCACCAATTAAATGTCACTTAATGCTTCACTATATTAAGTAGAACTGCAGCTAAAGATTAGCATAAAGCTTTCTTAATCGATTAATTGTTTTGTCAATAATTGCAAGGCAAGTTTATTTGCATAGCACCTTTAAACAACTAGGCAAAGTGCTTTACATAAGAAATAAAAAGGCCTTTAAATGTCAGAAAAAATGAAAATTCACATAATAATAATTTCCTGCAGCCTAAGTCGACATATTCAACAACAGTCCGTCCAGATCAGATTCATGGGCGGCATAACAAAAGCAACAAATATTCATATTTGAGAAGCTGGAATCTGTGAATTTTTTTGGCATTCATGCTCAAAAATGACTTAAATGATAGATTGATTGCCAAAATTGTTGCCAATTAAAGATGTACTAAAAAATTGAGATAATAATAAGAGATTATTGATTGTTGAGGCTCAAAATAACAACATTTTAGGAGTGAAACTCAACACCGACCTGTATTTGGCCAAAGTCTCCTGTCACGGTCCAAATTTTTTAAAACCTGAAAACAGAGCCAAGAGGAGGAGCAGAAGTTTCCTCTCAGACCGCCTGATTTATAATACGCTTAAAGGTTATTTAATGATGTCAATGATGCCAAAAATAAATTGCCTACTGCAGCTTTCATTATCTTTTAGATCCATTTGTTTTACGGTCTCGGTGGTAAAGAAGTTATATGTGCCACTGAATGTAATTTAATAGCATTTAGCTTTTTTACCGTTTTTGTTTTGTTCTTTCTCTTTATTTTCAACATGTCAACACAAACCATCAAAAAAAAAAAAAACATCAGCATCATACAAACAACAATGAAAAGACAATAAAAACAACAAAAATATAAAAAGTAAATAAAAGAAAGATGAAATAAAAAATAAATTAAATAAATAAAAAGTGAAAACACGAGAATGTGACGGGCATTGCAAATTAGCTTAGGCTATAAATGTTATGGTGTGTTGGCATTGATTTATGCTACATGCTTGTCCCCATACAAATAAACATTAAATAAATAAAGTCCACTTAAAGACATCAGAGTTGTTACAAACCTGAATAGATTTGAATTTGAGCGACATGTTGTTTTATTTCCTTCATTAAAACAAAGAATTGAGGTCATTTGTTTGTAAATTTACATTTCTGAATATGAAACCTACAATAAAGAACAAGAAAAAAACATAAGCATCTTTTTCATGATAATCAGACAAACAAATACAGTGTCTTTATAGTAAAGAACAAAATCTGTGAAAACGTCATCAACTATAAGTTATTAACATCTTGAGGGTAATTTTCAGGCTGTAATTCACAGGAAGATCAACTTACATCTCTGTCTCTCTAACTTTTGCGAGAAATGCTTCACTGGATAAAATCTATCGATCAACTTAAAGACAATTCTTTAACTTTATTTGTTATCACATACTTTTGTGGTAAGAACCAAACCTTTTTCCAGTTAGTGTTACTCACAAAATTACTCCAATAAAACTGAGGCATCAGATATTTGAATTACACAGAATACTTTGACAAAGATTGTAGAGATGTTAAAGATTAATCAATTAATCCCTATCATAACCTTAACTGATTGAAACTTTATTAACTGATAATGTATGTTTGTGTACCATTCACCAGAGCTCACAGGTTTTCTCACAGTTTGGTTTGTTCTGGCTTGTTAGTCTGGAAAAGGCTGTAATTGTGTCCCATTTGACCTTGTTTTGTTTGGCAGAGTCGTTTGTTGAATTAGGAGAGGCGGCCAAGAGCTGCCGTTTAGACAGAGAGCTTTATTGCTTTATTATTCTGTTTGTTTAAATTGTTTGTTCCTCATAAATCAGTGTTTCACACAATTAAAGTGCCGCTAGACTTGTTTAAATACAACTTAAAATGAGAAAAAGCGTGTTTTGTGTCTTGTAATTATGTACGATTATTAATGATTGATCCATTGTTGACATTTTCAACTCTCAGTGAATGAAAATGCACAAAATTTGCAGCCCTGATACAATGGCCTGGGCTGACAGTGTGTCAAGAGTAAAAAAAAAACAGAACTTGATCATCATTAGTTTCTCTCTGAGCCCTCTGACAGACTCAACCAGCATCAACACAGCATGTATTGATTCTTCCGCCTCGGTGGAGTTAGTTGATGATGATTTATTGAAATCATTAAAGTTCGATTACTTTATTGGTGCAGTTAGTCAGGGCAAGACATTTAACCTGACAGATGCTGCTGTTTAATATCGATTTCTGTTAATGTGTGGTTAATGGTGCGTGTGTTTGTGTGTGTGTATGCAGGATGACCTGGTGGCTCTCAGGAGAGTGGTGAAGTCCTTCCTGGCTGTGTGCCAGCAGTGCCTGTCCAACGTCAACACACCAGTCAAAGAACAGGTAACAATGCACACCTGATACGACCTTCTGTTTCCACTGAAAAAATAGTTACATTTCTAGGGTTGCAGTTTGGTCCTGGAGATGATAGAAAATGTAATTATTGGATCAAAATTAATCATTTTCAGGACTAAAATTGAGGGATGAGGGAATAGGTAGAGATGTTTTTGTTGACCCACAGAAAATGCATATTTATTTCCACAAAACAAACCTGTTTTTGTCACCTTATGAAAGAAAAAAAGTCTTTACTTTGATTATAAAATCAACTTTTTTCAAAATCGCGACTCCTCGTTTGTGCGTCTTGTTTCAGGCTTTCATGCTTCTCTGCGACCTGCTGATGATCTTCAGTCACCAGCTGATTTCTGGCGGCAGGGAGGGCCTCCACCGCTGGTCTTCAACCCCGACAGCACTCTGCAGAACGAGCTGCTCAACTTCGTCCTGGACCACGTCTTCATCGACCAGGACGACGAGAGTCAGAGCATGGGTGAGACGGAGAGGATCTGCTGTTTTTATGGGGTCCATGCACGACGTTTTAGGAATTAGATAAGCATGAGATGAGCTTCTACAAAAATGCCCGCTGCTCATTTGATATTTTCCTCTGCCTGTAGAGGGAGACGAGGAGGACGAGGCCAACAAGATCGAGGCGCTCCACAAAAGGAGAAATCTGCTCGCAGCTTTCTGCAAACTCATCATCTACGACATCGTAGACATGCCCGCTGCTGCTGACATCTTCAAACACTACATGAAGGTGACTAAGTTTAATAATAGTCCGATTATCACAAAAACATGCCTCAAAGGCCCGTACATATAATAAAAACAGCAGCAAGCACACAAAGATGCACAGGATAAACAACATACGAAGAATTATAAAAGAATATTTGACACGTACAATAAAAACTGTAATGAACAGCAATAAAAACAGAGAAATGAGACTAAACTGTATCATCTTGCGTGTTTTTAACTGTTTCCTTTCTCTTCCTCAGTATTATAACGATTATGGTGACATCATCAAAGAGACTCTGAGTAAAACCAGACAGACGGACAAGATTCTCTGTGCCAAGACGCTCATCCTCAGTCTGCAGCAGGTGAGACGCCGATGAACGCTGCACACACTGCTCCCCGTTCTCTGTTCAAATTTCTCGTGTGCACAAACACTTTGTCAACGGGCTTTTGTGTGTGTCGCAGCTCTTCAACGAGCTGCTGCAGGATCAGGGACCCAACCTGGACCGAACGTCGTCTCACGTCAGCGGCATCAAGGAGCTTGCCCGCCGCTTCGCCCTCACCTTCGGCCTGGATCAGATCAAGACCAGAGAAGCTGTCGCCACCCTGCACAAGTAAGACTATGAGGGGGGGTCTGTTCTCTAGAGGGCGCTAGACTGGACTCACAGCTGTAATCAGAACGCTTGAGGAGAGAGAAGTTAAGCACACTGTCCCTCTTACTTGCAGTGAACATTATCAAAGATACAGCGTTCTGGTTTTCTCAGTCAATACAGCACACACTGAGGAATTTAATGCTTCAACTGACTACATTTACCATCAACACTGACTGGACATCCACATTAAAAGTGCAGAATTTTCCCTTTAGGAGCCACATTCAATCATAATATTAGAAATGAAACAATAAGAGAAAAAAAAATAAGATTTTACCTCTTGTTTCATATCAGGGATGGAATAGAGTTTGCATTTAAGTACCAGAATCCTCGAGGAGCAGAGTTTCCTCCCATCAACCTTGCCTTCCTGGAGGTCCTGAGTGAATTCTCCTCCAAACTTATCCGCCAAGACAAAAAGACGGTGTAAGTACTCTCCTCCATCTTTTTTTCCCTGCTCTGAGGCAAAACTCAGTCTGTCACTTTAATCTTTCATAATGCTCTGTGTCTGTGTCTGTCCTCAGCCACTCGTACCTTGAGAAGTTCATGTCAGAGTCGATGTCGGAGCGTCGGGAGGACGTGTGGCTGCCGCTCATCTCCTACAGGAACAGCCTGCTGACAGGAGGAGACGAGGACCACATGTCTGTCACGTCGGGCTCCAGCAGCAAGGCCGGCTCGGTCCGCAGTAAGAAGGGACGACCGCCGCTACACAAGAAACGCATCGAGGGTGAGGAGACGGACACGCCAACACACACACACACACACACACACACGGTCAGTTTATTTGTGCTTACTTTGCCGCTCTGAATGTCACAGCCGAACTCTCTGCGCGTTTGTTTTCAGAGGAGAGCAGTGTGGAGGGCTCGTGGATGATGCGCAATGACACTCTTCAGACACCGGGGGCGCTGCAGACTCCTCAGCTCACCTCGACAGTCCTCAGAGAGAACAGACCAGCAGAACACATGCCAGACCCCGACTCAGAACCCGGATCAGAGAATGACTTCGTACACAAGTGAGTCTAAAGACTCTGAAACTGAGTAACTGAGCCTTTTTGTAGCAGTGAGTGCACAGAGTTGATACCGTCTCTCTGTCTGTCCTCAGTCCTCAGATGCAGATGTCGTGGCTCGGCCAGCAGAAGATGGAGGAGGTGAACAGGAAGGACCGGACGGGAATGAACTACATCAAGTCACGCAGCAATCAGGGCGTCCGGCAGACTGTGTAAGTAAAGATTTTAAAGCAGCAGCACAAACTGAAGATTTCACACCTTCACCAGGTTTCACAGATTTTCTAATTGTGTTTTTCTGTTCTTACTCTTAATGACGTTCCCTTTAGGCGTGGGTTGATGGAGGATGACGCGGAGCCCATCTTCGAGGATGTGATGATGTCATCGCGGGGCCAGCTGGAGGACATGAACGAGGAGTTCGAAGACACGATGGTGATCGACCTGGTGAGTGAAGTCCCTCTCTCTCGCTACACTGGGTTTGTGAAATCCCGCAGAAGGAATCATGTTAAATCAAGAGCATGAATCCAGATCGTTGCACAGATTGCGTTTACACCTGCCTGAAGATCTGAACACAATGCAGGTCAGACTATGTCCAGATGAGGTCAGGCAGGTCTGATCGCAGTCTGATCATGCAGCATTTACACCAGGTGTGAGTTGGGTGCTTGTCTTCAGTCTTCATTAAATGTCTTAATTTTGACTTTTGTCCTTCACAGCCGCCATCGAGGAACAGACGTGAAAGAGCGGAATTAAGACCGGACTTCTTTGACTCTGCAGCGATGATTGAGGACGAATCGGTAAGTAAAGCTTTGACAGTTTGACCAAAGTAAATTTGGTTGACTGAAATCCTACCTGCTCTTCACCAGTCGCTTAATCACTGAGTGACCGCTACCTGGTAGCCTAAATGGGTGCTAATCAAAGGTACAGAAAAATGAAGTCCTGCTGTTTCACCAATTCTTTTTCACACGTAGCTATATCATTAACTTACATCAAGCACAAAACTGCTACCAGCATCCGACCGACTACTCTTTCTATTTACTTGGCTTCAAACGAGGCTTATCGGTAACAGTTTTTCTTGACTGTCCTGTAATATTACAACATTAGTTCAACATCATCAAATGTTAAATAGCCTGTCACTCAAAAATGAAATGCGCCCAGCCTGCCTCCCGCCCCTAAAAAAAAAAAAGATATCCTTGGCAACTGCCCAACCAGTGAGGATTTGGTCGGATAAGAGCATATCAACCAACGGACAAAAATTGTCAGCTTTGCCATTTTAAGATGTAATTTGTGGCTATTAGAAGCTGTGATGGACATTTTTCGTTATTTTCTGACCATAAAGATTTATGTATCAAATTACATACAGTAAGTCAGTGATTCGACTGTGACTGAAACTAGACTTCACACAAGATTTTAAAGCCATAATGTGCAGAATTTAAAGTTTTAACTTTGGCGCCTTCTAGTGGCAATAAAAAAAAAAAAAGACACTGTCAGGCAGCATTGCAATGCCTCTGTATATTTTCTCTTTAAGATGATTTAACAGTCGCTCTCCTCTCTGTCGTTCCAGGGTTTCAGCATGCCCATGTTCTGATCTGGAAGGAGGCGACGATCCTGAGACGAGGATCCACATCAGGAGTAAAAACACAAAAGGGGGGGTGGTGGGTGGGGGGTGTTTGGGACGTCTTAATCCACATAACCTGCCAATCAAACTCTTAAGAAGAAGAAGAAGAAAAAAAAACATTGTTGAAGTACTTTTCTCTTTCTATAAGACGTGATGGAAGGACATTTGTCAAGTGGATCTGCTGATGGATCCCACCTGGAAGCGTGAAGCGAGGATCGGCTCAGAATCTTGTCCGGATTATTCCAGAGCTTGTTTTGCTCCCTAATCTTCCTCCTCCTCCTCCTCTTCTCCTTCTTCCTTTCCAGCCTGTTGGTTTAGCTCTTGTTAGCAGGTAGCTCCTATGGCTGGCGGCCGATGAGTACTCGCAGTTTTTACGGTTCCACCCCCCTCCCGTTCCACAGATGTACAGTTGTTTGGTTCGGCTCTCGATCAGCAGCACTCTGTACAGCCCCCCCCCCCCCCCTTCTCTTTTGGTGTCGCACTTCGATCCATCTGGTTTAAAATCTGACATAAAGAGGATCTCAATACTAAATGTTCTATATCTTTGCTCTTATTACACCCACCGACCCCTCTCCTCCTCTCTCTCTCTGTTCGCCATCTGAGTCCTTGTACGTGGTGGTGCTGGTGTGTGACGTGCGTGTGTGCGTGTGTATAAAGTGTTGATGGTGGTTGAGTGGTCGCACATGCACACTGAGGTCGACGGCCGACCCGGAGGAAGTGATGTAACTGTCTTGTGTGTGTGATGTCAAAGCAAAGCGAGTGTTGTCATTTGACGGTGAAGCCACACACTCCCCTCCCCGCTCCCGACCCCTTGGAAAGACGCCCCGCCTCTCAGATCTCGGACACGTTCTGCACACACCCTCGAGTAACGTCTTTTTGAAGTTAAAAAGGTTTAAAAAAAAAAAAAAAAAGACAATAAACATATTTTGAATTCTGTAGCTTTAGTACTAAAGTTTTAAATCGAGTGTGTTTTTGTTTTTGTCTGATGTTTGTACAGCTTTTTTCTTGAATATGTATCTTGTTTGTTGCCAAATTGTGGCCTACATACTTACAGTATATTCCAGCCCCTTCCCCCCTACACAAGTTAACTCATATCTAATGGTTACCGTGGTTACCAAGCTCAGATTGTTGCTGTGGGGTACCCGCTCTTTTTAAGCGCTGTATGGTCTGATTGTAATCGTCTCACGGTTCAGTATTACAGCAGATTATTTGTTGATTTTACAGTTTCTACACCTGCCTACAGTGTTAACTGGTCCAAGAAGTTGAAGATTTGTTGTTTATCATGGTTCATATCCAGTGCAGTGATGGATCTATATGTCTGACAGGTTTGTTTGAATGTGTTTTGAATGTTTTCCAGCCATATCGTCATTCACCCACCCTCCCCACCGTTTGTTTATCAATCATTTTACCCTCTCCCTCGGCTGGCTTGGCAGTCCTCCTGTAAATATCAGAGACAATTGGATCTTTTCTGCAGTGCAGTTGACATCAGTTGCCCTAAAAATGCTCTAAAAGCCTGTTTTTGTTTTTGTTTTTTTTTCTGTGAACCTAAATTCTTTCTAATAAAATAAAATCTGTAATCGATTTATGAACCAGCTGTTTGCGTGTGGCTTTGTTTTCATGGCTTCGGTATCGGTTTCACAATCTCAGCATAGTTCGATACAGCTGCGTTTTTTTGTCAGCTTTGCCAAAGATTCCAGAGTTATGGACGCCAGCAAAGGAAAACAATATCTCTGTGGTGAGTCATAATTTATGAGATTAAAAAGTTATGAAATAAGATGCTGCAATTATGAGATAAAAAGTCATAATTCATCATTTAAAAAGTAATTTAAAGGTGAAGTCATAAGATCAACAGATGAAATTAAGAGATGAAACATCAGAATTATGAGGAAAAAAATCAAATATTTGATTAAAAAGTCAAAATTATGAGACAAAAGGGTCAGAATTATGAGGAAAAATGCAAAGATTATGAGGTTAAGTCACAATTATGAGAAGAAGTCTTGAGATAAAAAGTTGAAATTAAGACAAAAATTCAAAATTATGAGAAAAAAGTCTAAAAATATGAGATTAAAATGTATGACTTTATATCTTATAATTATGACTTACCATGGGGATTTTCTTTCACTCCATACAGAGTAGATCAGACCTGTTAATTACTTAAGGACCAAATCTTAAAGAAGTAAAGTCCCAAAGGGTTCAGACATTAACAATTTCTCTGTCTGCCCTGAAAAGTTAATGAGGAGGCAACACTTTCTTGGTCTCTGTCGTGGTTGCAGGGAATCAAAAAAACAATTTCATAGAAAAAAAGTCAGTTCCTGCTCACACTAAAACTGTGAAGTGACACAGTGTTTGCAGCCAATAATTGTGTGATAGACCACAGCTCACGTGTTTAAAATCCTCAACAAACAAAAAAATGTTCAGCATTTGGAAATTTATTTATTTATTTTTCATTTATTTTATTTATTATTATTTAATTTTATTTACTTTATTATCATTATTATTATCATTATTTTCCCTGTTTAGTTGTATTAAGAGGTTTATTGATGCTAAATATTTTTGATAGCTGAGAATTTAAAATGAGTGAGTTGTTGCATGTGACGAGAGACACACCTCCAACACAGCTGTGGACTATAATGCAATTATGGGCTGTATTGAAGGACTTTGTGGTTGTGAAGTCTGGGGAAAGGTCCATGTGACTGAAATCGTTGGCACTTTTTAAAAAAGGCAGAGGTGGTAAGTGTGTGCAGTAACTGACACTTTGACCTGAAAAGTTTGAGATTTCAGTCTGTAAAAACTTTTTTTAATTTTTTCTCCACTTTATCAGTTTTCACGATTGAAAGAAACATTACGTACAAAAGCACAGGAAAAACAATGAGCCTTTGTAATCCTACAGTAGAAGTACTTTGTTGTTTTAATAAACACAATGTTACATGCTTGATGGCTCATATTGGACAAGGGAACAGGAACAACAGTTGACCAAATAATCTCAGCTGAAGGTTCACTTTCTTTCTTGTTGTGGAGCTTTCAGTGGTTTCACATGATCCTCATCATCAGTTGTGGAACCATAATGTTCAAACTTCTCTAACTCTTATCCTCCATGCTGACTTAAAAGTCAAGGTTGACAAGTTGGGCTGATGAGGAACCATGTGAAAAGTTCTGAAACTGTGGAACAAGGAAATTAGTGAACCCACGGAAGTAAATTTTGACAAATTTAACAGTGCACACCAGGCCTTTTCAGTGGCAGCCAGGGACTGAACTGGCCATTTGATCATTAGTAAACATGCAAAAAAAAAAAAAAAAAAAGGTAAATGCAACAGTTGTTTACTAGAATGTTTTAAATTACGCTGTTTAACCAGAGAGAATTTAGGAGACTGAAACCGAATGAAAAAAGATGTTAAATGCAACACGGTGCTTATTAAAATTCCTACTTCTCATCTAGGATTGCAAAGGTGTGTTGTTTTTTCCCTGTGCTTTAGTAATTAATGTTTCTTTTCCATAGTGAAAACTATTAAGTAGAGGAAAAAAATAAAATAGGTGCAGTTTTACGCATTTAAATTCCTAAATTTACAGCCTAGGCACAGGAAATGGGAATGTCCAGGCCCTTTGCACAAAATTGGCCATTCGAAAAAAAAAGCAATGTTTTATAATATAATAATTAAAATAGTAGTTTAATTTGATTTGAAGTAAATAACCACATTCTTTTTCGTGCTAAAAAAAAGGGGGGGGTACTAAGTTGCGAAAGTCTCGCGAGATTTGAAAGCGTTATTTCTTTACTATACAAGTTGTACCAACTAATTATGATTATGTTTTATAATGTGAGAATACTATAGTTAATATTTGCTTGGGTTTACGACAAAACACTTGGGTGAGGTCAAGGAAATATAAAGTACTTAGTTGAATAACGGCCACTCTCGCGAGATCCCTGTAGCTCTTTTACCACACAGAAATGAGCGTTACTGGCTAAATCTGAGTGTATTTCACATAATATAAAATAATATCAAACTACTCCTTTAACTCAAATTTACTTCTGCTACAGTTTATTCGTTATAACTGTTTGAATATTTGTGCTCTTTGTAAATGTCCAACTGTTTCAGCACCACTAAAGACACTAAAGACACAGGACAAAGTAGTCACTTAGTCCAAAGTATCCAAACCATCAGATTTATTTTTTAAAACCAATACTATGGGGATTACATTATTTAAATTTCTCATATCTTTAAAAGCCAGATAGCCACAGATAGAAACTACAGCATTAGCAAAAGTAAAGAAAACACATGTGGTGTTGGAGCTATTATTTATTTTACAAATGGCAGAGCAGAGCCTGCCAGAGAAGGGAAAAAGGCACAGTTCCAGTTGTAAAAATGACTTTTCTTGACTTTAACGGAGGACATCAAACACAGGGAGTGAATCTGAAAGAGCAAACTACTGTACACACCATGAACATTAAGATCTATATAATACAGTACATTAACAACTTTGGAAACACTGAGAACAACTACAGTAACTTTGCATTTTACACTAAAACTCTCATGTCGGTTGCCTGTTGTTTTTTTTTTTTCTGTTGCATTTTAATCTGTGATACATAATCTACCCTTTCAGACACAATCCTGTTCTTGAAATGTCAAATCACACCAACAGTCGTGACCAATATGGCCATTACTGATGTATGTGTAACCTGTGTAGTATACTGTTCAGGTGCTGTAAAATGTGTTACGATTTTCCTATTAACTTCTTGCACATCAGTGGTAAACAAAGATACAGGTGCTGATTTTGTTTACGGAGCACCAAGATTTCAACACAATCCTTTCACAGCTCGGGGCTGATGTTATACGACAGTTTATAGTTCAAAACATCACGCAAGCAGAGAGCTGGAGGGAAATTTAGGGCCGAGATTTGGCACTTACAAAATCAGATCGTGTATCTTTACGAGCTGCTCTCGGTGGAGTGACGAATGACTGTTAAATATGACGACAAACATCTGCTTGGCAGGTAAGTCGTCATCACGGGGTACCACAAGCAGTTCATTTGAATGTGAAGTCAATAATCCCACAGAGTGCAGTTCAGATAGTGTTAATGTGGAAGCGGTCCGTGCTTCACAGAGGAATGTTGGCGTGTTTCTTCCAGGGGTTGACCTGCTTCTTGCTGGCCAGCACCTCCAGATCTCTGCAGATCTTCTTGCGAGTGGTCGACGGCTCGATGATGTCATCCACAAAACCTAAAACAGACATTTGAGTGGTCAGAAGGATGAGTGTGTAATGCATTCAAGGGATAGCCTGGATTATTTGGAGTGGAGTTGTATGAGGTAATTATTGATAGTCAGTGTATCAGAGGTCAATACGTTTGGAGAAGGAGTACTGGTGTAGGAAGCTAAGCAATGTACTGTTGTGGAAAGGATCAGCAGGAAAGGGTATTTTAACCACCTAAAACAACAATATCAAGCATACACTATATTTAGAATATTTTCACCACTTTGCCATGCTGTTAAACAACTTTTTTCTGATGAGAAACCACTGTTACATGAGCCAAATATCACTCTCTCTAAACCAACCAAACTCCATTGACGAAACCAGTCATTTTACCTTCAAAAATGTGAGTTGCAGATCTACTGCTGCATAGATCTGTTAGTTCGTTTGGGTTATTGTGTGACTTTGGTGTTTTAAAAGGTTAGTTCAGATTCACTGAACGCACATATAACACAAACTAGGCATATTGAGGCAGCTGTAACCAGCACCTCCTGTGTTCTGCAAGGAAAAATTACTGATTTTCCTTATGGAGTCTGGTTGAGCGAGAGACGGCGACATTTGGCTTAGATAATGGTGTTTTTTGTCAGAAAATTCTGTCTGATGGCAGGGTAAACCTGAGGTAATATTATATATATATAGAGTACACTTAAACTGAAATTAAACGCTTTTTTTAAACACCACAGCAGCTCATTGCTGACCCTCTGTCTTGGCACCCCTACTTCTTCTCCAAGCTGGGGGCATGTCGACCAGCATCTACTGTAGGTAACACACTGACTATCGATCAGTGCCTCGTACAACCCCACTACAAATGATCGATTTATCATTTTATAATTAATGCACAGTCTAAACACATGCAGGGACAGGTGCAGTTGATTTTTGGACAGCTATAAATAATCCTCTGTGGTATCAAAGAGTGTAGGCACATTTCAACAATCAATCAGACCAAACTATCCTAACCCTCCTCAAAACAAGATCTTCACACTTCAGTATTTGATGATTTATGTTAAATTTAAATGCTTATTTTCAGTTTCCTGACATACAGTATGTTGGAACCATTTGTAGTGTTGCTGCTATGTTTGGCTCACTGCATATAAATTAAAATAAAATACCTGTCAATGTATTTTACATCCTCTCTTATATGTCATGCTGGGAATCTACAATGGTGCAATGTTACTTCAAAGCAACGTGCATTTTAACGGTTTTCCATGAGTTAATTATCAAATAAAGTACATTAAACGATTCAAAAATTAAACTTTACTTGTATAAATGTGAATCCATTTTCCAGATTATACTGACAGACATTTTCAGACTATTTTTGTGAGAGATGATGGAGCTGAACCATGTTCTCACATGGCTTCATAAAAAGGGATTCAACATGTCCTCCAGAGAGTTGTGGCAAATAAAAACACTAAAACACTGCTGCTAGTTTCCTCAGAGCCCTGCCTCTTTTCTTTTAAGAATTGCACCATAATTGAGGATATACTGTGTGAGTGTGAAGGGCCAAACGTGTATGTTACCAGGAGGTAACACTACCGCAGAGGGATAAGTGGGAACGTTTACCTCTGACAGCAGCTGGGAAGGGGTGGCGAACTTCTCCACGTATTCAGCCTCGGCCTCAGCCTGGTTCTCTTTTCCTCTGAAGATAATCTGAACAGCACCCTGAGGAAGACACAGACCATACACGCTGTGACATCAAAGGAAAACAGGAAATAGGAGCGAAAGAGAGACACACGGGAAAAAAAAAAAAAAAGGAATGTGTTTGTACCTTGGCACCCATGACTGCAACCTCAGCTGTGGGCCAAGCGTAGTTTACATCTCCTCTCAAGTGTTTGGAGCTCATCACATCATAGGCTCCTCCGTAAGCCTGGGATACACAAACACACACACACACACTGGGTCATATACTTTATACCTATGTCCAGAGTATACGTTAAATCTAACTTTTTACCCAGTCTAAAATACACACATTAATTCCCTGACCCCAAAGTTTCACAGCACAAGATATTTTATTTGCCACAATACACTGCGTTATTCATACAGAGCAGCAGGCAGCATATTTCAGAAAATATGTAAAGTGGAGATTAAAGCATGAAGACTAATAATACAAAACTTCTTTTAATGCAAACTCAACATGAGTGCAGCTGCTTCACAGTCCCAATTAAGCGATTTATTATAGCTATTACTGTGAAACACCTGCAGGAAGTGTTGAATTATAGTCACTTACATTGGTTTATTCTAACATTTATTTATCTATTTTTACTACTATTATTATTCTTATACTGCAGTTTATGCTGTTTCATTCTACTTTTATATTCTTATTTATTGTCTCGACAGCATCGAAAGGAGGTCGTTAACATAATCTTGTGCTTGTGCAGTGACAATAAAGATATTCTATTCTGTTCAGAAGTTGGTTTAAAGCAACATACAGTGGTCGTGCAGCTTTTTAAGAGCAAAATTCAAACACTTTCAAGGTACCTAAACCAAATAATTCCAGACTCGTGAAGCCTTTATCGTCACATCTAAATTGTTTCTATAGATGCAACTACAAAAAATAAAGTCTACAGAATTCCTTTAAACTCACAGTAATCACAGTAAGATGTGAATGACTACAGGATCATTTCATTTCAAATATTAAAGAGATATTTTTGGTTTGTAGAAAGTAGAGCATTTTTTTCAAGTTCAAGCATATCCCTAACCTTGAAAACATAACACTTAAAATTTAGCATTTTTCAAGCATTCAAGATTTTCTCACGTCTATAGTTAACTCCAGCCTAGCCTTTATCACAAATCAATTTAACTTTTCATCCTATATTCCTCTCACTTAATGGGACTTTCCACATCTTTCTCTTCTCTTTTTGTTCACACACACCTTTCTGGTGATGACGGTTATTTTGGGGACCGTGGCCTCTGCAAAGGCGTACAGCAGTTTGGCTCCGTGTCGGATGATGCCGCCGTACTCCTGAGCCGTACCTGTTGACCACAATCACAGCTGTTTCAATGGGTGTGAGCGTCCACTGTTAGATGTGACAGTAGCTACATTTCAATTTTTTAAAAAAAATCTGCTTACATGTAAAGGAACTGATTTTTTGACATAATATAGCTAAGTTAAGTATTCTGGTGAAGAAACCTGGCTACTTCTGTACTGAAACTTGTTACTGTGGTATGTTTTTATTTTTAATGTATCTAGAGCTTCTTATTTCTTTCATCAGTCAATATCCTAACATGATTAAACTAGAGTTTGGCAAATAGCTGGATTACTCAGTGCATGCAAGTGAAGCGAGTGTCTTTGCACTGTGAGATTTTCAAAGAGTACCTGGCAGGAAGCCCGGCACGTCCACAAAGGTGATGATGGGAATATTGAAAGCATCACAGAAGCGTACAAAGCGGGCTCCCTTCACTGAGGAGTTGATGTCCAAACAACCTGAAAAACGAGACAGAAATTAAGGACTGAGCAGCAAGACTGAAACACACCAGAGTAGATTACTAATTTAAAAAAACACTCCTTTGTTACCAACTTATTTTCAAAATAAAAAAATACCCTCATTGAAACAACACTGATCATTTATCCCTTCTGATTGCCTCTCTTACTTTTTGCCCTCATTATTTAACTTACCAGAAGCCACTTTGGGCTGGTTACCCACGATGCCTACAGTGCGTCCGTTCATGCGGGCAAATCCCACCACAATGTTTTTGGCATAGTTGGGCATGATCTCGAAGAAGTCCCGCTCATCCACTATCTGTACAAATGCATGAAGAAAGGAAATTTTTACTACGTGGGGAGAAATTAAATGAGATGTGTTGCAAATATTAAGAATGTGTTTGTGCACACACTGCCTGAATGATGTCCAACATGTCGTAGGCTTTAGTCGACTCAAACGGGACGATGGTGTCCAGTGAAGGTACCAGACGATCACTGAAAAGGGAACAAGATACCCAGACATGAGTGGAAATAACATCAGATACTTTCACATTAACAATTGGTGACTGGTTGTTCTGTATAGAGGAGGTAAAAGGTGATTGGTTACCTCGGGTCGTGGCTCTCCCTGATGGGGGCGGGATCCTGATTGCTGAGCGGCAGGAAGTTGAAGAACTCTCGCATGTTGAGCAAGGCTTCAATGTCATTCTCAAATGCATGGTGAGCAACTCCTGAGAACAAGACACGAGACACGTTTCAGTTATTGCACAAATTATATGTTGATGTGTCCAGTAATCCTGAATCATCCACTCAGAGGTCTTACGGGCCTGCAAACTCTCCAATACACAAATGAAACCTTTACAAGCATTTTGAGACTAGAATGCAATGAGTAAACAACATTTTGTTTTGATAAATTACAATTTTAGAGGGGGCGCTTTTCTTTCTTGGCATGTTTGCAAAAAGTAAAAGTCCTGCACTGAAAATATTACTTAAGTAAAAATACAAAAACTACACTTAAAGCACCAAAAGTAAAAGTACTAATTATGCAGACTGGCCAATACTAAATAATTGGATTATAATTATTGATTCACTGATGCACCATTTACCAGCTGCTTTAATGTCGCAACTGGTAAATGTGGAACTAATTTTATTTTCATTTATTGATATCACTTTAATGCTGGGTAGCTTGTGAATTGCCCCCCTGAGGACCAAAGAAGCCTTGTTGATATCTTAATTTAGTTACTGGTTACTTTGCAGATTCATATTGACAATACAAACTGTAATTCATAAATAAAGGTGTCAGATAAATGAAGTGCTGTAAAAAGTACAATATTTCTCAGCCCCATCATTGTACATTGAGTTTGCAGGTCAGTTGTGAAGAGAAGTGGAGTTGTAACTACAAAGCAGTCACATCATTCAGAGAAAAATACTGCTCTTCATCAAATTGGCAAAAACTAACCAGACACAGTGGTGTGAGTTTTGGCTCCACCGAGCTCCTCTTGAGTCACGTCCTCGTTGGTGACAGACTTCA
The DNA here is from genome assembly GCA_034769285.1 of Lutjanus argentimaculatus. NCBI lineage: Eukaryota > Metazoa > Chordata > Actinopteri > Lutjaniformes > Lutjanidae > Lutjanus > Lutjanus argentimaculatus. The sequence continues at coordinate 17,424,954 of JAWZSL010000003.1, forward strand.
CGACATCAGGTCCTGTGATGAACAGGTATGACGTGTCCTACACACACAAACACACATGCACAGTTGTCAGGCTAATATGAGTGAGAATACAATCTTAGAATCTGCCTGTATTTGTGTATCACCTTATACTGCAAAGACTGGGTCAACAATTAGCTAAAATTTGTAAAATACTGACACTTAAAAAGACTGAATCATTGGTTTTGAATGTCTGCTGTGGCTGAAATCAATGCAGTGTTGATTATGAGGTGATTACTAATTATAATAAACATTTGAATTGGTGTTTTAGCTGTACTTGTGCAGCTTCCTACCTTAACCATGAAGGTGAAATCTGTCAGGGCGGGGGAGTAGACAGCTCCTCCTGCACAGGGACCCATGATGAGGGAGATCTGAGGGATGACTCCTGAAGCCATCACATTCCTCTGGAGAAGGAGAGAGTTTTGTGTTTACTTTTTCTCTCATATCTACAGCCGTGTGAATTCAGATTGTTAACATTGGGAATATCCTAAATGCACAAAAATACAAGGTGCCTGAGCAGTGACGTGCCAAGGCTCTTTATAAAATAACCATACCAGGAATATATCTGCATATCCAGCCAGAGACTCCACTCCCTCTTGGATTCGAGCTCCTCCAGAGTCGTTCAACCCGATGACCGGAGCTCCAACTGTCATGGCCTGATCCATAATCTGAGCAGAGAAGATTTCAACATTGTACATCCAAATTTACTAACTGAAAGGTGTGAAATTAAACAAGAAGAACCATTAACAAAATAAAATTACACCCCAAAAATATTAATTAATACCGTCATAGTATCTCGGTTTTATTTACCTTGCAGATCTTCTGTGCATGAGCTCCGGACAGACTGCCTCCAAACACTGTGAAGTCCTGAAGGAATCAGAAAAAATATGATACAGGTGAAACCAAGCTGCCGTGTGCTGCCACAATGATGAATTCTTACAGTATGATTACACACTGTACCTGACTGAACACATAAACCAGCCTGCCATTGATCCTGCCTCGGCCTGTCACGACACTGTCACCCGGGAACTGTGACAGAGAGAGACAGATATTATTACAATAAATATTTAAACCCCCCACGAGGAAAGGACTGTTTGTCTTTTTCAAGTGGATAAAGCATGAGGATTCAGAGTTGTAGCCTGTGTGCGACATGGTACCTTGTTCCTATCCTCCTCCATGCCGAAGTCGGAGCAGCGGTGCTCCACGAACATGTCCGACTCCACAAAAGAGTCGGGGTCCAGCAGAAGCTCCACTCGCTCCCTGGCTGTCAGTTTACCCTGCGGCAAAGAACACCAAGTTACTACACAATTACCTGAAAGAACACTGTGGTTTTCGTGTTATGAAATTTGTCAGTGTTTAGTTGAGGGGAACTTTAACTTATCAGAAAACACATCTTTCTCCTGAACACTGTAGTGCTCTTTACCAGTTCAAATTGTTTTAGGGGAGTTTTTGAGACATTGGCTGTAAAGATTAGGGCTGGGAATCGATTCAGATTTTCCAATTTGTGATTCGATATTCATTCGGTTAAGGATATTTCAGTTACAATACCAATTTTGCTTAGATGTCAGAGAACTAATGCTGTAAATTGTACAAGGAATCTTCTAACCTGGTGCATTATTACAAATATTAATGTTAACAGTGTTTTCCCTACCCCACAGAACCCCCTACCCTCCTTCAACGAGGCAAAATATTCTATTTAATGTTGTAAATTCTTCATTTTTATTCAGAGACCACACATCCGCAGGAGCAAAGACATACATTAAACGATCAATTTGGAGATTTTATGAATCCATATTGCACCATGCAACGGCAAATCAATTTGAATCGATTAAATGATTTTTTTTAAAACCCAGCCCTGGTAAATATGTCTGCCTACTCTAGAATATAATCATGTCAGAAGTCCTACATGAAACAGCTCACAACAAAAGGTCTGTGGATTATTTTTGAGTAACCGGGACATGGTTTTTGAAAGGAGACATTGCTGCTGATTTTAAAATATATTTTTTTTGTGCTTTGAGCACCCCAAGCTCAGTGCAGTTTAGTTCCATTATATTTGAAAGAAAGCAGACATCTCTACAGCCAATAACATCTCTGCAACTCACACCATAAATTAGATGGATCTAGATGGATAAATGGTGAACTGCCCCTTTAAACTGGCACACCAGCTCCTCTACCTGAAGTCAGAGACTTTAAACAGTTACCTTGCTCAAGGGCACTGAGACACAGCAACATGGTGTGAGTGTGAGGAATAAAATGAACACTTGAGCCATTCATTTGACTGCACACATGCTGCTGTAAACGCATGTTAGCGTTAAAATAAACAGTAACTTTACCCTTTTATGTTGAGCATCTATTCTCTTCTGACCTCCCCCGACCAGCGCCGCCCTCCGTTTATTGTCGATTCTGTCCTTAACGGACACGTGGCTGACAGAGTACCACCGACGGTCCCGGTGCAGGTTCGTCTGTGACACCGCGGCCGCGACTGCGCCATGTTTCACTGGAGCAAAACTCCTGAAAGACGTCCGCAGGCCGTTCAACAGTCCGCAGCTGCTCCGAGCCACACTGAAGGCCGCCATGATGATTACCCTGCGTGGTGTTCTCTGGTGACGGAGGGCGGAAATGAAAGGCGCAGGTTTGAGCCAATAGCGAATAGGGGGGGCGAGCTCGAACAGCCAATAAGAAAGAGGGAATTCGTAGCCTAGAGTGGGTGGGCGGGGCCTAGAGTGGGATCGAGTTTTCCTGTAGTTCATCGTGGCCTGTCTGAAAGTCAAGCGTTGGGATCCTTTGCCCTGAGTTTAGCTTGTCAGGAATGCCTTCTTCTCTGATTGAGTCCTCTGTTGCTGCTCAGAAATGCTCAACTCCAAGTATTGACTCCGCCCTGGAGAATGAACACTGTACATTATGTATCATGTGATCGGTTGAGCTTGTTGGGTATCCGGGTGTAAAAGCTGCCTGACAGGTGTAACACAGGGCAAAAATTCTTAAATTCATATATATGTAAAGCAGCCATTCTTTAAGACTGGGTTGGGACCCACAGGTGGGTCACCAAAATAAATGAAGACTATGGAAAAAAAATTCAACAAGTTTAAGATTTAAAATGTGTGTATTATTTTACTGATGAGAGGATAAAATGAGACCCTGTTAATTCTGACAATATGCACTTATTTTGTCTGATTTATGAATCAGGCTAAAATGTTCTATATTTTTTCCTGGTGAGAGGAAATAAAAATAATAAGCTGGCCTGTTAATTTATCCTAAATAAATTTGTCCATCATTTAAGTATTCAAAATGTGTATGATTTCAGTAAAATGTGTTGAGATATTACAAGGCGATCTAGAAATGGCAATAGAAATGGTCAGGAATGTTTATTTATGCACAAATGAACTCTTCCCAAGTTTTATTGTTAGGATTTAAATTGAGTGGTAGTTTTAAAAAGTGGGCCCCCATAAAAAAAAGTTTGGGAAACACTGATGTAAAGCCTTCAGTTACTTAGGTCAGGGGTTCCTAAACTTTTTTTCATGCCAAGAACCCCCACAACAGATGCACCTTAGACCACGGGCCCCCACTTTGAGAGGAATTTGCTGGGGACTCTCTGCAACCCACTCAAAGAGACCTGTGGGTCCCTGGACCCCAGTTTGAAAACCACTGACTTAGGTAATAGGCCTTAATAATTAAGAGTATGTTGTCTTCTACAGCAGGGTATTAAAACAAGAGCTGCAACTAACGATTATTTTCATCATTGATTATTCTGTCAATTACATTCTCAATTAATCTATTAATATTCAATCAGTGGTTTGGACTGTAAAATGACTAAATGTAAAATGTCTAATCCAGCTTTTAATCCAGAACAGGGTAAATATATTGTAAGATAAAACTGTGCAAGTCACTTTGAATTAAAACAGTTTAAAAAGGTGTTTTAGTTTGGGACTATGGGCCTTTTAATGTTTATTCATATTATCTGATAAATAATGTTATTATCAATGCTTCTTTATTAACTGGCCCCTGGCCTACTGTCATTTTGCAAAAGTGGCCCTCAGGCAAAACAAGCTGAGTGTCCCTTGTTTACAGAATGTTAGGATTGTTTAAAAAAATGAACCAAAGCGACTGAGAAAAGCTGGAAATAATTAGCTTTTATTTTGTAGTTGTTCATCATGAAGATGTGTGAGTCATTAGTCAGCTAAAATATGACAATAAAAGATTTACAAGTGAAAAAGAATAATAAAGAATAAAATAATAAAATAGAATGATAAAGAAATAAAATAAAGGAGGATAAAATATAAATAAATGTTAAAAAAAAATACAATCATAAAGAAATTCAGATATTTTATATCTGATATTGGCTTTATTTAAATTTTTTATGAATAAATATTTTATTTGTTTTCAGTTAATGAGTTCATGAAATGTCTATGAATTATATACATTTTCTTATTCAGATTTCTTTTCTTGTCATTTCTTCATAATGCTTCTGAAAAGTTGATGATATTGAGCTCGGCATGTGACATGCAAAGGCCTTTTTATGCAGTGTCCAGATTTCAAAGTGACTGATTTCAAATTCAGACAGATTTCTTTAATTAATTTATTAATTTTTAAAATTTTCATATTGATTCAAAGTTGACAACTTTACATCTGGTCAGGGACTGCCAATAAAAACTATCCTTTTGGCTAATTCTGGCATATTAACTGTTTTTTATCAATATACACTCTCCCCGGGAAATGAATGAATGAATGAATTTTAATTAATTAACCCCTCACCTGTCACCTGTCTATCCTAACATCCAATCACGTACCGGTTTTCGAGTAGTCCGCCCACTTTTCTTCCTTTAAAAATGGAGGTAAAAATCACGTATGGTGTCGCAAACGGCGGCGTCTCTAGTAGAGCCGAGTCAGTCCTGCGAAAAGCTCAAATATCTCCGAAACCAGCCGATCAATGATCTCCCTCCACTGCACAGTGAGTCTGTGAAAGCCAGGTCTTCATTTCCGCGTTTTTTTTTTTTTTGCCATTTATTTTCTTCTTTGACAAACTTTTGGGGGTTGATTTGCTGTTTGAGAGTGAACTGAGCTGAACTATGATCAAATCTAGAAGGGAACCCTTGATTTGTGGAACTCTCGCGAGGTTTGTGCGTTTGTTTCTTCATTGTGCACCTTGTACTAGACTTGTAGTCAAGACCGCCTAAACCGAGACCAAGACACTACCAAGACCAGAGAGTATCAAGACCAAGACAAGACCAAGACCAAGACCAAGACAGACCAAGTCAAGACCAAGACTAGTTCAGCTCAAGACGGAGACAAAAAAAAAACCTAGTTTTTTGTCATCTTGCATGAGTTGTAGAACATAAGCACCATACTGGGTTCAGCTGCTTAGTGTGCTATTAAGGACTGACATGACTATTAACTAGTCCCAAAGTCATCTAACAAAATAACAAGCCTCCAACACCACCCTGCACCTCAAAAAAAGTCTAATGAATGGTAAATATGTCACTGATTTAAATTGTACTTAATTTGTAGATGAAACGTGAATTTTAAATATTAAAGATACACACAATTATCAACTTGAAATTGCATTATTTACCATTATAGTAGCCAAATTACACTATAATATCAGCATCACTGAAATGGCATAGGCCTAATGCTTAATCAATCACAACGATATGCAAATATTATTCAAAGGCCAATGATGCCATATATTTATTCAAACAAGGCCATTATAAGCACAATACTGTAATTAAATACATAGATACACATGCAGGTGCACCAAAAAATGCATTAAATCAAATGCAAAATACAAATAAAAAAACTGTACTTCAAATTGTACAAATCCCTTCGAGACCACTCGGCCAGTCCGAGACATTGCGAGACCGAGAGACCCGAGACCGAGACAAGACCGAGACCAAAGACTGTCGAGGCCGTGACAAGACCAAGACCACAAAAAAGTGGTCTTGAGACCGGTCTTGAGACCAAGACCGGTCTCAAGAACTACAAGTCTACCTTGTACAACCTACAACCTTCTTGTTTTAACTGTGAGATCGCTATGGTTAAATAAACATGGAAGGTGTAAGGACAGAAAACACTCGGTTAGGGTTAGGGTGTGGAAAATTTATGATTTGTGTTAAAAATGCTCACTCTCGCGAGACTTTTCGTGTGTCTAGGGTTCTCTTCTAGGGTACACTTCCGTGATTTGACTGCATTTGAACTGAATTTCATGGAAGTGGACCGTCCTAGTTGTGTGTTCTTTAATATAACGTTTAAAACGTTAAATTGACTATGTGGGTTTGTTTAAAGAGGGTTTCATTATTGCCTCGAAAATAATCTATGAAACTGTTGTGAAAAATAACTTTTCTGAAAATGAATTTCTCTCTGGTTAAGTGTTTGGTTTTTTTTTTCATTGTCACATCAATACACAGATGTGACAATGAATGACAATATACAGATTTATACTGACTTGTGCTGCGTTCTGATCCTGATTATTGGATGTGATCTCTTTTTGGTGTGTGCTGTTGGTCTCGTGGTTCATTTTGATGAAAGTGGGTTCATGACAGAGTGTATTCATGCATCCATGTTGGGGAATGACTTTTTTTGAAAATCTGAAACAGTAAATTGTCAAATGAACTCTGGGTGGCACCATTTAAAAACAATGATGAAATATTTTGCTGACACTTGGTGCATTAGAGTGTTTTTGCAAAATTGTGAGCAGGGGTGGAAGTAATAAATGACAACCACTCAAACTACCATGATCTAAAACATCTTTTCATGAGCTAGGCCTCATTCAACTTGAGTTTTTCTCTCGATTTGTAATGGAGTTACCCGCATCCATCTATTTAGACATGTTTTCTCTTATTATTCCAGTCTACTGACACTACTACACTTGATGTTTTTTCAGGTGATCTGTGCTGCAGACTGTCCTCACCAACATGGAAGTGAAATGGCTGTTTCACTTCATCACTCCAGAATCTTTCAGGCCTCTTCTCTTTTTCAGCAATTGTCACAGGTAGGCTATTTTATTATTATTATTTTTAAATCGTATGAAACGCAGGGTTATGAGGTTTTTCTGAAAATAATTACTATTATTGTGGTTGGCATTATTTTCAAACCCTTATGTGCATTCTGTGTGTAGTCAATCCTTATTTCTTAATTCAGGTTTATTATATATATATGTGTGTGTGTTGTGTTTTGCTCTATTTGCATTTTCTTCATGCATAGTCATTTAATATACAGAATGACTGAACCTTGAGAAAATTGAATTAAATCTGATGTCCTCTTACTGGCCCCGCCTTGTGTTTTCAGTGTGTATTATTGCTTTGCTTGATGCTAACACATAATGGAATTTACCATTAACATGCTAATTGAAATTAGCATTGTGATTGTGGTAATATTTTCTAAATAAACAGATCTGTTTGACTTCACATGATAAACATAAAACATGTGTGCTCATACTTGCAGCCATATGTCTCCTCTGTGGAAACGAACAAATAGCTGCTGACTTAAACTTGGTCAGTTACTCTGTCTTCCACGCTCCACACTGATCAGCTGCAGCAGCCTCAAAGGGTCAAAACTGGGTTTGAATACAATGTGGAGACATTGGCGCGGCACCATACATATATTTTTCTATTTTATTCATGATTTTCTTATGGCACTAACTTATTGAACAGGAACGGCTAAATGTACCAGTTTACTTTTAGATTTATTTTATTTACCTCTTAGCAATAATGCAGCTTAAGTAAAAGTCATGAACACTGACTGATGTGATGTCGTCAACATTGTTTTTGGAAATATGACTCATGATATACATCCCATACAAGCATGATGGGGGGATCTTGTAACTTGTAATAATGAGAAACTTTCTTAAACTATATGACTCGTATAGCAAGTCATTATTTTGAGATACTAAATCATTATTTTAAGATCATAACTCATTATATCAAGATACTGCTTTTGAGACAAATTGTTAATAACTATACTAATAAGTTATCCTCACCATTCAAGTTAATGCAGAAAATATGAATATCACACACTGTTTAGTGTGACGTCTTCATATAGACTGACGTTCTCTCAGGACTCTCAAACTATAGCTGCCTTTCAGTGTCCCTTCAATACCCAAGTGCAAAAATACACTTTTGCTTCAGTAAAAGTATCAGCATAAAGATATACTTAAATTAATTAATAAATATTATATTTTGTTAACTGAAAAGAGCTACTTCCAAATAGTTTGTGTTCACTAGCAGTGATTTCATTAATTAAAATTAAATTAAATTTGTATTTTTGTTAAATTTTTGACTTTCATGGAAGAAGCAAGGTAAGTGTGCCCAGCCTGGGCTTTCTTAATTATTTCAGTCTACTGACCTGCATTTTCTACTCTTTCAGTTGATCTGTGCTGCAGACTGTCATCACTAAGGTGGAGGCTGAACAGCCCGGCTCAGTTTATCAGTCCAGAATCTTTCGGGCCTCTTCTCTTTTTCAGCAACAGTCACATAGGCCATTTTTAACGGTATGAAACAGGGTTATGAGACATTTCTGAAAATAATTACTATTATTGTGGTTGGCATTATTTTCAAACCCTTATGTGCATTCTGTGTGTAGTCAATCCCTATTTCTTAATTCAGGTTTTTTTTTTTTTTCTCCATTTTCATAGTTATTTATAATGATTAAAAATACTGGTTAAACATTATGGTATCATTTCAGACAATAAAGTAAAAATATGATACCTCCATTACTTGTTGTAAATGGTAACCACTTTTGAGGGATCAAACGTGTTTATGTATATATGCTGTTCAAAGAATATCTGCTGATATGTCATGTAATTGTAGAAGACACAGATGAAATAATGATGTGAATGGCAGTCACAATTATCAAGGATGACATAATATAAATACATAATAGGCTGTAAATAATCAACATAATATTACATCATGATCTGTGAATCTGCATGTTAATCTCTTTAGGAATGACACTGTACATCTTGTAAATGAATCCTATTTATTTACATACATTTCAAGAGTATACGTTTGGAAATGTGACAGTTTTTGTTTCAGGTTTGTTTCATTCAGTATTTTGTTTCAGTCATGTGAGATTTTCACACTGATTTTCACATCAGTTACTATGGTAACTGACCCAGATTTTAACTTGCCCATGAATGCAAAGTTCTGTCCCCTGGGTCACGTTTGGGGGTCATACAAAAGGTGTTTGTTTGCTGTCCTGACAGTGGAGGTGCCCTGAGAGTAGAGCCTGCTGACTTTTACCATATCATTACATCACTACAACTGAGTTGTATCATTGGGTGTATCTCCATTATTTGTCTTGTTAATGCATATTGTTGGTTAATCTTTCTGACAAATAAAGAATGTTTAAAAAGTCACATGTCATTGTCCTCATAGCAATTGTACTTTCATTAAAGATGTATGTACATATATATTTGTTGCTGCTTGTTACAGTGCTGCCATTTTTGTTAGGTGAATATTCACCTGTGTCAGGTAAGCAGGTAAACAAAACATTGAGAGAAACCAACTGAGACACTTCAAAGCTTATTGTATTGAAATACAATCAATGCAAATTGTGTGACTTACAACATGCAAGGTGTCTTCTGAAAGAGATAAACATGCAGATTATTTACAGGTTATTATGTGGTGTTGATTATATATAAACTGCTATTTCATTTAAGATTAGTGTCTTTGATAATTGTGACTAATGTATACGAATGGGGAAGCATTTCAAACAATGGAAACATGCTGTGTGAGCTACATGTGTTGGGTTTGGATTCAACATTTTGAACTGTCAGTGGACAATGAAGGTAAGTGACATGTGGCGTTGAGTGGCCCGGAAGACAAGACAAGACAAGACAAGAGTCCGGCTGGCGACTGACCTCCGCCGCGACGGATTTTGGGGGGGGCGTGGCCATGACGTGACATTGAATTTTAATGTTTCGCCATGAAACATGAAATTGCTATAAATTTAGTATAAATGATCCGAACTGCACCAAACTTCCCATGTTTGATAATAGTCCCGACCTGTACCCATCTATGACAATATTCAATCATAGTAGCCATAGTTGCCCCCTGGCAACAGGAAATGACATTTTTTAAACTTTGATGTACTCCTTCTAGCAGGTTGAACATATCCAACTCAAACATAATCAGAAAGGCTGTGACATGTAGGTCATGCTGTACAGTGAAGATTTTGATGTATCGTCAAAAGGCGCTGCCATGACAGCACAGTGAACTTTGATGCTTCGCCATGACACAGGAAGTTGCTTTAACTTCAGTGTATATTGTCGAATCTGCCTGAAACCTCATATGTTCAATCACAGTCCAGGCTTGAACAAATCTACAGACCAATGTTCAGTCATTCTCGCAAATTGGCTCCATAGCACCCCCTAAAAGATCTCAAAAAAGCAGCCTCTGTGCCCAGTTTCAGTTAAATGTACAAAAACTGGTACACACATGTATCATCCCCAGTCACATAAAAAGTCTCACACACAGTCTCTTGGACCCATCGCCTAAACTGAACAGGAAGTGGGCCATTTTGAAATTTATGGTCAATTTTGGTGATTTCTAGGCATTGTATTTTAATGAACTCCTCTTATAGGATTAATCTTATTGACAACAAAATCGGTGTGTGCCATCTAAACTAGTTAGTGACCAAAAGTTATTAAAAGTCTTAGCCATCGTTGAAGGGTGTGGCCGTAGCATTGAATTTTAATGTCTCGCCATGAAACATGAAATTGCTCTAACTTTAGTATGAATGATCCGATCTGCACCAAATTTCACATGTTTGCTAAGAGTCCCGTACTCAACACATCTCCATGACAATATTCAGTCATCATCATAGCTGGCAACATGACATGACATTTTTTAGACTTTGTCATGCTCTTCCTCGTAGGTTTAACATATTGGACTCAAATCTGGTCAGAAAGGCCTTAAGACAATTGCAATGCTATATTGTGAAGATCCTGATGTATCATCAAATGGCACTGCCATGATGGCATGGCAAACTTAGATGTTTCGCCATGACACAGGAGGTTGCTTTAACTTCAGCGTGTATTGTCCAATCTGCTTGAAACTTCACATGTTCAGTAACAGTCCAGGCCTGAACACATCTTGAGGGCAATGTTCAGTCAGTGTTGCAAACTGGCTCCACAGTGCCCCCTACGAAATTTCAACAAAGCAGTCCCTGCGTCCCGTTTGTCTTATGATATGTTGCAGAATACATTATAAGTAAATGGTGGTGTGATTTGCATAAAGGAAAATCAGTTTTATTCTTGTTTGGCAAAACACATTGAGTATTATTTCAAAGACAAATCAATTAAAAAACACTATTATGACAAAAAATGGCCATAATCAGAGTATACACAGCTGTATGACTCATAAATAGATAATTAATCAGTCAGAGAACATTCAGCATTAATTTGATCCCTGATTAATGTGAAATGGCCAACTAAAACACTCAAATATTTTTTAAACTGTATTTAAGCATTTAAATTTTCAATAAATTGATTTTAAAGTATGTAATTATTCTACAGTTATTAATTTATTGTATTAGAATTAATGCACTAATGCTTTTTAGAGTAGTTGAATTAGTGTCGTGATTAAAAAAACCAGCATGCTGATTATTAATGTAATAACAATTACAGCACTGTGGTATTGTGATTAGATTTACAGTAATCATACTGTGAAATGTATTTACAGCAACTTACCAGCTACTTGCTGCCAGTAAGTTACTGAAAGTTTTACAGCACTCTTGTTACAGTGATTCAGTTTACTGTCATAAGACGAGTAAAGAAACCAGAAAATATTCACGTTTGAGAGGCACAAATCGGAGAATTTAGACATTGGAAAAAAAAAATAACTGAAAACATTTAATAGATTATCAAAATGGTTGGCAAATAATTTAATAATCGTTTAATTGTTGCAGCTCTAATTGCAAGTAGTAACAGATTAGCATGACATAGATATTTTCATGTTATTATAACACACATACTCATAACATTATAACCTTAAAGTTTTCTTCTTATCACAATATAATATTTATCTTGTTATAACTTGTTTATAAGTAATAACATTACAAGATATGTTAATTTCATAATGTGAAACATTTCATGTTTTAATGAGATAAATACTTAATTCTTATAACAAGAAAACTTGTTATGATGTTATAACAGTTTAAGTTATATGATATTGTAGCAAGATAAATATTTTCTTGGTAAGTTTGTATGGCATAATAATGTGAAAGTATCTTGGTATAACATGAAAATAATTTATTTTACCATGACAAATATCCTGCGATAACAACAAACTCCAGCCTGTTACAACCTTATGTAAGATGTCATTAAAGTTAACACTTGCCAATGTTTATGTACTGAATATAACAATATTCTCAATAATGCCTGAACTGCCTCTGCACTGGAGAACATAATGTGGGAGGAGAACACTTTGTTGTTCTGCAAGTCACAAAGTCTTTGAGAATTTTAGAAGACTTGAGTTGCCAGTCCTACACAAGTCATAATATTAGACTGAAGGTTCATTCTTAACCTTAGAAATAGTTTCACAAAATAATCTTTACTCAAGGTTCACCTGTGTGAGGTGCGGGTGAAGGTGAATGACTTAAACATAAACACAGGAGAAAAAGCTGGGCTTGTTATCTATATACATTTATCCTAAAACATGGATGTTTTACAAACCTTTCCAAACTTATTCTATGGTAACAAATGGATAGAACTGACAATTCAGCAAACAAATGGTGGTCTAAACATGTGGAGTATATTTTGCACTATAAAACATGATTTATGCCTTTTCACTTCTGCTTTTCTCCATAGTAGTAGCAACCACACAGTCAGTGGTTGGCCGACCATTACAACTTCATCATCGACAGTCCAGTTTTTGTTGTGAATCAGGATTTGGAGAGACATGCGATGTACTTAAAAGTTTCAACCCTCAGCTGTGTCCTTCTGAAACATGTGACTCAGTGCTGATTTACAATAGAATGTGAAAGATTTATTTAAAACATAAAAAAAATGTAAGAAAACAAGAATAACCAAAACATGAACAGCAAACATATACAAACATGACAAATTCTCAATCAACAACAAAAATTAGTATCAACGTCTGAAGAGAAGTAGGAAAAAGTAAAGTACTTATCCAAACCTTTTAATTTATAAACTTTAATGTTTATTGTAAATATTCCCTCCATCCACCCCGATGTCAATCGTACACAGATATCTGTATGTTCATCTTCTTACTCTATGTTCTACTATACTATGCATAGATAGGCCTACTTAAATTCCAATTAAAGTTATAAAAGTCAAATTATTCTTTCCCTCCTTTTGCAGAGCCCTCCCTACTACCCACTCTGGTAGTAGGGAAAACAACAAATTAATGGCAAATTCCCAAATTACAGGCAACCTAACACCAATTTTAAAGGGGAACAAAAGTAGATAGAATGTCTCCATGGTTCGATCTTAATTGTTATTTTTTTTTAAATAATTAATTAATGCTGTTAATTGGTAATGTTCTGCACCGTTTATGCCAGCCTAAGTGAATAAAGTGAGTGAGGTGTGTGTGTGTGTGTGTGAGTACAGAATAGAATCCTCCGTACACTACGGTAACCAGGGTAACTAGGGGGGGGAAGTCTCGCGCGATTATCATGCCTGTCGAGAGGGGTCGATGCGAGGAAAAGTGGAAAATCGAATGATTGATGCATTTGTAAATCGGATAGTTAGCTATGTTCCGCTCGCTGCTCGATAAGTATTACAGCAAAACGTATCAAAATCGCGGGGTTTCAATTTACGGCTTGCATTTCCCTCCTTCTTCGCGTGTGGCATAAGGCGGCCCTGAGGGGGGGTTAGTGATACGGTTGAATTTTCGCTAGCTGATTTTAGCTAGGCATGCTACCGCTAGCTGGTTAGCTTTGTTTACATCAAGTGCGCGCCTGGGATCTAGTAGCTAATCGCTAACCAGACGGATGTGTGATCGTTGGAGTCGATCTTCGTTTAAACGGGCACCGACGGAGGAGACCGTGTTGGATAGTAAATCGGCTCTATGGGCGACTTTGACCATTTTTTTTCGCGTGAAACGTTTCTCTGATGTCGTAAGCTAAAGCTAGCTACACAATGCTAACCTTTTGATCATGGGTCGCTCGATCCATTCGATTCGCTGTTAGCCGTTTATGCAGCTCTGGGGATAATGTGAGTAATTATAACCCGGAGAGTCCAACTGCGAGTGCGAATTAACTTTTATTGTAAGCTAAAAGATCTCTTTTGAACTGGTGAAAAGGAACGACTGCCAACCGGGGATGCTAACGTTAGCTAGCCGCCTGCCGAGCTAACGTCGTGCGCGTTTGGTGATAACCGCTTCAGCATGTTCGTTGTCTATTATTGTGTCTATTATTAATTCATATGTCTGCATTGACACACTGGAGTGGCTGATTGTTGCTCCACCAGGCCAGTTTATTTTTCCTCCATCCATCCTGAGACTTGGCTGTCGTGAGCTCCGTCGCAGCGAGTGGCTGGATTTTTTTTTGTTTTTTTTTTTCCCCCGGGCCGTGTGTCCCTGAGGCTCCGGAGCACACCGCTATGAACCCCGTGAATGCAACCGCTCTGTACGTGTCCGCCAGCCGGGCCGTGCTGCAGTGTGACCCGAGGCAGCCCCACACCTTCTCAGACATGTACACGCTCCTGCCCTTCTTCAGACAGTCCCTCGCATGCCTCGTCTGTGGTAAGTAACTTAAAACTGTATAATAACATACTCTCTCTAATGAGGGTTTATGGTCACCACATTGCAAGATAATCAAATTAGTTTCACTTCACTAAACTGAATGGGTGTTTCATAATCCTACTATTCATATTGACTGAAGTGGCCGTGGGCGTGCGTGTGCTCGCAGCAGTTGACACGATTTTTTTTTTGTCGTGCTCACCAGTGTGGTCTCCTTAGCAACCGAGGCTGAGCCCCAGTCACCTGTCCACTTGTCAAGACAGATGACTCCTCTGTTGTTGTGACTGCTGCTGCAGAGCCATGTGTTTCCTATTCATGCTTTATTTACTCACTCCTGCATAGTGAGGGGGGAATATCAACACTGGAGGCAGCTTGCATTTAGAGATGGGCAATATTGACACAGTTGATGCATGACAATATTTATGACCTCTGTCGATGTTGTAATGGTGTTCATGATTATTTGTGCCTTTGTGAAATATTTAACCAGAACTGCGGGTTAGGGCAGGGTGTGTGAGCAGTAAAAATGTGAGCTATGATTGTTAAAACTCTTAAGTATCAATGCTTCAATATCTTTTGATACCGCATGTTTAAAACAACACAGTGCCTGGCAATTACGGTATAAAAGTACCAAAGCTATAAAAAAAATAAAGACTTAAGTGCTCATTTAACCCAATCCACTCTTTATTGTCCTGCCTGAAATCTGACTTACAGCATAGCAAAACCAGAGTGTTAAGTGACTTTTTCTTTACTAGCATTGTGTGCATGTTAAACAGAAAGATATCCCATTTTGTGTGCAAAGGACTTCTTTTTTTCTTTTTGCTCTGGTAATGAAAGAGCTCATTGAGTCTCATGTTCTGTTGTATCAAAGTTTAAAGTTCTTGTAATGTGACAGCTTTAATGTAAACATAACAATTACATAGGTTGGACCCTTTTTTTGTTTATTTATTTCAATAAATCGGACAGCTATATCCTGGAAAAAAAAAAGACAAAATTAGGGGTCTAGAAACAGTAAAATCTTAGATCAGCCACATATCACGATACTGGTATAGATTTCACTGCTCTGCATGAAATGCATCTGCTGATACTGAAACAGTTGATAAAATGATTAGTTAATTGACAGAAAAGTGTTTCCCACCTATCTTGTAAATTGGGTAATCATTTATGCAAAAACTTGAGCCATCCTCTGGCTACAGCTTCTCATTTGCAGGGATTTGCTCCTTATCTCTGTTTTATTAAAGGGATCGTGTATAGCAGAGCGGCAATAATCGATTCATTTTCTGTTAATTGATTAGTATAATAATGGCCAACTATTTTTGGTAGTTGATTTATCGGTTTGAGTTTTTTTTTTTCCAAAATAAACCCTGACAGGGTGTTGCAGGATGGAGAAGGGGGTTATTTCATCATAATGACCCTTACTACACAGCTACTAACAAAGAAATCAAGAATTTGACCCAAAATGTTGATACTTAAATATTTAAAAATTAATTTACTATTTTAAAAATTACTGTACAGCTTCTGTGAAATGCTCCAGAAGCTATGATCAGAGCTGCATCCATAGAAACAGTAAAAAGCTGTAATTGACCAATCAGAATCGAGTATTCAACAAAGCCATGTAATAAATGATTTTAAGCTGAATATCTTTGAATTTTGGATGTTGGTCAGATAAAACAAGATATTTGAAGAAGTCATCATAGGTTCTGGGAAACTGATAGGCTTTTTTCATTGTCTTCTAATGTTATACAAACCAAATGGTTAATTGAGAAAATAATTGGGAGTTTAATCCATTCTAATGGTAATAACAGTTGTTTCTATAGAGACATGACTGTGAATGGAATTGACTTAAAGGTCTCTGGTCCAGCTAATTGATTGTGCCATAGTTGCTGTAAGTCTAAAGTGGATAAACATGTGGATTAACAGCTCCCTGTTGTTTATGTCTCAGATAAACTGCTCCAGGATCCCATCTCCCCAACACATCCAGAGTGTCAGCACTGTGTCTGCCTGGGCTGTAAAGGCCAGAAGATGCTGATCAGGCCGCCGTGCAGTCGCTGTAAGGACTACTCCTGCTTCCAGGAGAACAAACAGCTCTCTTTGCTGGTGCAATGTTACAGGAAGCTCTGCCTCTATGTAACTCATTCACCGTTGCTACAGCTGATCAGCAGCCATGTAGGGGGGTCTCCGGAGGTTATGGCATTACTAGAGGAGGTGCTAATGTCACACGACGAGGAGATAGAGGCAGAGGACCCAAGCCTAGCGCAGGAAGATGTGAATCCCTCAGCCCCAGAGTCCCTCACCCCCACAGAGGCACCACCTGCTCCTGCAGAGCTCTCAGCTGTACCACAGAGCTCCTCCTCTGATCCTCCCTGCTCCAATGGACCACAGGAATGCAACGGAGACCTGGAGGACCTGGATCCCTCGTCTCCTGAGCTGGAGGTATGCGAGCTGGTAGAGGAGCAGCCGCAGGCAGGCCTGTCTGTGTCCAATACTGGTTGTGGTGGTCTTGAACTGAGTCTGACCACTGGACCTTTAGCCCCAACTCCAGGCACTGTGTGCTCACTCAGGGATGGGGAATCTAGCAGCAGGGAGCTGGAGGAGGGGGAGGTGTTGCTTCTCAGCGTGGAGGAGGTGTTACAGACTTTGGATCCCCTTCAGCCCGGTCGAGATTCTCCTCATTTACAGCCAGACAGAACTCACACACACATAACCACGGACAGAGCACACACTCAGATGTACATACAGCTGGACGCAGCTCACAACTACACACAGATCCGAACAGACAGGACTAACACAGTGGCAAGTCATGGTGCTCACATACACACATCCTCCTTCAATCCTCCTCCGACCTCCAAGCCCCCGCCAGTCCGCCTTAAACGTAAGCGATCTCGTTCAGAGAGCGACAGGGAGAAGGTGAAACCCCTCCCCATCGCCTCCATCCTGCAGGGCTCGTCCTCACAATTACACACTCCAAACCCCCCTCAGACACTGCACACACAACCACCCGCACCCTCCGTAACTGTACCAGCACACACATACTCGTCCCTTCCTAACGGGGCGCCTCCCAAGCCCAGTCGCCCTGCACCGAACCACAATAAAGTCGCCAGGAAGCACGTCGATCCGGGCCCTAAGAAGCCTCATGCGAAGGCCCGCAGTGGTGGAGGCTCCAAGCCCAAGGACGCAAGCAAAGACCAGCGGTTGATGTCAGGCTGCATTGTGCCCCCGGCGCCCGTCAGGCCTCCATACAAGAAGCCGGTGGAGAAGAAGGGCTGCAAGTGTGGCAGGGCCACCCAGAATCCATCCGTGCTGACCTGCAGGGGGCAGCGCTGCCCCTGTTATTCAAACCGCAAGGTGAGACTATAACCAGTGCATGTGTGGGACTTTTGAGGTGCATTTTTTCTTTGGTTTCACCAACTACAGTGTAATTCTTTTTGTTCAATCAGTGCTTCAAAAGTGTATTATGGCATGAGTATTAGAAATGCACAATATGGATTTTTTTTCAGCTACCAATAGCAGCTAATTTCACAGTTTTAATTTTAAAAAGAAGTTCATATGACCTGTAGTTTATGCACACAACAAAGAAACGAACAGTTCTTCAAATGTTCATTTATTTTTTTCTAGTAAAGTTCAGAAAAAAACTTCACAAATATACTTAGGTTTTTAGAGCACGAAGAAAGATTGTTTTTGTTTTGATGAATATCGTAGCATGGACTTTTTATGGTGGTATTATCGTAGTGTAGAGGTTTTGGTATCATTACATCTGTACTGCACCTGTACTTGGTGAATTACGACTATATTCTCAAAGTTACTTAAGGTTAGAGCAAAAATAAATTTACAGCTTTTATGTGACACTGGTGTGACTCAAATACACCTAATGTTCCTTGTCTATTTTTTTTTCTCATATTCCTCAGGCGTGCTTGGATTGTATCTGTCGAGGTTGCCAGAACTCCTACATGGCCAACGGCGAGAAGAAGCTCGAGGCCTTCGCCGTGCCAGAGAAAGCCTTGGAGCAGACGCGGCTCACGCTAGGCATCAACCTCACCAGCATCACGGCAGCCGCGGCGCTCCGCAACCCGGCGACCACCAGCATCCGTGCGAACACCCTCCTCAACGTCGCCACGGCAACGGGGACCCCCGTGACTACGGCCTTCCTCTCCCCCAGCCCCCCACAAGAGCCCAACTACGAGGACAGCCTGGAGCTGCTGATTGGATGAGAGGCTGGGACTCGAAAACAAAAACAGACAGCCGTGTGCTGATTGAATGTGATGGCTGATCATTGTGTCTGTCAGACAACCTGTACCCCCCTCCCCCCTCCAGAGGGGGAGGCGACCTAAGGCAGCTATGGGTCTGTCCTGTCCTGTAACCTGCTCTTCTTCTTCTGTGTTGGAAAATGCTGAGTAGTAAGACTAGCATGGGTGTGCCAAAGCCTCCTGTATTGTGCCTGTGCGCCAGTGTGTATTGTTGCCTGCCTGTAGTTTAACACTTATACTCAGTTCTGAGGCTGTTCTGTTCTTCAGAGGTGCTTTTTGTTCCACAGACATACTGTAAGAGGCAATAGGAACCCATACCAGGTTTTGTGTTTGTTAATATGTGCGCACAATTATAGATCTGAGAGTATGTGTGATTTTTGGTGCATAATGATAACGAAAACATCATTATATCTCAGTCACCTGTCGCAGCATTTTCTGCGTTTGAGTATTACTCCATGTATGTTTAAGAAATGCATCATTGGTATTAGGACGCCCCTTACTACTAATCCTTAACCCTGTTTGTGTTCACGCCTGAAAGGGATAGGTCACCTCAAAATCAAAAAAATACATAGTTTTCCTCTGACTTGTAGTGCTGTGTATTCATCTAGATTTTTTGCTGTGAGTTGCAGAGTTTTGGTAGAGGTGGCTGCCTTCTCTCCAGTATAAACAGACTAGATGGCACTTGGCGTGTGGTGCTGAAAGTGCC
Source organism: Lutjanus argentimaculatus (assembly GCA_034769285.1). Classification (NCBI taxonomy): domain Eukaryota; kingdom Metazoa; phylum Chordata; class Actinopteri; order Lutjaniformes; family Lutjanidae; genus Lutjanus; species Lutjanus argentimaculatus. The sequence continues at coordinate 17,444,612 of JAWZSL010000003.1, forward strand.
GAAACAATAAATTTGAAAACTTCAAAACCAGTGTCTGTTATAAAAATATTCCACACACCTTGTTGTGAGCAGTTTCATGTAGGAACTCCTTCCTTTCTAATGGAAAGAAAGTAGTTCCAGGAGATTTTAAAGTAGTTCCCACATGAAACTGCTCAGAGCAGGGTCTGTGGATTATTTTGAGCAACTGGGTCATGATTTCTGGAAATAGACATTGCTGTTGAGTACGGCTGAACAATTAATTAACAATATAATGAAAACCCGCAACATGGCCCTAACCCTAACCCTAACCCTAACCCTAACCCAGAAAAAAAAATCACAATTTTTTGAAAAATGAGAAATGTGTGAGAAAACAGCATAATCATGAGGCACTGTAGTGCTGCAGAAACGCTCTGACTGAAAAATCTTGTTCTCCAGATGAAAGAAAACATGTTTGTTTGTACAGACCCCAACAAATATCACATAATCATGATTTTAATGCTTTTTTGCCCTAGTAAATATTCCATTCCATTATATTAGAGGACAGACATCTTTACGGACTGTATCTCCAAAACTCTGCAATTTGTACCAAAGCAGTCTCGATGGGTAAATAGCACTGCAGGCGAGGGGTAAAATATGTATTTTTGATTTCGGGGTGAACTGTCCCTTTAATTGTGAATGGTTCATACAACTAATCTAAGGAGAGGTCCTGTCTCACGCAAGACTGTATGCCTTTTCTACTTCACTCAATCCAAGTACTGTCGACTGATAACAAATTTGTCTTAATGAACTTGACTGATGCAGGCATTGTACAGGCAGCAAGATAATGTCAAAGCACTTGGCTGGCTCCACGGTTTCTCTGCGTGTGTAAGTGTGTGTGTCTGTGATTGTGTGTATGTGCCTGCTGAGATTTACTGTAATGTCAGTGGGGAGGCGGATGGTGGGTTGTAAGCACTTAAGACTGATTGATTGGCCAAATTACAAGTAAAAACCATGCTTGGTTACCATAGCAATAGGAGCACCAACAAGGAGCCTCCCAGCTCTCGTGCACACACACAGTTGTTTACAGTATTGCCATTTATATAGACTATAACTGACTTGTCTTCTAAAATATTACACCGTTCTGTTTTGACTGTGGGGTTGTACATGACTGTGTGTGTGTTTAGATAAACTGAAGCCATAGGTTGTCATTAACAAGACAAAATATCCTCTGCGTGTGCATTTCCCCCCCCCCTGTTGTAGTGTCCCAACTGATTAGAGACCAACTCAGAGACTATTTTTGATACCAAGCATTTCAGATTTGGTACCACTGTCTTTTTTTTGTGTGTGTGTTTTGGTTAAAGCACCTTGAAGCCCTCCTATAACTCAAGAGGCTGTGTGTGTTGTCTGTGTTTGTGTTTACTGTCTCAGCTGTAACTACAACATGTTTGTCAGTCCAGTCATGGTGACCAAAAAGAGACTGAAGGAGAGAAAGAGGACTCGGGCAGACCAAACAAACACCTTGGTTCTCCACTCATAGACCAGGAAGTAGCAGGAGGATTTACATTATGATCAGCAAATATGATCTATCTTCCTGCGTGTGTGTATGTTTCAAAATGTATTTCTGTTGGGCATTACTTGAACCCTGATTAGTTTTTGGTATTGTTTTTTTTTTTTTTTTTGTATGTAAAAACTCTTGTTTGAGGAGTGACTCTTATTATTGCTGAAACATTCACTGCCATAATATGGAAACATGTAATACAACATGAATTAAATGATAGTTTTTTACTTTTTCAGTTCTGTGTCTTTTTGTGTGGAGGGAATATTTGCCTTAAGCTCACCTTAAAAAATGTATAACGCAGTAGTATATTAGTAAAAAGTATAAGGAAAAGTAAAATTAAACAATGCTAGCATGCAAATGGTAAGCAGATATGAGGAAAGGTAGATAATTGTAAAATTAAATCTGTACAGGAACTTTAAGTATAACAAAGCTAAGTGTCTACGTTAATGCTAGCTAGAGGGCTGGACATAGGCACGGTCATATTTTTAGCGAAATCCTAACTTCATAATGCTCACATGCTAATGTTTAGCAGCTATAATATTTACCATGTTTCCCAATTTATTTGTGTGTGTTAGCATGCTAGCCTTTGTTATAAACCAACACTTAGGACAAACTAAAATTTTGACCTGATGATGGTGCTAGGAAAGGCTGAGGGGGCATGAATATCTACACATTCATCCAATATTCAGAAACCACAAACGTCAACTTCATGGTGGCATTAGAGGAAACATCACGGGACCACCAAAATCATCAGGATTCATCTTCTGGGAACCATGAATGTCTACAGAAATTTTCATGGCAATTAAATGAACGGTTGCTTTAATATTGCCATTCTCAGAGCTGTGCCGCTAGCATGCATGGCTAATAAATGATGGAATATGTGGGGACTGTTTGTGCTTTTGCCTTGTTATTATTAAGACCTGTGAAAAATAAGGACATTTTACATTCAATCTGTATATTTGTACTTTTAATACTCAGTTCATTCATACTAGATCAGTGCTTATTTTGAACATCGTGATCTGTGTCACGCCACACATGCATTCAAAAAACATTGCACAAAGAGCAAATTCAACCACAAGTACTGTAAACAAAAGATAAGCTTAATTCATCATATTGAACATCTGAAATCCTGTCTTGTGGCATTTTTGATACTTAATAAAAGAGCATGTGTCTAACACTGTCGTTTCCCGGGCATGACAGCCCAGCTGTTGAACTGCAGGCAAAACAGATCACTCCGTTCTCAATAGAAGTCATTCACACATGAGGACACATTTAATCTGCCTCTATTGTACTGCTCATGAATTCCTGTACTCTGAATGCACCGTGTAATCCATGTTTGCTCTGTCAAACAGCAGGCAACTATCTGTTTATCAGCCTTAAAAACAGAGTTCATAACCTGTGTGGGGTTTAACTGTGACTGCAGGAGTAAATACTCTTCTTCCTTGCCATTTTGGGCGACTGAGAACCTGCCCTGCAGCTGTTTAATCATATCCCTACAGCTCCATGGTCCTGAAGAAGTCCTTTGCACTCCTCACAGTCTTCAGTCTTCTTTTCCAATCCTGTACCCTCAGACAGCTGCTCATATCACCAAGCAAAGCCCTGACATTTGGGTGAACTTCTGTTGAGGTCTATATCAAGTCATCGCAGTCCCGGACACTTCTGTCCGTGGTTACGTCTCTTTAGCCCACAAGGAAGGCGCCGAAGTAGCTTGCCCTCCCGTCCATCTCCATGGTGCTGGCGTTGCTAACGGTGATGAAGAGGCGGTCAGCAGGCTGTAGAAAGGCGGTACCGGCCTGATGCAGGGAGAAGAGACCAGGCTCCTGACCCCGAGGCCAGCATGCACTCCGGGACGACTTCATCAGCAAGATGGGAACCGTGTAGGAACTCATCTGTGGGCCATATCACATAAACAACATCAAAAGCCTTCATAAACAAAGCATAACATTATATTAGCACATGAAATTTTAATTATAAGCATTATACACTATATCTATCTCATGCCATCTGACATGAATAGCTCAGTTTCATACTTTTGGTGCATTCAAGGACACTCTGACATTTGAGGTTTAAGTGTTGGCTTGCATTCACAAGCTGTGTTATCAATAATTTGTCAAATCTGTGAAGGCCCCATTAATGCTGGATTTTACACAACGCCCCAACTTTTTTGGAAAGTTTTTGAAACTCATGACCTTTACTACACAACATTTGAAAGACAAATATTGTACTTTTGACTCCACTACATTTCTATGAAGGTTCCCATTACTTGTTACTTTGAAGCATAGCTTAGAAGTCAGCGAATGAATGCTCTTTCTTTTCTAAAATACAATAGGCCATACGCTGTGTTCACCACAAGAGAAAAACCAACACTGAACTACTCCTACGCTGCATTTTTTTTTAACAGTTTAATTTGAACTCGTCAGTGGCAAGAATGGCAGGGGCAAATGAAAAGGACGATTCCTCACCAGAGTCCGTGTTTGAGATTTTTGAAATGATTCATTTTTAAAAGTTTTAAAATGTTTACCATGAACAAACTTCACCACTGCGTACAAACTTTCCCAGGCTGGACTGAGAATGTTTGTATGCAGTGGTGAAGTTGGTACATGTCGAGTTAATAAACCAGTCAAACAAGCTGCCTGTGCTTGAAGAAGTTGCAGTTCTCATGCTATGGTTGGTAGAATTACTTTTTATGGATTTTTATGGATTTGCTTGCCAAGTTGTCGTATTGGGACAGGTTCTCTGGACTACGGTCTTTTCAGAAATATAAGTTCTAATCTCTACCAAACAGGCCTCAGGAGCATTAAAAAGAACATGTAAGTTTACTCAAGTCTTTTTTTTTAAATGCATGTACTCCAGTACTTTAAAGTAAAAAAAAAAAATATGCCACCAAATTTAGTATATAATATCACACGGAAGGAGTGCTGTTGTACTGAGTATCAGCACAACTTTCATTACCCTCTACGACTGAATCACAGCCATGCTGATATTCAATACAACAGAACTCCTTCGAGTGTGATAATGCTTTTTCAAAAATATTGAGTATCAGGATATTAGATTTTGTGATACTGTATCAACTCTCAAAACACTGTATCACGATATTCTGATACATGCAAAGCTGTATGGCAGTGGTTAATTTTTTATATTTAAATCCCCAACCGCTAGCTAGCAGTGTTATTATCTATCTTCCGTGATTGCACGAAAAAGTAAACTTTTTAAACTCAAATTTTATGTGTATGGTAGTGTGTTCTTTATACTATATAGGTTTACTTAAATTAGATTTGAAAAATAGCAATATATCACCTGGCTTACAGTATTGCAATATATCGCAATATATTGAATCATAACTGCTGTATTGTGATACATATCGTATTGCCAGATTCTTGCAAACACATAGCCCTCAGTTTTTTGGCAACCTTTATCAGTTAACAGGCACAAAGGACAAGAAATTATGACTTCCATGTTTATTTACTCATTTACTTGGATCTGCTGACAACAAATAGTTCTGCAACTGGACTGAGATCGGACTGTTGCCAAGCAATACAAACATCTTCCCGTGTACTAATGTTTTTGTGTAGGTCTACACATTACCGCAGTAGAGCCTTCCTTCAGTTGTCCGGATCAGACTCATAAAACTACCTCCAGACTGTATCCAGCTCGCTCTTCTGAACTGACTGAATGTCCATCTTAAAATTTTTGAGACTGGCCAAGTCTGAAAGTAGTTCAAAGAGGAATGAATCTTTTTACTGGCTACACCTGCAGTGCACATATGGTGCAGGGTTGTGTGAGTCACGACAAAGCAAGATGGTGAGCGTTCGTTTTGGGATTGTTTTGGATTTTGATTTCAGTTTTTGGCCCCAACACAGCACCATGAAACTTTTTTCAAGTTTGAGTGATATGAGCAAGTAAACATCTAAACACTACAGTTATGTAAGGGATCATGGATTGCCTCTTGTCAGGTCACACTGCTTGTCCAGAGCTAACTGTTGTATAATGCATATTGCTTTTGGTTGTGTGTTGGATTGAAAAGGTTGCCATTCAACATCCTCCTCTCAACTCAAGAAGCTGAAGTGTCCTTGAGCACCTTGAAGATTTACAACTTTCTTTGTTCACTATAGAATTACCACACAAGGATAACATGACTTTAACTGTATCAAAGTATGACTAAATGTTCACTATGATGTATATTCTATCTCAAACATGTTCCAGTTCTAAGTATTACCTTCTTATAGATGTACTGGACAAGCTGTGCTCCTTCCTCCTCCTTTGCCTCCCCCGTCTCCCCGTCTGTTTCCCCTGTGGAGGGCAGTCTGAAGTAAGTCTGGGCATAGATGTAGTAGAGGCCCGCTCTGGGCACCAGCAGCTCTCCGCCCCTCAGCTCCATGTTCTGCAGGAAGGACAGACCTCTCTGCCCCTCCCACGCTCTGATTCGCTCGCCCAGGTAACCCCTGCTGCTCCGCGAGCCTGCAATGGCACGTAAAACGCAAACATAAACGAGCAGAAACACACACATAAACACGACAATTAAGGCCATTCACTCATTCCAAGGGGGGAGTGTAGACTGAGCATGAACAGCCACTGCTATTCAAATAGGAAACAAATGATAAAGAAACGCTCAGCCTGAAAATAAGGCTTACAGATGGGCTCATTTTTTTAATTTATTGACGGAGGTCTCGTGTTAAAAAGCACCAGAAGGAACCAACAATGTGTTAGTCCATCTCTTAATTCTTTTTGACTTCCCGTCTGTCAGTGCCTCTCAAAATCGAGCACATATGTTCCCGCATTCTTTGAGAAATAAGGGTTCAAAAAGGGGTCTTCATGAAGGACTGAGGTTGTGTCCAGAACCGTGAACCATGAAATAAGGGTTCCTCAAGAGTTCCTTCTAAGACTAAGGTTTCCAATAATAACCCTTTTCATCCAAATCCTTAAAGAACATTTTTATCAAGTGTTCTTTGTACTATAGTATAAAAGGTTCTCAGTGAAACCCCCAGGGTATGTTCTAGATAAAACCCTTGGAATATAAAAGGGCTCTCTGTAGAGCTCCCTGGGTGGCTGCCAGATGAAACCCTTGGAATTAAAAAGATTCTTGGGAGAACCCGCTGTGTGGGTTCTTCTTAGCACCCTTAGTAGGTGCAAACATTGTGGATTAAACCCCAAGAGGGCCCTTTTACTACTAATATGGAACAGCACCATTCAGGTTCACCTAATTTTGAACCATTCAGAGTATTTCCGGCAAAAATGAACAAGTTCAGAACCCGAAAAGTTGGTTCCCAGTTGGAACCAAAAAATAGTAGGTTCTCCTTGGGAACTAAAGTCGGCATTTCATATTCTATGGGTTGTTGTGCATTGTGCAGCACCCTCCATCCCACTCAAAACTGGTGGAAACTCAAACTTACTTGCTGGAAAAGGACCCTGGGTAGGTTCCAGATAGACCCCTTGGAATATAGAAGGGTTATCGGTAGAGCCCCTGCAGTGGGTCCTATTGAAACCCTGGGAATATTAAAAGATTCTTGGGAGAACCCCATGGTAGGCCTTTATCACTAACCACTAATAAAAAACCAGCCCTGTTCTGGTTCAAGCACCTAATTTTGAACCATTCTGAGCATTTCCACCAAAAATAAATTGGTTTGTTCTGCACTGTGCAACACCTTCTGTTGATGACATCCTTGATTACAATGGTTCCACTCAAAACTGGTGGAAAAGAGGGCTGGCTCATGAAATAGCACCAAGGTTCCAAGAATCTTGATTGGAACCGGCTGAAGAACTACAACTAGTTTGGTGGAAAAGGGCCACGGGTGGGTAAGCACCCTTGGAAGGTGGAAAGATTCTGGATAGAACCTCGGATAGGGGATTCTGGGTGAAACCTTTCACATTTGGTTTTAGGTGTGACCCTTCATGTTGGGCTCTCCGTAAGGGTTCCGGGTGAAATCTTTATAAAAGGTATTACCAGGAACCAAAAAGCTGAAGAATCCTTAATGGTTGTAGTTGGCTCCATTATTTCTAAGAATGAATTATAGACATAAATCTTTAAAAACGCCTCACAAATGTAAACTATTTTCAACAAAAAAGGGTTGAATAATAGTGTAACACACCAGGGTACTGTAGACTTCCACAACCTTTGCTCAAACAGGAGTAAAGAGTTCATTTATTGTGGACTATTTTCTGCAGCGGATTAATAAATATTTGATGCTCTGGGGAGTATTAACGGGAGCAGGATGGACTATAAACTACAGTGTCCAGGTTTATTATAATGAAGGAACAGTAGTGTTGTCCTTTATGTATTTGGATAGCGATGGAGCTCTATGGCACAGAGAAATAAGATACACCAGGGTTTGGCTACTTTGATATACATACATTATACCACTAATGGTTTTGGTCTATTTATGGGATTTATTTTCAATAAGAAAAATAAAGAACATTACCAGATTTATCCATTTAAGTCAACAGAGTAGGACAAAGTAAAACTTTGACTTTGGCGTCCCCCAGTGGTAATATTTAAAAACACACTATGGCAGACAACATTACATGCCACTGTACTCCCTCCTCCTTCCCTTTAGACCTCCCAGGGGATGCTGAGATTAATGGTCTGAGGGCAACACAGGCTGCACTGATTATATTATATATATATATATCATCATCAATTTTAATGGGAGTTTAAATATTGCTCTTCAAACAAAAGAGCACAGGACAGTTTGAAAAATGGATTGGCTTTGAATGGAGTAAAACTAGATTTATCCCAACTTAATGAAAATCAAAGCAAAACTCAGCTGCTATAATTGTCTGGTAAGAATTGTTGAGTGCCTTGCATCTTTCAAAAACTAATTACAATGGTTGAACAAGCTTATAATTTCACTGCATTTAAAGTAACTTGATTTAATGACATGAGGTGGGATGCTTTTTCCTCTTTATTACAGATGTGTTTCCCCGGCATTTGGTGGTAAAATAAACATCTCCTGAGTAAAAACAGATGAAAACTAGGGGTGACTTGGTAAAATGGTAGGAGCTCATACTTGGCGTGGAGAACGTGAGATTGGTCAGACAATTTTCTCCCAGGCAAGCACGGAGAACATTATTGACCCATGTCATATTTTCCAGTATGAGTATAAGCTCTTACCATCTGGCAAACGATACAGAATACCCAAATTCAGCCTTTTTAATTTAAAAAAAAAGTTGCGTGAGGCTGCAGGGGTTATCTAAGATATTCACAGTGTTCTTATCACTGGTTGAGTAATATGTGCAGTATGTATAATATGTGGTTGTGATTTTCCACAGTATGAGCTGCTTTGTTTATATGTTGTTTGTTTTTTATTATTTTTACCATGGAGGCAGCTATTACTGTGTCTGTGCGGCATTTGAATCCAGGATAAATTGCCCTATGGTGGCAATAAAGTTTATCTTACTGTATCGTACCATACCATTTTATATCGTTTAAGATTTCCATTAACTGTGCCCTAAGGCAAAACTTTTCTTCCTGGTGTATCGTATCGTATCGTATCGTATCGTATCGTATCGTATCGTTTCGTTTCGTTTCGTTTATTTGTTAGGACTCCCATTATCTGTGCCCTTTTATTCCTGGTATATCATATTGTGTTGTATACGCTGTATGGTACTGTACTAGTTTATTTATTTGTTAGGATTCCCATTAGCTGTGCCCTAAAGCAAATGTAGTCTTCTTGAGGTCTCGTTTTGTATTTTTTTTTGCATCGTATCATATCATATCATATCGAATCATCTCGTATCATAACGGATGGTATTGCATCGTATTATACCTTATTACATTGTTTATTTGTTGGGATTCCCATTAATTGTGCCCTAAAGCAAAGCTTTTCTTCCTGGTGTAACATATCATATTGTATTGCATCGTATCCTGTCGTACTGTATCGTATCATATAATACTGTACCATCTTGTACTGTTCCATATTGTACTTGTTTATTTATTTGTTAGGAGTCCCATTAGCTGTGCCCTGTGCAAATGTAGTCTTTCTGAGGTATAGTGTCGCATTGTTTTGTGTTTTTTTGTTTTGTATCGTATCGTATCGTACCGTATCGCATGGTATGGTATGGTATGGTATCGTCATGGTCTATAGGTCATCACACATAACCTTGTATGACTCCAGACAGGAAGCTGTGTTATGTCCCTGTCCGTCTACTGCCAAATGAAGGTGAAAATGTCATAAAACTTATCATACAAACATGAAAATTGTATTACGTAAGGGCTACCGTACACCTACAATTTCTGAAGACACCATATTTGTTTTGGGTTTTTTTTAACATCAGGACAAAGAGTAATTTACACTTAGACTGGTTGAAAAAACAACTACAGGCCTTTTGAATCAAGGATAAAGTAGCTGCACATCTGCAGGTCCTGACAAACACGTAGGTCTGAAAGCAGCCTGGGAAGCCTTGAAGCACATTCCTCACCTCTGGCCCTGGAAAAGTATGGGTGAAGCAACACAGTACTCACAAGTGTGTGAACACTGTGATTATGTGTCACGAAAACCACAAGTCTTGTGTTCAAAATGCTGTCCAGGGGCCCTATTACAGAAACTTACAATCTTAAGTCTTAAGTTTAGATGGAATGAGTCGAAGACATGATTTTTCCCAATTTGGTATCACAGAAACAAATCCTGACTGACTTAAGGAATCCTATCTTATCTTACCTAATCCTCTCTTATCCCAGGTGAGGAAATCCTAAATCCTCAATCCAACATTGCTTATAGACTTTATGTCTGTTACCTAGAAGCTGTCACCATTTTTCTCATCTCGCCAAGCTTAACAATTTTGTAAACGTAGGTTTTCAAATATAGTGAAACATACATTTAAACAAAAAAAAACAAAAACACAATGAACATTTAAAGGCAGGTGAGTTAGAGGTTTTGGTAACATCTGTAGAGAAATCCAAAGAGCTTGTTTTTGGGAAACACTAACTTGGGAGATAAAAGAAGCAGAAAGGGCTAAGAAACCAGACACAGCATTGACTGTATCCGGCATCTATTGTGTAAAAAGAATAAAAGAGCAGCTCTACGGACTGAATAAGTTACAGTAGGTAACACTACCATTAGTTATTGTTCGCTAACACTTACATACTTATGTTTGCAATACCGTTAGCTACTGTCAGCCAATGCTACTGATAGCTACTGTTAGCAAACACTACCACTAGCTAGTTAGTAAAGTAGCCACTACAACAGGTGGAAAAGTGAAAATTAGGACAGATTAATAGTTATCCAAAAGTAGGAGAGTTTATTTAAGATTTTGTCAACTTAGGATGCTTGAGTAATACACTTTTCATATCTTCAGTAGAAATGCAAACTTGGGAGATAAAAGAAAGAGATTGCGCTAAGATAACGGACACAATCTTCACCATATCCGGCGTCCTCTGTGTCAAAGCAATAAAAAAGCAGCCACATGGATTAAATAAGTTACAGTAGTTAACATTAGCTAACACCATCGTTAGCTACCGTTAGTGAACATCATTAGTTACTGTTAGCAAGCACTACCGTTAGCTAGTTAGTAAGTCAGCTGCTAATACAGGCAGAAAAGGGAAAATCAGAACAGTTTAACAGTTATCCTTAAGTTAGGAAAGTTTGTTTAAGATTTTGGGAAGTTAGGATAATTATGTAATCCACATTTATGATTTTCAGTTAGTCTACAAACTTTGAATTAGGAACTTTTCATGGCTTTTGTTCCTAAATCAGGTCCCAATTACCATAGTTATAAGGCAGTTAAGATAGGATCTCTAAGTTAGGACGATTCTGTAACACGGCCCCAGGACCTCATTCCAAACGTAATTAACTCCACATACAGGATATTTTATTTCTGTTCTACATTACTGGATCCTCACCCTCTGCTGTTGGAGGGTCTGCGGACGAGCTGACACCGGTCACATGGGCAGCGACTTTAGGAAGAGGGGTCCCTCGGACCTCAGGGTCCAGGACAGGCAGCACTCCTGTCAGCTTATCTGTGAAAACACACACAGGACGTTTTTAGAGGAAAAAGACATACTTACTCCTATTAGTGGTAACCGATGGTCAATGGGGACATTGTTTTCACCTCTCATCTCGATCCGGAATCTGTCAGCCATCGTCTGAAAGAAAAATAGCGGACAGGCTGCAAGTTTAAGTATCTTCTTGTCTCCTTCAATTATCATGAATTTTCAGTATCATTATATGTAAATTAACAACATTCAGTCATTCACCAGGGACCTTCACACCCACATGAATCCTTCAGTCCACACTGTGGGTTTACAAATATGTCATCCGTTGACTTAAGTATTCCCCTTAGGGTGAGTCAGTGTTATTTAGAAGTGACATGGAGTTGCATCATTTTCCCCATTCCAATCACTAACTGCACGTTAAATCCTAACAAATTGAAAGTGCTGCAATGCTGTGAAAAAGTCCCCACTGGTGTCTTAAATATGATACAAAGAACAACTTAACCCTGAACCTAAAAAATAACTAAGAATTCTATGAAATGGGACCACAAGTTGAAGTATAATAAAATAAATCAAAAACCTTCTCTATGTGGTAGTGGAGCTGTTGCGTGACTTGCCAGCAGGGGTCGCTCTTCTTGTCCTCTGTTGAATCTTCTGATTCAGCTGGGAGATTTGCATTAATCAGACAGGAAACGCTACTCCGGGAGAAACTTTCCTGCATCTGTCAACGGAAAAGAAGTAAAACAAACAATGCAATCAATTTATATTTTACTTATTGATCATATCGCAATCCTCTTTGCAACCAAACATTTTCGGTGAGACGTCACAAGTCTTTTGGCCAATCACGATCAAGATAATAGCATTGATGCTAGTTTTGAGTAGAGCCACAGACAAGAGGTAAATCTTGTTTTCTGACCACGTAACCGGTTTATAGTGGAAAGCATGCTAGCTTGTTAGCACATCAGCTAGCATTAAACTTAAGTGAACTGTGTATTAACTTACAACGTTAACGTTACAGATCAGAATAATTTTGCTGAGTTAAGGCTAACTCCCACTTCATCCGTATGTTATCTGATTTTAATGTCCATTACTGTCATAAGTTACAAGGGAAGTGAAAACGAACACGTAATGAAACAAGACCCTTGGTGTTCTGGTTTAATGAGTGACCGTGTTAACTGGTGACTTAGAAAAATAATGCTGCGTTCCATTTGTACTGGGAAGTCGGGATTTCCGAGTTCCGAGTGGAAATTTAAACTGATCAATTGTTTACCTGTTTTTCTTTTTCTAGGGGAAGGATGCCCCCAGTCCCCCCTACAGGGGTCTGGTTTACCATCATGTCACCTTTTTCACCACGTATGAGTTTGCAGGTCTGCAAGTGTTAGTGACGATACTGAATAAGGTCCCATTCCATTTAATATAGCAGAGCCAGCATGCACAATAGCAGCACTGACTCTGTTTGACCTGAATGGAACTGACATTTAATGAGTAAAATTAGTAACACCTGTGTTTACCCAACTGTTTCATGTAAAATTACTGCTGTGAAAAAGGTCTATTAATTCAGCTCTACTACGTACCACACACACACTGGTAAACAATAAGCTGTGTTTCATAATGTTTTTTTTTTTTTTTTTTGTATAATCTTGCAAAATCTTTTCAGTGAATTATGAAGCATTCTTTCATGTGGTTTCTGGCTCCAACCATATGATCACCATTACACAAAACAAAAACAAAACACACATTTTCAATAAATGTTTTTAACCGTGATTAATAGACCCTGACATGTAATGGTAGGGTAAACACAGGGTTGCGTTCAGTCCTGACAAAATGTAACAAAATGTTTGTTTAAACAGAAACAGTGCTGTGTTGAACACCCTGCTGTGTATGCAATCGCACTGCACCGCTCCGCAACGCCTTTTTAACAAGGCAGTGTTTGCACACACCACGCTGCTGATTGGGCAACACCTGTGGCACGCCACCAAACAAGAGAAAGTGCATCTCACGACCCGTTGCACACCATTGCGAGTAAATGTGCCATTCAGTCTGGAAACCGTAGCAAAACGGTGCGCACTGTTTTCAGATTGAACATTATCAATGATACTAACTTCACCCTTCTTAAGCCCCGCCCCTTTTCACTCTTTGCTCCAATGACAGTCAACTTTCTCTTGTCCTGTTTCCTGTATTTACATATGCTATATGCTAGGCTCATCTATGTTGAAAAGAAAAACCTATTTTGAGAAACGTTGCTGGGGGGACCTGTAAAAGCATCATATATTCACATCTTAAATTAGCTAATGTTAGCAAAACAATGGCTAACTACCTAGCTACATCAATGATAAGCTAGCTAGTTAGCTACCATTTTGCTAACATTAGCTAATTTAAGATGTGTGACCCTATACATGGCTTTTAAAGAAAAAGGAGAAAGCTGGCTGAGGTTCTGCTCAACTGTTATTGGAGCACAGCTCAAAAAAGGGGCGGGGCTTATGAAGGGTCAATTAAGGTTATGTCCCATTCAGGTCAAACAGAGTTGGTGCTGTGAACTGAAAAGGCTCAGCTGTGCTAAATGGAACCAAAACTTAGTATGATTTGTAACTTCTGTGTTTCATATCAATATATCTGCTGTGAAAAAAAAGTCTATTAACCAGAAAAAGAACCAGAACCAGAGTGCAACCTTTTGTAAAAGGAAAAATGTGTGCGAAAACACAATTATAATGAGGTACTCGGCGCAGACCTCAACAAATATCACGATTTTAATAGTTTTTTTAAGTGAACATGAAAATCATGATGCAAAACTGATCATTTCCAATAGCAATTTTAGTCCAAATGATCGCAATATGACTTTTTTTTTTTCTCTTTTACCAAATAGCCCCTGTGTTATTAATCCAAATATACACAGGTAGGAGCCAATAAGGAGCGCATTAATTAAACTCTGAATTGTTCCCAGGTGAGGTGCACTTTCTACTGTGACTCATCCAATCAGAGCTCAGCACCGGATTTGTGCCTGTCATAATATCTACTCAAACCTCTGAAACGTGTTGCTTTAGGGTGTCACAACCCCCCTGAGTCCCAACTAGTGTTATTTCCTGCCATTGTGCTCTGTTATCTACCCTGCCAACTTTCTCTCCCCTCTCATTGTCCTGGCCCTAGAATGGCAGAAAATGTTGTATAACTGGGACTTTTTTATACCTCATATCACCAAATAAACTTATCTAAAATAAGAATACTGCAACATTTAATCATTGAAATACAAGATTATTCAGATTGTTAACAGCTGCTGCTTTATTAGTTGCATATTAATGTCTAAGGCACACTCCTATACTCTTATTAAAAAATGGGTCACTGGTGTGGTATCCCTGTAAAAATCAATGGCAGATCACTGTGAACGCTCCGTGTTAAAAGTTATTTTGTTACCATTAAAATATGGGTCACACCCTCCCTCCCCCCCCCCCCCCCAGTTATCTGGCAGTCAGTTTGATGCCGTCTGTATGTGTTAGATAAAAGATGAACAGCAGCGCATTTCTCACCGTATTCAGCACTTTGTTGAAGTACATAAAACTGACAGCAACCGCGATGGTCTGGAGGAGGATCGCCGCGAGTATGATGAGTCCCAGACACTGGAGAGAAACAGAAATGGCCATATCACAGCGTGAGTCTGGATCCCGAATAAGTTCCGAGGAGCAGGAAAACACTTCCAGCAGGAGAGGGGAGGAGAGAGGACAAGTCAGTTCAGGCTCTGCGGCGTTTCTGCTGCGGAGAGGGGAGAGACAGAGGGACAGGGTGAGGACAGCACAGCAGCAGTTTGAGGGGTAGGTGGAGCAGAGACAGAGAGAGGAGGTTTGGAGGAATACAACAGCCTCAACATGTCACTGTTGGTAGACAGAAATGAGCTGGGAGCTAGATGCTGCACATGCAACTTCGTGACGCCTTCGGGTGCTGTGGGAAATTTGTAAACTTTGAGCTGAGAGCGCTGCACACCCAATGAGGTTAACACTACTAGTGAAGACCACGTGGGTTGCCTGAGTGGGAGCAGTGGTGGACTCAGGAGGGAAGATGCCCCCATGCTTGAATAAAACGCAGCAAAAGTTCATTCCTGATGCTCCTATGGTATTAAAACCTGATAAAGTGCCCTCGACCTTGGCCCAAATATGCAAGAAAATCTGATGCAGCCTCCGTTTCACCATTGATAGATTGCAACTTCACATGCTGGTGCAGCTGCTGCCCTTTTTTATAATTTTCACCCCTGCCCTTCAGATACCCCGAGTCTGCCACTGAACAAGAGTATATTGAAGGACCAGTGTGTAAGATTTAGTGGCATCTTGCGGAGGATTGCAAGTTCAAAACACCTCGTCTTACCCTGTCACCCCTTCCAAGCATGTAGGAGAACTTAGGGTGGCCTCAAGACTGGCAAGAAACTCGAAAGACTGTATTTAGAGCCAGTGTTTGGACTATAATGTGTTTGAATTACAATGATCTAGATACAGTATCCAAAGATGGCGCCCATTCAGTCCAACGAGAGTTTCTCGCTTGGCGCATGAGATGAAAAAGTTTTCTAGCTTCCAGGTTTCTCTCCTGGTTATATGGCTCACTGAATATGCACAATAGTGTTTGCCCCCCTTGCTCCCAACTTTCCACTCAGCCCATAGACTTTACATTATGATGATGTCAGAGATTTTTTAAAATCAAAAATTCACATAGAAAGAGTCATAGCAGACCTTGTTTGCAGTTCGAGGCATCCTGTCAACAATTTTGTAGATGTTTCTTTTATAATGGTGTCTTATGGTGAAAATGCTTTTTGGGCCTGTGGGGAATTTTTTTTGGCACAATACCAAAAGTGGCCACTGGGAAATATTAGAAATGCCATGTCTTGATCATATTATACATTTATGAAGAGGACTCATGCCCTCCTTAGCCCCACCCCTTTTTGTTCTGTGCTCCAATAACAGTTCTAAACTAGCCAGCTAATCTTGCTAGTTATATCTGCTAGCTAATGTCAGCAAAATGCTAGCTAACTAGCCAGATAGCTGATGTACATCAGTTGTTAATTAGCTAGTTAGCTAGGAGTTCTTGCAAACATTAGCTAACTTAAGATGTTACTCAAGTGTTTTTTGGAGCACAGAGCAAAAGGGTCTGTTTGTTCTTTCAGGTGATTTTACACCACTGAAAACAGAACCTGTCAATAGTTAATTATTTTCCATTTCTGCCACATTCTGCCAATGGATCCACTGTAAATCTTAGACAGCGACCTTTAAAAGGCTGTCAGTTCATACAGCATTTGGACCTTTAAATGATTCTCTAAATAGTTCAGATTTGTTATTCAGAATTGCATTACAGCTACAGTATTTAGGACTGGCAGATTATTTTCTTTATGAAAAGCTGAAAAAGTTAATTATATTATTATATTATATTAAATGTTATATAAGCAAGATTTAAAATTTAAAACCAAGCATGTAAAGGAATGCAAATCTAATATCCAATGTTCACACACATTTTTGAGCGATCAGTAATCTTTACACAGATAGAAAAAGTGGATCAGTTTCCTGGTTTTCTCCTGGTTAGAACAGAACTTTGTTTTACTGCTGACATTTCCTGTTTTATATGTGAAGCAGATGCTCATAGAAGGCAGAAATCTCTCTGTATTTCATATTATTTACTCTTTTATGTGGTTCAAAGTAGCTTTGTTCCACTTAAATCCCAATGCCCCGAAATAAACCACAACTTGTAAGTGGCTTAATTTATTTATTCATTCCTGCTGGAAGAACTCCAATGCATCATAAATTGGTTTTATGACTTACAATCTCCAAATTTGCAGCCCCTGAAGGCAGCATAAAATAACTGTGTCGGTCAACTGAGAGAGCATGGAGGCCCCACAAACAACCTCTGGTAAAAAAAAAAAAAAAAAAAAAAATTAAACAAGATATTTGTTTTTTTGTCTGTAATTTAGTCATATTTTCACTCCTTGTTCAACTTTTCATTCATACAGTTCTGCCTGTATAAGTTCTCTTGGTGTTTATCAGTTAAACAGCTGCAGATAAAGTTAATTAATGTTCAATAAATACTGTGTTATAAGTTGCTGTACCTCAAACTTTATTTTCACTCTGCTAACCACTGCTGCCTCACAGCAAGAAGGTCCTGAGTTTTGCAGAGTCCCCCAGCCGGCTGGGACGCTGGGGAGTTTGTGGCTGGGGCAGGACCTTTCTGTGCAGAGTTTGCATGTTCTCCTCATGTTCTCTCCGGGGAATCCAGCTTCCTCCCACAGACCAAAGACATGGATTAAATAGGTTAATTGGTCATTCTAAAAATTGCCTGTAGGTGTGAATGTGAGAGTGAGTGGTTGTCTGTCTCTATGTGTCAGCCCTGCGATGAACTGGCGACTTGTCCAGGGTGTACCCCGCCTCGTGCCCAATGTCAGCTGGGAAAGGCTCCAACCCCCCCATGACCCTTCAAGGATAAGCGGTTATGGAGAATGAATGAATGTCTGTTTTCTTGTACAACCCCAATTCTACAAAAAAAAAAAAAAAAAAGTTTGCATGCTGTGTAAAATGTAGATAAAAACAGAATGCAATGTTTTTGACTTGTATTCAATTGAATACATTTGACAGGTAAACAGCTGGTTGGGGCAGGTTCACCACTTTGTGAAAAAAATGCATTGCCAAATAATAAACCATTTTAAGAGAAACGTTTCCCAACACAAAACTGCAAGGAATTTAGGGATTTCACCATCTACAATCCGTAATATCATTGAATAGTTATAATATAATTAATAGAAAATCCAGATGCAACATCAAGAAATGCTGACGACTTCTCTGGGTCCAAACTCATCTGAGATGGACTGACTCAAAGTGAAAAAGTGTGCTGTGGTCTGACAAGTTCACATTTCAGATTGTTGTTTTTCGGAAATCATGGACGTGTCCTACAAGCTAAAGAGGGGAAGTGTTAGTGCCCATGGCAGCATGGGTAATTGTCACATCTGTGAAGGCCCCATTAATGCTGAGGTACATACAGGTTTTAGAGCAACATATGCTGCCATCCAGGCGACGTCTTTTTCAGAGACGTCCCTGCTTATTTCAGCGAGACAATGCCAAGACACATTCTGCACGTGTAATAAGATTTTGTAGTAAAAGAGTTCAGATACTGGACTGACCTGCCTGCTGTCCAGACCTGTCTCCCCCTGAAAATGTATGGCGCATTATAAAGCGCAAAATATAAACAGAGACCCTGCTGAGAACTTTAAGTCGTATATCAAGCAAGAATGAGAAAGAAGTTCACTTTCAAAATGCTTACTGAGTGTTGTTAACAGAAAAGGTGATGTAACCCAGTGGAACATGTTGCAGGCGTCGAATTCAGAATCAATTTATCAGTAAATATCTTGTCTTTGTACTGTATTCAAATGAATATACGTTGGAAAGGATTTGCAAATCATTGTATTCTGTTTTTATTTACTTTTTACAAGCATCCCAACTCTTTTGGAATCAAGATTGTACCTCTGAATAGCTGCTGCTTGATTAAAAAGATTTTTAAAACATGCTGTGATGTCATGTTATCATGTCGTCATATAACCAAAAGCACGTGAATGAGCGATGAGTTCTCCTAAATCAGAAGTCAGAGCTTGATTGGAGCACATGAAGGCAGCATCACTGCATGGACGTTTCGGAGAGCAAATAATCTGAAAGTGAGATGAAAAAGGGTCTTTTTTCTTCTCTTTCCTGCTATTGTGAGGTGATCTGAGGGAATGCTGGCCGATTAGAGCCAAATGACCCGCCATTGTTAGTGCTTCAGTGTAGCCCTAAGTAGTATTTGTCACAGGGGAGTCATTCAATCTGCAGAACTTAACCTTGGGTGATTCCTGGTGGTTCCTTTACTTTCATTCCTTCACCTCTAACCCTCGCTCCATTGTCAGTGTGAGGAAGTGAATTGGATGTGCATGACCTTCCCATGTAACGTATTTACACGGGCGCGCATGTCTGCTGCTCTAGTGTTCACACAGGTTGGTGGTACTGGGCCAGATTAAGCTGAAAATGTTGGCAGCATAGGAAAGAACAAGAGCTGAGGAAAAGTATTTAGTTTGTTTACTGATTAGAATCTTTAAAATGCGGAAGAGCAAGATAAGAAGTTCCTGTGTTCCCTTAAGTGAGTCAATTCCCAGGCTTGTCAGAGAGGAGAAGGGGAGAAGGTGAATGACTGTCTGGCCTCGGGCAGGGAAGATGACACCCTGAGAGACATACCTGTCCACAGTCTCATGGCAAACACTCGCAGAGAAAGAGAGAGACGTGTGTGTGTGGAATTATTGCAGAAGTTACTGTCATCTAAAGATCCAGTGTGTAAAATTTTCAGGGATTTATTGGCAGAATATGACAGAAATGGAACATAATAATCAGAAGTATGTTTTTCATTCACCTGAAAATAAGAATTGTGTTTTTGTAACATTAGAATGAGCCCTTTATATCTAAATAAACTTTGCCAACATTGCTTGTACAGATGATTGTACAGATGAAAGTTACATACAGGTTTTGGAGCAACATATGCTGCCATCTAGATGACATCTTTTTCAGAGACAATTCTGCTTATTTCAGCAAGATAATGCAAAGACACTTTCTGCACGTGTTACAGCAACATGGGTTCATGGTAAAAGAGTTCAGGTACTGGACTGGCCTGCCTGCAGTCCAGACCTGTCTCCTATTGAAAATGTGTGGTGCATTATGAAGTGCAAAATATGACGATGGAGAACCTGGACTGTTGAGCACTTGAAGTTGTATATCAAGGAAAATAGGAAAGAATTTCAGTTTCAGAATGTCAGCATCCATAGTCCTAACTTCCCAAACCTTTGCTTTTTGTTGTGAAAAGAAAAGGTGATGCATCACAGCGGTAAACATGCCCCTGTTGCGGGGCTGGAATGGCGGACTCCGCCACTAAACCACTTTGCATAAAGACGGAAAACAGGGGAAACAGTTAGTACTTTGTCTAAAGGTAAGAAAATTGGCCAAGAGCTCACTAATAAACAAATTATATCATGTTTGTCTAAGTTTAAAGTTTAAAGTTGTGGTTTTATGGGGCGTTATGTGTCAAACATATATTTCTGTTATATTCTTAATTTTCTAATTTTCTATATCTATTTTGGGGAGGAATGTAAAACTGAGGGTAATATCAATACAGAAACAGTGACATTAGATTACATGCATTCATCGTTTCCTGTTTGTCCCTTCTGCGAGTGAATGGCGGACTCCGCCACTAACCATGAAAAAGAACAATGTGAAAAATTAACTACAAAACCTAAAAACGCTGAATACCTATTGCTGCAAAAATGCAGACCCCAAAAAGGATAAAAAAAACAGGATCTTATTTCATGAAAATCTAACTCGCATTAACTTTAAAACCCTAAGACATCAGCATCATTAAAAACGTCTGTTTTTTCGGAGAGGAACACACAGAATGGTGAAATTGTTAGACTCAGTGACTCAGCGCAAACTATTTTCCAAACCCTAAATCTGAAATCAGTTACAAGATGAATTGGAAACAGAAAAGCAGGAGCGTTGAAGCTTCTCTGGAAATTAAAACAGTTTTTCCCCTGAAGTGAACAGCCTGAATAATACCCAGAAGACATATAATGGATTTGAAGCAGGGTTGTTGCTCCATCCACCCTCCTCTATGCTCCACTCCCCTCATCCCTCCCCTGAGGCTTCTCCTCCCAGCGTTTGTCTCGGCGAAGTCATGGAATCTCCCTAAATTCCCGTCTGAGCACTACAGCTGCTCATTGTCTCAGTTTTAAAACAAAGAATGGTGCTGAAAAATGCTACAGCAGCACAATGCATGAAGCACAACGCTTGCCAATTACTTAGTTGGCGTGTCAGCAGAAGGGTGGTTCCCTGATAGGAAACTACTGTATGTGAATATGGAACCATAGAGACAGAGCCAATACACACAGGTCAGTATTTATAGAACACTTCATTTCCATCATCTTTAATCTTCTTTAATGTTGTTCAACCTCGTAAATTGGCTAAAAGATGATGAAAATCTAAAAGTAATGTTTGATTTTAAATTTAAAAATCAAGTTAGGATCAGGATTATATTTAGGCATCAAGTTTTGACGATTATCATCGAGTTTAATATTGAATTTAGGTGTGACAAAAGAATGTGTTCACATCTTCAAAAATAAATTACAGAGTTAACGTAATTTAACAAGTAAACGTGCATGCAGACAAATTGTAGCACTTTTTTTTTGAAGGGGTGTGCAGAAGGCTATCATTACACCGTCATAACTATGTCATGACACCTGTCATGAACACAAAGAAGTTTTTAGGAATGTTTGACTGTTGTCAATAAGTGTTATTCAGTGACTCGTGTCTTTTTAATGCAACGCTGACATTGTTTGAGATGTCTTTGTTATGACACTAATCAAGCCTGTAATGTCTTTGTTATGACCACTTGACATTAATTAAGCCAATAATGTCTTTGTTATGACAACTGACATTAACCAAGCCAATATGTCTTTGTTATGACCACTTGACATTCTCAAGCTTAAAGAAACTGTTTAGCTCTGTTTTAACATGACATTAGACTGTCATATTTGGTTACTTTTAACACTGGCTGTCATGAGACCATTATAAATGCGTCATAAATATTTTCCTTGCGTGGTACATTTTTTAGTTGTCATAAAGATGTCAATAAGTTTTATTACTCATAACTGTCATGATTCATAATTTATTGGACTTCAACTAAAGTGGTACCATTTGGACTTGTCATAAAAAGGTTATAAGGCCAGTTTGCTGACAGTATCAAGGTGACTTAGCTTACAGAGTTAGAGAGCTAGTTAGCTATGTTAGCTGTGGAGCTAGCACCCTAATTAGCTGCCAGGAGCCAAACCCAGAAAGAAAACCACCTCGGTAATGTATCCACTGTCATTAAAATGGCCACAGTCAGTCAAAAGGGATTTGACAATGTCATAAAACTTAATGACCTCAAGTCCAAAATGTGCCACTTTGCTTGAGGTTAAGGAAAATGTTTATGACACACTTATAACTGTTTTGACAGCCAGTGTCAAAACCAACCGCATACGACAGCTTGATGTAATGTTAAAACATAAAGCTAAACAGTTTGTCATGACAAAGACATCGACAGGCTATGTTGTCTTGATTAATGTCAAGTTGTCATAAAGACATTTTTGTCTTGGTTAATGTCAAGTTCTCGTAAGAAAGACATTGACTGGTCATAACAAAGACATTATTGACTAGATTAACGTCAAATTGTCATGACAACAACATCGAAAACATTGTTAACTTTGCATTAAAAATGACAAAGTGGCCGAATGACACTTGATGACAACAGTCATAAACACTCATAAAGACTCTTATATGTTCATGACAGGTGTCATAACATGTGTATGACAGTCTTATGCACACCCCTTCAAATTAAGGGTTACCCAAATGGCCCTTGTGAGCGTTTTATAATTGCATCATTATTACCGGTGCATTCATGTTTAACTACTAAATATGTGTCAGACGAATCTCATAGAAACTTCATGTTGCTCTCAGTCCACTAGAGGGAGCTGTTGCACTGATTATTGGTGCTGCTGGATGTGGCGCCCTGCAGAGATGTACTGTCAAACAAAAGCATGTCCCATCATGAAAATTACTGAAGGTTGGTGCAGATGTTAGAGCCTTGAGGGTTTATGCATTCTCTAGTAATAGCAATGTGCAGTACACATGCAACATGAATTATCACCTCAGTATTTGTGTCATCAAAACCACACAGTTATATGTGCTTCTGGTATATTAAAATCAAATTTTTATGAATGTGTGTGTTTAACTTAGACCTGAGGGGAACTTGGCTGCTTAATATATCTGTGGTTACAACTTTCTCAAACAATAAACTACCTTTTTAAAGCTGTAACATATCCACATATCCAGTTAATTTTAGTTTAATGTGGTAATTTGTCATGTATTTATACATATACCTCCAAAATTGAAGCAGCTAAAGGTAGCATATTCTAAGGATGATGCATTTAATGAATGCATGGAGGCCTTGGAAACAATCAGCAGTCAAAAGTGGTGTGTTTAAGTAAGACATTTGGAGTTTTGTGTTTTATTTCAGTATATTTTAACCCAGTACAAACTTATAGTAGAATTTTCAGAAAATTAAAGGTGAGGTAGGCAGTTTATTCTTGGTGCAGTTGGGCAGAGGTTTCATAACGACCTTTTGAGCATGATGTAAATCAAGTGGTCTGAGAGAAAACTAGATATTTTCTCCTCCTCTGTGTTCTGTTTTCAGGCTTTAGAAAATCTAGCCTGTGGACTCCTTTTTACTCAGCATATAATAAATTTAAATACATCTCCTGGTGACTCACTGCGGGTCAATGTTACTCATCATATTAAATTTATAGTTTTTCTACTTTTACAAGGCCCATATTGCCACTACATGTGCACTTGATTATGCAACAAGCCAGCAACATGTCAGGTACTCCAGTCAACGTGAACACGACTTCAGTTACACACAACCTCCAGGCACAGTGAAGATGCAGCACTGACAGTTTTACTATGAGGGTTGTTTAAAGGCAGTTGGGGAAAAATGAATTTCACTTGAGCAAAAGCAGGTTCGCCGAAAAAGAAAACGCAAAAATAAAATGCGCAGCTAGTTACAAAATAACATTCAGTGGTGCATGACAGTGTCTAGAAGAGGATTTTGTTTTTAAAGTAGCAAATAAACAGAACAATTTGAGCTTCATGAGTGTGACCTCATGTTTTTTTTTTTTTTATTTGCGATCCTTCATCATGTTCTTCATAAATCACAACAATGGGCAGAGCAGACGCACAGAGGAAATTTGCATCCCATGTGAAATGCTTAACAGACGTGAAAATTACATTTATAAGTGAAATGACATTATTTGAAGCCCTTGCAAATTCATCTTAGAAGCAGGTGTTTGCATCTCAGATGTCCAGTGTGGTTCTGTACATGTAGACATGTGACAAAGACTTGAAAACAGACAACTCTATAGCTACTGTAGTGCTGATCCAGCAGATCAGACAGTGAGGAGATTGATAGACTGCTAATTTTGACAAGTGCAACATTGTTCAG
Organism: Lutjanus argentimaculatus; assembly: GCA_034769285.1. Classification (NCBI taxonomy): domain Eukaryota; kingdom Metazoa; phylum Chordata; class Actinopteri; order Lutjaniformes; family Lutjanidae; genus Lutjanus; species Lutjanus argentimaculatus. The sequence goes on from JAWZSL010000003.1 coordinate 17,469,115, forward strand.
ATACATTAAATGAACTGGAAGACGTAGAACGCAACGTGACAAATAAATGGAATGAAACTTAAAAGTAAATAGTGCATTTTGTTGATTGTCAAGTGCAAACATAAGCTGTCAGGGAAGACATCACCTTCTTGTAGTGCAGGGAACACAACATGGATGTTTACTACAGCTGGCAGAGCTACAAAACACACAAGTTCAATACTGTGCACAAGAAAGGTAATGAATTCCCCCATTAAAACAAAAAAACAAAAAACAAAGCAGCGTTTCTTCATTTTTTGTGTGTGTTGTTATCTGTCCCATGTTTCATGTGAACCTTCTTTCTTACAATGAGAGTCTACAGCCATGGATGAGAGCAACCATACGTCACTTCCCTCCATCACGCTGCATTTTGGATGAAAACAAGCGCTGTTGAAGTGCCAGCACCAAACAGAGAGGACCAGTGCTATTCATATACACTTAATGTTGGTAATGTAAACTACTACACTACTAAAAGAGCAATACAGTGTCTTAAAAAGTGTCAGACACCAGAAATACATCACCTGGAGATTCAATAAAGTACTTGTGTATGTCAGGATGTATCACCTCCGACCATTTGGTGGAGTCGTTCTTCCACTTTGATGGAGGCAGACACTCTCCAACTCTTATTTCTTTAATTTCTTCTATGTAATGGCGCTGATCATTGATTGGCAAAGACATGATTGTTCACCTGACTGGACAGAGAATTTGGGCTCCTACTAACTTAAAAGTGATTCTTATTTTATGCGTTTAAACTGGCAAAGACCTCAGACTCTGTATTGACCGCCAGTCAAACTACAGTGATCGTTTTCACCCAAAAAGGGGCAGAAGCCTGACACAGGAGCAAAGTACTCAGATGGGTTGCTCTCATCTATGCTAGCAGCTCTGTGAGGCTGTACTCAGGCACAGTGGTGCTTTGCACTCAATGCTAACAGCATGCTAACATGCACTAAAATGCTGATGCTAAGCAGATGTTTATTTTCTGTGCATTCCGATACTCATACTACTGGTTTTAGAATGCCAGATTGATTATGTCCCAATACATAGTAGTTCAAATGCAGTAAAATACTAAAAATATCAGGTCGTCCGACTGCATCCAACTGGATTTTGCAGGATGCAAGCTAGCATGCTTGCGGAAATTACATAACATCACCTGAGCCACCCAGAGAGCACATGACAGTTTGACTCCACCGCTCCAAATCGCATACTTTTTCCTTTCACTACGGACTGCAATAGATGTACTATGTAAAGGCAGCTGCAGTACATACTTAAAGTAAAAAGAAGAAGTATGCGATTTGCAAAACAGCAAATGTTAGTGTTAGTGTGTTAGCATGCTAACATTTGATAATTAGCACAGCTAACAAGCACTGCTGTGACTGATGGGGGTGTTATTAGTTTTATTTGGTATTTGGTTATGGAATTAATCAATATTTTGATCTGATTATAGCTCTGGGTGAAAAGGTAAGGGATTACCATAGTGATACATGAGGGGGCATGAGTGTGCGTGCCATATTTCATGTCAATCCATCTGACAGCTGTTGTGATATTTCACTCAAAACCACATAAGTCAACCTCATGGTGGTGCAGGAGGAAACATCAAAAGGAAAACCAGTCATTAGGATTTATCCTCTGGTCAACACGACCACGTGTACAAGATTTCACGGCAATCAAGCCAACGGCTCTTGAGCTATTTCAGCCAACAGACTGACATTGCCAATAAAAACAGTGAAATACTGAACACTGTTGAAATGGCCTGGATTGCATCAAACCTTGTTTCATAATCTTTCTGACAAGACAGAACTTGCTGGATCACTTAATTTCAGAAGCTCTGAGAGGCAAGTGAGAAAAAAATTCAGTCCGTAATGATGAAAGTAGAAAACCAATTACGACCCGTTTGACATGGGGGGATGTAACTAAGTACAAATACTTAGTTACTGTACCCAAGTAGATTTTTCAGGTATCTGGATTTTGCTCAAGTATTTTCACTCCCTAAATTTTAACTTAAATATCTGAACCTTCTGCTCCTTACATTTTCAAAACAGGCTTGTTACTTCAGTTTCGATGCATTTGAGGGTAATTATTGATTATCTTTATTTTGCATCACTATTCGTCTCCTCCCCCAAAATCAAGACTGAAACCTTAATGGATGGAACAATAACACATAGGAACACAATTCTTTGGTGTATCCATCAGTGCATATCACGCACAACAGACAAAACAAGATGGAAATGACGTAAAAGACATAACAAGATGAAAACGATGCAACAAGATGGAACAGACGGAGGGAAATTTGACCCTGGAGAAAAGGTGAGGTTTAGTTAACTTTACACAAAAACAGTTGGTAGAAATGTCCTTTAGAGGACCACTTTTCAATTTTATACTTTAAGTACATTTCAGAGCCTGTACTTTTTCACTTTTTCTTGAGTAAAGAAATTGAATCAGTACTTCTACTTTTACCAGAGCTGGGGGTTTTTTGTTTTACACAATCTGTACTTCTTCTTGGGTAAAGAATCTGTGTACTTTTGCCACCTCTGGTGACTCATACTGATGTGTGATATGTTCTGATGTGGTTTCCTCCCAGTGGAAGCAGCTGATTAATTTGTGCATTAGTGGAAAACTTTTGGATGTGATGTCAAGGTTTTTTTTTTAATGCATATATTAGGTGTTTTTGTTCGCTGGTTGTTTGCCCTTCTCATGTAAACTTCACATGTACTGAGGTGGTGTGTGTGTGTGTGTGTATCTGCAGGTACATGAGGGCCCTGAGCTTTGATCTTCAACTATCATACAAAGAGCAGATGTACAAGCCCTTAGCGAGTTCATAAAGCAAGGGCTAGTGCATTTGATCAGTGGAACACACACACACACATGCAGGCACCCATACACTTTGACTCACTTGCACACACACGTACACACTCTTACAAGTTGTTCTTGAGCCAGTTCAGGTAACCCCTGAGTACTTTCTTCCCTATTTCGAATTCGAAAGGCCAAGCAATTAAGCTGAAACATCCATGGAAGCCGCCTTCATAGTGGTCGCTGGTAAACCGTGACGCCTGCGTCCTGCAAGCGTCGTGCATACATCAGGCCATCATCCCTTAACACGTCATTCTCGCATGTCAGGATGTAAGCTCGGGGGCATTTGGCCAAGACCTCTGGCCCTGCCAACAGCGTTGCCGCTCTCACGTCCAGCAGCCCGGAAGCTCCTTCGCTGCCCCCTGTGAAGTTTTCTCCACAATCAGAGGCTTGTAAGCTCTTCTTGTGTTTTGGTGGGAGCAGACAGACCAGTCTACCCTCGCCCTCAGCTCTGGGTGATGTTTGGGTGCTGTAAGGAGCTGTGGTTGTTCGCCAGAACCTGGGACAGCATGAGAGGTCAGCGCTGAGGTACTGCAGCCAGAAGCGGGCCATGAGGGCCGTAGAGGAGGGGCACATGTTGATTCTGCAAGTAGGAGGGTGTGTTGAAGTCCAGAGCCTGGAGCACGGGGTAGATCAACGCCTGGATACTGAATTTCACACTCACGGTGTCGTCCAGTGAAATCTGGGAAAATATAAAAAGAAATAAGGCCTTAAAGAGATAGTTCAGAATATTTTAAATGGGGCTGTATGAGGTACTTATCAGTAGTCAGTGAGAGGAGCAGAGAGGAGTATCAGCATGGAAGCTAAGCAAAGAATGGTAAAAAGGTGTGCGGTTATTTAGAATATTTTCACTGTTTTACTTCAGACAGCCTTTTCTGACAAGAAATCACTGTTATATGAGTCAAAAATCATTCTCTCCTAACCAAAAAAACAGTATTTGGCTTATGTAACAGCACTTTTATATAAATATAAATATAAATAAACACTATACAATAAACACTCTAGAGTTGGAGTTCAGTGACTGCCTGTCTTACTGCCTGCCAGACTCCATTAAAATATTGTTCAATTTAACTGTCATAAACATCTACTCCTTGTAAAAGATTATTAATGATTTCTTATGACTCATAAACACACTTAACGTAAAATGGGCAAACAAAAAACAGTTATTCCGGCCTCTGTGTACCTCTTGAGCGACTGCAGCAGCCAGGTTTCCTCCAGCGCTGTCGCCTGCCACAGCCACACGCTCGGGGTCGATTGCATACTTGGTCAGAACCTCTGGGGACAAGAAGTGTTTGGCAGCAGCGAGACAGTCTAAATACGGCACTGGGAAGTGCACCTCTGGATACAGACGATACCTACACAGACAAACGGTTGCATACAATATCTTAGCGGAGGTTTAGAAAACTTTGAAGCTTGTGATTGTAAGAACTCACCACTCACTCCGCCAATTTCACACATGAAGATCAGAAACAGAAACAGGGAGCTTTTAAAGGTATTTTGAAAGTAGGGATGTATGAAGTAGTCAGTGTGTTACCTACAGTAGTGGTAGAGCCTGCATACCTCTGTTTTAGAGAAGCAGAACGAGGCACCAGAAAGGAAGCTAAGTAATGAACCGCGGTGGACAGGGTCGACAACAAAAGGTATTTTAGCCACCTTAAAAAGGCCGACCTAAAAAACAATCAGTATCAGTTTAAATGTACGTTAATACTCTGCCATCAGACAGTCTTTTCAGATGGGAAACCCCTGTTATATAAGCCATATATTGCTCTCTGCACCGCACTCTGGTTTGGCTGGAAAAGGCTGTCTGACGGCAAAGTAAAGCTGTGAAAATATTCTAAATATGGCGTACACTTAAACTGATACTGATTATTTACGGCACTAAAATATGTTTTGCTGCTGACCCTGTCCTCTAGTATGTTGCTCAGCTTCCTACACCAGAACTCCTGCTGCTACTGGATCTAATACACTGACTACGGACAAGAACCTCATACAACCAGACTTCAAATCATCCACATTGTCCCTTTAAGGTATCAGCAGTTGCTCTCTGTGTCTATGAGCATAAACATGTTGAAACAGTAACTTAGTGTTGCAGGAGGAGAAGCACTTACTCAACAGAGGCCACAACAGTGTTGAGCTCATCAGACACCATCCGGTTGATCTTATCATACGTCCCCTTTTCTGAGAAGGTGAGATGGAGGAAAAGTTAAGCAACAAAAGATTTTTGTTTGTTGCTGAATTCTCCATTTATTTGCTACACAAGTTGCTACACAAACTCCTCTTGTGAAATCTGGACAAATCATTCCCCTTAAACGCAAAAAAATGTAACATATCACATGAATAAAACAAATGAAAAAACAATGTAGTCATAATTTAGTCATGTTCAAAGACTTCCTTTCTCACTCTCTGACATATCCAATGTTTCCCGTGTTTTCTGGGAAGTTATAGCATCTAGCAGCTAGTAGGAAATGTACTGTTACCTTGAACAAATTGAGGCTTTCTCTGTGTGACCATTGTTAAAAACATTTGCGATAATTTAAGTACACAACTCAACAAAATACAGGACATTAGTCAAGCGTTTTTAGACATTTCACTGTGGAAATGTTACATTTTATAGCATTAAACTACAAAATAAACAACAAATTTTGATGATTTATTGCATTTTTCTGACCTAAAAGTCCAGTGTGTAAGATTTAGGGGATCTATTTGGCAGAATATGGCAGAAATAATACATAATATTTATGTTTTCATTAGTGCATAACCTTGGTTTTGTTACCGTAGAATCAGCCATCTATATCTACAGATGGTGTAGGTCCTCTTCCATGGAGGTCGCCATGTTTCTACAGTAGACCAAACATTGGCCCTAGATACGTCCTTCTGCATTTTTGTGAGTTTCACGGCCACTTTAGGTTCTCCTACATACTTGGAAAGGGAGGGTGAGGCAAGCTCACCACTAGATGTCACTAAATCCTACACACTGGTCCTGTCATTTCCTCTAATTCTACTTAAAGACAGCACGAATGTCCGTACTCACTGGTAGTCCCGAGGGCCCAGCCTCCTCCGTGGAAAAACAACAAGCCCCTCCTCAGATGGCCCTCCCCTCCGGCCGGGGGCTCGTAAAGACGGACCTGGATGCCGTCGAAGGTGATGTCGCTGACTTTCACTCCGGGCGTGACCCCTCCGCTGGACTCGGAGCTGAACATCCCCTTCATCATGATCTCAAAGCCCTCGGCGGACTGCCTGATCGACTTGACGTCATGGTCAAGGCCCAGCCAAGCCTTCAGAGCGGCCTGAGGGACAGAGGAGGGACGGGAGAGTAAATAAAACTCCACCTAGAGACGTGGAATCTGGGTGACATAAATCTGCTGAGAAATATTTCTTCTAACATACCTAAAACTTATTTAATAGCTATAACTAACCTCTAAACCTGATAAAGAGAGCTTAATGTAGTTTTATTATTTTTATACATTTAATTGTTTATTTTGGTCATTAGTTTTACCTGTAATTTAAACAACATTAAATGGTCAGTAAATTACTTCACAATGAAGGTGTTTTATGTACCAGTAACACCAGCGACTGATATTTATTATAATTAAAAAATAGCTATTAATCAGTCTCTAATCAGTCTGCAGCCTAAAATACCTGATTTCACAGCAACTTTTCTGAAAAATTGTGACACAAGTTGCAATGTTTTTAGCATTTTTTTTGCAATGAAATTGCAGAAACAAGTGAGTGATCGGAAAAAAAGAATTCACAGGGATTGATTGGATTTTACCGATGGCAACATAGCAACTTCCTGGAGGGACTGATTTATATACAGTTCCAATCGTCTATTTAATGTATGTAATGTTAATGCAAATGTGAATGAGATTTAATTAATCTAAAAAAAATTTAAATAAAAAGTATATGGCCCCACTTCCATGCATGATCAAAGTGACAAGATAATTCCTTGGACTTGGTATTTTAAATAAATTACTAAAATTGAATATTAGATTAATAAACTTTGTTTTATCATTGCAAGGACAGCCTTTATTTATTGAAAATGTATAATTAATGTGATTAGAGGATTTTGGTAACTGAAAGAGTTTGTGACAGAACTTCCACCTTTCTACAGAATGACCTGTTTAGGCGAAAGAGTGAAAACAGCAGGTAGGAGAAATGAATTTAGAAAAAGACAAAATGTAATCATCTCTTGGCACAAACTTGAGACAGAACTGTCTCACCCAGTCACCTCCGTCCTCCTGCAATGTCTCTGTCTGTTGTGTCTCCGAGTGTCTGCCCTCCTCCCCACAAACATCTCAGACTGTCTCAACAGCCGGGTTCGTTCGAGGACAGCAGACACAGCTGCTTGGCACAGTGTGGGCGCAGAATCAACCAGATACACTGAGACAGGTTGGCCTCTTCATAATAATATTAGTTTTTATCATTTCCTTCAGCTGAAAATGTTTAAAAACCTGGCAACATATTTGAGTTTTCAGTTCTGGATGCACCACTGCAGCCTTTTCTCTCCCAAAACCAATTACAATTCCTAAACTCAGAGCATCTCCTGATAATGATCCAACATCAGTGCCCTTTCCTAAATTTAATCCTGTATATATCACTGTAAGTAAATAATTCAAATCATTTTTATGGCTTCACCTATCACGTGTTGCATTGTTCCTCCTCCGTCACACTCAGGTTGAAGCTCAAATGTCATACTGCTTTTTCCGGTTGCAGTTTATCTACATAAAGAACTACAAACTGTTATAAATGTCAACGCTTCCTAATAGATCAGCAACTGAAAAGACGATGGGTAGTGAAAATCTGGAGGGAGGAAAACTGCTGCTGTGTGAATATTGCGTGAAATTAATTGCAACTGACACACAATACAATTAATGTAATAATTTCAAATTCTGTTTACAGGTCTTGGGGAATACGACTGTATGTGTAAATAAACTTGTATAGAGCCTTTTGCGGCTCCAGAGGGATGAACTGCCTCAAGTGATCTCACTTGAGTCAGTGTGGGTCGGGCCTGAAGACTACTAAGAGTATAAAAAATTTTAAAAATAAAATAAAATTCTCAGCTTGCAGGTAGTGCTGCAAGTCTACGTTAGCAGCTAGCAGCATAAGATACCCTGATCTCAGACTGAAATGTCGGTGGTTGCGTTGCATTGTGGGTAATGTAGGCACCAAGGATGATATCTCTGGTTCTACTGCATCAGTTCTGATCATTTTCCTTTTCAACCGTCCATCGTGAGTCCGACAGTGTGAGGCACTGTGCATCTTTTTTTTTTTAATAAAGTCAGAATCTGCCCCAGGTGAGATCAGTTTATCTCATCTCTGGATGTATTTTAGTAAACTGACTTAGCCAACTGCACTCGGGATGAAATATTTTTTTAAAGAAATATTTCATTCAAGTGCAATCAGCATTTTAAACCAAAAAACTGGGCAACATAAATCTTGCTTCACAGTATTTTATCTTATGTTTTAATGTTGTTTTTATTTAGTTTATATGAATATGGTTTGATTTGATTTACATTATTGTGTAATGCACTAATAATTTGCTCAGACCAAACGTGCTTACCAGACACACATTACTTAGCAAAATACACCAGAAACCAAAATGCAACATAAACTACAAATAAAACTAAACAACTAAAACATCCTGATATTTTCCCACATTTAAGAATGAAACGTAGATAACTCGTAAGCCTTCAAATATAACAGACATGTTATATGCCAGTCTGGTAGCAGGACTTAATTTAATCTCATCTAAATTTCATTTCATGTTTGGAAAAGAAAGATACAATAAAATATGAAGCACCATTGTCATATTATTTGCTTTGAAGCGAAACTAAACTTCAGAAGTAAAACATTAATCTGAAAACTCTGCCAGTCTCAGTCAGTGTGGCAATACAGACTTCATTACTCTTCACCTCGTTTTCAAATGTAGAACAAAGTTGAGGATGAATAGCAGATTGTCCTCACACAGGCCCAGAATAAACTCCCTGTTGGCTTCTCTGCAACACCATGACAGAGAGTGTGACCGTGACATAAATCAAACTGTTACTGTGGTGAAAAAGCTCTTTCACGAAGTTTGTATGTTTCACTCTGCTGTAACTAATGAGCCTTAATGGATAAAAGCATGAAGGACATTCTAGTAAAGTGATGCACTGTAGACTACAGATAAAACCATAACAGTATGTGATGTTGAGGGTATGCTGTGCCTCAGATTTTTATTTTTATGGCTTTTTTATGGTCATTTTATGTACATGAAATGAAACATAACATCTGTTCAGATAATACTTCAAATAAACACGCTGATGCAATAACTAACCCAGTGAACTTCATCAATAAAGACACTAAAGTTGGCCAGCTCACTGTTAAATTATCATACAGGACTTAAGTTGAATCAACTCATTTTTATTAATTAACATAATGTAAATATACGGTTTTTAACATTTATTTTCAGGGCACTTAAGAACTTATAAACATGAGTTCTTCTAACTTAAAATCTTTTGAAGTGATGAGCTGAATTTTGTTTGTAATGTTCATCAGTGTGACTGATGAGTTGTTGGTTCAACTTGATATCTTGAGCTTATTGAATCACACTGTAAAAAAAAAAAAAAGTTAGAAAATTCAAAAATTTAAAGCAGTTTACTGCCACAGATTTTTGAGTCTTGAGCCCAACTCATATTTTTATGTTTTGAAATAAACTTAAAAAGCTTTGCCAACTTTTAATCTTTCTTCATTTGTTAAACTTGAAACTTTGAGTTTTAGGAACTCAAAAAAAAAAATTGCATTTAACAAATGGGTGAACCTTATTTGTCATTATTTGGGTGCCTGAAAATTAAATGGTTTTAAATGAAAATGTTATAAAATATACCATTTTTTCACATAAATGAATTTACTCAACAACTTCCAAAATACAATTTTTGGGAGAAAAAAGAAAAGTAAATTATCTCAACAAAAGATAAGAAAGAAAAATTTCTCAGAACTTCAGAGTATGTGTTGGACTCAAAATTCAAAAATCTATTACATTAAGTTACTCAACTTTTTTGTTTTTACAGTGCATATTTTCTCAACTACAACTGAATTTAAAAAGTTTTGGGAACTTATCATTCCTTGATTGAGATAATTTACCTTTCTTTGTTAGATAAACTGGAATATTTGGGCTTTCAGAAACTCCAAAAAAGTCAGAAGAAGTAAGCAGTCAGTGTTTTCTCTTAGTTTTCGTTTTTACAGTGCTTACTTTTTCAGTACAACTGAATTAATTTAAAGTTAATTTGACACTAAAAGTTAATTTGTTCTAAGTCATTACACAATTACCTCAACCTTTCAAATTCAGTCATGGAAGCAAGTTTTTAGGCTAAAACAAACTTTTTTTTTTTTTTTTTTTTTTTTTAAACAGAGCATGGCTTGAGTAGGGTTAAAGTCCGTGTCTGTGGGGGCTAGGTGTGTTCCTGTCTTGTAGGTTAAGAGGCGTGGCTTCTACCAACATTACTATCACAGTGACTGTTTCAAAGACCCCATGCACGCTACTTCGCCTATTTTTTTTGGAATTTGGAAAACCACAGCAATCAATAATATCACTAATAATACTATTTTGTGCAGATTAGATCATAATCAGCTGAAGTTGCACACCTGCTGCAGCCTGTCCTCTCTCACTGTACCACAGCAGCACATGTAGTTACCAGGATGTATTTGTTTATTTATTTATTCCCAAATGAAAACATGTTTTCTCTCACCAGGTGCCTCGTTGTCCGGAATCCAGCATCCAGTATCATCAGCTTCCATTGCTCCTCTATGGTGTCAGGCAGCGGGATGTAAACATAATAAGCTAAAGCCACAGTTAATAACACTGTAACAACAACTGGCAGCAGCCTCATCTTGGATCTGGCAGCTTAAGTGTCTCTGCAGAGACAGGACAGAGGACAGAGGACAGTGGACAGAGAACAGGGGATCTGGACTGACTGTAGCAGCAGCTGTAACTCTCTGATTTGTCAATGGAGGGACTGGGAGGTCCTGTCAGGTTCCACATTCGAGATTTACTCTGTAGGACCGATAAACACCAAAGTAAAGACTTCCGTTTTAGAACTTCAAAATAAAACCTGTATTGATCCCTTTTGCTCTGAGCCTGTTCTCTGGAAAACTAAACTGATTGGTTTATTAAACCGAATCGCTCAGTATCTGGACTAAATTGATTCAGATTCTGACCTATTAAAATAAATATGTTGTCATCATTGAAGCATTGTGCAGTCAATAAATATTGTTTCAAAATCTTTTAATTTAAATTATTAATGGAATATAAGACACCTGTGGGTACATTTATCCATTTAAAAAAAAATGTTATAAAAGTATATTTTAGAGACCGTAATACAGAAACTTGTAGAGGACACAGCCATAAAATACAAATTGTTCAAACAGATGGAAAATAGAAATAAAAAAAATAGAATATTGTGTATTTATATTAAAGAAAATAGAAAAATAATCCCTATAATCCCTAAGATAAAAATATAAAAATAGAAACAGTTTTACAATTTTACTAGAATATTTTTAGAGATGAAAAAAAAAAAAAAAATGAAATGATTTATAAACCAACCAAAGGAGGGCTTAGGTTACTATTTCTCCATTTGGTACAATGAATATATAATAATATAATATCTACCCATAGGAAGCCCCATGTTTTCCATCTGCCTTTTAATTTAATTTAATTTAATTCAATTTCATTTATTTAAATTTTTACTTATTTTTCTTTTTTTAACTTCTAGACTTTACTGTAACTTAAAAAAAAATAAAATAATAAATAAAATGGTGTGGGTGTCAGCTTTTTCAGTCCGAAAGAGACGCTTTTGTCCATGCTTTTATTTTGAAGGCGGCATGACAACAACAAATGGGCGTCTGGGAAATGAGTTCTTTTGTGTGAGCTGCGAGTGTGTACAACGTTGTATTACATAAATGTGACCACGGAGAGGCACAATAGAGCTGCAGATTCGTGCCAGGTGTCCATACATCAAATCTTTTTGTGTCCATAGCTTTGTCAGACAGTGAAAAGATAGTAATTACTAGAATAAGAGAGTTGGATAGAAGAACTTAAGTAATGGGTTTTGAAAATGCAGAATTTAATCTTTATTTTTTTTCTTTGCATGTTTACAGTTTAGGGCCTAATTTAAGGTTGACCAAACCACTTTTTACAGCAGCCATATTGATATGAAACAGCGGTGTAAACACAGGTGTTACCAATGATGCTAATTAACATCTTTCCAGTGAGTCAACATGCACAACAGCAGCAGCCTGACTCTGTTTAACCTGAGCAGAACAGAACCTTAATCAGCATCACTGGTAACACCTGTGTTTACACCACCATTTCATCTCAATATTGCTGCTGTGAAAAGGTCAATTAGATGCAATATTATCCCCGTGTTCAGAGAGTACAGTCTGGTGTGCAAGTGTAACAAAGACAGGTGAACACATAAATTCTTGACTTGCAGGATGAGTAGATTTAATATTGCATGAAAGTCAAGGTGCAAATATGCCAGTGAGAAAACTGGTGTGAAAATGAAAAAACTCTTCCTCTTCTGCAACAACTGCTTTTAAGCAAGGCGCTTATTACAACTCTTCATTTGACAATTTCCTGTTAATGCAGAAAGACAGACAGATAGGATCCCCATAATCCTCCTGGGGTCCACATTTAAAAACATTTATACATCTAATAGAGGAACATACTTTAAACATTCCAGTCCACACAACCCAGAAGAAAGGAAAAGTTAAAAATAAGTTCTCGTCTTTGTCCATCCTGTGTCTCCTAGACATAAATGAGCTCAATTTTAGACCAATTTGAGACTTTGACAATTTTCTTGTGCTTCTTAAATTCGACCTTTGTCTCGTCTCAGCTCAAGACCAATTTGAGCCCAACTGAAGACCTTAAAACGTTCTTTTTTGGTCTCATTACACTGAGATAAGTAAATTTAAATTTGTCTTCATATAATACTAAGTCTGTCTTCAATAATCAGCTCTTGAGATAACAGTAAGATCTAAAAGAAAACTCTGTGATCTTAAATGAAATCTTATATTTAGCTCGGTGGTCAAATTAAAGTCTTGTTTCTCCGTGTGGTTGTCAAGGAGAAACGTCTGAGACCCCCACGAGCTCAGCAAAAGATCTCCTGCTTTTCTTCTGTTAAACATTAAAGTTAGCACAGATAGCATACTAAAGAACAACAAGTGAAAACTTGGACTGGAACTCTATTGAGCAATTTCTCAATAGAATTCTCAGCAAAAACTACAAATCCCATAAACATGGCATCCTACTAAAACAATTTTCCAAGACGTTTACTTATTTTCTTTTTAAACGTTTACTTATGTGTTAATTCAGTCAATAACAGTGGTAAAGAACTCCACGTTTTCATTGTTCTATACACTCCTGTGCATTTAAGGGAATTAGTGTTTGCTTGGAGAGAGTAAAGAACTTTCTTAAGGAACTTTTTTAACTTTTAACTATACTATTTACTGCTCCTGTTAATGCTATCAAGGTCAATTATTACAATAATGAAGAACAAACCTTTGTATTAAACACTATCAGAAGGGAAATGATGTGGGGAGAAGTCATGGCCTCGTACATCTGGTAAAGTCAGGGGTGTTTCTCTCGCGGACTATTGATGCCTTTTCATGTGAAGACATCAATACTGGACTGAAGTCTTACTGGAATGGATTAGACGTGCAAGTTGTTGGAAAGAGCTCAGAGTGATCATCACCGCTCACAGGCTATTGATCCCTTTACCTCCTGACTCTTCTGTCTTTCCAGTTGTTTTAAGATAAAAGATCTGCCTTTTTTTTTTTTGCTTTTGTTTGGTTTGGCGTTCAACATTTACACTCAGCCAGCATTTTAACAAGTCCACACACGGAGCCGAGCAAATCTGACACCGCTGAAAGTTGCTGCTTGACTTTGAAAATTGATTACAGCGATGATCTGACGTGACATCAACTGATTTTTAACACTATTTTTGTTTTTATTTAATAGAGCGCAGAAGATAATCAGACAGAAATCATGAGGGAGAAAGAGAGTCATGCAACAAAGTCCCCCCAGACATTTCAATTACATGGCATGCATCTTGGACCGCAGAAGCCACAGAGGCGCCCCATGACTGATTCTCAACACTGGTCTGAATCCAGGTCACAGAAAGACACAGAGCAGTCGATAGCGCGGCCTGTAGCCAACGGCGTGGACAGGGCAGAGAGTCTCAGTGTCGCTCTCTTTCTCTCTCCCTCTCTCTCTCTCTCTGGTCTATTTATTTCCCAGTGTCTTCCCACGGTTTAACGTTTTAAATGGACACTGTCTGTCCCTGGTGGCCCTGTGTTAGAATGTAAACAAACATCAGAGCAGCAGATGAGGATCCGACCCCGGCACAGATCTGGTTTTCCAAAACAGAGCATGCAGACCAGTGGACCGTGCCAGATTAGCCTCTCCGAAAGACCAGAGTGGAGTTTTCAGGAGAAGAAGATATGGAGAGGTCTGGTTAGTTTTCTGGTTAACTGCTAATATTAACTGACAAGAATTACAAATGTAAACGTGTGAGTGTTCATATTGGAAATATACAATGAGATTTTCACATCCTCAGACACTCGACAGTACCCCCGGGCGAAGTACAATATAATAAGTTATTAGGACATCTCCCAGTGTGAAGACTTCCTTAGCCTTGGGCTAAAAGCTCCCTAGACTTGGGGCTAACAGCTACAGTGGGGCTTAATGCAGTGTGAAAGGGCCTTAATTGACACATTTTATCTTGTTCATTTAATGCCTCCCAAAAGTTGTGGTTTTATGAACTATTTCATGGGTAAGACCAGTTGCCAGGTAACCAGCTGAGACTCCAGAGATTTCCAACCAAGAAACAGTCTGGTACATAAACCCCTATCATTTGTACAGTTCACTTTTTTAGGGATTTAACACACGAGATTTAACGTGTTAAGTGGGAAGATTTATAAGTGCCAGATTTTGTTTTTGGACAGAGGAAGGCTAGCTGATTCCCCCCTTGTCTCCAGTCTTTATGCTAAGCTAAACAGACACAAGTATTTTCAATCTTCTCACATAACTCTTGACAAGAAAGCAAACCAGCATATTTCCCAAATGTCTAACTATTCTGTTAATGCACTCTCATTTTGTCTTCTCATCAGGGCTTACACTAGCCCAGGGTCTGTAGGTGCATTATGTTATTATTCCCTAATATAAAGGATTTCATCTATGCCTTATGCTACTTTAGATAAGCACACCTCACAGTGTAACCTGGTACAGATAGAGGAAAAAATGATATATTCATTTTTTTCATGCATATTTTCATGAACCATTGACTATTTGCACCACACTGAGATAGCGATGGTCAGCAGAAGGTGGACTGTGCTTCAGAAGTTTGAAGGTTTGAAAAGTTAATATTAATGTTTTAATATTTTTTTCCCTCTGCCCTTAAAATTTGCCGCCGTTGCAACAAACACGTCTCAGTCTGACCGCAGCTGCTGTCGTCATGACGCACAAAACTGCAAACATTTTGCAGTCATCCTGAAATCCTAAATCCTGCAGGCGGGTCAGTGCTTCACACTTGCTCTCTTTCCAGAAGTCGGCCTGAACGTCAGCAGAAAGCTTAAATTATAAATGTTAATGTGATATATGCTTTTTCATGTGTGTGTATGTGTGTGTGTGGTGTAAAGAGTATGCATTAAAATTCTCTCTTTCTTTCCCCCCGTCCCCCCTCCCTGCTGTGTGTGTTGGTCTGGCGTCTCCCTCAAGTCTGTGGTATGGAGGGCAGAGAGGGGGCCTCTCTCGTGTCGCTGACTGGAATTACACTTATGGTCATTTAACATGACTAAACGCATGAGGCAGAAAAGGAGGTTTTCCATTTCACGCAGGGCTGTCTCGTGGTTCAGCGTTCTTGCGTTGCCTTTCCTATCAAATCAATCAATCAAACTTTTTATTGCACTTTTCAACATCTAATGACAGTGCTTACAAGAGTGTGAGGTTTACATAATGTGCATGGTAGGAAATTTTACCAATAAGCAGCACATTGCACCAACTTTTGTGATTTTCTGATTTTCTTGCCCCTGCACCTAAAATGTCACAGGATTTAACCAGGATTTGGTTAAAAAGATGCAAAAGATGTTTAGCTACAACCTGCTACAAGTAGTGACTTCACAGATTGCAATGCACACCCCAGTGCCTTGATAGTTTTTGTCCTGAGATTTCTCCCCTCTGTGTCGAGTGAATGAAAGAAACTGGGTCTTGTATACATTGTTAGATTGGGAAAAAGTCTCACAGGAACTTAAGTCAATCTTTGGTAAGAAAACACAAGTAAATCCTGGTTTATTTCTATTAAATCTCTCAGATGAAGGCCTCCCTTTGACAAGTGTCCAGCAAGCTTCTTCTATTAGCAAGGAGATGCATTTTATTTCAATGGATCAGACCCAGACCTCCAGCTGTTAACCAGTGATATGGAGAAATCTTTAAAGTTTTGCTGATGGACCACTTAAGCTCGGTTTTGAAGGGAAATGAGAGGGGTTTTGATAAGCTGTGGGCGACTTTTCTAAACTGCCTCCCTCACTGCACAGCAGACCGAGATGCAGCGGGCTTTGTAATGTGGACTGGCGTCCCTCCTGTACCCCTGTGGACGTCTGATGCTCTCTCCTGGGTAATTTGTTGCTCTGCTTTAGCCTTGCTTCCCTTGACCCATGCGACACATCTAAGCTCTGAGTTCACTATGAAATGTCCATGTAATGTTCTGTGAAGTAATGCAACATGTACGTCTGCACACCAGGCAGTATTTGCTTGTTTTCTTTTTCTTTTCTTCTGTTGTTTTTTTTTTCCTTTCATCCCATATGGTCTATGATTTGCTCACACCTGTCCTTGCTGTCATGTGCATTGTGTTCCATCTGTTTTTAAAAATTAATAAAATGTTGTCTAAAAAAGAAAAGCAAAGGGAAAAAAGAATACAAGCTAATTAACACTGAAAAGCTATTATTAAAGCAGCACTTTTGTCACATAGGTCTGTAAAAAGCACATTTAGGTCCTTTAACTAGAGCAGTGTTTCCCTAACTTGAGGTTGGGGCACAACATGAGTCAAAATGAGACTAAACAACAAAAAACTTTAAAACCCTGTAGCGAAATTATTCAAACTGTAAACCAGCACAAAAGGGCTTGACCCTTCCTAAGTCCTGCCCCTTTTGGTACCTTGGTCAACTTTTCCCCTTCCCTTTTTCCTGTATTTAGATAATACTATGTGCTTGGCTTGTTTATGTTTGAAAGAAAACCAAATTATAAAGATGGTCAAACGACGAACCTGTAAAGAAGCATATAATCAGTTAACAAATGTGAGCAACATGTTAGCTAACTTGCTAGCTAATTGGTGAGCAAACGATTGATGCAAATAATACTGCTAGTTAGTGTTTTGCTGACATTAGTTATAAGATGTTAATAGCTAGCTACCGTTTAATGTACAGTAGATTAGCTAGCTAGTTACCTAGCATTTTGCTAACATTAGTTAACTTAAGATGTGACTACATATATGTCATCATCTTCAAAATTTGTTTTTCTTTTCAACATTGATGAGCCTAGCACATAGCATGAATAAGTACAGGAAACAGGAAAGGAGAAAGTTGTCTGGGGTTCCAAAAGGGGCGGGACTTAGGAAGGGTCAGTTACCAACATAAACCACCAGGTTCTGAACAGACACATTACACTTCCTGAATCTGTTTCAAATTAAAAGCCCTGTAGCATTTCAGTGACGAGCCAGTTCATTATGAGCATACTTGCCAATCGTGAATCTCAAAAATAGGAAGAATTTCGATACAAAAAAAAAAAAAATTGAGTTCCAGAGACTGTTTCCTTCATTTTGGTGACTGGTAAAGAATGAAAACAAGAGACTAAGTACAGTGCAACAGCATTTTTATGTTGAATGCTTTTAATTTTACTTTTAATTCTCAGGAAAGAACACAGGATAATTTGTCCTTCTGGTGTGAACTTGCATAAAGCCCTGGGATAAGTTTTCTTTCATTCATATAGTTTTTGTCCTTCCCCTAAAAGAAAATTGACCTGACCAGATTTTACAAAATGCATGCTCCTTTCCTTTAAAACTTTCCTTAAGAAATGTGAATTCTGGTTTGGTGTAGCTGTATTGTTGTCTGGGTGGAAATAGTAGATCTTCTTATAGGGCCTGTACACGCTGTGCAGTATCAGGTAACAGGTTGTGATAATGTGTGAAATTGTGAGATACAGGAATATTGTGATCCCAGTAGGAAATAGGGAGAGGGCAATGAAAAATGGAAAAATCAGGACGGTTGGCAAGTATATTGTGAGGTGGTGAGAAACTTGAAGGAGGAATATGAAGCAATTACACATCCAAAAATGAGAGGTGTAGTCCAAATAGCAAGTTGCAGCCATAGATTGTATATTGAATAAGTTGAAGTGAGTTGAATCATTGTAAACATACCTCACACAGGGGATATGGAAACAATGCATTATGTGCTTGTGTATGTTGGCACAAATGGCACAAATGACACACACACACTCACACTCGCGTGACAATAATGTGGTATTCAGGAATGTCATGGACAGCAGGCCAGTTGGTATGCTTCAGCCGCAACACAGACTCTATTTCTGAAATGACAAACAACAACCTGTTGTTATTCTGCCCTCTGCACAGAAAGGTGTCACGTCTGAATGAATGGGAACAGAAGCAGGATCAGGTCGGCGCTGAGTGGCATGCTGTTGTTGCTGCGAGGCGTTCAAGTGCACACTGTTTTCTTAAAGCTGTTTGCCCCGCTGCTGAAGAAAATATAGTTATCATCCCAGCGAAACAGAATCACATCATTTAGAATTTTTCATCTCTTTGCTGTTTTTCTTACACAACATTTGGCTTCATTGTCTGTTTTCTAAATGTGTACAGCTATAGAATTATACTGTGATGGTGCTGGCACAAACAATAGATTGTTTACATAATCTTTATTTGTCTGACGGCTCAGTGAGTAAAAGAGAGGAACTTTGAGATACTGATTATTTTGCTGCATGCGTATTATGTAAATGATCAGTTTACAGTTCTTGAGCTGACCCCGAATTGCTGCAATCACTGTTGCAACACGAGATGAACACATGTGGAAGTGGGGGTGTGACACGGAAGAACTGATAATGATGAAATCAAACATCTCTTAGACTTAATTCACACATTTTTTTCTGCCAAAAAATAGATAAAAAAAGAAAAGAAAAAAGATCCAGAATTTTCATCTGCTTATATGCATCTGGTTCAGAAAATCTGCACTACTTTTATGGTGGTGATGTTTGTCTGATGCAGTTTGATTTTAAAAGATTTTAAATATGGTTCCCAGCAGATGAATCCCATTGATTTGGTGATCCCCTGAGCTTTCCTCTGTTGCCATCAGCAGGTTGCCATGATTGGATTTTAGTGAAATGTCTCGACATCTCCAAGCACTTCCAAGTCTGAGGCCACGGTTCTCTGCCAGAAAACTGTGGATGGTTCCCTCTAGGTTTTGGAGCAAGGTGCTGCCCCAAGAAAAAAGAGTTGAAGTACCTCAGGCTCTTCTTCACAAGTCATGGTAACGTGAAGCATGAGATCGACAGGTGGATTTGTGCAGCATCGGCAGTAATGTGGGCGTTGTGGTGAGGGGAGCTGAGCTGGAAGGCAAAGCTTTCGATTTACTAGTCAATCTACGTTCCATCCCTCACCTACGGTCATGAGCTTTGGGTAGCGACCCAAAGAATGAGGTTGCAGATACGAGTGGCAGAAATGAGTTTTCTCTGTGGGGTGGTTCAGCCTTAGGGTGAGGAGCTCGGTCATCTGGAGGGAGCTCCATGTAGAAGGATTACATATGTAATCTAGCCTGGGAACACCTCAGAATCCCCAAACAAAAAGCTGTAAAGTGTTGCTTGGGAGGAACATTAGAACGGATGGATGGATGGATGGATGGATGGAGGATCAGAAGCCCAGTGTTACAGGCCTTTTGCACTGGCACTTTTGGCTGCGCCGAGCCAAACCGTACAGCGCCGAATTGCATTTCCATGATCACTTTCAGCGCGCCATGCTGCGCCGAGTCATGCCCAAGATGCACCTAATCTTGAGTGGAGCAAAAGTGAGCCCGACTCCGAGCGGGCTGCTGGTGACGTCTCACTGGGCATGGCCAGCCCATGACTAGCCTCCTTTTCACCCCCTCAGGAATACCTGGAGGGAATTTCTTTAAATTTGGCACAGAAGTCCACTTGGACTCAAAGAAGAATTTATTAGATTTTGGTGGTTATAGGTGAAAGTTCAAAGTCCTCAAGACCATCCGATTCTTGTGAACGAGGAGGAATTTCATCAAATTTGGTACAAAAATCCGCTTGGATGAACTGATGAACAGCAAGGTCACTATGACCTCATGTCTGTCCCGTTTTTGTGACGGCAATATCTCAGGAAAGCTTGAAGGGAGTTTCTTCAAACTTGGCACGTATGTTCACTTGGAGTCGAGGATAAACTGTTTCGATTTTGGTGGTCAGAAGTCAAAGGTCAAGGTCACTGTGACATCATAATGTTCAGCTCTTTATGAGTCCTCTGACAAAATAGTCTCTCAGTGAAGACAGGATGTTTCTCACTGTAAAGTATTCACTAGAATCATACATCAGTATGTGATACTTCAGTCTACCAACATACACTTCATAACTTTAATTAAATTGTTTTGAAATCTTTATCACATATATTAAATTAGTCTGAACAGACATGGATATAAACGGCAGCTTGACTGGCTGCGAGCGTATAAATGTGAGGTGTTGATTCTAGTTACTTTTGTCACATCCTCATTCATTTAAAATAAATGAAAAATAAAGATGTTAGTCTATTCAGCTAAGCATTCCTCTGAGTCACATTGCCAGACCAGCAACAATAAGTCAGAGAGATTTTCCGACTCTCATTTACTGCATTAAATGCCCACACAAAATAGCCAGAAGCAAAGACAGGCTCTGACTAGCACCAGGGATGAATTAAAATCTTTGCTTTACTGTCGGTAAGTGAAGGTGGTTATATAATCTATTCCCCTCCAGAATTGATCTCTTCTTAATTGATTTATTTTTAAAGGTGAGGATGGTCTTCATCACTAGTTTTGCAAATTCTCACCACTTTTTTTTTTAATCAGAATTCTCCTCTCGACTCCCAACTATGTCTTTCCACCACCGACTCAGAGCCAGCTCATAGCTTTACTGTGCAGACTCAGGTTTTCCACTGGTCTCCTGGGGATCCTGGACTTCAGAAGACGGATGGTACAGTCCATTCACTGCAGATAGCAACAGTTTCCTCACTTTGTGCATCCCACGGCTTGGAAAAAGCATCAGGCTGGCAGCCGGCCTGGGCAGAGAGAGGTCAAAAGGTCAAGCGTCGTGTAGGGACGGTGTGGACGGCCACATGCCTCAGCCCTGACCTTTAACCCGGAGGTGTGCGTGAGGACAGTGCTGCACTGTTCTGCCACACAAACACACACAATCTCAGCATGACTCTTGAATGGAAACAGTGGCAAATGCAAGCAACCACATTAAACACAATACAGCAGAGCTCGTATGGCTGCAGGATTAACACAGCAGCTATGATTAAACATGCATTAAGAAACATGCAGTGATGAACATGCACACACACACACACACCACTCACACACTCACCTCCCATTTCCTCCTTGGCATTCTCAGCCGACGCCCCGTCCCACTCCCATGAGCCTCCCTCTGGTCTAAATGGGATCCTGATGTTCTGTTCACCACCCCCCCCCCCCCCGCTCCTGACATTCCCTTCAGCCAGAGCCGAGGCTGTTAAACGCGGTTTCGCACTCCTCCCCTCGCCTCAGCTGCAGTGCAGCTACGTTGACAAGAGGCAGCTGTTGCGGTGCTGAGAGGGTGTGATTGATGCAGTAGGCAGCAACCAGAGAAGATACTTAGATAAATAGGCAGATAGTCAGACATATGGTGGGGGTCACTTTCAGAATGAACATCCACATCCTATTAAATATGTGAGCGATTGCCATTTTATCAGCACATTAGTCTGCGGTTGTGGCTTGTGGGATTTCTTCATGCTAATTTGTAGCCGGAGTGCCTCAAAACATGTGAGGGTGAGAACGTTTGGACACAAGAGCTGCAGTGGAGGACCTTGAGATGTTGAGAAGATGAAGAATCTGGCCAGTGTTGCCAATTGGGGCGTTTTTTAGTCGCATTATGCAGGTCAAACAGGCTCAGACGGGTGGACAGGATTAGAGCTGGTTTGCTATGAGTTGGGCTGGCTCTTAAATAGATTTTATACAACACTTAGTTTCAGCCAAGTAATAGCGCTGATATAAAGTACAACATCACTGTGACTGTCAACTACATCTCAGCTTTACAGGTGTTCTAATAATTATTACATTAACGTCACGATGACTAACAGGTAGAGACTACAGACTGGAAAAAAAAGGAGGCGTCTCGTACAGCAATGATTTGAGGTTTATTACTGTGGGATCACTGTCACACACTTTTTCAATCTGACACAGAGCAGGATACAAGAATGGCAGTTTTCACAGTGAAAAATACATGCGCTTTTCATGCATACACGTTACCATGGTTACAAAATGATTCGCATCAATAATTACATGGCTTACACAGATCAATTATACGATTGCTTCCTGAACAGAGTTCTCAATCAGCAGATGGATTTATTAGCGGTTCAGCTTTTGAAATCATGGTAACGTCACATATCTGCTATTATAAAATCCTGCGGTTGGTTTGTTTGCTTTGAAACCAAAAACAAACCGAATCAGGGTCCGTTTGGAAGTGGACTGAGACCCACCAAGTGGTTTCAATCCGGTTGGGGGAGTCTCAAAAATGTAAAAATGGAAATACCGTCTGTTAAAGGGATAGTTCACCCTCATTATCGCACCCTCAGGTTCAGTTTTGTTAGTCATGTTTTTAGCCTGAATCGTCACTGTAGATCCTTAACTTGGAGCCACGTTCACGTGTGTGTGCACACGTCTAAACTTTAGGAGGGCTTTCGGAGACTTGGACTACACCAGATGAGCAGTATGGAGGCATTTTATGTTTTTTTTTTTTCATTTGTTTTTTTTTTTACATTTGAAAACTGGTCGCCATTCACTTAATTGTTTGGGAGGTTCTGCAACACTGTTTCCCTGTGAAACTCCAGCAGTGTTTTGTGGACTAAAAAAAACTAAACCCGACCTTCAATCGGCATGAGGGCGAGAAGATAATGCCTGAATTTTCATTTTTGGCTGAACTATCTGAGCTGAACACAGTCTTGAGGCAGTTTAAGCGATCCATCCGGACAACTAAGGGAGAGCTCTGCTGCAGTAATGTGTCGACCTACACAAAGTGGCTCGCAAGCTAGCAAGCAAGTTAGTGATCAGGACAATGTTATGAATTGTTTGGCAACAATCTAGTCCAGTTGAGGACCTGCTTGTGTTGGCAGAGCCAAATAAATTGTTAAATAAAAAAAAAAAAATAGTCTGTTGTTGCTCATTACGTGTTCACTAATAAATGGTGCTTGTAGAACTGTTGTATAAAAGCAATATCAAACTTGAGGTCACACTTTTTTACTGAATTTATTTGTTATGCAAACACATAAAGTCACTCTGAACAACTTTGATAGAACATAATTTTTATTCATTCTACCACCTACCTGCAGCTTATACTATAGCAGTGGTTCTCAAACATTTTCTGGCATGTTGCCCTTCAGAACCCAAAAAAAGTCCACCCCACAATTTTTTTTAACCTTTTTTTTTTTTTAATAAGTGATCGACAATGACAGGGGACAAAAACTAATAAAAAAGGATTCAAGTGGAATTCTAGTGAAATAAAGGTCAGCATGATAGCATCAGCAAACTTGTTTATTTCCCCTTCATGAATCATATTCATTAAACTGTGTTTGACTCAGTATTTCTCCCCTGGTCATTCACCCCCCTCCCCCCCTGCAGTGGCTTTATGCCCCAGCAGCAGTGGGGCCCGGTGCTCAGTTTAAGAACGATTGTCCTATAAACACACACAAGCTGCATTGTTTTTTTGCAAATCTGTATTTACACTGTAACATAAACCCCAATGTTTGCAACATTATAACATCATTATTTGTTTGTCTTTTTGATAGCTTGGATTCTCTCTTTTTCTCCCTCTTAATGCGTGTTTATATGGGGAGTACACTTTAATTTGGCGCACTGTCAAGGCTTTTTGCAGTTTACCAGTTTAGATAAAACCTACTATTATTGTTTATGGGCTTTTTCTTAATTTTTAAGGCCAGAAAGAAGTTTTATAGTCTCATTGTAGCCTCTGATCTTGTAAACACTTGAATTGTTGTTTTATTATGATGTCAGATTACAACATTATGATGAACCGCAACACTGTGGCTATTGTTTATGAATTCATTCGCATTGTTTATTATAGATAATATTTGGACAGATTTTGAGCTATTATTTGCGCTGGAAAACATAAAGCCAATCTGGCAACACTGTACCTGGCGTGAAGACAAGAAGAGAGCATCTTGGTCTGGAGAAAGGAGCCAGTTTAGACAGCTGGTATCATGCAACGCTCTAATAAAACTCTTCCCCTTTTACTAACATCTCCCTGTGGAGACAAAACTCGCAAAGGCGCGCAACGATACAAACGCGCAGCTCGACGGCGCACACACAGGAACAGGCAACCGGGCTCACCTTGTAAAAATACATGTGCAGTCAAGGGTTTTATTAACTGTGGCTTTGAAATAAGCTCACCTCTGCCTGCCAGATTCAGGCCTGGATAGCCGAAGTGTGTGCGTGCGTGTGAAAGTGTGTGTTGTTGCGTGACCTCTACGTCCTTGGCTCTATATGTGATGCTGTATTTCTGGCATCTGTTGCTTTCAGCAGAAGCTCAGATCCAGGTGCCTCGTCTGTAAGGCAGCTCTCATGTAGCTACAGCATGTACGCATGTGTGTGTGTGTGCGTGTTCTGTATATTCGTGCTGGTGTGTGAGGTGCTGAGTGACACTCCCTGTTCCATTTTGTCAGGATGTGTCAGCACCCTCATTGCTTTTCTTTTTACCCCTCCAGCCGTCTCTCCTCCTTCATCTCATTTTCAGCTCCGTGTTGCGGCCCTACACCACTTCAGGAAAGTTTTGTGTTATTTAACTTTTCGTGGAGGTGTTTGTCTTTTCTCGGGCTGCCGCTCTGATCTTCAGATTTCCCTCACAAAAGGCTTGTTAACAGAGCACTCATTATGAGACGGGGCTAGCCTCCAGCTGCTTATTGGTTTCAATTAGCGGTGCAAGAAATTAATTAAAAAAATAACAGACTCAATGGTGCATTTTCTCTCTGAATGCGACAAGTGTCTTGTGAGAAAGAAGTCAAATTATGAAAGCAGCTTTTCTCACTTAAAGGAACAATAATGTGGCAATTGCGCATGCAAACAGGAGCACAGCAGCCCAAAGGTTGATTTAATATATGATCTATGGTTGAAGCGTGTTGTTCCTCTCCAGACTCCTGCAGGCTGTAGGAACACAAGTGCAACATCATAAACTGACAATAACAAGTGATGATGAGTCCCACACTGTAAGCTGATCAGCTGTTTATAACTGTCAGTTGTCTGTCGATACAAAGCTAAGCCTGTTAACCTGAAAACAAAACCCCACTGCTCAAGAAAATACACACTCTGGAGCTGGAGTTCAGTAACTGCCTGCCAAACTCCATTAACATACTGTTAAATTTAACCGTTAAAACATTTAGTCGTTCTACAGGATTATGAATGATTTCTTATGACTCACAAACAGACATTTACTCATGCAGCGAACATTTGGCATTAATTTAAACTCTAATTGAAGTAAAACTGGCATGCAAAAAGTTATTCTAGCCCAGAATAGAAATTTCAAAGGAGGACACCGCAGCTGTTGTCAGCAAGTATTTCAACTAGACGTGTGTGGTCATTTTATGATTTATTACAGTAAACGTATTGCAGATTTCTCCTTTAACCTGAGCCATGTGGATAATTCAGGCCATTGATTCTCAAAGTGGGGTCCGGGGAACCTAAGGGGTTTGTGACACTCTGCACGTCCTCCATTCATTTGTTTTCTTTGAATCAAAGGGAGGATGCACTCACCCGAGGCTCATTGGATCGAACTCCTTGAACAGAGAGGCAAATGATCCATTAGTCCTCTCTTTTGAGTAACCAGCAGGTTGTGTGTGTTTTTTTCCCTCCAGCATAAAAATAAGCATCAATGCACTGATAGCTTTCTGGGACAGACATTATGAAACAAAGTGGCAGCCAGTGCCAGAAGACAAAAGCAATGCAACGTTTCTAAAGTGATATTATACAGCGAGAAAATGATACGAAATAAGATGCAACAATGCAAATGTAGTTACAGTGACACCTCCTACTTGATATAATCTAGTGAGAAAACAGTTATTATTAAAAAAATGACCAAACTAAACAACTATTTTTAGTGAAATTATCTGTTAAATGGTGTTGGATGACACTTTGATTATTTTTTAAATGTTTTCATGTGACTGTCAAGTTTCATGGACATAATGCTTCATGCAATTTGCAACCTACAACTTGTTACATAAAAGTTTAACCATGTCAAAGCCAGACTTAGAATAAACCATTTATATCTACAGAAGGTGTAGGTCCTCTTACATGGAGGCCACCATGTTGCACCGCCATGTTTCTATAGTAGTCATCGGTCATCCAAAATCAACTATCATTTCAGATCCACAATAGGGCTGGGAAATGTTTCAATACCAGTGTTAAAATTGGGGAGGAAAAGTTTAATTTACTTAGTATAAGTTTGGGAAATAAAAAATATACTGTGCACTTGCTATTTTAGGTTGTTCCCAAACCCCCTAAAAAAACTGCCATATTCGTGTTAGCACGCTTCTAACCGAAAAGGTTATTTTGATCAGGATGGAAATCTACGTCCCCTCATTTATATTTTGTTATTTGGAGGAGATTAAGTACTCCTCATCTTACTCAAACTGTAAATTTGTAAAGACTGGACTCATACAGGACTCAACTGCAATTAAAAACTAAGCTTAACTAAAATCTAACTCATGTTCATTGGACATCCATGGGCTATGATAATCTAAGGACAGTTGTATAGGACATAGAGTACAACTGTGCTCACTGTGGGGTCCAGGGGTCTTTAGGGGTCTTTAAGGGGTTGGGGAGAATGTCTACTTTAATTACAGGTTTCATTATCACAGTCATCAGCGTTGCTTCTTCATGCACAGTTACTCAGTTTTACACTAAATCAACAACAAACATCTTCTTTTAAGGAGCCTTGAGCCTATTGTGTAGCTTTCACTCTCCATGACATAAATAATTTGTACAAGACGTCATCGCTAAAGGTTTTAATGTTGTGAGATTTATGCCGTGGGCCTCCTTCAATAATAAGAAATACAGCCTTCACACCAGGCGGCAGGTACAGTTTAACCTCACTACTTATTTGGTGAAGACTCCTGTCCTCAAAATCTGTGTTTCTATGGCGACCAGGTAGTCGACTACAGCACCGACTGCAAATCATGATACAGTTTGAGTTTTTAAACTGTAGTCAAGAAGAATTATTTTAAGTTGGACAGGTGGGTGACTGTGACACCCACGCAATGACTCCAGGTGCTTCTTATCCCTCCGTGTTAATAGAAAGTGATGGAAAACTGCACCGTGGAGACTTTAACCCCTCCTCTGTTCCACATGCACGACCTCTGCTATTAGATCCACATGGTCGGAAAGGGGTTGATGGGACTCCTGTGTCCTCCATCAGTGTTATGAGAGGCGGCGAGGACGCCGGCGCCACATGATGGTGGACTTGAAACCGCAGTTTTAGCAGATGACCCGAGACGGGAAGGAAAAAAAAGAGCTAAAATGGGATCTAGCCGAGTCTGTGGTTGCGTCGTTGGCGGTGTGAAGTTACCATGCCGATGAGTGAGAGTAAGACCTGCTGATGGACGATATGCGGTGGATTTGATTTAAAGCACACATACACACTCACACCTAAGACCCCCCCTCCTCCAAATGCTGCAGGAATGTGTCTCCTATAACAACATCAACCATCACAAGGCCTGCATCACATGACAAGAAGGGCCTGTAAGTGTGTGTGTGTGTGTTTATCTATAGCCTATATCTCTGGGAAGTTGCCCACCGGGTAAAAATAAACACTAACACAGCATTAGAGGAAGAGGAGCGGAGCGATACAGGGACAACAAGAAGTAGCCTAAACATTTTAAACCACTTACATAACGAGTCCCTGATGGCAGCAGGGAGCAGAATACAATTTTACCCTGCATCTAATTTTGTTTGCCGTGCCCGGGAACACTTCCCAGATACGTTACCACATATTGCACCCAGTGAAGAAAAGCAATAAAGTCGAACTTTAAAGCTTCAAGTTCCAAGTTTACCCAAATTACCAAAGAAAAAAAAAAAAAGCACGAGGCCTATTTTCTCATTTACAACTGGTGTTATTTAGCCATTAGATTTTAAATGCACAATGTTTATTATCCTTCTTTTAAAGGCGCAGTCTCTGAATATTGTTTGTGGTCACGGCATTAAAATCCACAAACCTGCTGTGCAGAGTTTTCATTGGAACTACTTACTACCAAGTTCCTATTAAAACGTTCGTCAGTGAAGTCTGTGGATAATCCAGAGAAACAGGATCAGGCTGTTTCTTGAAAGACATGTTGCTATTATATTTTGTTTTTTTAATGCTGATAGCACCACGTTTTAACATCTAGTTCAACTTAGTTCAGCAGCACCTGTTCACATCACCGTCAAATAGTCAAGTCAAATTTTATTTTTATAGCCCAAAATCAGAAATGAGAATTTGCCTCGTGGGGGCTTTTCAACCTGTACAGTGTATGAACACCCTCTGTCCATAGACCTTTGATTCAGGTGAAGAAAAACTCCCAGAAAACCCTTCTGACAGGTGAAAAATGAGAGAAACTTAGGGAAGAGCAACAGGGACCTGAGCCTTTTGACCTCCTGTCCACCACAGAGACCTGGGAGAGGACAGGCCACACAAAGAAAGAGAGAAAGAAATAAAGACAGCTAGAGAGAGAGAGAGAGAGAGGGGAAGAGAAACAGCTTGGGGGCATGTGGGAACTGAAACAAAAACAGAGGGTTAGAGAAATACAGCAGTTATTAGAAAGTTTACAGTTTTTTTTTCTCCCGGTAGGACAAACTTGGACAATAAGAGATCAACCCACTGAAGAGATAATGGTAACCAGTGTGAGACCTGAACTAATCGAGAAGTTAGCTAACTTTTAGCTCGGAGACGCTGCAACCAAACAACACAAAATGCTGGACAAAAATAGTATTTACTGGTTGTACATTCCAGTAATCAGACGATCAAGTTAGCTAACTTTTAGCTCGGAAAGGTGCTACCAGAAAATACTAATTTACATATATTCTTTTAATGACAGACAATCCTGTTTATCCACTCTGAGTATCTAGAAATAAAATAATTGAGTAGTAACAGAGTTAGTATTTCAAAATAATGAGTTAGCATCTCAAAAATAATGAGAACCTTTCACAAAATAATGGACAAAACTAAAATAATAGGAAAGGTTCTCAAAATAATCAAATTTTCTCTGAATAATGGGTTAATGTCTCAAAATATTGAGTTAGTGTCTCAAAATGATGAGAGACTTTCTAAAAATAATGACATTTTCTCAAAGATAATGAGTTAGCATCTCAAAATATATCAAAATAATGAGAAACTTTCCCAAAAAATAATGAGTTAGTATCTTAAAATAATGAGTAACTTTCTCAAAATAATGGAATAGCTATCTCAAAAAATGAGTTAGTATCTCAAAATAATGAGTTAGTATCTCAAAATAATGGAAAACTTTCTCAAAACAATGAGTTAGTATCTCAAAATAATGAGTTAGTATCTCAAAATAATGAGTTAGTATCTCAAAATAATGGAGTTGTTCTCAAAATAATGAGTAATTTCTCAAAACAATGAGTTAGTATCTTAAAATAATGAGTTAGTATCTCAAAATAATGGAAAACTTTCTCAAAACAATGAGTTAGTATCTCAAAATAATGAGTCAGTATCTCAAAATAATGGAAAAAACTTTCTCAAAATAATGAGTTAGTATCTCAAAATATATAAATAGAAAACTTTCCCCAAAAAATGAGTTAGTATCTTAAAATAATGAGTTAGTATCTCAAAATAATGGAAAACTTTCTCAAAAAATGAGTTAGTATCTCAAAATAATGGTAAATTCTCAAAATAATGGTAATTCTCAAAACAATGAGTTAGTATCTCAAAATAATGGATACTTTCTCAAAATAATGAGATTCTCAAAATAATGAGTTAGTATCTCAAAATAATGGAAAACTTTCTCAAAACAATGAGTTAGTATCTCAAAATAGCGAGTTAGTATCGCGAAATAATGGGTCGGTGTCTCAGATATTAAGTTAGTGTCTCAAATTAACTGACTTCGTGTCTCAAAATGATGAAATTTTATGAAAAATAACGAGCTTATCGTCTCAAAATAATGACGAAAATTTCTCGCAATAATGAGCTAGTGTCTTAAAATAATGAAAATCGTGCGCAAAAATATTAATGTCAAAATACCGAATTTCGAACTAATGAGTTTTTATCTTTAAATAATGAGAAACACTGTCAAGATATTGAGTTAGATACTATCTCATTATTTAGATAAAGTTTGTCATTATAATGACTTAGATAATCTTTTATTTATAAACAGTATATTGGAGGCTGAAAACCGTGCAGCCTGTCAGTCTCGTCGAGCCCCCGCCCCGCCTGTGTGTTAACGGGAACTCCCCCTAAGTTCCCCGGTTCTCCTCTCTCTGCTCATTCTCTCCATGAGCTGTCACACACACCACACACACACTTCACACACACACACACTCTCACACACGTTCACACACCAAGGAGTCGCTGCATGTTGGAGCAGCAAACGTCTGGACTCTCTCCGCTGTTCCCCGGTTACCGAAAAAGCGGCCGTTAGATTTCGCAGTCTGCGGCGGAGCCTCGTCGTGACAGAGTTTGGAAGCGGCTGAAGGAGGAGAAACAAGGTAGGAGATGGTGTCAGAAATGAGCGTCTGTTTGGAAACTTTACCGTTTACCGTCTCCGCCGCTGCCCGCGCGCTGTGCGGGCGTCGCGTCTGTCGTCAGCTGCAGGGTTTTTTGATAAGTAGGGCGTGTTTATTCAAGTATTTCTGTTTGTGTGTGTGTGTGTGTGCTGTTCCACGTTAGAGAGGGGGGATCCTCCTGTTGTGTCACAGGAAGTTTGGAGATTGGACACGCAGATTGTAGCGGATCCATTGAAGATGGTCAACCTGCCCACTGAGAAAAAAAAAAAAAAAAAAAAAAAAAAATCATGACAGTGAAGTCTCATTTTTCCTTAGAAAAAACGCTGCCCCTGAAGTATCCTCAGGTAACTTCAGCCCCGTTGGCGCGAGTCAACTTAACTCTTTGATTCAGGTGACAAACATTTTAGTTACCTTTTTTTGTCAAGACAGCGTCACAACTATGTTGAAGTTTGGATACTAAGCAGAAGAAGCAGAATTTTCTCACCAAAACTGTTGTTTTTTTTTAGAGCGTTATAATTATTATGTAAGATTTTGTATATTTTTTTGCAGTGCCTCCTACTATCACAACAGGAACGTAATTGCAACGTAAATTTTGCAACGTAACGTTGTAAGAACTATGGCTGCCCCCCCCCCCCAAACTAAAGATTTTCCCTGTTGACAAGTAGTCAGTTTAAAGGGATAGTTCACCCATAAATGAAAATTCAGTCATTATCTACTCACCTTTAGCCATGATTGAATGTCTCCTAACACCCCAACATGACAAGTTGACTTGAAAATTGTCATTTCACACCAAGTTTTTAAGCCCAGATTTTCACTGTAGGTCCTTAGTTTGGAGCCACGTTTACGCGTGCATGCACACCATCTGAACTGGGTGTGTGGGTTTTTTTTTTTTTGGTTGTTTTTTTCCATTTGAAAACTGGTCATCATTCACTTAAAATGTTTGGGAGATTATGCAGCACTGTTTTCCTGTGAAGCGTTTTGTAGACTTAAAAACTAAATCCGACCTCAAATCGGCATGAGGGTGAGTAGATAATGACGAATTTTCATTTTTGGGTGAACTATCCCTTTAGACCATTAGTGGACTATGTGTCATATGTTTATGATATTAATGTAATTACTTAAATATATATTTTTAGTGACCTGTTAAATACTAACAGCAAAAAGGGTATCTACTCTGAATGTGTTGGAACAACCAGTAAGGAGATTGAACATTTTGTTATTTTAACACTTTTGTTTTTTTCTTTCAAAGGAATAAATAACTTCCAACTTCACAAAACAAACTCTGGCAAAACAAACAAACAAACTCCTTGCTGCTTCACGTCTCCTGTCCCGCCCGAAAACCCGCCGTGTCTTCCCTGGAGTCAGAGTCCGGTCAGAGCAGCAGTAACGTTAAATCACCTCAGGTTCTGTATTTCCTGTAAGCTGCCTTCCATTGATTTCAGAGGCGCTAACTGAGCTAACGTGGTTATCACAGCTACACCACAGTAAGCAGCAGTGCGCGCAGGAAAAAAAAAAGGCTTTGTTGCAACAATCCTCCGGGCCAAACAGCAAGGCCCAGCTCCCGAACGGAACCGTTTTTCTGCGACTAATGAATGTCACAAATCATATGTAACAACATACTGTTTTTATTATGTAGTATGCTATTCTGACTTTGAAGCTATGATATGTAACATTTTAGATATGTTAGATTTTTGTTGAGTTTTGTACTTAAATGTTTTCAACAATGTTCAAATGCAGAGAAAAACATAATTTATTCAAAGTAACAGTGCATTTCATGCTAGTGTTGCTAGCTAGTTGCTAGCTGCTATAATTTCTTTGAAAACATAAGATATGTTGGATATGTCCGAGAGTGAGGAAGGAAGTCGGCGAATGTAACTAAACATAATGTGAATAAAACATCACCATCAGCTGTGGTGGTTGTTTAATAATAACGAAAACAACTCCCATGATCCCGTGCTCTAAGGCTTACATGCGGTTTATCACTGCTGTGCTGCTATTATGCGTGCAAGTGTGTGTGTGTGTGTGTGTGTCCTTCGACACTCCCATCATTTGTTTGTTTCTGTGTGTATGTGCATAAATAAGAGTGTGTGTGTGTGTGTGTGTGTGCCTGGGTGGTGATATCCTGTCAGATCCTGTGAGGTGGGGGTCAGTCACAGGGTCTCCCCTTTGGAATTCTCCTAGAATAGATGTGACACACACACGCACACACACACACACACACACACACACTCTTGAAGTGACATCCTCAGTCTTTGGTCTAACATCTTTTCTTTAAATAATGGCTCATAATGACCTCCCTGCTTTGATTTCATACTGTGCGTGGCTGCTGTTTCTTGTTACCCTGAAAAATCCACTTTATTTCAAAGAACCATAAATAGATGGACCATAACAACCGTGACGTTGTGCTCTCAAGTTAGCCCGCGCGCTTCTCCTCGATGCTGACACCGGTATATAAGTCTCTCCTTTACATACATCTGTTTCACCATTAGATTTCAGTACCATCCAGTCCAATTAAAGGGATAGTTTGAATTATTTAATGAGGGGTTGTATGAAGTGCTTATAGTCAGTGTATTAACTCTAGTCAAGAGAAGCAGAGAGGGGCACCAGCACGGATGCAATGCAATGAACTGCAGTGGACGGGGTCAGCAACAAAATGTACTCAAAAATCACAAAAAACTCCAAGGCACTCTCCTTGAAAAACATTTAAATGCTTTTACTGTTACGACATGGTCACGTTAGACCTTAAAACAAACAAACTCTGACGTGTTTCGGCATCAAGCCTTCAGGCCTTGCAGTTTGTTTGTTTTAAGGTCTAACATGACCGTGCAGTGACAATAAAGACATTTTAATTGATTTAATAGAGAATGCCTTGGATTTTTGGGAGGATTTTTGAATACAAGACATCTCTCTATCCAAAGAGCATCTCCAATTTGAGTCCTGGAATTGACATTTTTGTGAGCTTCAGATAATTTAGCCACAACCAAACTCCATAGGAGAAATCAGTAATTTTACCACTCATAACACGGGAGTAGCTGGTTTACTGCTGCCTTGATGTTTAGTTTGTTTGTGTTATTGTGTGACTTTGGTGAATCCGAATGATCCAGTTAAAACACTGCAGTCTCACAATAACACAAAGAAACTAACTGATCGAGGCAGCGATAGAACAGCAGCTCCTGTGTTCTGCAAGGTTAAAATGAGTGATTTTCCCTATGGAGTTTGGTTAGTTTGGAGTGAGCAATATTTGGCTTGTAAAACGGCATTTTGCTGATGAAAAAGGCTGTCTGACGGCATGGTAAAGTGGTGAAAATATTCTAAATATATCATACACTTTAGCTGATGTACGCTTTTTAAGTAGCTAGAATACCTTTTGTTGCTGTCCCCGTTAACAACAGCTCATTGCTCAGCTTCAGTAACCACCCGTCTCTGCTTTTCTCCTAGCTGGGGCTACTGCAGCCAATACTGACTTTTGATAAGTACCTCACATCCCTCATCAAATAATCCAAATTATCCCTTTAAGTCAGTTTGCGTGTGTGTGTGTCTTTGTCTTTGGTCCTGTTGTTTGTATTATCTGCCTTTGGAAGCTGGGTTTAGACAGCTCTACAGGTGTGTGATTCAACCCATTGTTGAAGGATGTTTAAGCCCATTAGTCACCGCACTTCTCGCTTTTGTCACATTTTATTTTATGTCTTTTTTGTTCATACCCCGAGATGAAGATCCCTCTTTTCTTCTTCAGTCTCATAGCATCACCGCAGATGTCTTGCTCAAGGACTCTCTGGCAGTGCACATCAACCTTGGACTTGACAGATAGTCTTTCTGTTGTATGGCTATTCTTATAGACTGAGGAATGTGACAGGAATGAGTCAGAGAGGATATGTTAGAAGAGCAACAAACCCCTGCTCTCTTGTTGCTCCCTGGATGTGTGTGTAAGATGATGGATGCTCGAAAATGTCAGTGAGTGTGTGCGTGTGTGTGTGTGTGTGTGTGTGTGAGAGAGAGAGAGGATCTTGTCTGCCGTAACTCGAGCCTGGCTGGACACACTGACTCTTGGAAGGCCACAAAGACAGCTCTGCATGAACTGTGGGGAATGTGGAAGTTTGTGTGTGTGCATGTTAGAGAGAGAGCATAAAAATCCCATCACCGACCACTACAGACACCACAGCCTCATAAAAACAATCAATGACAGACCTTGAACTGAAGTTATTAGTTGATCCGCGGATCAGTCGACCGAGACAAAATTAACCAACAACAATAAACAGTAAGTGACTGTTGTGAGCAATTTATAAAGCAACAACAGCTTTTCAAACACGAGGATTTGCAGATTTTCAGAGTTCTGTATTATTGTGGTTTGTGGGGACGCATCACTCAGGGCAAAGCTGCAGCAGCTAATGATTATTATCTCCAGCAGGCATTAGCCTTGAGAGGATAATGAGTTTGGTAGTGAGTGTGTTTGGTGTGTGAGTGTAATATCTATCTGCAGCTGATCTCACATACTTCTGGACCTATCAGCCTAATATATATTTTTGTGTGCACATCTGTAATATATGCTCAAGGACCTCTCATGTTGGATTCATAAGTTTTGAAAAACCTTTAAAAAGGCTTATTGACTGTTTTATTTTATACCGACTGCTGACTCCTCTTAAATGGCTGGTAGGGGCCGCAAGTCATCAACAACCGGCTAAAAAGAAGGTTTACTTGGTCTGTTGCAGACCACATTTTGGCCTCTGTCCGTGGCTCAGATATTGACAGGATAGAAAAGTTTGGTCTTATTTTGAACTGAGGCATCTGCAGGTTAATTCCATACCTGATGTGTTTTGATTCTCTGAAGCAGCCATTCCCAAACTTAAGCATGCCACGGCGCTATCTGAAATCTGATAAGCTCCTGCGGCCCACCCAAACCTTTAATCACAACTCTGATCAACACATGAGATTAATCGTACCAATGATGAGATCAAAAATACGGTCTAACACCTGTTAAACTAAAAAATAACACATCATTTAAATCCCCTGGTTTTGTTTTACTAGTTCTGGTTAGTTTTTTAAAAAGATAATCATAAATATTTTGTCGTTATGTCAAATATTTTATTTGTTTATTCTTCATGACCTCTCAAGGCCCTCCTGCCGGCCTTCATGGCCCACCGGTGGCCGTGACCCACACTTTGGGAATCAGTGCATCAAAGCTTGGACACAATAAGAGATGAATTAAAATCTCCATTTTGTCATCTTCTCCTCCATGACAGTTGAGTGAGATTTAACTCTTCTTTCTTTTGGAGAGGGAAGGGAGGTTTGTCACAACAAAATGTTCTATAAAGTTAGGTGAACCCAGGACCATAACACCATTCTGTGCATCTCAAAGAAAACTATACTGACTATACTGTACAAAAACACTTTATTCAAAACTCTGAGTGCATTCTTTTAGTTTCACTTATCAATTAATCTGCAGATTTTTTTTCTCGGTTAATTGTTTGGTCCTAATATGTTAAAGTTTACTATGAAACAGGACGAAGAAAAGCAGCAAATTCTACAAACTTGAACTGGAACAAAGGAATGTTTGTTAAGTTTTCCCCAAAACCTAACATTAGGCCTAAACAATTAATTAATAAACAAGATATCTTGCGATTAATCTTCTGTTGATTAGTTAAGTAGCTGTTTCAGTCGTAACGATATTAAGCACCAACATATCTGTGCTGTTTTTGTCCCTGATTCAAAAGAAGTGATTGAGTGAAGCTACGAGTCACTCTTGTCGTGACATTAGCTCACCGCAACAAATTAGCTGAACAGAACAGGAAACAGTGGTGCTGTAAGAATTCAGTTTGAATGACAGAATAATAACTGCCGGGGAAATTGGATGAAAGAGGTGATATTATGCACGAGGGATTGGCTTCATGCTCCAAACTCAGTCTGTGACCCTGTAACTAAATAAAGAGGCAATCACTGATAAAAGACAGCTTTTTTTCTGTGTAGTGGTTTTAGAATAAGATACAAAGATTAATTGATTAATGAATTAGTTGATCAAAAATCATTAATCTGCAAGTATTTTGGTGATTGTTTAATCATTTAAGACATTTTTCAAGCAGGTTTCAAGTTTTGCTGCTTTTATTCATTATCAAATTAAATTGAACATCTTTGGGTTTTGGACTGTGTATCAGACAGAACAATACATTTGAAGGTGTCACTTTATGCTCTAGATTATTACCCACATATTTTTTTGCTTTACGATGTTTTCTGGACCAAACAGTTAATCAATTAATTGAGAAAATGACCATGAAGATAAATATGTGAGGAAAATTTTTCACATTTTGACATTTGTAGGAAGCTAAGCAGTGTATTGCTGTGAACAGGGTCAGCAGCAAAATGCATATGAGCCACCAAAAAAATCACACTATAATGCACACTACATTTACTAGGGCCCGACCGATTTATCGGTCGGCCGATTAAATCGGCCGATTATAGCCCATTTGAGAATAATCGGTAATCGGCCAAAATTCGCAGATTATGGCGATTATAAGTGCAGGGAAAAAGACTTGATTTTCCCAAAGATTCCCCAATATTATTTATCCGACCGGTAGAGGGCGCACCGACTTCATGACACACTCCACTAACCACCTCACAGCAGAGTGACCTGGACCTGGCAGCGGCTGGAACGCACATGCAGAGCCGAGCGGTTATCTATTTATGTTGCGTGTAAGCACTACCTACGTATGCAAGCTAAAGTGAGAATAAGCCATCAGCTATTAGCCTAGCTACACACATTAGCCGTGTCAGTAAAGCCCCCCACACACCGCGAGCCGACGGCCTTTACCCTTGACCACCCACTGACCAGGTTGAGCACCCACTGGGGGGCACGCAGACGTACATTTCTCCGTGCCAGTCGGCAAGCGCCTCTGCCCCTCAGCCCCTCAGCTGTGTGTTAAGCACACGTTTTTATTGATATTGTAGCGTCCGACCCGATGTAACTACAACAACAACACACACACACACACACACACACACACACACACACACACACACACACACACACACAGGACCCTGTTTTCCTCACTCTCACCCCGCCCCCTCACTTTCTCATCCAACCACATAGCCTACCTGCCCGTACCATACACATTCACAGTCAGTCAGAAATCACAGAACTTAAACATCATAAGAATTGGGAGTAATAAGAGGGACTCCAAGTTATAGGGGCTTGTGAATTTGTTAATATTGTTCTTATGCTCCTTGCCCCACACAAAATACCTCATTCTTTTGCAGTTGTTTTTTTATTGTTTGTTTACCAAAGATGTTGAGTAAAACATTTGTACGTTACTGTAGGTAAGCTTTACCGTTTTGCACTTTATTAAAAAAAAAAAAACCTGATGGTAATGTTAAGGATGGTAAGGTTTGTGTTATATGCTGCTTGCCTCAAAACACTAAAAGTATTTGCAATTAATTTTCTGCCTTCAATTTACATCTTTGTAAGAAAGAAATGTCTGAAAGGCTCAAAAGCAGCCATTTGTTAAAAAAAAAATTAATGTAAAAATTTAATCGGCCGATTAATTGGTTATCGGAAATTTTCTTCCCTAATAATCGGCATCGGCATCGGCCCAAAAAATCCATATCGGTCGGGCGCTAATATTTACAATATTTTCACCACTTTACCTTGCTGTCAGACACCCTTTTCCACTGGGAAACTGCCATTATGCAGTCCAAATATCATTCTTTCCAAACTAACCAAACTCCATAGGCGAAATCAATGATTTTAGCCTGCATAACATGGGAGTTGCTGGTCTACTGCTGCCTTGATATAATTATTTGTTTGTGTTATTGTGCGATTTCAGTGTCTTGTAAGGATAGTTTGGATTCACTAAAGTCACACATTAACACAAACAAATGAAGAGATGGAGGCAGCGGTAGACCAGCAGCTCCTTTTTTTCTGCAAAGCAAAATTACTGATTTCACCAGTGGAGTTTGGTTGGTTTGAAGAGAGCAATATTTGGCTTATATAATGGCAGTTTCCCGTCATAAAAGACTGTCTCACGGTGATGTAAAGCAGTAAAGAAGTGTTTTCTAGTTGTCTAAAATATGTTTTATATGCTGCTGAGCCTGTCCACAGCAGTACGTGCCGACCACCGTCTACTGTAGGTAATATGCTGACTGTGGATATGTGCCTCATACAACCCCACTTAACAAAAAAACTATCACTTAAATTAATATTGAAAAGAATCATCTGCAGTCCAAGACAGACCATGTATTGATCTGTAATAAAAGTTTACTGGAGTCTGTTTCTAAGAGAAAAAGAAAAGGTCATTGGAAGTGATCATCACATTTCATGCATAAGAGAAACAAACGTTTTTTTCTCTTTTCCTCATGGACGGACGATGCAGAAGGATACTTTACTGGTGTGAAACATGATGTTAAAGCAGCCCGGGGCCAGACATTGACTCCTTGTGTAAATGTATCCAAGAGTCTCAACCCACAGGGGGAAAATCAGTAAATTCACACTTCAGGAGAGCAAGAGAAAAGGCCAAGCAGTTTGCATCCTCCCTCGTCCACTGATCAGCTGCGGTTGTGGTTTTCCTCCAATATATCTGAGGAGTTATCACCCTGCCTTAGCCAGAGACTTAATGCCAAAATGATGAGAGTAAATCAAAAGATGCTGCCTTTTCCCATCATTATCCATGTTTAAAGAGACACTGATTTCAATTTAATGCATTTAAATGACAGAACGTTTTAATAACTGCAGCCCTCGCCTTCCTCGTTTTACACCACTACAGGATTTCTCCTCTAAAGTCTCCTTTTCTTTCATCTACGCGCTGCGGAGGAGGCTGTTCTATGTGTTTTAACTCTCAGATAAGTTGCCATGATCACACTCTTAGAAATTACACCGCTAACTAGAACCATAAAGCGTTCTTTGACTTGTCCCCAGAGGAGAACCCTTTATGGTTCTTGGTATAACCTTTTTCTACTTGGAACCCATTCAGATAGTTCTACCTACAACCCAACATAAAGTGTTATGCCTAGAACCATCTGTTAAAGGTTTCACTTAGAACCACTTAGAACTTCTGTGGTGGATTGGTTCTACCCAGAACAATTCCACCTTCGAGGGGATGTTAACAAGAACCCTCTCAAGGGGTTCTACTGAGAACCTTTTTAAATTCCAATGGATTTCTCTAGAACACACGCAGGGAGGTCTACTGGGAACCTTCTTATATTCAAAGGGATTTTGTCTAGAACCCACACAGATGGTTCTACAGAGAATCCTTTTATATTTGAAGGGTTTATTTAGAACACACCAAATGGGGTTCTATTGTGAACTTTTTTTTTTTACAATCAAGGTTATATCTAGATACCACCCAGGGGGTTCTACCAAGAACCATATATATTAGTTAGTTAGTTATTCAAAGGTTCTTGCCAAGAATACACACAGTTGGTTCTACAGGAACCTTTTTGAATTTGGAGGGTTTTTATCTAGAACCCACCCAGGGGTTCTATGGAGAACCCTTTAATATTATCATACAAAGCACTCTGACGATAGAGTTCTTCAAGGAGTTTAACAAAACTTAAAGAATTCTTTATTCCAAAAAGGGTTCTAAATGGAACCCTTAGTGTCCCAACAAACCCTTGACAAACCCTTTCTTAAAAAATTGGTTCTGCAGAAGAAAATAGTTCTGGGTCAAACCCTTCCCTTTTGGATGAACTCTTTTGGAACTCTTATTTCTAGGGTTTTATCTAAAACGCACTCAGGGGGTTCTACCAGGAACCTTTTTATAATTCCCAGAGTTCTATCTATATACCACCCAAGGGGTTCTACCAAGAACTCTTTTATATCCCAGGGGTTTTATCTTTTATCTTTTAAATTGTGGTACAAAGAACCCGTTGATGAAAGAGTTCTTGAAGGATTTAACAGTCCTTGAAGAACTCTTTCCACTTCCTTTTTTTTTTGGATGAATATCTTACAAAGAACCCTTGATGAACTCTGTCTTCAAAAAATGGTTCTTCAGAGTCAAATGGTTCTGGATAGAACCTCAGCCCTTGAGGAAGAACCCTTTTGGAACCCTCATTTCTCAGAGAGCAGCTACTTGGTTTGTTGCTTCCCAGCTGGAATGAATGGTCTGTGGGTGGGTTGGTGGGTTGGTGGGTGGGTTGGTGGGTGGGGGGTGGGCGACAGTCTGTGTCCATTTTGGAACCGTATTCATAAGAGACATTTTGTCTCCCCGTCCCTCACAGATGTGCGTCTTTTCACAGGTGCCTGTTGTTCCCAAGCTTTGTGTGTACAACTTTGTAGACGTGTGTGTGCGTGTGTGAGTGTAATGGGGTGCACGCAAGTGTGATATTAATCTGGGTTTTATCCATTTCTCACATAGGTGTAAAAGGACAGTGCGTGCCTAGCAACAATATCCCACTGGGATACACTGGGAGTGTCCAGATGTAATGGCGTAATGACTGTGGTTTAAGTGGTTTAGTGCCGACAGATGTAAGTTGGATCAGCGGGCTGAGTCACAAAATGTAGACTCACAACGCCCTGTTTCATTCCAGTGAAAAGCATTTTTTTTAAAAATGTGGATCAGTCCTGTCTGGCCAATACCTAATCTGCTTAAACGGTTATTTCGGATTATTTGAAACAAGGTTATATGAGGGTACTTATTGATACAGCAGGAAGGCTAAGCAATGTACTGCTGTGGACAGGGTCAGCAGCAAAACACACTTTAGCCACTTGAAGAATTCATTATCAGTTCAAGTGTAGGCCCTATTTAGAATATTTTCATCGCTTTATCTTGCCATCAGA
The DNA here is from genome assembly GCA_034769285.1 of Lutjanus argentimaculatus. Lineage (NCBI taxonomy): Eukaryota > Metazoa > Chordata > Actinopteri > Lutjaniformes > Lutjanidae > Lutjanus > Lutjanus argentimaculatus. The sequence goes on from JAWZSL010000003.1 coordinate 17,510,774, forward strand.
CAGCTTTTTTAACTGCCGTTAAACAAGCTAGATATCGCTCTCTCAAAACCAACCAAACTTCACTGGCAAAATCAGTAATTTTACGTTGCAGATCACGGGAGTTGCTGGTGTACTGTTACCTCCATCTATTACTTTGTTTGTGGTATTGTGTGACTTTAGTGAATCTGAACTACGCTTTTAAAACACTTAAGTCACACAATAACAAAACAAACTAACAGATGGACGACAGGAGTGCCCGTGTTTTGAGAGTTAAAATCACTGATTTTGACAATGGAGTTTGGTTAGTTTGGAGAGAGTGATCTTTGGCTTATATAAAGTGGTTTTCCATCAGAAAAATCTGTCTGATGGCAAGGCAAATATAATGTTCACTTAAATGGCTATGGATTTTTTAAGTAAGGGGTAAAACACGTTTTGTCGCTGACCCTGTTCACAGCTGTTCATTGACTAGCTTCCATGCTCCTCTCTGCTTCTCCAAACTTGTGACGTGCCGACCACCATCTACTGTAGACAATGGATAGGTACCTCATACATCCTCACTTCATATAATCCAAACTATCCCTTTAATAAAAATTACAAATAGAGCTGCAACAAATAATCAATCAATTAATTAAAAAAATAATAATCTGCAGATTTTTTTGGCAATTGATTAATCATTGATGATTTAAGGCATTTTCAAGCAAACAATTTGCCAAATATTCGATGGTTTCTGCTTTTCTTGATCTTGGATTATAGCAGATTGAATATCTTTTGATCTTGGACTGTAGGTCGGACAAAACAACATATTGTTTTATTGTTTAAATAGATATTTATTGTTTGGATTGATTGTATCTTATGCTGTACATATTGTAAATCCCAACCTGACTTAACTTAATCCGGACTGGAGGGGTGTGGTAACCAGGGGAGAAATACAGAGTGTAATTTAGTTGAAAGAATACAATTTGTGTTGGGCAAATAAACAAACAACACTTTACTGATGTTATCATACTGATAACATAAGTATGATGTTCAATAAAATTCCACTAACAAAATCATTTTTATCAGTTGCCTCCCCAGCTGTTATTAATGATTGATAGTAATCGTGAAAAAAAGTTTGTGAGCCACTGATTTAACCGCTCTCACACTGGAGCAGGTTTTAACTTCAGGAAGAGTTTGATGTTATCGAGGATATTAAAGGCACACTGCATACCAATGTGAGCCTCATTTGTCCACCCAAACAGAAAAAAGGGGAACTCCACCAGAGTTCAGATCATCATGATTACTACCCCGACCTCTGTGGGACTTGTGCTACCTTCTTTATCTCCGGAGGAAAGTCTTTTAAAGTCTGAGAAAATAACCTTGAAGATGTCATCAGGAGTTTATTGGATTGGGGCTACAAATTGGTAACAGAAAGCTTCTGTTGCATACAACTGGGAGTGGAACCGTGGAGTTTGTAGACCAGGGTGTTTACCAGTTGAGAAGGGTGTGACGATGCTATTTAGTTGTATTATAGGAAATGCTTCTGTTTTGAAAATGGCTTTTTTTGGCATTTGACCAATGCTAGGATATCACTGCTGTTTCAATTTGTAACAGTCTGTTTTTAAAATCTGCCTCTTGCAAGTTACTTTTGCTTTGTCTGTCAAAGCACTTTGTAAACCCTATGTATTAGTATTATTATTATTGTTGTCATTAAAGTCGTTTTACCTGTAAGGGACCATGTACAATTTTAAACATAATTGTAAACCATTTATTCATCACATGAGAGTTGAAATGCCCTCAGTTTGGCAGAGAGGGACATCAGTACTGAAGTTAAGCAATTTCCTGCTGTGGCCTGTGTCAGCAGCAAAACATTTTAGCCACTTAAAAAAGGTCCACGTTAAAGAAATCTATATCAGTTTAAGTGTATGCTATATTTAGAATATTTTAACCATTTTACCTTGCCATCAGATAGTCTCGTCCAACAGGAAACTGCCATCATTTAAGTCAAATATTGCTTTTTCCAAACCAACCAAACTCCATTGGTAAAATCATGAGTTTTACCTTGCAGAAAACGGGAGTTGCTGGACTGCTGCTGCCTCAATCTGTTAGTTTGTTTGTGACTCTGGTGTTTGAAAATGTTAGTTTGGAATCACTAAAGTCACAAAATAACACAAACAAACTAACAGATCAAGGCAAGGTAGTCCAGCAACTCCTGTGTTCTGCAACATAAAAAGACTGATTTTACCAGTGGAGTTTGGTTGGTGCAGAGAAAGTGATGTTTGGCACATATAAGGGTGGTTTTCTGTTGGAAAGGTAAAGTGTTGAAAATATTTTAAATAAAAATTTAAATTCCAAATATTTGGTTAGACTCTATTTATTCATCTTTATTGACCTTGTCTTACAGAAATAGCAGCCAAATGCTTAAAGTAACACCAGTAGTAAGCTTTTTTTGTCACTGTTTTCTTACCCATGGGAGTAGAAACAAAACAAAGATACCCAGTTATGTAAATCCAACAGATACAGATGTTATGAATCTGTGAATCCAACACCAGCACAGACATGCAAGGTAAATTACAACAGGAGTGCAGTCAATAAAACAGTTATGTAATACCACAACAGTAACAGAGGTGGAAACTGTGTTTGAACTAAAGCGGACAAACACACACCTCTTTGGTTAAGTCAGGACAACTCCCTGATCCTGTGTTTAACTGTCTGACAGACAGCTATTGTGTGTGAATCAGAGATTTGTCTGCATGTGCGTGTGTCATGTACTGAAAAGATAAAAAAGAGAGGAGAGAAGAAGAAGACGGAAAGAGACAAAATTTTAATTAAGTTTCATTTTTGGATTACTCGCTTGTGTAATTATGTGTTACATCATATCCACACCCTCAATGTGTGTGTCTGGCTGTTCGTCTGGATTGTGTGTGTGTGTGTGTGTTGTGAGGGTGTGGTGTGTGTCTGTAATCACGCCAGCATTAAACTGTATACCAGGCTGCTGTAGGACTTCTCACATTTATGCTTTCTAATTGATTCAGAGTGTGATTTATGGAGCTCGCTGCAGCCACTTGTGCTCGCCTGCTGTAGTTGTGCAACACACAAACAAGCACACACACACACTCTACCACACACTCGACGCACACACACACACACACACACACCACACACACACACACACACACACACACACCACACTCTGAGTTACTCATTTCTGCAGCACAAGGCACTATTGTATTTAGCGTCTTCATGGCACTTTCAGTGACACAGTCATTCACATTTCCCAGCAGCATATGTGTGTGTGGGTGGTCGTCTCATATTGCATGTAACACTGCCGGCTGCTAAAAATGAAGATGTGACAGGGAAAGTGTGAGTGTGTTAGTGAGAAGTGTTGTGTGTGTGTGTGTTAGAGGAGAGGGAGGTGCACACACAGGGAGCTGCGTCTCAATAAGCCGAGGTTACGTGCTGAAGCTTTTTGCCTTCAGGTGCTCTCGACAAGTCTGATTTTCTAACTTTTCTATCTGATTTTTTTTTAGATTCACTCATTCACCGGTAACCTTCATATCAAAAATCCCATTTTTCAGCAGTTAGAGAAATACCAACTCAGGCACCCTTGAAATGTTTTTAGGGAAAGGTGGACAGTTTTAACATCTTTTTGTGTTTTCTCTGCACTTAGAAAGAGAAAGTGACGCAGATAAATCAAGAAAGGGAAATTCAAAGACAGAGACTTCAAAGTCAGGTTACAGGCAGCTCACCTGATGTTGTTGCACGTTGTGGTTTGTGGCAAACCATAAAAGAGGGCTGCCATTACGGGGGAGAGGTCGACTACATGTCAGTTTTTGGTGGGAGCCTAAAGCTGGTTTGAAGTCCTTGTGGGTGATGTGAGCTGTCATTATTATACAGTAGCTTTTCCTCCATCTGTCCCTCAAGAAAGTCGCAGTGTTTCATTAACACAAATTCAACTAGTCCCTGTTAATTCTGCACGACCTTAAACTTTGTCCAATCATTGCAACTTTTCTATAAATTCAACCAATCATCGTAGCTTCCTGTGCGATCCACCAATCATAGGAGTTCCCTGCACCAATGTCTTACACGTACGTCTCAATGAACCGACTCAATGTTTCATTATTTACCTTTTTTTTATGTTTTTAATTTTTTATTATGTCACAGATACTGTAAGAACACAAGGTTTGTTATTGTTATTCACACTTACCAATGCCCCGCGCACTTTTGTATTTTATGATTTTGGGCATGCTGCTTTGACTGAATTTTAGCTCCAAAAAGACTTTGCTTTTTTGTTGAATATCCCCCCGGTGCACTTCTTCATTTACAAAGAGAGCATATTTAGTTTAAATTTTTGTGATCCTGAGCAGTTTTGATAAGTTTGCTTGAAAGACTCAGAACACATTGTTGTTTTATTCTCCCTAGAATGAGTAGTTGCCCTTAATTTTAAATGAATTATACAAAAAACAAAACAAATCCGAATGTTTCTTTTTTTTTTTCAGTTTCATTTGCTCCAAAATTCATGCAAAAATGCAAAAACATTGCAATGTGCACCACTTTTTTTTTTTTTTTTAAAAAGCTGCCTTGATATCAGGTGTTTTAGGCTGCAACAACCCTCCAAAAAACAACAAAATCCTGGAGGGATAATTGTATAACATTAATGCAAATATTCAGAACAAAGTAAAAGTCAGAATCTTTTCTTACTAGAACAGCATCTAAAGTTTTCACATAATTTAAGTGTGATTCCATTTTATTACAACTCGTGCCTTATGTCCTCAGTTTTGGACATTGTTTCTCTCACTTCTGATGAAATTATAATTGCTGAAATCTGGGAATGCAAGACAGCCGGGGCAAGAAACATAAGATGATCAGACAGCTTTAAGTAAAAACACATATTAACTTTCTCTGCTGATATAATATAAAAACAAATTCACACTGTTAAATGCGTTATGATGACATGAAAAGACAAGATCATAAAACAGAGATTCAAGTCTTTTTTTTTTTTTTTAAACCAGCACGACTTTAAGGAAATTGACCTCTGCTTGTAAGATGTTTGAAGATCAAGATGAAAGGAGTCTGTGGTTGAGTAGAATTTCATCTGTGCACTAGTTTGAAAATAAGACTTGAAATGATCCAGAAAACCTCCCTCTTTAAACTTTATTTAATTATACTGTGAAACTGGTATACTGCTTGTTGTTTTTGCTTTTGATTGATGATTGTCAGTGCATGTGATGCAAATTTCCATGTCAATGGACAATAAAGTTTTATCTTATCTAATCTTACAGGGATGGTTTGGATTATTTGAAGTGGGGCTGTGCAGAGCAGGCGAGCAGCAGCAGCAGCAGAGGGGCGTACCAGACAGAAGCTGAGCAATGTACTGCTGTGGACAGGGGCCAGCAACAAAAGCTGTTTTACTCATTTAAATATTGCTTTCTCCAAACAAACCAAACTCCATAGGAAAAAATTACAATTTTACCTTGCAGAATACAAGAGTTTCTGATCTACCGCTGCCTAGATCTGTTAGTTAGTAGTGTTATTGTGTGACTTCTGTGTTGTAAAAAGGTTAGTTTGGATTCACCAAAGTCACACAAACTAACCAATCAAGACAGCCATAGATGAGCAACTTCTGTGTTCTGTGAATTAAAAATGACTGATTTCGCCTATGGAGTTTGGTTGGTATGGAGAGAGCAATATTTGGCCTATGTAATGGTGGTTTTCCTTAGAAGAGGCTGTCTGACAGCAAGGTAAAACTGTGATGATATTCTAAATATAGTCTAGTTTATTAGGTGGACCCTTTTTTTAAGTGAATATGCTAATATGGTCTTAAAAATTAAAAAACAGCTCACATGGCAGCTGCATGTGGTTGTCAAAATAAAGCCCATACACAGAGGACACAACAGTGTTAGGAATCGAACCCAGCCCACAATGGGCTGATTCATACATGAGTGTGTGGGAGGTGGACTGTGCCCGATGGCCTCTTCCAACCACCTTTAACCACTGAGAGATCCACCCTGGGAAAAACAGGAGGAAGGAGAGACAGAAAGGAGGAGGAGGAGGGTGAAGATTAGTGAGACAGGGATGAGGAGCAGGACACTTTGATTCACAGATCTCCCATCATCCTCTGCTGCTCATTGACTGGCTCCATTGTGGCTGCGGTAAAAAGCGCGCTGATTGGTTGGTTGGATCTGAATGTCACTGCTTCTCTCCGTGGACTGGAATTTGTGTGCGTGTGTGTGTGTGTTTTGTGTGCATTTGTGTGCGATGAGTTAATATAGCTATCCATTGAGTGGTTGATTGTGTTCTGTTGTCCACACTGGCTCTCTTTGTCCAGACTCTACACACACTCACACATACACACACATCTGAATCTGAACCAGGCATTCCTCCAGTGGCAGGGCACTTGGCAAGAGAGAAAGAAAGAGAGAAGGAAAGAGAAAGAAAGAAGGAAAGAGAAAGAAAATACTAACTAACAGTACCATTCATAGTCATGGCAGTGCGGTTCCTCCTGGCCCTGGTTCGAGACATGAATGGGTCTGCAGCTAAAAATATTTTATTGCCGCTTTTTAAGCTCCTTTTACTCTTCCTGCTCTTTTCATTACTGCTCCCCTCGCAGTGGAAGCAGATGAAGCCTGTGCTGCATTAAGATGCGTTTAATAGCACGTCTGAGTTTATTGAGTCAGACTGTGGTTGCTGTTCCTCAAGGTGTAAATGTGTGCAAATAACCCCTTGGGGGAAAAACATTGAAAAGCAGAGGCGAGAGTTTAGAAAGATTATGGTTGAACCAATATGGCACCAGTACCTGGAATACTACTGGTACCCAACAGTACCTTTTTTTTTTTTGTTACTTAACTCTCTCTGTAATTACAAAAATGCAATTTCAGTTGTCCAAGACTTCTCCATTTCGACATTATTATTTATTTAGAACATTTTGTTATTGATTTAGAGCATTTTACACACCACATGACCCCGTCCCTGCAACCTGCAGTCTGTCCGCGTGTCACCAGGGCATTTAATGCTGTTGTTTGTGTCTCAGAGGAAGCACATGTATCCTTCCTGTTATGTTGTTGTCATTACTACTGTAGTATTTCCCTGTCAATAGCATGCAATTAAAGTACTATTGGTTTCATACTAAGGTTCTGGGTGTACTAGTAAATCTTACCTACAGTTTTAGAATACTAAACAGCATGTTGGGTAAGGAATTTTGGATGCAGCCAGTGGCTGAGTGTTGGCTAAAGCTAGTAATTTTTATCTTCTATAACAGCATTTACAAAGTAGCTAATTAATCAACTGAAGATGTCAATGACTTTGTTGATACCTCACTTAAAGATGAATGGTTATGATATAATGATTTTTAGGCACTAGCTGCAGGTGTGCGACTGTTAGCTGCAGCTGCTGCAGGGGATTTTGCTTTCAGGCTAAACAAGGTACACGCTTCAGCTTTTAGCTTTTGTAAAGTTTGTGTTTGGTTGAACATGTTGCCTGCAGCAAGTGTTGTGTGCGTCAAGTTTTGGGTTTAAGTGTTTACATGAGTAGAAATGCTAAACTAGCATCAACTAAGACGGTGAAAAAACCAGTTATCTCCAACAACATACTCTAGTATTTCATTGTAAATAGAATGAAATTTACGTGCTATTGGTTTCATAATAAGGTTTTAGACATACAATAGATCTTTCACACTGTTTTAGGTGCTAAATAGCATGTTGGTAAGGAATTTCAGATGCAGCCAGTGGCTGACACTAGCCAACACTAGTAAAAATGCTACGCCAGCATCAACCAAGCCAGATTAAAAAGCCCAGCTATCTCCAACAATAACAACTTATCCAACTCGCTAATTAATCACCTGAATGTGTCAATGAAGTTGTTGATGCCTCACTTAAAGTTTTGTTGTCCATGCAGGGTTAGGTTAAACTTGAAGGCACTGGCTGCAGGCGTGCCAACATTTGCATTTCGTGTTTCGTCTGTGTCAGTTTTGAAAACGCGTAACCACACTTGTGACAACTTTCGGCTCACCATTGCCCTGTCTCACTGTGACTTTAACAAGCTGCAGTAGTAACACTGCTCCGTCGTTTTCTATATACTCTAGTTACTCTTAACCAGATGCGCTCCCAGGTTTAACGTGAATCCTTACTTGGTACTACAGAAAGTACTATGGTCGGTATCTGTAGAAGTAGCGAGTTAGGTAACAAACCCAATTGCAAGAAAGGTCATGAGACGTGTCCAGACCTGTGATATCATAAGGAGACAGACTGTGTCTTTGCCCACTGAGGCTGTTTTGGCCTGCAGCTTCCTGAGCTGTATACCAGACAGGCGAGCTAAATGACAGAGGCAAAGGGCTGCTTTTTATTGGTCAGTGCGGGTAGACCATGCGTCTCACTGCCTACCACAGATGGAGAAACACAGCGGGTGGAAGAGGAGGAAAAAAAAGATGGAGAAGGTAGAGTGAGGAGAGAGCAGCGAGAGGACGTGAAGGGAAGGCAGCAGAAGAGACTGACAGTAATCCAGCAAAACTCACAGACAGAGAGGGAAGTTGAAAGACGGAGGAGCGGGTAAATTATTTGATCCAACGCTGGGAATTCGCTTTACCACGGAAATACCTCCGGTGCAGCATGGGAAACAGGGGGAGAGACTATTTCAGGCTTTGCTCCTGTTTGTTATGCCAGCCAGCATCTCGGGGCAGAGTGAAGGTTTTGCAGTAAGTACATTAACATGTGAGGTGGGAGGAGAAGCCGAAGAGGAGGAGGCGTCTTTCTCTCAAGGGGGAATATGACCCTGTTGCAACAGCGTGCCCTCTCTTGTTTTTGCCCTCTCTCAGTTTAATCTAAATCCATTCAAGAGGCTTTATTGGCATGATAAGATCGCCCTGACATTGCCAAGGCTTAAGTGCATCTCCGCCGTGTTCTGGTTGGACGGGAGGAGGAAGTAGGGTGGTGGTGAGAGACCAATGACAGCCTTTATCTCGGTCAGTAAACAGGCTGAGGGACTCCCTACATTGTTTATACTGTGTCTTTAACTTCCCCACTCCCATGCATACACACTTAGAGGACACTGTAACACAATCGCACACATGCAGAGACACACGCTGGATATAAGGACACGCAGGCCTGCGGTGCACACACACAAAAAAACAAGGTCAAACTCACACACATGTGGACGTACTCACGCTCAGAAGCTGCGGTTGGACAAAGCATTGGTTGTGTGTTTTTATGTGTGTGTGTGTGGGTGGATTGTTGGCAGCTAGTGTTCGGTGAACTGGTCAGATCCCAGCACACTCAAGCTTCCCTTCTGCCTGCCAGTCTGACCACTAGTGGCTGTGTGTGTGTGTGTGTGTGTGTGTGTGTGTGTGTGTGTGTTTGCGTGTGTGTATAACTGCTCTACAGAGATAATTCCATCCAAAACCTTGTGTGTGCATCTGCTCTGTATTTTTCTCTCATAGTTGCTCATTTGGTGCATTTTATGATACTTACGAAATATTTTACATGACATGCATTCTTGTCTGTGTTGCATAAGTGAGCGTTTGCAGCTCTTCTGCAGGAGAGCAATGCTAGCACTGATTTTAGAGGGGAAAAATTCACTGATTACCAATATGACAGCTGATATTGTGAACTTTTTAGACCTTTTCTACCTGGATTGTGCACCAATATGACTACTCAAGGCTGGTTTCTTAAACAAATAACTTTATTTAAGAATATTTAAGTTAATTATTCTTTAGCATGTTATATAAATTTGCATATACATTGTCAACCAGTTATGAGGAAAAAAAGCCAAATAAACATTAGCATTAGTTAATTACTGACTAATTTAATAGTGCAGTTTTTTTAGGGACAGATTGTAAAACAAGGATAAGGAAAAGCATTGCTATATTTTATCTGGTTCATTGGCTCCATGATGCTAACTAGCTTTCTGTTTGCAAATTACTTTATCAGCTAATGTTACAAAGCAACTAACAACAGACGTGCACTTTGTAGCTAAGTTATAGCTAGCTGGCTAACTTTAGCTTAGCTTAGGTTAACGATAGCTCGATTGCAGCCCCTGCCTTGTGTTGCTCTTGGCCAGTAGACGGCAGTTGTTAGTTATACAGTTTTGCTTTCTGCTGGTCTAGAATCACCGCAAGCATAACTTTCTGCATTATATGTGCTGTAAAAGCATGATACGCTGTATCTGTGATAGGCCCATATCAGGCCCATTAATATATCTGTTGGGCTCTACTGTTGTTAGTGTTGGCTATGTCCAAAATCACTCCACAAAATCATTCACTCATTCACTAATGGACATTCATAGATAACTCCAGAGGGAGCAGCAAATACAGATATCATTTTGCGTCATTGCAAAAGAGCCACTTAGCAGTAATTTTTACATGTAGGATGACCAGATCCCAACAAACTAAATGTGCGACAAAGAGTGTTTGTGTGGGATATGTTACCAATGCTGAGAGGTCGACTAAGATTTTGATATAATGTCTGTCTGACTTGGAAAAAATAATTTGGCCCTGTGGTTGATTCAGTGATTTGAATGCAACTTTTCCAACTCCCACACTAAGTAGATACAGTAGGTGGGTTACAGGAGGAATGCATCCATAGATGTCTCCTTTTGAGCCACGCATTTCTTGTGAGTTTTTTCTTTATGTCATGAAATATAACTCTGACAAATTTCTCTTCTAACTACTTCACACAGATTTTAAGTAGTTTCCCAGCCTTTGCTGTGGCTGTGCTTCCTTTACTCAGTGGTACTTTCCATCATATTCGACCTAATCTGTATAACTTGTGACTTTGACTTGTGACAGCAAAGATGGTGACAGCTTAACCTGCACCTGACCCATGAGCCCTCAGTTTGATAGACATCAAATACAACTCTGTGATGACAGCCTTCGCAGCCGTTGTCTAGAACCCAGATTTTAGAGAAGTGTCTGTCCTGCAGTGCTTTGACTTTTAACTGGACTGAATCAGATCATGGGACATCGTCTCAATACATGGGATAGGGGACAAGGTATAAATTGCTGTGCAGTCCTGCATAAAGCAGAACAACTGGTCATCCTGTTTACATCTATGAAATGCAACACATTGCAATGTGGGATTATTTGCAGAAAGTATACATGCCATTTACAAAGTACTACTTGTTTCCTTCCAGTGTGAGAATTTGTGAGGATGCAATACACAGTAGAACATAATTTATTTATGTCTGCTGTACCCTCCATCTTTCTTTTTCCTGTCCTCACTGCCTCATCTGTCCACCCCATTACCTGTCCGAAGTGGACTTAATTCAAATGATCCGTCTATCTCCACACAGGCTTGTAACAGTTTGAGCTTGACTGAACATGTCTGTTATTGTCTTTTCATCCCACTTTCACAGCATTTCTGCTTCATGAGTGGCATAACAGAAGGGAAAGATGAGTGCTACACAACAGATTCAACCTTAAAGGAATAGTTTGGGTTATTTGAAGTGACGTCGTATTATCAGTGTAACATACTTACATACCAGAAACCTGTGTTGTTTGCGGTAAAATGACTGAAGTCGCCAATAAAGTTTATTTGTTTTGAGAGGGCCAAGGCTGTCTGACGGCAAGGTAAAGCTGTGAAAATATTCTAAAAATAGTGTGCACTTAAGCAGATATTGATTTGTTTAGGTGGGCCTTTTTTTAAGTGGCTAAAATACCTTTTGTTGCTGACCCTGTCCACAGCAGTGCATTGCTTCTGTGCTGGTACTATGTCAACCAGCAACTACTGTAGGAAATACACTGACTATTGATAAGGACGTCATACAACCCTACTTCACCTTGGGCCTCAGTGGTTCCTGAGAAGAGGTTTTATGATGGGTGGCTGCGGCGGATGCAACAGGCTCATAACCGCAAGACTGCTGGGTTGAGAAAAGGCAGGAGGAAGTCTGGGCGAGTAAAGTAAACAGGCGTAAAGTAAACAGGTCAAGCTGCCCTTGAGCAACATGTTGAACTTCAACCACTCAAGTGGAGTTGCCTCTTTTGCTAGCAGCAGAGGACTGAAGCAAGGCTGCAGCACCAGGAAGCAAGCGTGCTCAGCTCCCCTTCCAACAGAAGTGTCTTTTTCACAACAACAGCACACAGCGGCAAAGTCCCAGCGGACTCTCGAGGACGCACGTTGTGTAACTTTTCCCTCACTTTGATCATTGGAGGATGGTTCTCCGTATGCATGTGTGGCATCTGTACAATATTCTATCACTTCCTATGATCTTCAGCGCTGCATCCTTGCGGTTTCCATGGTTACAGACTGTGCTGGATCCCCCGCTGTGAGACAGACATGCACAGACACCAGACAGATGAGAGTAACTTCAACTGGTAGTTAGAGCCGAGCCGTGCTGAGAGCCGAGACCCAAGAAATCCTCAAACCAGGGTCTTTATTTTCTCCCTTTCTCCCCCTCTGACATCTTGGAGAGACATCAGAGAGCGTCTCTCTCTCTCGAGTTAAAGCAAGGCTACAATTTTGATGGAATCTTTCCAATCATGCAAAACATTTTTTCCGACTTTAAGTGGATTAAATTTAAAAATTATATGGGTTTGGCATGATGGGTCGCGTGGTTCAGCTCCATTGTACAAGACGCCAGAAATGTCTTGAAATGTTGTCCGTCAGACTCTTTAAAATCCTCCCACAGATGGCACACCTGTTGCTGTTTGCATGTGTAGCTTTTCTTTTCAGGCTGCATAGATATTGATAAGTGCATTGGCATTTAAAGGAGAAATCTGTAATATATTTACTGCAGTAAATCATAAAATGACCGAGATGTGCCATCAAAGATTAAGGATGCTAAGTTGAAATACAGGAGTCATCGTTGCTTGTTTTTGTCAAATTACAATGTTGCATGCGTCTTGTGCTCCTGCAGTGTTGCTGCAGCCTGCCTGAGCTTCCCTGAGCCTGGGGTGAAGGGGGATTATACACAGTCTACAGCTCCAACTCTCTTTTTGGACTGCTGCAGTCATTTTTGCATGCACAATTGCTACATATTTATCCTTTAAATATAACATGTATTTAAACAGCTTTGATTTTTGATGCTTTCTGGATGAAAGGATGAAATATGAGCAACTTTGCTGACCGTAAAAGACAATAACAGCTCTCCATTTTCCTTTTGGATGTCTTTTTTTTTTTTTTTTTTTTTTTTTTTTTTTACATTCAGGAAGCCTGTTTATTCACTTAAGCCCAGCTGTTGGGAATGAAGCATTTTGGCTTTTTTGTTTTTTTTGTGACATTTTGAGAGTTTACTTAAAACTCCCCTGGCAGTTGGATGGAAACACAGCCTCGCCCTCCCCTTCTCGCAGCTATTATTTTGCTTCTCTGGAAGCAGCCTTAAACATGTAGAGGGACTGAGACTGACAGGTAGGCTTCACTGATTTTGACTCTGCTCTTTTGCCGTGTCTCGTTTGCTCTCTTTTCTTTGCGTCTGCCCTTCATCCCCTCTGCTTCTCTTTCTGTCTGCCGTCCGTATCTCTTCATCTGTCCTCTGATGTGTTCAGACAGCGCTGACAAGACTTTCTTCCTCACTTTCCCCTCCAGTATCTTCATCCTTTGACTTCTCATCTGTCCAGGTACAAGATCCGCAGGGGGAAACACTGCAGACCGCGCACTCTTAGAAATAAAAATATTCATTAATACCAGACAGGGTTCTTCTGCTCGTCCCTATAGAAGAACCTTTTTTGATTGCTGGTAAACCTTTTAATCCACTTGGAACTATTTCAGAGAGTTCATAAAGGGTTATATCTAGAACTATCTATGTAAGGTTTCACCCAGAACCCCTTATGAGAGATTCTACAGTGAACCCTTCTTTACTGTAATGGCTCCACCCAGAGCCTTCTCTGGGGGTTCTATCCAGACCCTTCTAAGGGCGCAACAAGAACCCACCCAGATTCACCCAGAATCTCTTTATATACCAAGGGTTTTATCTAGAACACTGTCAGTGAATTCTACAGAGAACCTTTTTATATTTTGAGGGTTTTATGTAGAACACACTCAGGAGGTTCTACCAAGAACCCCTTTTATATTCCAATGGTTTTATCTAGAACGACCTCAGAAGGTCCCTCCAAGAAGCCTCTTATATTCCAAGGGGTCTCATCTAGAACAAACTCAGGGGGTTCTACGAGGAACCATTTTATATTCGAGGGGTTTTTATCTAGAATCCACTCAGGGAGTTCTACCAAGAACCCTTTTATATTCCAAGGGTTTTATATAGAACCAACCTAGGAAGTTCAAAAAGGGTTCTTTAGATGAAAAGAGTTCCCTTCAGTCTTACAAAGAACTCTTGACAAATCTTTTGTCTTCAAAAAATGGTTGTTCAGAAGCAAATGGTTCTGGGTAGAACCTCTACTAAGGAAGAACCCTTTGGGAACCCTTATTTTTGAGTGTAGAGTCTCATTCAAACTGAATGACTTAGATCTTGTGTGTGTGTGGTGTTGTGTGCGGGTGAAGAATTGCTGCACATACCTGCATCCTTGCCTTTATAATGCTGGTATAAATATCTTCATGGTCTCGCTGTTACTCTGTGAGAGCCCGTAGTATATTATTGTGTGTGCAGGTGTGTGTGTGTGGTGTGTGTGGAGTACCATGCCTGGGAGAAGTGAGATGTGGTAGTTTGATATCATTGGCGTTCTTTCATCAGTGAGGTGATTCTCCTGCTATGTGTTTGAACTGCAGTGAATCAAAGACAGCTTGTTGTGCAGCTGCAGCTGAGGCCTCATCACCTGCACACTGACTGAATCTACTGGGTCTTTATTTCTCTCTTTACCTTCTTTCCCTCTTTCTCTCTGTCTTTTTTTGCTATCTTTGTAGCTTTCTGGGCTTTGTTCATTCTTTTTTTTTTTTTACTCGTCGGATGCATGACGTGCGCTTCAGATGCTAAATTCTCTTTCATCTGTTATCAGCCAGTGCCACACTCTCTACAGTTAACAGTTATACAGCATGTAATCTGCCCAATATTATAGTTACAGATGTATTAAATAGCTTTGCAAATTCCCTTTTTTATGGTTACAGACAGTGTTTGCTTGATGACTCACAGGAGAGGGATACAGTAGTAACACAAAGACCAAATATTGTGCAAAAATGATTGAAGCTTTGGGAGAAACTAAGAACGGGCACCATTATTCAACAAGTTGATTAAATGTTACCTATCCTCACTAGTCAGCACCAGAAAGACAAGTTGGTTAAACTAATTATTAATATTTTATTAATGTAGAATGTCAGTTAACTGTTGCATCTAGTACCACTTTTCCATACACATGTGCAGGTCTGGTTTAACTCGGTTTGATTCGGCACATCAGCCCAGCATGTCAGGGATTTGCATCCCCATTACAGCAGGGCTACCTGTGTGAAAGCATGTCTTTTGAATAAATTCTTCACAATAAAAGCGTAAAAGGTCATTTTTCCTCTCCTCCAGAGAGGGTCCATCACAGGTGGGACTTGCTACAGCTCGGCATGATAAAAGTGGTAATGGAAATGCAAATCACCGTAGTGCGGTTTGACTCAGCACGGCCGCAATTGAAAAGCTCCATAAAATGTTACAGATACAAAGAGATAGTTCAGAGATGCAGTCGTTTTTTTGGATTTCTTGGTTTTTCCTACTTTCCCAGAGTTAGATATCAATAAATCCCTTTGAGCAAGCATTTTTTATGTATTTGGTGTTATCTAAAGTTATGTAAAACAGCAATAGTAGGCCATAGTGTCTATATGATCAAATAATGTAATCATGATCCCATAGACGTGCAGAAAATGAACAAAACTAAGCAAATAAACTGAAGGGGGTCGCCTTTTTCCTAGCTTTGTCTGAGTGAGGCCCACAGTCTCAGACTTTAAAACCCCCTGATGTAGAAAATGAAAATAAGATTCGGCTGTATCAGAACAAATTGGCATACAACCACTTGACCAGGGCAATGATGTTAACCTGTAAGGAGAGCAGGCTCCTGGTGCTAGCGCTGCTAACATTAGCCACACTCTGCAAACCAATATGACATCGTCTTCTGAGTGCTTTCTTATTTATTTAAAGTGGGACGACACTGGCTGCCCGCAGACCCTGTTTCTGCTCAAGGTTTCTGCCTTTTAAAAGGGAGCTTTTCATCATCATTGTTGCTAAGTGTTTGCTCATGGTGGAAATTGTCAGATGATATTATAGCGGATGCAGTCTAGATCCGCTCTGTATGAAATATGAGATGGCTTGACATAACTTCACTTATGACTGGGCCCATGGACTCGAATTTGTATTTTTCTCAACTCACCCTGTAGCTTTCAGTGTTTGACAAGTTTACACTCCAATCTGGAGAATAAAGCTTACAAAGGTTTTTGCCAGTTGTAACTATTTATTGAAGCTTAGCAGCAGAAGAATCAATCTGTTTTTCTTGATATAAATATCTGATTATTTTGATTAGCCTCAGGATGCAGGAATTTTATCTGCACTTGTTTTGTTTGTAAATTTGCTCCTGAATTGACTCTGTTTAGTTCTGTTCAGTTTGTTTGTTTCCTCCTCGCATTTTTTTCTATTTTCTTCATTTTTTTCCCACGTTATACAAACATTATGTCATTAGTTTCTTTTCTTTCTTAAGATCTCCGACATTTGAAGGGCATGCATCTTGATTTCTAAAGATGATTTATGTTTTCCTGCCATTCCTCCTGGTGAACCATAAATCTCCTGCCACACACTCTGTGTCAACATAATATGTTTTATTAAGACAGAAAGGAAAAGATATTTCTGTTGGGTTTTTATGCTCTACTTGTAACTGTCCATGAGAATTGAGTGAAAATAGATTTCAGAGTTATGTTTAGAAGTCACAGTGACAACATACTAGATGGTAAAAGTAGCTACAATTAGAATAATAATACAAACCCATGCTTTTGCTCTCCCAGTCTGTACTTTTTGATTGCGTCCTGATTAAAGACTGAGTTTTAAAGAAGCATTCATCTCAGAAACAGGGACAGGACCAGCTACATGTTGACGAGATTGATGTGGCCCGTGTGTGTAATTACGCTGTAATTTCATCATAGTAACGTTGTGATTAAGCAGTGATTTACTGGTTTATTTGTAGCAACATTGTATAGAGTTTCACAATAGAAACCAACACAGTCCGTGACGGGCTGCTGTGTGGGCGGGCGCTCATGGGAACCAGAGGGGCTTTTAGCGTTCAGGTCCTCGGGGACTCGGGCCGGGACTGTGTTGTTGTTGTTGATAAACGCACTCCCACAGTTCCAGGGCCAAGACACACACACACACGTACACAGGAAAAAGTTCCTCACACACGTAGGAAAATCACATGGGTGAAAACTCGGTTATCATTATAATGTCAAAAACATAGTTTCTCTCTGTGTTTTTTTAAAAATACTGGTTCATTCAGGCACACGCCTCCGATGCTTTCACTGACGCTTATGTTCGTTCACATGGCCCGCGGATACGGCATGTACACACATGCACATACAAATGCATCCAAATGCATGGAAGCTGAAAGTTCAGAGATGTGGATCGGAGCCAAAAAACACACAACAAATACACTGGAACCTCCTCCTCCTCCGTCATCCCTCCATCATCTGCCCTTTCAGGCGCTCAGGGAATATTTTGGTACTTTGTTGTTAAGTCAGTTTCTCATTTTCTTGATTCTTCTTTTGGCCTCCTTCTTCCCTCTTTGACAGTATGTTTACACTCATGTCATAAAGTTTTTGCTGTCAGAAACCAGTTTTTTACAATGTTTCCCAACTTTTTTGGTTTGAGACTCTTTAACAGTAATGACCAGTTTGACCAGATAAGTAAGGGATAATCAACGAGTAGGTGTGCTTTAAATGGTTTGAAGGCACGATTTGGAGGCTGAAGAACCACCCGGCGCAAGGTGACTTCAGACCGTTTAACTCACACCTACAGGGTGATTATCCCACTTATACCACGGTCATTTGCCAACAGTATGAAATAAAATCATTCACAGATTCTCTGGTGAAAGTTTTGCACTCAAAATTGAAAGTTAGAAGGAATAATTTCGGGTCCTGGGGTGAGGGCTGATTTCTACATTTCTTTCAATCTATTTGGAGGCCACAATAATTTTGGAGAATGGGACGCAGAGGAGAGAGAAACAGAAAAGAAAAGAATAAAAAACAACTGAAAAACAGCACAAGGAACTGAGCATTTCAACATGACTTTAAAGATAGCACTGCTTGACTTGAACTCCTTATCACTTATTACATTGAAATGTGATATATGTCGGTTGATACCAGCTCTAATGCTCATTAAACTTCCCACACTGTACTTGCTGCCAATCAAAGTGCTCTTTTGTTTTTGGTTTAAAAAGTCTTTCAGTATATTAACTGCTCATTTTGTTGCCTTTTTCATATTAACTTCATCCTTCTCTTCCTCCATCATTTTAAGCTCTTGGGGTGTCAGTTCCTTGTGTCGTTTTTCAGTTGATGAAAGTGTTAAAAAAGAATTAAACATATTGTTTTTCCTGAGCTGATGATGGATATAGCTAAGGAGTGAGTCATCTCACTTTCCTCTCATCTCTGTTGAGAGTTGTACATGCACAATAACAATTAGGCACTCGCGAGAACAAGCTAAAGCACAAGTGAGAATTTCAATAATCCTGGAAACAGTTTATAGTTTATAGTTGGTTGGTTTTAGAGGATGTGGGCAAAACTCCAACTATGTATTTTGCAGTTTGCCGCATGTTTGAGAACGAGGCAGATGAAACAGGGTTATTTTTCAAAGGGACGTCAAGTTTCTGAAAAACGGCGCTGGAGTGCCATAACAAGAACCGACAGCATCTAGTTTCCAAAACTGATAGCTGCAGCATATCATGTTTCGAAAACTGACAGTTATAAGTTGCTCCAGTTGCTTTGTTCACGAATAAATAAAACAATTTGTATGAGGGCAAGTGAAAATTGACTTGGGGCAAGTAGATTTCTGACCAAATGAAAAAAAAACCATTCATTTTGAACCTTGTTTTATCTTGTTATAATCATCTCATATACACTTAAATCACCTTTATGTATCACAAACATAGTCACACACAGTACAACATATAGTAGAACCCCTTCTCTGCATTTGATGTATCCCAAGTATTCGGAGCAGCTGGCAGCTGCTGTGCAGCGCCTGGGGACCAGCTCCAGTTGTAAGTCATCACCTTGGTCAAGGGCACTGACAGGAGAAATTAACCTAACATACATGTTTTGATGGTTGAGGAAGAACATATAAACTCTACACAGAAAGGCCCAACTCCAGCTGAGATTCGAACCCAGACACAAACCACTGAGCCCCCCCCGTGCTGCCCAGATTAGATTAGATCAGACTTGTTTTGCTGGGAATACACCCAATTAGGGGTGTCTTCCTGATACTCAGAGGCACAATCCGCTTCTGTATTCTTAATTTTGCCATATGCCAGATAAAAGAAAAAATTCAGGTGATCTGCTTCCATTTGATGATCATCTGAGGGCTGCAGCTAATGATTATTTTTATTGTTGATTAATCTGCCAGTTATTTTTTTTGATTGATGGTTTGGTCCATGAAATGTCAGAAAATAGTGAAAAATGACCATCTAGTTTCTCCAAGTCAAGATCTTAAAGTGTGTCTTAAAATATCTTGTTTTTCGGTCCAGAACCAAAGATATTCTGCATTTTCTGCCATTTTTGCATGAACATTTACTTTGATAATTAATTGATTTTCAAAAGAGTGGGCAAGTATTGTCGATCATCTAGTCGATTAGGGGACTAATAGCTGTAGCTTCAGATCCTGTAGATATAAAAAGTAAAGGTTTTCAGCATTGCATGTGATCAAAATAAGTCCCATGTACCAAAGATAGCAGAATATTTTGTTTCCAAGTTTTATAATATGATTTGGTATTTTAGGAAACTTTTTTTCACTATTTTCTGTCATTTTGTAGACAAAACCATTCACCATTCAAAGATAAGATAATTGTCTGATAAATCAATGATGAAAATAGTTGCGGGCGTGTTGAGACTGTTCCTACAATTAAATGGTGACAACAGTTGTCCATCCACGTGATGCAACAATCCAGTCCATTTGTTGCTGTTGCATCCTGAAGAGAAATGGGTATCAAGTGACACATTTTCTGGCATGCATGAGTATAAAAGGGCAAAGGAGGTGAGGTCGAGAGTTGAGCGTTGAGATTCACCGTGGGCAAGACCGGCTGTTAAGACAGAGCCTGTGACAGTGAGGAAAGATATCTGAGTATCCAAAGTTTAGGCTGAATCAGAAGAACGCTGGCTACTCTGCCCCGAGGCGTCAGGACTTATATATAGGCTGCACACCTCACTGCCAGCGTTGCCCTCTGTTTGCCCTCCTCATATGGGTGCAACGTACACCTACAGCATATTAATCACACGCTAAAGCACTGTCTGACTGTTTTCTCATAAGTCATGTTGTAATGGCATGCCCTTTAAAGTCTTCTGTCTTTGTTTTCGGCTGTCTCCGGGACTCTAAAATCCATCTTTTTGTCACGATGAAAGGGGGATGATGATGGATTGCAAATTAGTAGGAGTAAAAAGAGAAGCCATTCTCCAAACAGAGGCGAAGACATGGCAAATGTTTACTCCTTTCAGCCTTTATTCTTTCTTTTTCCCTCTAACTTGGTCTTTTTCATCCATGTGGATGTGTCGCATGTAAGTAGCTTTAAGGGAAAGGTGTTTTAAATCAAGCTTGTTAAGTTTTTTTTTTTGTCTCCTTGAAATGTCAAAGTCTCTCTACCTTCCTTTCTGTCTCTCTAAGCATGATGGACTTCCTCATTCCACCCTTTTTAAGTCAGAATATCTCCTCTGCTAAAATCCGCAGCCTTAATCCCAAACAGTGCAGCGTGTCAAAAGAGAGTCGAGGAGATGGGAAAGCTTTTAAAAACTCGGACGAAATGACTGATGCTTTTGAAATGAGCGAGTATTTCCCAAAAGGAGATACAATCTCTGGACTTAACTTGACACAAAGGCCCAGGGCTTTTTGAATAGATCATTATAACAAGGAGCTCCTCTCTTGACTTCATAATGAGGCTTTTCGGGAAGCTGCTCTTTAGTTGCAGATTGAGGGGTGGAGACGGGGGAGGATCGAAGCCAGTTTCCCAGAGGTTTACTGACTCCTGACTTCAAAGGCCAAAACAGTCACACTGTCACTGCTGCTGGAGGAGCTGAATCCTGAGGGATCAAGGAGTGTGTGTTGTGTGTGTGTGTGTGTGTGTGTGGTGTGTGTGGTGCATTTCCAGTAGTGAGGCATTACACCTCGAGACTGTCGATGTGAAAGGGCCAATTAAGGCAAAATGACAGGTATACAAGTGAATAAGTAACTACAGCTTGTTGCTCTTTTGTTTTCTGGGAATTTAAATTGTAGAGATAAACATACAGAATTATTATTTACTGTTTCAGTTTCATCTGTTGTAAGCAGGAGCAGATTGGATGGTTACATGAAGACAAATGCAACTTAAAGGGACAGTTCGGATTATTTGAAATGGGGCTGTATGACGTACGTATCCGTAGTCAGTGTGTTGCCTACAGTAGATGGCAGTTGGCACACCCCTTGTTTGTGGAAGTAGCAGGGATGCAATGTACTGCTGTTGACAGAAATGTGTTCTATTTGCCTAAAAAAATCAATTAATTTAAGTGTATGCTGTATTTAGAATGTTTTCACTGCTTTATCTTGCTGTCAGACAGCCTTTTCCAACAGGAAACCACCATTGTCTAAGCTAACTATCGCTCTGTCCAAACCAACCAGACTCTACTGGTGAAGCCAGTAATTTTACCTCGCAGAACACAGCAGTTGCTGGTCTACCACTCCCTCTATCTGTTAGTTTGTTTGTATTTCTGTGTAACTTTGGTCAATCAAAACTAACCTTTAAAAACACCAAAGTCACACAATAACACTAACAAACTAACCTATTGAGGCAGTGGTAGACCTGCAGCTCTTGCGTTCTTCTTCTGATTTTGACAATGAAGTCTGGTTGGATTTGACAGAGCGATATTTGGCTTATGACGGTTAGGATATTTTCACTGTTACCTTGCCATCAGACAGCCTGTCCTGATGAGAAACCACTTTTTTATAAGACAAATATTACTCTCTCTTGTTCAACCAGATTCCATCTGTCATTTTATCTCACAGAACACGGGAGCTGGTTTGGATTCACTGACGTCACATTAACTAACAGATTGAGGCAGCGTTAAAACGGCAGCGCCTGTGTTCTGTGAAGTAAAATGACTGTTGTTGCCAAAGGAGTCTGGTTGCTTTGGAGAAAGTAATAATTGGCTTGTATAACAGCGGTTTCCCATCAGAAAATGCTGTCTGACGGCAAAGTAAAGGGGTGAAAATGTTCTAAATATATTGTACACTTAAACTGATATTGACTTTTTTAGATGGACCTTTGCTTAAGTGGCTAAAATCCGTTTTGCTGCTGATCTTGCCCACAGCAGTTCCTTACTTAAAGCTACTACAACAAACTTTCACATTGTGTTGGTTTTAAAGCCCCCTGTGGGGCAAAAGGACTAGTGTATCCGTTGTCATAACCACAACACATGAAAATCTAATTATCTAAATAAAAAATCTCCTCCGTCTTCTGTTTAACTGGCTCACGTACTACTCACTGAACCTTTCCCTGGGTCATATAGAGGCATCAGTAATAAATTGAGACAGTTTCATAATCAGTTAGAAACTCATTTTAGTAGCTTTAGCTTCCATGCTGGTACTCCTCTCTGCTTCTCCAAACTGAGAGCAGGCTGACTGGAAAAGTGCTTCATAAAACGCCACTTTGAATAATCCAAACTATCTCTTTAATGCAGTGAGAAGGGACTGAAAACATTCTCATTCGGTGTGACTGACAGGATTGTATTATTATACTTATTGAGCTCACTCAGAGTATTCTTGACTGTGAAATTGATGCCTCTTTTCAAGCATTCAAGTCTGATTTAAACTTAATTTACTCAAGAATAGTTTGCCGACTCTTTTCAGCCAATATACTGTCAGTTTGGTCCGTGAACTAGCGCGGGTGGTTTGTGTGGGAGTTATAGATCTCTCCAGTGTCAGCGTAGGTGTCCGTGTGTGTCCGTGTTTATGATCGAATGCATCTTCCAGCGCATCCTTGTGGGTGAGTCTGCATACGTGTGTGTAACTCCAAACAGATGTGAGGCACTCGGATATGTAAGACTTGGCAGTATACTGACAGGATGACTGGTGTGTCTGCCTGCCTCGTCTGCCAGGAGCTCAGTAACGCTGACGGGAAAATTTAGAACCATGGTGCTCACTGCCTATTCATGTTATATGGAAACACACACACACACACACACATTTACATTTATAGTCTTTACTGTCAGCCAATGGTAAGAAGAAAGACACCCACACGCTGGCTTGACATATAGCATTTACTGCCTTCTCAACTTTTATGGGAAAACACACACAACACACACACACACACACACACACTTAAATGAAGTTCTGAGATATGAGCCAATGACACATCCCAGCAGTGTACGGCATGCCGTCATACCAAACGCATGAGGGATTTGAGGCAGACGAAGACTTGACTCGGATTTTACTGGAGAGCTCTGTGCTACTTCTTGTGTAGTAGTGTGTGTGTGTGTGTGTGTGTGTTTGTGTGTTGCACCCCTCCAGATAAGGCAGCTTTAGTGCCGCTGGCCTTCCTCTGACCTATCGCACACAGACACGTACTGCAGAGCATCTCATTCTTCATATCGACTCACAGTAGTAATGATGATGTCCAGTCCACGCTGTCTTCTCGGGTTTATCCTGCTGTTTATTATGCTGCTGTTCTCACTCAGTAGATTTATAATGCGCAAGTCACACAGTAACTGCAGGCCAACGTTACGGAGTAGCAGAACAAACAACCATTTTAATAATTGTAATTTAGCAATAGGAATCCCTGTAGCTGTATCGATAACACCTCTTATATTTTAAGAGCAGCATGTGGTTCTACATTAAAGCTGATCAAAAGGGGTTCATCCTCTGAGGAACATGATTTATGAAATACAAATACTTTATTGTTCACAATGTGGAAATTTTCCTTTAGTGTCACCATTAAACATGTCCTAAAAATACAATATGTAATGCATACGACAGAGCATCATCTCTACAGCAGCTGTTCTGTAAAAACTTGCAGCGAGCACACCTGGTTGGTGTCGATGTCATTTGGTACCACGGTGGTTTAGGTCGTTTTAATTGGCGACGTCATGAACAACAAGCCACCTCCACGTGCAGCTCTCCTGCCGCTGTGAAAATGAAATTGCAGGTGGAAATAATCCAAAAGGAGAGTTGTGTTTTTGGGCGACTTTATAAAACAAACCGCTGATGAAGAAAGTCAGATCTGTAACAAACAGGGAGAGAAAAAGAGGGAGGCGGGCAGGGAGAGCCCAGGTGTGTGTGTGTGTGTGTGTGTGTGTGAGCCCTGATCTCCATTTGGTGAATGATGATGGTGAGATGTGGTGAAAAGCTCTCAAAGCCTGTACGGACCTTTGAGCTTAGATTATTTTATTGTACAAAGGGTCAGTAATGAACCCCCATGCTCAAATGCAGATCTACTTGGCTTTCACTGGTTCTCTGTCAAATTCTGAATTAAAAATTTTTTTATCTCACTGTCAGAGCTTAAGATGGCGGAGGGGCTACCTCCTACAGTATGTTACTGAGCTGCTACAGCTCTGCACGGCCTGCCGGGTGCATCTCTTAAGACTTGAAGCCGAAGCTCACTCCCATTGGAGCTCTTAAAAAGCAACTTATGTAGACTTGGAGTTTTTTCCATATTTGCATCAAATTTTGAAACACTTAAAACGTTCAATACTGTCTATCAAAGATGCTTTATAAATTAAATTTACTACTAAGCTTTGGTAAGCAGGCGGAGAAAGACTTTTTTTAATATCATTATCTCAAGATCACGCGTTAATTATTTCTGGAGATAACAAAGCATGTGCAAAACAAAAGGCGGATTGCTCGCGATAACGAGATAATTTATCATGAGGAAACAATCACTGAAGTGCATTTGCCTGTGAAGTTTCAGCCAGGCTTGTCATCTCCTTAATTAAATGACGAGGGCTGACCTGAATGTTTTCTCAAACAGAAAAGCACAATGCAGTTTCTGCCCGTGTCAGACCTTGATTAAAGCACAGTGTGATGCTTAGGGATGGGTTTCATTTAGCTGCAGTTTCATCGAATTTAGTAAAGTGAGCCCACACTTTTAAACGTTTTGCCCTGTCAGCTGTTCATGTCACATTACATTAATATCAATAGCAGTTTCGTTTGTCCAGGAGTTAATCAGTATTTTCAGTGCTGACCAGTCACAAGCCGGTACTGTTTTTGTACCAGTACTTCTGATCTCTGATAAACATTGTAGGCATCGCAGTTGAAGAAGGAAACACTGCAGAGCTCTGATGGCTGATCTGACAGGTGCTCTTTGGCGGGGCAGGTGAAAGTACAAAAATACAAAATCCAGGAAGTTCAAAAATGTTCAGAAATGAGGACTGCAGCCCAAATCGTGAGTTGAGCCGCCCTGTTTAATATCTTTTATGGTCTCTGATTGATGTGTGTGAGTTGATGAATATATCACCTGTTCAAGATAGGCTGAATCCACCGCAGTTTTAGCTGATATTTGTCATTTTATTTTGCTTACATATTTTATGGGTCTGCAGATTAAGAGCTGCGCTCTCGTCCAGCAGCACCGTACACATGGACTGAGCCAGGGCGGAGTGGACTGAGCTGGAGGGAAGAATGAGCAGGAAACACACAGTGAATTAAAGATTTATTTAGACCAAACCAGAGTTGGTGATTGTTGGATGAGTTGACATACTAACAAAAATGGTTTTGGTGAGTTTTACAGGGTCTTTTTTTTTTTACAGGAGTTTGAGTGAAGTGTTTTTACGATGAGTTAATGAGCTTGTCTTAGTTCAGTGAAACAGGGAAACAACTGTTAAATAAAGAAAACAGATGTAAGATTGTTTTATTTCTTGACACCTGAGTTTATTTTGCTTAGTGGATGCCGTCATCGTACATAGCGTTGTAACGCCGCTCGCACACATCATCTCCCAGCCAATCACCGGTTTTAAAAATGAAAGTGATCAACTAATAAAACAAAGCCATGGGATTTAAATTACGTGTTATTTTTAATTTTTCTGAACTAGTTTAACACACAAACATTAACACCACCTGATTATCTTGTTATCTTGAAATAACAAACCTCGTTTTCTTGCTGTTCCTGGATTCCATAATTTCGTGTAAAGCTGCAACCTAGACGATTAATCGATTAGTAGTGAACCATTAAATTTGTTGCCAACTATTTTGTTAATGAGAATCTTTAAGTTAATCTTGACGAAAATATCTCAAAATTCTCTGTTTTTAGTGTCTCAAATGTGAATATTTGCTCCTCTATGACAGTAAACTGAATATCTTTGGGTTGTGGATAAAACAAGACTTTGAAGACGTCACTTTGGGCTTTGGGAAACACTGATCGACACTTTTCACCATTTTTGACATTTTAAGACCAAACAACTAATCAAGAAATGAGACGATGATCAACGGATTAATTGACAATGAAAATGGTCGCAGCCGGACTTTCGTGACTGTACACGGTCACTCACTGATGATCCTGTAATAGTCTACGGCTGACATCACTGTTGGCCAGCGTGGTCAGCGTGTGTGACTTGCCAGCGATTGGTCAGTGTGTTAGTATGATGAATTGTGACAGCAGTCAATGGGACGGTCCAGGCTGGCAGCCAGTTAGAGCCATAGTAACAGCGCACTGTTCCCACTCCAGCTTTGAACTGCTGCTATGCTGCTATAATGAGGGAATGTTCTTTTCTAAGCCTAACCCAAGGGAGGTTGTGTGTGTGCGTGTGCATGTGTGGGCGTGTGTGTGTTGTGTGTGTTCTTTGTAGCGTGGTGAGTCATATGTGCTGCGGCCATTGTCTTTGTACTCTTGACATGCTGGCCTGTAACCAGAGGTCTTGTTATTTTCCTCAGCCTCCAGGTGACAGAAACAAACCAGGAAGAAAGTGGTGTGTGTGTGTGTGTGTGTGGGTGCATGTGTGTGTGAATATATGTCGCCCCAGGGTAGATACTTTCCTTATATATGTAGTCTCACATGAGATCACCGTGTTCGTTCCACTTTGCAAGCTTTGGCCGACGAGGCTGGGCGCCCTGTCAAGAAATTCTGCATGTGTGTTTGTGCGCGCGTGTGTGTGTGTGTCTATGTGTGTGTGATGACAGCAGAGACAGGTAGCCCCCACCGACCCCCTCCCCTCCCCAGCTCTCTCTCTGTTAAGTCCTGGTTTGACATTATTGGAGTCTAATAAGCCATACTCGAGTCAGCTCATGTAGTAAATCTTTGCCATTGTGCTGCCATATTACAAACAGATGTGCGCACACACACACACACACACACACACTCACACACACACAGAGTAGATCCACGTAAATACAGCCTGCAGCTATATTTGGAAGCCAGAAAAAACACTCGCTCTGTCTTTTCTTAAGTTTTCCTTGAATCTCTGTTGAGACCAAACCCAGTTTCTAACCTGGTTGAACAAACAAGCTCTTTTCATTATGTCCCATTATATTATATTCATTTCTTTTTCATTCAGCCACGTACTCGTGTTTTATTATGCTTTCTTATTACCTTTTGTTTGCACTGTCTCTATTATTTCTGCCCTCTTTCTGTCTCCTCTTTCACCTGTTGCTTCTTGATTTTAACTGGTGCTTTCCCACTTTAACTTTGTGTCTTTTTTCTTTCATCTTTCACCCCTCATTTTGTCCATTTGCTCAGCTGGATTGGGCCTTTAACTGCTACCAATTTTCCAACAATTGCTTTACTCAATTTGCAGCTTTTAAGCTTAAGACATATCTTACAATCCAACAGCATCCAGTCAATTTGCAGGAGAGAACATGACAATAATGTTACATTACTGAGCTCCAGTTGGAAAAAATTACACCAAAGATCATTTCTTTCGCATACAAAAACAAAACAATTGCCGTAGGAAAACATGAGGGTCTAAAATTCAGATGCAGACAAAACAACTTCCAATGTTTGACATTTGAAGTTGAATAAAGAACAGTATGTCGAAGCTAATATTAGTTAGCTAGTGAGCTAATGCTTAGCTAACAGATAAGTAAAGTAAACCAATGAGGCTTGAAACTCACTGTTACATTATAACTTGTTTAGGATTCAAAACTCAAAGTGTAGGACTTAGGACATGACTTGGGACTTCAGTTAAGACTTCAACGACATTTAAATTCAGCTAAAAGCTAGGGCAAGTAGGTCCTTGCCAGATGTATGCTGTCAAAATTGAGATTTACCCAATTAAAACACAGTTCAAAGCTTTTGCAAAAGTCTCTGTTGCTATTTATGTCTGTTTTTCTGCACATTTGCACGGATGCATGTGGATTCATGTATGTAATATCCCAGCCTTTGACTTCAGCGTGCTGCGCAGGGAGGGCTGCTTCTCATTAGGAAAGTCTAGACCTAAACCCGGGGCTTATAGCGGCAGAGCCACAGCCACATGCTCAGCTAAACCCACATCCCAGCCGGAGCCTGTGTGCGCTTGGCATACACTGAGGGTTTATGGGTAAGGGAATGAAAAACCCTGCTGGTGTGCGTTGATATCTCAAACAGATGAAATAAAATGTCAAGGAAAGCAGCAGCGAGATGCAAGTACACAAAGGAGCTGAGGAGAGAGATAGAGAGATACTGATGGTATTTATCTTTCTGGATCCTGAGGTGGGCGAGATTCACAGAGTGGATATAACTAAAGAGGTGTTGATTAACAGATGAAAGATGAGAGAAGAGGAGAGGGAGGGTGCTCAGGGAAGAATACAACAAGAGAAATTCTGAGTGTATTTACAACCCCAGTTCCAAAAATGTTGGGATGCTGTGTAAATATAAATCAAAACAGAATGCAATAATTTACAAATCCTTTTCAACTTATATTCAACTGATACTTAATGTTCAGACTGATAAACAGCCTGCAACATGTTTCAAAAATGTTTTGACAGGGACATGTTTGCCACTGTGATACAGTCGTGATAACACTGTGATCATCTTTTCTTTTTCAATCACCTCCCAAACACTCAGTAAGTGTTTTGGACTTTTTTGCTACAATTTCCCTTCGACTGTGAATATAAATGATCAGGTAATGTTTTCAGTCAATATAATTCTGTTAAAGTAAAGTCTATCTTACTTTTCTAGCAGTATGACGTACGACGATTTACTTTAGCTTTGTTTTTACCAGAGTCAATAAAAGGGCGCTATCGTAGGTGTTTTAGCTGCGTGTCCCCATTCGGAAACCTGTGTTTCCTCACTATAAACAAGCAGCGACGTTTCTAGTGTCCAAGCGTCCAGCTATGGGCGACAGTAGCAAACGGCGTCCGGATGAGGATACAATTCCGTTAATTGTTGAAGTTTTGAAAGTGAAATTTTTCTAATTCTTGCTTGATAAACGACTTCACGTTTTCAACTGTCTGGGGTCTCTGTTGTTGAATTTCGTGCTTCATAATGCCCACACATTTTCAATGGGTGACAGGTCTGGACTGCAGTCAAGCCAGTCTCGTATCCATGTGCCTTTCAGCATCCCGTCATGGATTAGATCCAAAACAATCTGGATGGTCTGGCTTTCGCTTTGCATGGTAGAGTCTCAACTTACATTTGTAGATGCAGTGACAAACTGTGTTTCCCTAAGTGTTCCTGAGCCTTTATACAGTTATGTGGATGTTTAAAGCAGTTTTTAATGCAAAAAGCCACTTGGAAGGGTCAAAGGTAATCAGCATTCAATGTTGGTTTTCGGCCTCGCCCCTTACATGCAGAGATTTCTCCAGATTCTCTGACTCTTTTAATGATAATATGGATTATGAATGGTGAAATCCCTAAATCCCTGCAGTTTTTGTGTTGAGAAATCAGTTTGAACATTAAATATATTGTTTTTGTGCTGTATTCAATTGAATACAAGTCAAAAAATATTTGCTTATCATTGAATTCTGTTCCCATCTTATTTGGAAATGGGGTTGTAGTAGGCAGGCAGGTAAAAGAAAGGACAAGAGGGACAATTTTGGAGGTGATATGGACCAGAAGGTGTAAACACGGCCCCGTCTCTGTGGATCAGGTTGTGTGTGACGCACTCAGGGACAGCGAGACTCGTGTGCGCACATTCGTACCCTGAGATGAAAAGGCAGCCGGACATTTGACCGTGAGCAGCGACTGGGGTCACAACTCCAAGAATAGACTCTAAACACTGGGGAAGAAAATAACCCAGTAACAGTGGATGTGGCATGTGTGTGAGGGAGCAAGAGAGTGTGTTGTTTTTTCATGTGTTTTTAAGTGTGTTTGTGCTGTCTGTATTTATTTGTATGCTTAACTGGGCTTATAAATGAGCACTCCAGTTACTTTTTTAAAGTTTTGCTTTCATGTCTTGCTGTAATGAATCACATAAGATGTTTAATATCAATTAAACCTTCATGTTGTGTCTTTACTGCTGTTCCCGCTAATTTTCCCTCAGTTGAGGTTGTGTACAGCCGCAGGTTTAATAGATGTGAGGGAGGAGAGTTGAGGGAGAGGTGAGGGGAGTCCAGTTTTATGGTCTTGTTTGTATGTCGGGTTGTAAATACCCACCTAACAGGCTTAAAATGACAGCTGGTCCCACAGACTGTCAAAGTGAGTCCTCGCACTGTACAGTAAAACACAACAGATT
This sequence comes from Lutjanus argentimaculatus, assembly GCA_034769285.1. Lineage (NCBI taxonomy): Eukaryota > Metazoa > Chordata > Actinopteri > Lutjaniformes > Lutjanidae > Lutjanus > Lutjanus argentimaculatus. Next base: position 17,541,367 of record JAWZSL010000003.1, read on the forward strand.
GAAACAGATTGGGTTTTCTGGGGGGTACTGCGCTTAGGTGAGCTCGTCTCAGCCTTTATGGTTTTCAGTAAAGAGTTGAAACCCGCAATGCCTCACGTGCCAGTTCATGAGCAGTCCCTGCGTAAGAGAGCAACCAGAGCCAGACACTGAGTCAGGGTCCTAGAGGTAGGTGAAATCCACTAATAGTAGGGATGAATTAGATTACCAACATACATCATGGAAATCCTGATTAGAGGGTTGGTCGGGCTCGATGGTCAGCGAAAATCAGTCAAATGAGGTGTTTAGAAATGCCTTAACCACCCCGCTCGACACGTGAGCTGCACTGAAGTTTTGATCTGCAGCTCCACATGCAGTTTTTGGAAGGTAGAAAATGTGGAAAAGGCCCCGCAGAGATGATGTCTCTGCCATATTTTGATGTTTTATCAAAGGGCACTAAAAGAAAAGTGTGTTATTTGGATTGGAACAGAACTCAGAGCTCAAACTTTTCCTAAATCCAGCTTGACGAATGTGAGGTTATTGGTTTTATATCACTGTAAACTGAATATCTTTGGGTTTTGGACTCGTACAGATGCAGCCAGAAGCTTTTTTTTTTATACATATATGTACTGGTGTCACACTGGGGAAAGACCCTCCATTAAATATGAAGTTGAATAGATCTGCAACCATTAGTTGGTTGAAAGAAAATGCCATCTATTTTAGATAATGGATTAATCGATTTGGGCATTTTTCAAGCAAAAATGTCAAACATTTTCTGGGTCTAGCCTCTTAAATGAAATGATTGGCTGCCTTTCTTTTTCATTTATGACAGGAAAGTTTGGGGTTTTTTTTGACTGCTGGTGGGACTAAAGAAGCAATATGAAGACGTCACTTTGGGCTTTTTGGAAATTGTGATGAGAATTTTTCAGTTTTTTTGACATTTTATGGACTAAAGTTGAGAAAAATAAGAGGGAAAATAAGAGAGAGGTCGGGTCAGACCTGTTTTGTGTCTGTCTTTTAACATTTTGGGGCCATGTTGGAAGTAATTCTGCATTCACATGGATTCAGACAGACTGAAGACAGCAAACTGGAGCATTTTCAGGAGAGGCCAGGAGAGAATAACATTAGTGAAGACAGTCGACAGTGTAGACAGCATTGTCCTCTTAAGTTAAAATATTTTAACTTTTTGCAGTCCTCCGTGGTGAAATTCATAACTGGAATTACCAGATGTTATGTAGCTCCCTCACAAAGGGAGAAAGCATGAGCGATCTGTACAACGCGAAGCTAATAATTTTGGTTCAACAAGAAACCTAAAGCGATACACTAAGTGCTGTTCTTCTGTCACTATCCATGTTGGAAATTAATGAATGACTTTATGTTTTGGAGGCAATTCAAGTTTGTTTTGTTCACTTACCTGGTAAGGAGAGTGGGTCAGAAATCTACTTGCCCTACGTCAATTTTTACTTGCTCCTGTACTAATTGTTTTATTTGTTACTGGTTATCAAATTACAAAAAAGACTAAATTTGATTGTCATGTTCAATCTATGATGTCAGCGTCTATAAAATGTTACAAAATAGTGAAAAATGTCCATCCCAGTTTTTCAAAATCCAAGGTCTTTAAAAGTCTTGTTATGTCAGTCTGACATCTACAGATTTTACGCCATTTTTTGCCACGAAAAATTACTCATACAAGTAATCAATTTTCAAAATATTGTCATTCTTTTTTACCACTTGTCCGGTCAGGCAAGTGAGTTGCTAGATTTACTTTACAGACAGGTTTTGGAGAAAATTTAACATTAATTTTAAGTTTTTGCAATGGAATATGAAGAATAAGCTGCATTTTACACATGCATTGCTGAAAGAAATACTTTTAAATCATATATTTTATGCCATTCTTTGTAACCATATGTTAGGGGTGGGAATTGATAAGACTTTATTGATATCAATGCCATTATCTGCTTATCTGATCTGATTCTTTATTGATTCCCTTGCCTTCCCTGATCAATTTTAGTCAAGCTGGCTGTCGTCTCAGAGCTAGCTGTAGCAACAGTCTGTCTGTCATCATCTAAAATGGATGAAATGAGAGAAGCTTTCCTGCTAATGTTGCTGCTAACATTAAGAAGCAGCAGCAGCAGTACTTGTGTGTGTAGAGTGTCAAATTTACGGCATCCCTGGAAATTAAGCCCATGTTGTGTAGAAAGATGCTTCAGCAGACCCCTGGTGTCTTCATCTTTGCTTGAAATGATCATTACACAGTCATTACAACTAGCACTGTTCTCATCTTTCTTCCTGAAATTAAGCAACGTTTTGGCTGGTTTCTTTTTCTATCCCCATGACCGCTGCTTGGTGTAAGTTTCCACTGGCGCAGACGCATGAATTTGACGTCATTGTTTTGCAATGCTTCACTTTAAGAAAATCTGGCCAGCATCAGTTATAGCATCGATGAAAGGATTGATAAGATTGTGACGGATGGAATTTGGCCCCAGTTCTCAGCTGGTTCTGGACTCCAATCCTTAATCACCATGGCAACATATCATTGTGTTTGCCATTCTGCCATTCTGTTGGACTGTCGGTTTGTTTTTCCCGTGCCGTTCATACCGTCTCCCTGAATCCATGTGATTTCAGCAAGAGTGTTCTCACTTGGACTTTGACGTTTTTTCCCTTAGATTGGTGTTTTTTGTTTTTTTTTTGTAGATCCCTAAATAAATAAAACAATTTTGAAGACATGGCCTTGGGCTTTTTCCTGACTCTTGTTGAATATAACTGATGTGACTGGTCGAGATGTTTGGGCTGCAGACAGGATGAGGAACATGTGAGATAGGCTGCACCACAAAGTCCTAATTTAGATGTGTGTGGGGTTTTTTTTTTTTTTGCGTGTGTGTATTCCGTGTATTCATGTGCATGGCGGCAGCGGCGAGCTAAGGAGGGGTGAGTCAGTGGCGGTTCAGAACACGATGACTCCCCTCACCTTCTCCGTGACGATGGGCCATGGCGACAGGGGTTTGCGGTTAGAAACCCTAATCTGCTCCTCATATGACCCTCTGATGGACAGGGACAGCAGTCAACTCACACATATACGCACACACAACACACACACACACACACACACACACACACACACACACAGACGGCCCTCAGACTAGTTAGTCTAGCTTCAGCTCTCCAGTCTAAACATGCTCTTATATGGATTTCTGTTAAAATCTGGACATCTCTACTCTTTCTTTCATTGTAAACACACAGTCCTGCTGCCTACATGTAACTGCCCAGTGAGCACAAACATGTCTCAAAGACAGCATGTTTGGACATCCAGGAGACGCCTTTAGGGGAGTGAGAATGAATGTTTTTTAAATGTCTTCCTGTGACATTGTATATACTGTGTGTCACTATGAGACGTCTTTAAGATGCTACTTTTGGACGTCCAGACTGCATTTCCAGAGGAGTTTAAAGTGTGAACTTTGGACATCCACAAGACGTCTTTTATGGAGTCATAAATATTTATACCTCTTTTTTTATATGCTTGCTATTTTCTAGCTGTCCATCTGCACAAAGAATCAAAACTCCTGATTTAGGGTTGGGTGACGTCTGCCAAATTTGGGATGACCCCAGTGAAACATTGTCGCTTTTGTGCTTGACTGTCACCACTGTCACCGGTGCTTTGCTAAGTTTCTCTGATGGCAACCTTCAACTGTCTCACTCGGATCCCATCACTCTCACATCACAGCCAGGGGAGCCTCCGACACTCATCTCCCTGTGCCGGGGTTTAAAAGGGCCTTCATCTCCACACCACACATCTGTAACTTAGTTGTGTTCAGCCACTGAAGGTTGAACAAAGTTAGCTGAAGCACAGTTAGGGCTGGGTACCAAACTTTGACACTTGTATGGCACCAACCGAATTGCTTCAGTACCATCTCGTATTAAAAAAAATGTCAACTTTTGATACCTACTGTAAGAGGTAAATCTCATCAGTATCAGTGAGCCATTAAGCATGCAGCATGCTTGTGCAAAGATCTCATAATACTGGTGGAAGTCAAGGTAAGCCAAGGTATCAATAGTGATATAAAGATTTTTGAACAATACGCAGCCCTAGCGTATACAGCAATGTCACGATTGAAAAAAACACATTAACAGCAGCCCGTAGAAAAGAAACACTGCTGCCACCAATGTAACCGAGCATCCTCGGGTGGTTTAATAAGAAAATAATCAACAGGACATGGAGCCATGACCGGCAACAACAGCCTCTTTGTATTTTCTCCCCCACAAGTCAAAAACGGAACTTCGTTAACAACTGCCTCTGAGAGGACAAAATCCTCAAGGTTTTTTGATGGTAGAGGATCAGAGGTCAGCCATCAGCAACGGACGATGGTCTCACCATAGTCTGATTTGGTGTAAAAAGTAGAAATATTCTTGTTATAGCTTGGTGTTTCCACATCTGTGAGTTCTTTGAGAGATTTTGTAAAGTCTGATCCAAAGTTTTAAAAGATGTAGCCTGTCAGGTTTAAAGTGTGTGATGACTTCATCAACATTAAACACACAGTATGTCAGTTTCTGCCGCTAAGGGACTCTCTGACATTAAAACAATAACAAATAGTTTGATGACATCATGATGGGATCTTGGGAGTTGTTGTCTTCATTGTTAAACAACCCCCGTTGTTGATGAAACTCTTTTGAGATGATTCAGGCAGGAGTCATGTTCACAGACAAGATAATGATGCGATAGTGACATTAGCCAACTTCCTTCCTTGCTCTTTGACCTGTCACATGTTTTACTGCAAGTTATAACAACTGGTAACTAGTAGGAGACAAACTGTTACTATGAATAAATTACATATTTTTCTTGGTTTGAACATTGTTGGAAACCTTTGGGGTAATTTAAGTGTACAACTCAGAAAATGTATAACATCTGTCGATCATTATTCAATAAGGAAATGTTACATATTTTAGTTTTAATATGCATGTAGATACGCTGATATTTGAATAATTCCTAAAAGAAAACCTCACTCCAAACCTTCCAAACACAATTTATTGGAAAGCAACTGATTTTGATGCATTTTCATGTGAATATGCCACAAATAGATGCAAGAGAAGAAAAACGGGGAAAAAAAACCTCTGCTGAAGGCTGATTTCACATGTTTTTCTGCTTTGACTTGAGCCTCCGTTTCGTTCTATTTGTTCAATAACCGTGAGAAAGTGTTTGGAAATCATATAGCAGGCAGTTTTCTGCTCAATCTCTTTCTCCTTTCTCCTCTCCTATGTCTGAGTCACCCTCGATAGTCTCTAAGTGTGTGTGTGTGTGGGTGTGTTTGTGTACAAACATTATGCTCTCATTTCACAACCTGTCATGCCACACCTGCCCACTAAACATACATCCAGACTGAACCGGTGTCACCGCTGATGACCTCCATGATTAGCTGCTTGTGGGCAGACCCGTTGTCTCATCACTGTACTGCTCATCTCCTGGTTTTCGCTAGTTTTGTTTCACGAGCGTTGGGTTTGAGAACAATATCCCTGATGGAGGAGTGTGTGTCTGTGTATTGCACTTTTTTTTGAGTTACTCTTTGAATGATGTCTGTTAGTCTAAAAGCATTTTGGTATCCGAGGAATGTCTGAGTCCAGAACGTTTTTGGGAACAAGTCGTTCAGCTCTGACCAGCAGTGGGTCTTGGACTCGGCCCGGTTTTGGCTCCATGTCGTCTAGTTTTGGTTGACTTCTCTTCCTTTTTGGGCTCTAAGTGTTCCTCAGCACTCAACACCTCATAATTAATGGTATTCACCCCTTTCTATTTGTCATGTTAGCTATTTTTGTACTGCTCTAGATGTGATAAATCTTTCCTAGCTTACACTAAAAGAACAAATGCAAAATAATATGTATGGATAATGTAGGACAGCATAACAATAACATAAGACTTCATAACAGGAAGCTGAAGCTGCAGGCTATATTTTCCTAGTGCACTTACTCTACAGTAAAAATTGTAATCTAAATGGGATTGGCTTTGTTAATTTTACAGTATGACTATCTTAGGCTAAGTGTGTTCTTTGCATCTGTTTTATGAAGGAGAACATAATTATCAGCTGAGGGCTATTGAGTATCACCAGGAAAACTGGATACAGTTTTGGTGGCACATGCAGCTGACTTCTGGGTATAAAATTAGCAGGATCTTCCTCTTATACTTCCGCATTTTTCGGACACGTTTGACAGTCTTACACCAGTTAACTTCCTGTTTAGCCCATTGCTGACTTGTATGGGGATAAAATGATTTAATTGTGCGACTCTTCTAGGCTTTCCAAATATTATCCTGATGGATCAAATGATAGTGAAATGAGTCAGTTTGTGGGGGTTGTGATGCTCAGAAAAACTTTATCCATCCAAAAATATTATTGAATAATAATAAATTTGGGCTGCTATGCATTCCATGATGTCCTTAAATGGTTTTCGCCACGTCAACTTTGCTTTAAAGCCCAGCACACTTCCTGGGGACTTCCTGGGGGCACGATCGAAACACCCAAATGTCTAGTGGTTGAGTTGCATTGTGCGTACACATAAGTTTTCCTTGCCAGGTTTTGGCAAGGAAGAAGAATGCATGACGATGTTTCTGGTTTCGCTGCATCGGTTTAGATTGGTTTAAACTGCCCATTGTGAGTCTGACAATGTTATTGGAGAGCAATGCAAAAATGGTGAAGTGCTCTTTTAAGCCGGGTATACACCGAGTGATTTTAAGGCTTTCCCAGACGAAAGATGCAGAGAGACGTGGCGATATCTTTTGTCATGGCTCCAAAGCGGTGGTCCTGTGTTGCACTGTGAGAGGTTTAAAGATGGTGATTCTCACAGTCTTGCAACACGATCAGAGTCTGAGACAAAATTCTGACAGTGGCAGAAATTAAGGATAAGCATCTCACAATGTGACTGCTGCTATGACCTATGACCACTGACCATATCATATCAGTAGAAACTACAAAGCAGGAACATACATTTATGTATGCTATTTTACCATATTTGACATCCCACAAAAACACTGAACATCACTTCAAGCTCTGTTTGAAAAATAGGTGTCCCAAGTTGTCCACATTCTCTCTCTCCTCTTCTTTTGATTTTTTTTCCATACAGATAAATACCATTATTGCAAGGGCTCAATTCTTGTTTAGCTTCATTGTTTACCACCATTGTGGCACAGATGGGTGACGCACGCTGATGTTTGCTTGTATATTGATCTGCGTCCTAGCCAATGATTCATCAAGTGTGATCATCGTACAGTCTACATAAGTGTATGAGATCCATGTTGCATGTTGCAATAAACTGAAGATTGCTGGCATCTCACATTCGCCGCTGAGCAAGAGCAGCGGACCAGTTCATACACTTTATTCAGCCAGAGCTGCTGACTGTTTTGTTAAAATACAATGTAGTCTGTATGCAGTGATTATTTTCTAATGTCTTAAACAAACAGTGCGTAAACACAGACCAGACCAGATTTATTGAAGTGTACATTGATTAGCCAACTGATCCGTCACTGATCTGTTAAAATGGACTCAGTAGCGATGAAGTTCTCATTTTATCACTGATTTATTGCATCGATTCGTGCTTTGGCTCATTGATTTTGAGCTTGACTTCTCCAAACACAACCCTGCTTTATCTCCTCACGTTATGATGAATGTGTGTGTGTGTGTGTGTGTGTGGGGTGTGTGTGTGTGTGTGTGTTTTTTTCGTGTGTGTGTGATTGCGGTTGGATGGTGTGAGCTAGTTGCCGTTGGGTCTGGATTGTAGGTGGTAGCAGGAATAAAGTGTTGACTGGCTGAATTCAGGTCAGCTGTCTTTACACATTACATTAGATTTATCTGTGTGTCCTTTGTCTTCTGTGCCTGTGTGTGTGTGTGTGGGCACGTGTGTGTCCGATGTCTGATTCTCTGTGTGCATTAACAGAACACAGCCAAAAGTGTGACATCACCCAAAATGTGCTTTTTAAATTAGCAGCAATGCAGAGACCGGGTCATAGTGAGCTTCAGGCACGGCAGGACGGACAGATGTGTGGTGTGTAGTTGTGTGTGTGTGTGTGTAGAAGTTTGTTGTTATTTGTGTGTAGGTGTGTTCTTATGCATGCTTGCTTTCACACGCATGTTTCTATCTGTATGAGTGTGATGCAGCGGTATGTTTCACTGTGTCTGTATCTGCAGTTGTGTGTGTGCACTCTTTATTTGCACTCCCCGTTTGTTTGTATATGTGCAGAAACGTGTGTGTGTTGGTGGTGTGTGCGCGCATACTGCAGGTTTGGATGTTTTGAAGCCGATGCCAGCTTTCATCATCATCGTCTCATGTGGCCTACAGTGTTGCGTATTTACAGCATGTTTTTTCTGCCCTCTGCAGTGGAACAGCAGGATCTGTGAGTGTGTGTGTGTGTGTGTTAATGTGTGTGACCAAGACTGTGTGTTTAGCCTTATAAGGCCAACCAGGAAACATTTAAGGATAAGAAAAGATGTGAGTCACTGTTTTCCCCTCATCTGCTCAGACGCACAAAAACATCCTCTTCACCTCCCTAAGGGGATATATATGTATTGTGTACGTGTGTGTGTGTGTGGTTTCTGTGTGTGTTTGTGTCCGTGTGTCCTGTAGTGCTCAGGGTTACTGTCTTGTTCCTAATGAGGTGTTGAGCTATTCACACGGCCCACTCTCCCGAGAGATGTGAGGAGCGCAGGGGGAACAGCTGGTACAGAACTGGAGGTGTAGAACTGCGGAGGAGCGCTTGTGCCGTCTTGGCCTGTAAAGTCGGAGCATGCAGCCAGTTGGAGAAGAGGAGGAGTGAATGAAGTGAAGGAGGGAGGGGGATAATGACAAGAGGAGGGAGTAGGGTGACCAGATCCCAACAAGCCAAATGTGGGACAAAGAGGGGGACACGCTACCAATGCTGAGATTTAGGGGTGGGAATCTTTTGTTACCTCGCATTTCAATTCTGATTCAGAAGGCAAGGATTCGATGATGATAGGATTCTTGATGCATCAAAATTCTAAGCTTTGAGCATAACAAGTGAGGGGGACTTTATGTCTTGGGCAGCGGTGAGCAGCCTCTTTGCTGCACTGTTAGCTCCGGTGAAAGCCATCACTGTCCAACATGCAGAGCGGGCACGGGGTTTCTGAGGTGAACAGGCTGAGCAAATGGCTATTTTCTTCACCACAGAGTTAGTTGAAGATGTTTAATGCCGTTGTGTGTGTCGCTCAGCAGCTCTCGTTTGTTAAAGCTGATTGCTGCTCCGCTCTGTCGGGGTCTTAACGTTAGTCTCTGGCTGATGGTGTGAAACATATGCACAATACACTTAACGTTAATCTCACGAGCGCAATTGAGACTCTAAATTGAAACATAATTGCGACCGCTGTGTTTTGAGAAGATGAAGTTCACCTCTCCCTGTTGACTGCTGATAACTCATGTGCAGCGTGTGCCGGTGCTGCATTGCCCTCGCAGCTGAGTTCTGCCTTTTTCGCTCTGTCAGTAACATGTTAATTGGCATTTAGAAAATTGATTTTTGACTTTTATGCATCTTTGGGTTCCAGTAGGAATGCGTGCATGGATTGGCACAACTTTTCGATGTTTCCTGTGTAACTTCTTGTCGTTATCTGCACAGCTTGTGACTTTAAGGGTGACTTGCAATTTTTTCCCAATTGGTATATTTCAGATAGCAAAGCCGATGACAGGTTAACCTGCGCCTGACCCCTGTGTGTGCACTTTGACTGACATCAAACACAGTCCCATGATGACAGCTTTCCCTGCTTTCTTCACAACTGTTGGATAAAAGCCAGATTGTAGAGAAGTGTCTGTCCTGCAGTGGTTTGATTTCTAAAAATTAGAGCCAAACAAAATGCGGGACATCGTCTCAATATGTGCAACATGAGATGAGGGGTACAAATGCTGTGCAGTCCCATATAAAGCGGAACACCTGGTCACCCCAGGAGACCAAAAAGGGAAGAGACAAGCAGGAGGAGAAGGAAGGGCGCCCTTACAACTTTGAATTGATTCGGCAATGGAGCTCTTTTTTTTTTTTCCTCGAATTGTTTCCACACAGTTTCAGCAGTGAAACTAGCAGTCTGTCATCAGTCTATATTGATCAAAGCATTTAGTTTTAGAGCTACACACGCAGAAAATATGCAACGAGGATTCTGTTGAGAAAACTATTTTTCCCTCCTTGACACATTGTGTACTGAAGTAGGTGGATGGAGTGATGTGTAATAACAATGGTGTGTGATCGTATTAATGAGAAGTGGCTCTGTACACCTGCATGACTGGACATCACTGATCAGCTGGTAAGCAATTAGCTAATGAATGACTGTGAAGCATGAAAGAAGCAGCTGATGCCAGTCAGCTAATGTGAGCACAATTTCAACCGCTTCATTAATAGAAATAGGGCTGCAGTGTCATTTCAACTATTTTGCATTTGCATTTATTTTCTCAATTGATTGATTATCTATTACAGTTTCCCACAGCCCACAGTAATGTGTGCAGATAGCTTGTTTATTTGACCAAGAGTGCAAAATATGCAGTTTACTGTGATCATATCCTGAAATTTTAGAATTAGAATTTTTACTTTGTGATTAAATTGATTATCCAAATAGTGGGCAATTATTTTTCTGTCCATCAACTAAGCGATTAATCGAGTGAGACAAATTGTTGTAGCTTTAAATGGATCTGTAGGATCATGCAGGATATTCTCTAAACCGTAAGAAAATATCCTGCTGTTGTCTCTCTGCCACTGATTTACTCCACATAGATAGCAATAATAATCCTGGCCATGGTTACGCTAAAATCTAGGACAGTGATAAGGGTTATTGGAGCCAAGACTGTGTGATAACTCAGTGGAATCTACTTCAGTCCATACATCACATCCAGTCCATTTGCTGCTGTTGCCTTGTCTGCCTGTAGAAGCAGAAATGTCCTTAAAGCCCACTCCTGCCTGCTGCAGTGACCTACAAAGACCACGAGACTTTGTTGCCTGGTAGGGAAAAGCACTAGAAACAGATTAATCACCTTCTGTCATAACATTAAGATGAATTCCAACTATACAAACATAAATCAATATTGTCTTTGTCCCGTGCTTCCTCTCTTTGTTTATGTTAAAAACGCCTTCACAGTGATTTCTGTGAAGCTGTCCCTATAGGCCCTGACCTGCCTGCCTGCAGCTCAGTCCTGTTCAGCCCCGACTGCTGTTCTGACCTATAAAGACCAGTGCTGCTATTATTCTGGGGCGTGCTCTATCAAGCCTGCAGACGTGGTTTCATCACCAACAGCTGTGTGTGTGTGTGTGTGTGTGTGTGTGTGTCTCCAGAGTGCAGTGATTTGTGCTCTCAGCAGTCTGGGTCTCATCCAGACAATAAGTTTGGCAGACATAATGAGAGAACCCCCAAGTCTCTGCCAGACACACACACATACACACCCTCACTCCTGTTCATATTCAGTTTTACAGTTTTGATAACAAACATATGCTGTTTACATATGCGTCTTTTTCTCTTCATTTTCTCTTTGAAGATGGCAAATATGTGTGTGTTTGTGTTCGTGTGTGTGAGGCATAAACACAGGTAAATATTAGCATGGGCTGTACCCACTTTGGATTATTTAACTGTTTGTTCCTTTTTGTCACAAAGACAAGTCAAGCAAAGCTTTACTGAATTGCCAGACTTTTGAGCAGGGTTAAGCGGGACGTGTAGGGTGACATGATGTTCGCATAATGTCAGAAACAAGTTAGTAATTACCCCATGTACTGCTGCTATGAGCCCTCTGCAGCGGCCGTGAGTTCGACTTCTGTGTGCAGCCCTTTGCTGCACGTTGTTCGGTCCACAGCGAGTTCGATTCCAGCAATCACACCAACCCAAACGAACCACACTATCTGGGTAAATGCTCCAGGGATTAAACAAAGTTGGTGGCTGTAGTCGAACGACTGTACGGCGCTGCTCACAGCATCAAGTACATGAAGTGCATGCTCCATCAATTGAGCTACCAAGCCACCTGGACGGAACAGCTTAATGAAGTGGAAAGATTTTACACTGGAGAGCAGTGTGAAAGTGAGGAACATCACTCTGCAGCTACTTCTGGGGACTATAATGTCCCCCAAAAGTACACTGACTAACAGAAAAACAAAACATAACAAAAATGACAGCTCATCTTGATGAATCTCAGTCGACTCTGGAGTCTCTGACTGATGATTTGAATCTTCGACTTTCAGAGGACATCCCTACATACTTGCCAAACTTGAGACCTCAAAAATATGGAGGACTCTAAACCAGGAATATTGAGTTTCAGAGACTTTGCTTCCTGCATGAAAATAACAAAATATACAGTAGTATACTGCAACAACAGTTTTATGTTGAATCCTTTAGCTTTTATGACTTTCTCTGGCATTAACTAATGGTCATCAGTTCTCTGTCATTCATTTATTTTTTGCCCTGCCTCTAAAAGAAAATTAACATTGCAGATTTTACAAAATGCATGCCCTTTTCCTTTAAAACCTTCCTGAAGACATGTGAATTCTTCTCTCCAGAGTGTAGTTTGATGTAACTGTATTGTTGTCCGTGTGCAAACAGTAGACGTTTTGAGTTACAGGGCTTATACTGTGCAGACCCAGACGCAGGTTGTGATAATGAAAAGGAAAAAAAGTTTGAACATTTGTCAGAAATCGGGAGAAATACAGGGGAGTTGTGATCCCAGGAGGAAATACTTAGAAGGCAAGGAAAAACGGGAGTCTCCTGGGAAAATGGGGGGTTGGCAAGTATGCATCCTGAGTAAATATATCATAAAGATAAAACTCCATGGAAACCAAAAACAATCAAACTACAGGATGAATGCACATTAAAATGTGGTGTGTGTGTGTATATATGTTTGTACATGCACATACACACCTGAGCTGTTGTCATCCCTCATTTTAGGGATATTCCCCATCCACAGATGGAAGAAATGGCTATTTTGCGCTTTCTTCTGTTTATAAGATTTAAATAAACCTTAACCGTCCCTTAATCCTTAATTGTGTCAGATATTCCCTGTGATCCTCCTCCAGCCTGTGTTTTGGCTTGTGTACAGATGTCTGGTTTGCAGAGCAGCTCCCTGCTCGTCTCCGTGTGGGACCTGGCGGGGCTTTTTGGTAAACCAGACCCCTGAAAACTCCAGCTTTCCTTCTCAAGAAAGACTGATAGCCTTGTGCATCTGGCGCGGTCAACGGGAACCTCCCGCTGCGTTTTAAATGTCACATATTTAACAAATTATATTTTATGTATTTTTGTGTTATTAGACGATAGGCAGGAAGGAGGGAGATAGTGAGGCGATGCACCAGAACTCTGCAAATAGTTTGAAACTGAGTTAAGATAAAAACAAAAACAAAAAAAAAAAACTGTAAATTTCCTGTGGCAGTTTTACAGTGCTGAGGTTTTTTTTTATGTTTCTCTTCTTCCTTTCTTGAACGATCTGACTGCCAAACCACCTCTCTCCCCCTTTCCTCCATGTGACTTTTGCTGCAGCTGTAGCTGATGTAGAAAATGATGATGATGATGATGATTTGAAAGCGCGGTCCCGGGTCTGACGAGGACAGAGCTGTCTGCCAGAGTATCTTCTGTCTGATCCGTCTGCACCTCTGTCTCAAAACGACAGCGAGACAGCTGATTGATTCACAGCTGATGAACCAACTCTGCTGCAGAATGAGTTTGACTCCTTTCTCAAGAGGAACGACTGTGTAGTTTGTGTGTGTGTGTCTGTGTGTATTTGGAGGCAAACAGGCACTTAGAAGTCAGAGTAAATAATTCATGTGAGAAGCAGAGAAGTGGGTCAGAACTGCAGTTAGTTTGTTGGACATTTGTAAAGATCAGAGTGTGTTAGAGGGGAAAACTGTGAGAAAGAACTAAAGAATGAAAGGATCAATGGAAGAAAGCAATAAATAAAAGTCTTTTTGAACAACTAATCAAATGATTTTATAGTTGATGAATTTAAAAAATGGTGCATTATAGGAGTGGTTCTGGTTCTTTGCTTCCTTTGTTGCAACCCACACAGAAATTACAGGGTTCAACATTAATGGGTTTTTTTTCACATGCCCAAGTGGGGCAAGTAGATCAGAAATCTACTTGTCAACTTTTACTTGCCCCTGTAAAAACTGTTCCATTAGTGGTTATAAGATAACAACAAAGACTAAAGTTGATTGTCATGTTTAATCTAGGGCTGCAATGTCTATATAGACTGTCAAAATAGTGAAAAATGACCATCCTAGTTTTTCAAAGTCCAAGGTGATGTCTATAAATAGCTCATTTTGTCAGTACAAAACCTCAAAATATTCAGTTTGATACGATAATAAACAAAGAAAAGTGGGAAATATTCACATGAAAGGATGAAAAGTGCATTTCCTGCTATTTTGCATGAAAAAAAATTACTCTAATGATTTGTCTGTTGGTCTGGCAAGTGAGTTGCCAGATTTACTAGCCTGACATGGCATTTTACTCGTCCAGGCAAGCGGTCAATCCCTGTATTACATGCAAATGCAAAGCATAACGTTATTCATGCCCTCAATTCAGACCTTAATTGCCATGCTTCGGCATAGAAAACACGTGGCAAACACACATGTTGTATGGAATTTAGATTGTTAAGTGGTTCAGTGTCATGAGTCAGATGATCAATGAATGCTGTACATCAATATCGGGTCCTGATACCGATATTGGATGAGATCGGTTACATCTCTAACAAAAACGCAAATGTTATTTTTTCTTTCACTTCACTCACTTTTTGTAGTGACGTGGCTGTTAGATTTCTTGTGAGCAGCTCAAAAAGTATGTAGTTCTTTTCACAACAACACGGACACGGGTCGGTTCTTTAAACAGCTGTTTATTCTTTGGGCAGGGCACGTCTTATTTCTCTGCTACACCCTAGCCTTAGTCACACCATCATAGCCATCACACCTTGTGTGCCTTACACCATGAGAAATATATTCACGAATGAACACAAGACAAAATACCTAAAAAAGAATTATGAGGCAAACAAAAGACATTTTTACAATTTCAACAAACATCTTGTTGGCAGCTTGTCATGAAAAGAGGTTTAAAGTCCTTGAAAGTCATTGAAAGTTTCTTGAATGTTTCTTAAAAATCCCTTCACCATCTGATTGAGCTTCAGATGTGAACAGATGTGAATGAAAACTAGTAGAGCCTCATGAGGCAATGCTCACCTTGCGTTGTATAAGGTCCCGCAATGAACTTGGCCGCACAAGCACCACAAACAGGGAACATTAATTCTGGACAAGAAACATATGTGGTTGCAACATTTTTAGCCATTTATATTCATATTTACATGTTACACATTGGATTTTAACGCATACATTTTTAACCTTACATTAAATTATTATTATATTAAATTATTATTTATTTATTTACTTAGCTATTGCATGAAATTATGACATCACAAATGAATTATTTATCAATGTGTCATGAACTCAGAATTCATGTAACAGCTGCTTCATGGCTCTCATTCTGTGCTGCTCGCCACAATATTTTATTTTATTCCCCAAAACCATCTGGCGATACACAGAGTTTTTGTGTTTGCATGTGTCTGTATGCATTTCCTTATGAGTATGTGTTTCTCAGCAGAGAGTAATGTTGAATAAAGCTCCGTAATCCCTCTTTTGTAGCTGCTGTTGCCCCCCATCATAGCACAGAAGTAAATACCCACAGAGCCACTAGTCTCTCTGTTGGTTCTGTTTAGTATGTGCACGGCATAGCAGAGCTCTCTGTTTTCTCTGTGTGAGCTCAGAAGCAACACTGAAGTTGTGCACCAAGCTCTGTGTGTGTGTGTGTGTGTGTGTGTGTGTACAGTCAGAAGGCTAGTATAGACCTGTTCTCTCTCCCTGCGGGGATGTTTGGGGCTCCTATTTGGGCCTTCTTCTTCACAAAGACCCACTTCCCCTGGGAGGCCCCCCTGGCCCCTCGCTGTGTGTACCCATTAACACACACACACGCGCAGCAAAACAACTTGCATGCATTAACATGTGCAAAGTACACAAACTCCTTCCATGCACGCGCACACATACTTGCTCAAACATACTTTTAGTGGCTGGATTTGAGGTTGTGACAGAAGTGGCCTCTGGTGATTTAGTGCTTCCTGGTGAAGGTCAGGTTGAAGGGAAGACTTTTTTAGATGGAGGAGAAGGACAGGAGGGAGGGAGAGGAGAAGAGGCAGAGAAAGAGGGAGAGTATGAGTGGATGTGAAGGAGAGAAGGAGAGGGCTGTCAAATAACCGCAGGGAAACTTAGGGAACACAATCAACCAATCTACCTCCTGAACTCTCTACTTGTTCTGCTTTTGAATCCATTCACAGACAAAGAGAGCAATAAAACCTCTGAAAAAAAAGAGGAAGTGGGGGGAAATAAAGGATAAAGAGGACGGATCGGATTCCACCACCACAATTGCATTATGGTTCCCTTTGTTAAAAACCTCACATAAACCTAAGAGGCATCCTTCACTGTGTACTTGGTTTAACCTGATGAAAATTTATCTACATTTATTGCTGGCAATATATCAATATTATATTGATAGTTTGATTAGAGACTAGATATCGTCAGATTGTATCATGATACGGCATAAGTGTTGTCTTTTCATGGTTTTAAATGCTGCATTACTGTAAAATGATGTACTTTTCTGAACATAGCTGACTGTTCTAGCTTTTCTATGATTTGTTTTTATTTATCTAGTTAGTCATAATATCCACAATACTGATAGAAATCTTGTGTTGATATCATATGTAAGCACCAACAGCCGTACCTGCTGGGTGGTTCAGTCTACATCAGTGCATCATATTCATATCATCATATTATTGTCCTGTTTATTGTTTCTTTATTACACTTGGTTACCATACAGTTACACTATTCTATGCATCTTAAACTCAACTGAGCGTGTACTGTACCGTACCGTTGCTTGATGGAGATCTGTACCCGACTGAGTGCACTTGTCCAGTTTTAGCAGTGAAATAAAACAGAGAGCTACCTGCTTGAGGAGGTCATGAGAGTGAACAAACGTTTATTTTGTTTTATTTCCCTGCGAGATTTCTTAAAAATAAACCTGCATGTCTCATGTCCAAAGACATTCCTGATTTCGTCTGTAAGCTTTGGCTTGTTGATGTTAAACTGAAAGCTGATATCTCCACGCATTCTCCGCTAACTCGCCCATAAAATATGTCCAAAGAAAATCGCCAACACTAAGCTGCCACTAAATCATAGCAAGGATTGAAAAGACACAACAGAATGTGTGTGTGTGAGTGTGTGTGTGTGTGTGTGTGTGTGTGTGTGTGTGTGTACCACTGAATCATCTTTTTCTGTTATATGTGTCAATGAGGCATGTGCAGACGTTCGTGAGTGGGTGAATGCACGTGCATGTGTGTGCGTGGAGGTTGCTCACTGCTGTAAACACAAGTCGAGTTTGTTTACATGCTCGGTATCATTTTGGGAAGCTGACGTTTACCAAGATATACACACAGATATTAAGAGTGTGTACAGCAAAGAGGAAGGAGTGTGCGCGGACATATGTGTGTGCGATTACTATCCTATAATAGTCTATTTCTAACCGTCTGTTCAGATTTCTTGCCAGGAAGTGTAATTTCCTGCTCGAGAGACTGATTCAGCAGCATCCAGCTGTTGTGTTTGCGCGGACAGAAAGGGAGACAGAGAGATGAGGCGACCGCCTGTTTTTTTCCATATTACTCCTTAATAGTTGTTTTTCCAGGTGCCACAAACTCACCACCCCCACCTTCACCCGTCACTCTCTCCCCCACCCACAAGCCCACCAATCATTCCTCCCCCCTCTCCCCAGTTGCTCTTTTTCACACTTTTAAGTAGGAAACTCCGGCTTCATAATTCCCCCGAGAACCCACTGCAGATCGTATGTCCGCACTCTCAGTCTGAGTTGTAATAACCTTTCGATGTTGTTCTTTCTCCCCGGTGGTTATTCTGAAAATCTTGCATCCCACAGGTTTGAACTTAAATAAACTATCACCTCTGTGCTTTCGTGAAAGCTTAAACAAATCTGAAAAAATCTTTTATTATCAATTCTTAGTCATACAAGACCTTGGCTTCTCCAGATTTTTTAAAAATTTTGAATCCTTTTTAGATTCAGATTTGGAAGTCAGTTTCAGTAAACAGACGGTATGTTTGTATAGTTGGGATTAAGCTTGAGCTTTAGATTGCATGTGTGTGGTTGTGGCTGGAGTGGTGCGTCTCACCACAGTATTACAGTTAATGTGTACGTATGTATATACAATATGAACTGCATGGGCATGCATGTGTAAAACAGGGCACAGCTCTGAGGAATGCGTCCCCTGTGGAGGGGGGAGGGAGCACAGAGAGAGAAAATGAAATCAGTGCAATTGAACACTGAAACTAAAGCATCTAAAAGTAATTGATAGAACAGGAGACGGATGCAGAAATTGGCAGTGAAATATATTTTTAAAAAAAGGGTGAGAGCGACATAAAAAATAATTTTAAAAAATGGGTCCTCTCATGGTTAATGTTTTCGCCCTTTTAGGCAGCCTTTAAATCACTACAAATCAGTCTTGCCTGCAGGTTTACTGCACAATGTGTTTACCTTCTGCTCTGGCTGTTAGTTCCTGGTATGTGGCATGTTGCTGGTATTTACATATTGCTTGACCTCTTTTACTGCACAGAACTACCGCTCCTTCCTATATGAAACCCTCAGCAGTAGAGTGTTTTTTTAAATACATATTTTATGGAAATTTTTCATTTTTTCACAACACGGAAAACAATGCACGAAGTAGACAAAGTGGAACCAAATAAAACAAAACTGCCGGCTCATGGAAAAGGTGCACGTATGCATGTCAATCTCCCATGCTACCAAGACAGAGTGGAGTTGAGAAAGGCCCAAGATGAAGGCCAGAAAAAGTGAAAACCTGGCGGATTAAAGCTCAATACAATACAGAACAGTGCAGTATAATACAGGCCAATACAGTTGGTTCCCAGTTCGGCAGTAGATGTTTATCAGCAAACTACAGTGTTTTCACTTTGAAAAGTGGTCAAAATCAAAATATGTGACTAACTTCTGAAATATGTTTCACTGTTTGTCAGCGTTCAGTAGTAAAAAATTTAACTTTTAGGTCCAAAAGTCAGATTTTACACCCCTTTGAGGAGGTTTTTTTTTGTTTGTTTCATTTAGGCCCACAATGAAGATAGTGGAGATGGAGCTCTTTGTTATACGACTGCGCGTTGGCAAGAATCTGGTGATACAATGCATATCATGATACTGTACATTGCTTTTAATCTTTTCTTTTAATCTAAATGTAGGATAACTGTCAGTAAAGAACATAGTATCATATGCATTAGGTAGTATATCGATGTTTTCTTACACCCCTACTTTGTTACAGTATACAGAGTTTGGGACAGCTGTCGCACTGTTGCCCCTGTTTCACTACTTTGGTTGTATCTGTGTGTGTTTCCATCTCTCCTCCTTGTATGTAAGTTTGTGCTTGTCTGCTTTAGTCTTTTTGCTTCTTCTGACACACTTTAAGTTGAAGAAAATGAAACAGAAAAAAGTAAAATGTGGTAGAACAGAAAAAGGCACCTTTATTTGCCTTTATAAACATAATCTAGGATTTGCACGGGAGCACAGTGAACGTGAAAGCAACAGGTGTTTTCTCTCTCTTTTATTGAGTCGTGATCTCTCAGCGGGGTTAAAAGAAAACTCTTTGTAGTTCTGCTGTGACGAGAGATGGAGTCACATCTTTTTTCATGTTTTGCCAGTTTAACCTTCCACGCTTCTCAGTCTCCCTTCCTCTCCTCCGTTTGATCTGTATGTGTGTGTATCTGAGGTTAATGTGGTAGGAAGTTATGTGCGGTTTTGCAGGTTTTTGATGATAAAGAGGCTAAACCCTCATATCAGCTGTCATCTGGATGATAGCTGGAGGGAGAGTGTGTTGCTCATACGCAACTCTGTATGTGTGCACACCACATGCATGCACTCAAATTCACAATGATCCACTTCTCTATAACTGTCTTAATGATTTACTTTCTCTTCCTCTGTTTTCCCTTTCCCTCTTTCTCACCCTCTCTCCTCCCTCCCTCCCTGGCTCCCCTCTCTGCTGACTCCAGGTGGTGTCCTCCTGTCAGAAACACACACTTCCTCTGACACATGGCTGACAGCGGGAGACGGAAGGGGCGAGAGAGAGTACGGGACTGACACACTCACGCACAGAAAGAAAGAGGCAGTCGGCCATCTGCGGTCGGTCTCCTGCTAGTCTGCAGCTGTGTTGGAGTCGACGAACGCTTCGCGGCTCCATCAGGACTTCAGAAACCACAGAGCGAGATAAGGGGGTTCTTCCAACGTCTCATTGCCCAGGGGATGAGCCTCGGCCGGGGCGATGTCAAGGCCTCGCTGGCCTCGGATTAGGCCCCTGGGGCTGCTTCTCTGGAAGGATGGGTGATATCCCAGCTGGATCTTCTGCTGTTGCCATCCTCCACGGCTGTCATTACCAGCTAATGAGCTGCTGCTAGAGAGGAAACAGAGAAGGTTCCTGTGGAGAGGAGGAACCTTACAGCTGTTATTAAGAGGCCCAGAGATTGCAGACAAGGAATTATTTGCCTCTGCTAAAGAGTGGAACCCTTTAAAGCTTTTTTAGGTGCAAGCATGAAAGGATTTCGACTTTGGAAGTTCTTGTTTTAGACATTTCTTTACAGACACTGATTGCCATTTTTTTAATCTGCTACAGCATTGTATGTCTTTGAAAATTGTCATCATGGAGTTAAAAGACATCCTTTTTCTGCTTTTGTCTCTCAACTGAAGGATTTTTAACAAAACATTGTAATCCAGTTGGATTTTTTGAAGCGATATTATTTTTGTTTTATATTTTGATATTATTTTGACCTTCCTATGCCCTGAAAGACAGATCACCATGGCAGCAGCCTATCGTGTAGTTGTGAGCAGTGTGAGCTGCTACAACAGCGTGGTAGTGGACCGGCGCACTCACTCCCATGCTGTGCACTATTGCTCAGGGCCATGTGGGGCGCTGTCCCAGGGACTGGACTGTACTGTCGCACACCGCGGCACTGCTCTGAGCTGCTCGTCGCACCTGACCCTTCATACACTGACCCAAACAGCTCACTCATACACTCCCGTAACATGATCCCTCAGCAACTTTCCAACCATGGTAAAATTAGTGTTACCATGGATACCAGTTATAATGGTCTAGAGAGGGCTGGCAGCAGTGGCAATTTGTCTCTTGGGGAGGACAGCCCCACGTGGCGTGGTAAGAAGTCCTCCAATGTCGGAGGGTCAACAGGGAACCTGAGCTCCTCTGGCAGTCTGAAGGACATTACCGAAGAGGCCATCAACCTGGCCAGTGGCAAGCTCAAAGAATTTTCTTTTGACAAGCTCCGCCTCTCCTCCTCCAGCCATGTCACCTTCCGGAAAGGTCGTAAGGTCCGTCCGGACTCTTTCAGCCGTCGCTCCACTGACCTGGAGATCATCTACGGCCACTTCAGCTCCCAAATCACCACAAACGGAACAACTAATGGCATGACAAACGGCATGACTACTCCTAATGATGAGAACCTGCCACCGTTTGTGCCAGGGAAAGGAGCAGGATTGGAGGAGACAAAGCTAAAGGGCAGCACAGGCACCTTGACATCCATCACCAAAGTGGGTGGTGGATCGACAACCAGCCTATCGAGCAGTGGGTCTTTGGACCAAAGTCTAAACACAGTGGCCTCCTTGTACCTCAACGCCCTTGGAGAGGAGAACCTGATCACCCGTTTGCTGGAAAAGACACGAGGGGAGGCGGGCACTGGTGGAGCAGGCGGCGAGGACATCCGTGCCTGCCTTGACATCCTGCTCAAATGTTCTGAAGACCTAAAGAAATGCACCGATATCATCAAGCAGTGCATCAGACGCAAAGCCGGTGGAGGGCCGGAGGATGGAGGAGCCAGTCCTGACAGTGTGTATCGGCCGTGATGAGCCGACTCAGCTCCTATCTGAAGAGACTGCCTCTGGAGCTGGAGGGAGTTGGAAGTTTGGGAGGCAGTGGACAGGGGGGTCAGGGTGATCTCGCTGAGCTGGTTAACACTCTTCACTCCATCCAGCAGGGGCCATACTCTCCAATATTTGGCAATGAGCAGCCTCCTCGCTACGAGGATGTGGTGCAGTCACCTCCTGTGCCAAAGACTTCTACTTCCTCTTCTGTTCTATCTTCTTCCTCGTCTTTGAAATCAGACTCCATCCACACCAAACCAGTCCAAAGCTCTCCGTCCAGAGCCTCTCCACTTACCAATGGACTACAGCATCCTTCTTCTATCACACAACACACCCTTTCTCCCCCATCTGTAACATGCTCTCCATCCAGATCCTCTCCGACACACTCTCCTTCCCCTCTTCGTACCTCTCCAACCCCACCATATGCACACACTCCTCCAGCATCCCCTATGGAGGCTCTTTATATTGAAGAGGAGGAGGCAGATGTGGACAAGACACCAGAGATCTCACAACAGGCCCTTACTCCAACCAGAGGGGTGAAAACTACCAACGGGACAACGTTTGGTCAACACCTGTCCCATCCACACACACTTCATAACTCTTCAAATACATTGCCGGTCAGCACTGGCTACAGCCCCGCTTGGCCTTCCGCTGGCTCGCAAACAGTCTCAGCACCCAAAGCTGTCTCACACAGGAATGATGACATCGACAAGCTGCTGATGGACTTGGAGAATCTCTCTCAGAGTATGAGCCATCCCAGAAACACTGAGCCCCCACTTCCAGCCAAAACCAGGAAGAGAGATGGAAGCCAGGGAATCACTTCCCCGGAGTCCCTCGCTCAGCCCAAAATGACCCAATTCCAAGTCCAGAAGCCGGACAACCACCTCGCCATGAATGGCCCTACCTCCAGGACTCCCCAGAGTTTCACTCCTCCCCAGGTAGAGAACAGTGACGCTGTGGTTGGAGAGGAGGAGGATGGGGCTCTGCTGCTGAGGATCCTGGAGAGCATTGAGAGCTTTGCTCAGGAGCTAGTGGATTCTGGGGCAGGGAGCACAGGAAGTGCTGAGAGGAACAGCGGGAAGGAGCGGGAGGTGATGAGGCTCCTTCAGGATACGCTGGCCACCGCCGGCAGGGCTGACACCCCTGTGGAGAGCGCAAACCCACCAGCTCCAGCCACTGTGCCATCCATGCACACAAATGCAGTCCCAGCTATACCACCAAAACTCTCCCTGGCAAACACACCTGCAGTTTCACCTGCACCAGCATCTGTAACTGCAGCATCTGAGTCTGTGTGCAATGCTGCATTCGAACCTGCACCTGATGCTGCCCCCAAACCTCTACCTACACCCATACCCGAACCAACTGAGGCTACAGATAAAGTCACAGAATCCTCTGCAGTCAAGACTGATCCACAAGCCACCCCTGCCCCTGTAGCATCTGCACCTGCTAGCCTGCATTCCTCCACACAGTCAGCTGAACCTACACCTGTGGCTGCACCTGAAGGCTCCAGCCCCCATCCCAACTGCGGTAGCCACAAGAGATGCAGTTACTGTCGGAGATGCTGCTGCTGCCAGAGACACTGGTTCAACCCTCCTCATCCAGCAGACTCCGGAGGTGATCAGAGTAAGTGAAAAACACAACTTAACATGAAAACTACTGACAAATACGAAACAGCTGCGTGATAACCCATGTATCAACACACCATTAGAGATATCAGTTCTTACATCTAAAACTCATCACGAAATAGAGGACGAGGAATTTCAAGGACTTAAAGGGATAGATAGATTATTTTAGGGGTTGTTTGAGTTACTTATTGATAGCCAGTGTATTACCTACAGTAGATGGTGGTCGGCACAGCCACAGTTTGGAGAAACAGCAGGAGTACCAGTGTTGGAAGCTGAGCAATGAATTGCTGTGGACAGCGTCAGCAGCAATACAAATTTTAGCCACTTGAAAAAGGTCAAATGAAAAAATCATTATTTTAAGTGTTAACTGATGGGAAACTGCCATTAGATAAAGCAAATATTGCCAAATATATCTCTCTTGCTCAACCAGACTCCACTGACCAAATCAGTAATTTTACCTGGCACAACACAGGAGTTGTTGGTCTACCTTTGGCTTGATCGTTAGTTTGCTTGTGTTTTTGTGTGACATTGGTGTTTTAACAGGTGCATTTGGATTCACCGATGTCACAAAATAACACAAACAAACTGACCATTTGAGGCAGCGCTAGACCAGGCAACTCCTTTGTTTTTTTTTAATTAAATTACTGAGTTTGCTTAAGGAGTTTGGCTGAGTGAGAAAGAACAACATTTGGCTTATGTAATTGCAGTTTCCCATCAGAAAAGACTATCTGGTGGCAAGGTTAAGAGATGAAAATATTCTAAACATTCTGTACACTTACACTGATTTTTTAGGTGGCTTAATTAAGTTTGCTGCTTGGCTTCTGTGCTGGTACTCCAAACTGGGGACATGTTGCCCAGCATCTGCTGTAGTTAAACACTGACTATTGATAAGTACCTCATACAACCCCACCTCAAATAGTCCAAGCTAAGCTATCCCATTAAATCATGTCATAAACTCCACATATCAGACCTGAATTATTATTACTTTGTGGTCTGCTGGAAAAATAACAGTCATTATTGAGTCCAGCTCTCCCTGGCTGAAGCACCAGTTCGCTGCTTTGTAGACACTTCTGGTATTCAGAGGATGGTACCTTAAAAAGCTGCTGCAAATCAGTGTCTCAGTTAGAGCAGATATCAGCAGAGGACACTTTTCTTTGCATTTTGTGATTGTTGAGAGTATTTACATGCTGTGCAGCTTTGACTTATTTCACATTCACTGTAGTTGCACATAGTCAAGATCATAATCCAGCAGCAGTAGCAGCAGCATCCAAATATGTATTTTGAATATTACTGTTGCCATGGTGTAAGAAGCAAATAGATATGCAGCCCTAGAGTGACTGGCTAAGTGTCAGAAATGCAGGAACCAAGAAACAGAGTGATTGACAGAATTAGACGAAGAATAGACAATTGCTTTCAGTACATGTCATATAAAACGCCGCCCAGGCGAGAATTTTATCGCTGTGACACAACGGGGTTGATGCCGCTGTAATTGATGGGCCGTGATGAATAGTGTTCATTAACTGTGATGAACACGCTGATACAGTTTCCCTATCTGGGCTCGAATAAAACGGTTGGCGGCACTCTGAATCATGGAACAGAACAGCTCATTGTGCTAGGAGTGGCTCTTTGTTGACTTTTCCTGGTTTCTAACTTGTGTTTTGAACCGTGAGTGTGTGTATGTGAGTTTGTGTGTGTGTGTGTGTGTTGGCGCTCCTTTCCACCCTGGGGAATATTTAAAGGTAATTTAGGGTTGTGCTACAGAGGGACAGAGAGGGAAAGGCAATTGGAGCGTGTGTTTTTGTGCATAAGGCACTGACATTGCAGTGAATAAACTTAGAAAGGGGGCTTACCTCAGCTTGTCTCTTATGTGGGTGTTCAGCAGCAGCACATTGTAGATTTAGGTAATTACGTACACTCTTAGAAATAAGGGCTCCTCCTGAAGGGCTGAGGTTCTACCAAGAACCAGCTGCTTCTGAAGAACCCTATTTTATCCTAAGAACCTTTTTGAAAGCTATTCCTCAAGTATTGTTCAAATCCTTGAATATCTCTTTTATCAAGGGTTTTTTTTGCACCATAATATTAAAGGGTTCTCTGTAGAACCCTACGAGTGTTTTCTAGATGAAACCTTTGAAATATAAAAAGGGTCTTGGTAGAACCGCTTGGGTGTGTTGTAGATAAAAACCCTTGCAATATAAAAAGGTTCTCAGTAGAACCACCTGTGTGTTCCCAATAAAATCCTTGGAATATAAAAAAGTTCTCGGTATAATCTCCTTGGTGTGTTCTAGATAAAACCCTCAGAATATAAAAAATTTTCTTGGTAGAACAATCTCGGTGTGTTCTAGATAAAACCCTTGGAATATCAAGAGGTTCTTGCCAGAACACCCTGAGTGTGTTCTAAATAAAACCCTCCAAATATAGAAATGTTCTTGGTCGAACCACATTGGTGTGTTCTAGATAAGAACTTTGGAATATCAAGAGGTTTTCAGCAGAATCCCCTGAGTGTGTTCTAGATAAAAGCCTTAGAATATAAAAAGGTTCTTGGCAGAACCACCTCAGTGTGTTCTAGATGATAACCCTTGGGATATAAAGAGGTTCTCGGTGTAATTCCCTTGGTGTGTTCTATATAAAACCCTTGGAATCTAAAAATGTTCTTGGTAGAACCACCTCAGTGCGTTCTAGATAAGATCCTTGGAATATCAAGAGGTTCTCAGTAGAACCTCTTGGGTGTGTTCTTGTTAGCATCCTTAGAAGGTGTAAGGTTATGGGTAGAACCCTCAGAGAGGGCTCTGAGTGGAACTATCACACCATGCAAGGGTTCCCTGTAGAACTTCTCATAGGGTTTTTTTGGTGAAACCTGTCACAGATGGTTCTAGATTAACCCTGTCTAACAGGATTTTGGTTTTCCTAGTTTGCAGGGACACTAAACCGTTAACGGTTCTTTATTTCTCTGAGTGTATGACAGGCAGACACACATTAACACCTACACAGAGGATCAAGTCATTAGTGTTGTCAGTTTTCCTCTCACTGCCTTTGATTTTTTAAATCTCTCTAACTGATTTATTATTTTGCTGCTCTCCCATCACCCTCCTCCTTCTTCCCACCAGCTCCGCTGCTGTTTGTGTGTTTATTTACTGAGCTGTGTAACCTTATGCCCTGATGATATGTAGGGCACCTATTTATGAGGTTACCATGGTAGCTGCCACAGTCAGAACAGAACAGCCAGCACCCGAACACATCATTACGCGATCTCATTCCTCCTCCGTCCTCTGCTCTGTCTGCCTAGCCATCCCTCTTTCCTCTCTGTTTTTATGTTTTTCTGCTCCTCTGCCTCCACATTTCTTGTTTTTATTTTGCCATTCTTGCAGCTTTTTCCCTTTCATTCCCGCATCTGCGTCCCCTTTTGCTTTCCGTCTTTGTGTCCTTCTTTCACCTGCAGTCAAGGAGTCAGTCTGCGTTGACCGCCGCTACTCTGATTGGCTGCTGTGTTATTTTGGGAGCGGTGAATAACAGTTGTTGCTGTGTGCAGGGCAGAGCAACCCAACGAGAGGTGCTGATTGGAGCACAGCAGGATTTGAGGGGGGGGAGGAAGGGTGGGGCGAGGTGGGGTAGGGGTGTGGGAGGCATCTGTTGGCACACTGAGTGTTAATGGTACCCTCCAACCCCCTCCACCCCTGGCAGGGCTAGGTGTGAGGGAGGCCTAAATCTGTCCACCCCTCGGTACTATGGCATCCCGCTAACAGACTCACTGTCGCCACAGTGTAAATGGACCTGCATATGTGTGTGTGTGCGGGTGTGTGATGGTGTTCATGTTTGTTTGTGTGTTGTGTGTGCATTCAGGCGGTCTCACATGTCCAGATTTTCATGTATGTGTGTGCATTTACAGATGTGCTCATGGATGTGTATCACCCGTTCTTCAAAATTGGGACTAATCATGTCCTATCAAAAAAATCTTTAAAAATTATGAATTCCAACACTCTAATTCAATTTTTTGGGAGTGAAAATTTATTCTTAAAGTGCCAGTCAAAAATTTGGACTCTTCTGAATTGTAGATTAATACCGGAGACATCAAAGCCATGAAAGAAGATGTGTGAACAAAGCAAAATATGGGTTTGCTTCTGTCGCACACTGTCATCTGCACTTGCAATCAAAGATTTAACTACATCCTTGTATTTAAATCTTGGATTAAAAGTGCATGGGACAGTGTGCGAAAGTCTTTTTCCTTGTTATTATCTACCCATGGTCTCCTCCTACTCACCTGTTAGCCTACATGTGTGCAAAAGTTTTTTCTCTTTGATATTTTAGATTTTTCAAAGTGGCCATATTTTTTTTGATGACAGCTTTGCACACTGTTGGTATAATCTGAACCATTTCTTATAAAAATGAATAAAATACATTAAATTAGAAGTTTTGACTGGTACTGTATATGAAATATATGTAATTTATGAAATGTTTTGGTTTGCTTTAATTTTTCAAATTTCTAAACTTGCTTTGTGCCAGAAAACATCCTTTTCCCAGACAAAAAATCACTTCAAACGACTTAAAAAAGTGTTAAAAGCTTTCAAAATCTAGGATAATCTAATCATAAAAATGTGGTGTTATGATCATCTTTGTTTTAAAATAGATTTTTTTAAGTAAAAATGTTGACCCTTTAAAGTTGTGTGTCAGATATCTGTCATCTCTGTCAGATTTTTACAAAAACACGATTTAATCAGGCATGAAATTGGTTTGCTAGGTTTTGAAAAGGTGGGAATACTGCTCAAGCACTGGTAAACTTTCTATTTTTCAACAAATTCATTAAATAATATTGCCATCAGATGTGCCTCGACCATAACAAGTCAATTCCGAAGCCCTTCTAAATCAAAGCAAAATAAGAACTGTGGTTTAAAAATGTGTATTTGATCAGCATTAAGAAAACTATTAGTGACTTTAAAAAATAAAATGTCTACTTACTATGACTGTGCTGTGAAATAAAATAATATAACATTTTGTCAACTCTTCAAGATGTCAGATTTTCCATCTGGCAGAGTCAATGTACATTTAATAAAAAGTTATATCATAATTTAAGAGTAAAAATCAAACCCCTCAACATACGGTGTTGTCCCAGGATGAGTAGTTTATGTATCCATACAGGTGTATTAATAAGAATCCCATGTGGTGAGTGTGTTTGACCGAGCATGTGTGTGTGTTTGTCTGTTTGTTGGCTCGAGGGTAAGTTGACCCACTGCTACTGTGGGTCACAGCTGAGTTTCGGAATAGCTCTCCGACACCCAACACCAACTCCGGCACTCTGGGAATTATGCTAATATTCCTCAGCGCCAACCCCGCCCCCTGCCTCAGTCGCACATTAAGCTGCCAATCAAAGTATAAACAAGACGAGCCCCCCTCACACACATGTGAGAAAATGCCCTTGCGCTCTCATACACAACTGCTCGCACACACACTCCACCTTGGAGATTTGTAGCTGTGTTTCCCTTGGCACCGCCGCGGCTTTGATGGGAAGCTCTGCTAAGCCGTCTGGGATGACACCGGCCTCGGGCAGTAGCATCCTCATCTGTGCGTGCGTGTGTGCGCGTGTGTGCGCGTGTGTGCGCGTGCGGACACGTGTTTATTGTTGATTCTGTTGCTGACAGACTAATACAGGGCTTTCTGCACCTGTCAGAGCAGACCCATTAATCTCCATGGAGACAAGGAAGCCAGCTGATATAAATCAGAGGCGAGGCCACAACAGTCAAACTGAGAGCGGTGGAGACGTGGCAGCAGTGATGCTGCAGAGTCGGGAAAATCTGTGAGTGGTTCTCCAGGTCAGTGGCTCGTCTTTCTCCTCCCCTCTCTCTCCATTTTTGGGAAATAGAGGAGATATTTGAGAGCACCTAAATTTGACCTGTATGTTTTTGTTTCAGCTGGGTTCTTTCAGTACAGTCGATGGTGCCATGATTTACAGGCGCACGTCCTCTCCTGGCTGTGTCCAGAGCTGCCATTCTGATGGCTTAATTAACCCGCTGCTGATTTGAGTGTTTTCGCCAACTGCTGTGGACGTGTTGCTAGGCAAGAGTGCTGGTCAGCAACAGCTCGAGTTAGGCTGTGCTGGAGGGTTTCCCTCAGGAAACTGGTGAGAAGGTGGTAGAGATTCACTTCACACTCTGTCAGAACCTGCATCAGGGGCCATATTCTAGAGACTTCCTAACTTGGTTTGTTAACCATGGTAATTAGAGTTTGTAACTGTTGTAGGAAAAAAGCCATCATGAATGTACAGTTTCTAATGTTCCTATCCTAACTTAAGATAGTAAAAGTGTATTTCACAAGCATCCTAAATCCCCAGAATCTTAAATAAACTCTTCTAACTTAAGGATAACAGTTAAGCTGTCCTAGGTTTCACTTTTCCATCAGTCCCTCCAGGATTTTGCAGGCTTTTTTTTGGGATTGTTGCAGGTTAAAATGCTTGCTGTCATGACAGCTTTTCTAAAAACAAACAAACAAACAAACAAACAAAAAACTCTGATGCATGTTGCAATGTATTCTGGACTTTTTTGCAAGGAAATTGAGGGAGGAAGTGAAACTTTTAAAAAAAGTTTGTTTTTGTGAAGTTACAAAGACAACTTGTTTGAATAAAACCACACTTTGTTCCAAGTTTTCTCAGTGACTTTACCATAAAACCTCAGGACTGCAAATTTTTTTTATTATTTCAAGTTGACAGAACAAACAAAAAACATGTAGGTATATGGATACTTTCTTTAAATAATTAAACTTAAATATTATCATATCATTATATCGTGCATGTACACAAAAGTACCTAGCGTGCAGACAATATACAAACATTCATATCCATGTATACCTTAACATAATTTGTGCATGTGGATGCAGGTGTACACCTGCACCTACATACACAGACAATTAAATCCACATACTCATATACATGGCATGCACATGTTCCTACCTGCTTGTGCGCATATGCACACACACATGCATGGACACACACACAAACATCTAAATTTTAACAACTGGTGATTTTATAACCCCTTATTCAATCTCCCCTCATTTTCCTTCCCAGTGAGTGATCGTTCCAAAAATTCTAACAAAATATGCTTTATTTGTAAATGAAGAAGTGCACCTGGGGGTAATTCCACAAAGGAGGAAAATCTTTTTGGAGCTCAAACTCAGTCAAAACAGCACAAAATTCTAAAATATAAACACGCACAGAGCATTTATGAATGTCAGTAACTGTGACGAACCTTGTGTTCTTTTACACGTTGACACGATGTCTGGTTGTCAGACTGGGCTACCTGCTCTTTAGCACAGAGAAAGTAAGAGGTCGCAATATGGCTTTCTGCAATTTTCAAATTGCAGGAGGTGCAATATTTGTTAAAGGCAAAATGTGGGTCAGAAAACTTTTAAATTAATGAATGTCATGAGGCAGAGATGTCCTGTCCTACAAATCAGATTCTGCAGACTTACACCATAGTCATTTTAACATGTTTTTCAGTCAAAATAAGAATAATGATGTAAAAATTATCTTTACCTCTGATATTGCAAATCATATCGCAATTACAATATCAGTCAAAATAATCACAATTAGATATTTGTTCAAAATCATTCAGCCATGTTATCCAGGTTGAGCAAAGTGCACAGAGTACAAACAGTTTCTCTGGATGCTCCTAGGACTTTGAACACATTCCTACTTTGAAGTGAGTAATTGTGCAGTAATGTGCAATATAAAATTATTTTTGTTAAAATGGAATTTATAAAATTGGTATTGAAAATAAGTATTGCTCAAGAACCGGTATTGAAGTCAAGGTATCAGTAGTGGTAACAAAACTTTCTGAGCGATACCCAGCCCTAGTGGATATACCTGTGTTTCATATAGCTGGACATATTCTCCTCTGACAATAAAAGTCTTCTTGCATGAGTCAGTGATCCTCTTCCTGACTGTTCCTGCCAATATTTCTGTCCTCAGCCCACTGAGGAAAGAAACTGCTGACCTTTCAACCTGCTACTTTTTGGCACAGGGAGCCTTGAAAAAAGTATGGAAGGAGCGTGGCGATAAAAAAGGAAATAACAACAGGACAGGAACTCCAAATGAATGAGTGTCAGAGACAGCAGGGGGAAAAGTTTTTGTGTTATCTGAGAAGCTGACTTAGAGAAAAGAGGAATTCATGGGGAGTTAGAGAAGTAGGGGAACGGGCGTAGATGAGAGAGAATCTCATGGTGCAGGGGGAGGGGGTTAGTGAGGTGTGGGGCGAGGGCGGGGGAGGGGGGCTGAAGCGTACAGTTGTTGACTCTGGGTTGTCGGAGGATGACATCATTCCTCGGCTGCTTCCACAGGAAATAAGGTCACAGCAGGGACCTCGGCCAAGCGGGGAAAGACGCCCGTTTCAACCAAGGTGCACACAGATGAATGCATTCATTTAAACACACACACACACATACACACACACACTAACACAATGCACTCCCAGATAGGGGCCTGTGTTACTGTGTGAGACGACTTTTCCAATACCATCCGAGGTTCGCCTGGACAATGGAACATTTACCACCCAACACTTTGATACACACATACACGCACTCAGAAATGGTGGAGTTCATAAGGGCTGTGACGGTATAGATTTTTTTGTTACTGCAATGATAAAGCAACATATTCCTGCAGGGTGGAAGTTTACCACTACTGCCTCAATAATTATGATTTATTGGACTTCATTGAGGGATACTGTCATATGTATAGCATAGCTTCTTTAAGGAATAAGGCAGTGCATAAGTGTGTGCAGCGAGAGCAAGTCACAGACTACAGGTACTACTAGCAGAACCAAACTTAAACTTAGCTGTAAGTTGTCACTCTGGCAGTAAATGTACAGTTCAGGTTACAGTGTTTCAGTTGATATAAGACATTTCTTCTCAAAATAAAGAAAAGTCTTGTCTGTTGTTTCCCAACTGCTGGAAAAGTGTCAGGGGTAATTTGAGCAGGAAAGGCTAACACTAAGCTAATGCTATAGCTAGCATTGTACCTTTACACTGTTGGTCCAGTGTGATCGTATCCCTTTCAGAAGCTTTGTAATCCAGCCTTGAACTGCAGACGTGCAGGGGCATTTCCAGGCTCTTTTGACTTGGGTGGCCCAAGTGGGACGTTGACTTATGCGAAGGTGGCATGAAGTTCATGTGTGTGTGCATGCACACAGGTATGTGTTAACGCATGTATATGTGTGCGTTCACATACACGTGCATGCATGAATACACCACAGTAGCATTACCATTTCTCATCTACTTCAATATCAGTACCAGTGTCTTACGGTTTATTGCATTCCTGTGTTTAAACATTTTATTTAAAGGATAAATAGTCCAACCAATCACAACACAACACAGTGACACCATAAAAATGTATAAAGCTTCCATACTTTCCTTTAAGACTCCTCATAAAGAAATTGTACCTCCAGTAGGCCCACCTTGCTTCAGGCTGTGAGATAAATTCATTAGCATCATTCATTATTTTATGATTTTTATTTTTTATTTCCTGTATTGTTTGGGTATGATTTTTGTTTTTGTGAGCAGCACAAAGGAAACTAACATCTATTTAAACAGGCCTGTGTTGTAAAAATAATCTATAAATTAAATTAACCTTTAAATTAAAGTAGACTACATACAAAAGAAAACAATGTACATGTAAAAATATTCAGCAGATAGTTGGTTGAAATTAAGGTCCCACCTCTCGCTGGACGGATAACCAGTCATACTTGAGGATATTGGGGTGGCCAGTCAGATTTCAGGGATAGCCAGGGCCTTCAGACCTCTAGAAATGACCCTGGAGACATGGTGAAATAAATCCATAACGATAAATCCAACACCCAGTGTCTTCTGTAGTTATCTATCCATTATTCCATCCTGAAAACAGTTGTTGTTGTTAGCATGTTGTTCGCAGCCCACTGACAATCTCAAGATGCCCTGGGTTGAGTCTGTCAACCAGTCAGAGACCGTGTTCCTGACTTGTGTGATCCTTAGGTGTATTCGTAGATCCATGCACTGAACTAAACGTGAGATTGACGCTTCAAAACCATGGTATGGCAGCTATCGTCACAGCCCCTAGAGTTCATTAACTTCACACATTTGGCTGGGAGATATTCACACACACACACACACACACACACATACACACACACTCACAGTACTTTTGAGCAAGTGACATCATGATCCACCACTCCCAGTGCAGGCTGGGATAGCATCCAACTGCTGTTCCAAGTACTCTGTTGGAGTGTGTACGCTTGCACAGATGCTTGTATGCACACACACAGACTGTTTTGTGCAAGTCTCTTTTTCATCAGAAAAAGTTCTGAGCTTTGTGGGAGGCATTGCTGCGTAACTCCCTTTGTGTCACCATGGAAACCACCACAACATGTTTATATGCAGGAGGTAGGTGGTGGGACTCCCCTACCCCAGAATATCAGCTGAGCAATATGATTGGCTGATGGTGGGGGGGGCACCAGGGGAGATCAGATGGAGACTGGTTTTAGGTTTATTTCAGAATACCGATGGTGTTGATGTGGGTGTGGCTGCCCGTGTGTACGTGTCCATGCGTGTGTGTGTGAGTTTGTTTCCATGTGAAAGAGTTTGCCAATGTTCCAGAACATCATGACTCGATACAAGCTTGGGTGTCACCCACCCTCCCTGCTGTCTCCCTGTTTAACCCCACCCTCCCCTCTCCCTTTGAAGTCACCCTTCACCCAGCTCCACCCAAACTGGGCCGGGGGTTTTCTCCAGAACACTGCCTCAGTGCTGAGATGCTCTCACCTCTAAATGAGAACAAACATGTTAGACAGAGGTGGCCAAAGTACGCACATTCTTTACTCAAGTAGAAGTACAGATACTTGTGTAAAAAAAGGCTGTGGTAAAAGTAGAAGTACTAAACTTATTTACTCAAGTAAAAGTTAAAAAGTACTGGCTCTGAAGTGTACTCAAAGTATAAAAGTAAAAAGTAGCCCTCAAAGGGACATTTCTACCAGATGTTTCCATGCTAAGTTAACTGAACCTCAACTTTTCTCCACGGTTGAGTGTCACTCTCTTGTCTGTTTTGTCTTGTTGCGTCATTTCCATCTTGTCACGTCTGTCATGTGTGATATGCACTGGTGGATTAGAATGATCTTTTCTATGTGTTATTGTTGCATCCATTTAGGTTGAAATTAGTCTTGATGTTGGTAAGGTGGCACACGATTATGCAAAATAAAAATAATCAATAATTCCCCTCAAATGCATTAAAACTAAAGAAAGAAAGTGCAGATATTTGTGCCAAAATGTAGGGAGTAAAAGAAAAAAGTTCAGAAAAACTGACCGAAGTGAAGTGCAGACACCTGAAAACTCTACTTAAAGGAGAAATCTGTATTTATTGTAATAAATCCTGAAATGAGCATAATACATCATCAGAGGTTAAGGAAACATGCCGAGTTAAAAGACCTGCTTCTTTTACAACAATGTTGGAGCTGCGGTGTCTTTGAAATTAATATTCTGGTTTTTAACTTGTATTATTATGTTGTGTATTTCATGTTTCATGTGTGAATTAAAGTTCAAATTAATGCAGGATGTTTGCTTAATGAGTAATTGTCTGTTTGAGCCGTAAGAAATCATTAATAATCTGTTTGTAACAATTCAATTTAACAATATGTTAATGGAGTCCGGTAGACAGTGAGACAGGCTCCAGCTCCAGAGTGTGTATTTTCAGAGCAGTGGGCTTTTGTTTTTTGGATAACGGGCTTAACTTTACATTGACATAGAATTAACAGTTAAAAACAGCTGTTTGTTGTCATATTACAATATTGTCCTCCTGCAGCCTGCCTGAGCTTCCTCAAGTCTGGGAAGGAGGGGCCGGGGGTGGAAACAACTCACTTAAACCATAAACTTTATATTAAATATGGATTGCAAACTACTCAATATACAGACGATGGCTCCAACTCACTATTTGGACAGCTGCGCTCATTTTTTGATGCACAGTTGTTACATATTGCTTCTTTAATACAATAACAAAGTATTTGTGCTTCGTTACTTCCCACCTCTGATCTTGGGGGTTTTTCTGTGATAAAAGTTT
This sequence comes from Lutjanus argentimaculatus, assembly GCA_034769285.1. NCBI lineage: Eukaryota > Metazoa > Chordata > Actinopteri > Lutjaniformes > Lutjanidae > Lutjanus > Lutjanus argentimaculatus. The sequence continues at coordinate 17,576,985 of JAWZSL010000003.1, forward strand.
CATGCATGTGACCTCAATTTCAGTACATAATACAGACGAACAGTAACTCTGAATGAATGAATTACAAGCTACATCTGCTTGTAATGTTGACCTACTTAGATTTGTTTTTCTTATTTGTCTTATTTGTCTTTGAGTTATTGCATTTGAATCCACAAATTCAGTGCTGTCTCACTAATGACAAATGCATGTTTTTACTTTTGTTAAAGGCATACTATGCAGGATTTTCCTAAAGAGCAACGTAGAGACTCATAAAAGGAATCTCTCTAAATCATCACTTATGACCCACTAGAAGTATGTAAAAGTGTCTGTTTCTGCAGAGATCCTGCCCTCTGCCTGTATTTTCTTATTTTCTCATTATTTTGTTGCGTTCAGGACACTTAGCATTAGTATCTGACAACCTGGAAATGAGACTCAGCAATCAACTTTCTTTCTGATGCATTTACAGACAACAACAGACAAATCCTGCTTATTCTACCTTTAAAGTTGTTTGTATAAAAATGATATTTGGAGCTTCCCTCTTTGGTGATCAATAAATGCATGTTTATCATCAAACAAAAACTTCTCATGAGGGATCAAAGGCAGCACAAACCAGCATCTTCTGTCAGATCCAGGCTCACTCCTGAGGACTGAGTGTTTAGACAAACAGAGAGCTGCTACCCTCTAGCGACTCTCAGCCCCTACTGTACTACAGGGTACAGTGTGGGCTCGCAGGCCGACCTCACTTCTGCTTCTTGATATGAAGAGGATCTACAGCTCCATCTACAGGATGATCTGTGAACTAACACTAATGGTTTAGAAGCTCAATCAAAATCAGTTTTGTTACTCATGCGGGTTTTTGCATGTTCTGCCATTTCTTAAGCTGCTTTTGATGCTTTTAACAGTTTTTCTCTTCAGTAAAGTAAAGGAAGTAAAAGTGTCCTGTGTTGAAACTATGACACAATCTGCTGTGATTGTGACAATATGATGAAATAACCGTTGGAATGAAAGGGTGGTGCAAGATAAAGTGCTGTTTCCAAGCATATGTTGTATGCTCAAATAGTGTAGTTTGCTTGGAAAATATTTCTCAAGCTGCAAAGAAAGGGGATGTTAAGGTGGTTTGTATGGTGCATCTAAATAGTCTGCAGGTTAGGATCATAACTTCTGCAACATACTTTTTACAATTCTTCACTTGTTCCTTCTTATGCACTGTCCATCTCCTGCAAAGATTTGTTATTAATATCGCAGGGCTGCAGCAGAATGTGCAATGCCTTGTGCAGTAGCTACTTCTTAATGCAGGCACATTTCTCCCTCCTAACATTCCTGTCTATCTTTACTCTAACTCTTTGAAAAAGAGGAGAAACAGGAGCTGATCTGCTCTGCCATTGGCTGTTTGAAGCCTCTCGCTGCACTCTAGTGGCAGCTCTCTCTCTGCAGCCCCAGGCTCTGGCCCATCACTATTGCTGATGTAGGATTAGCTCACTTACTCTAAATCTTAAGATAGCCATGGGAAGGTAATGCAAAACTTGCCCTGATAGCCGTGTGTATAAATATAAAAAGCCGTGCTGGCCAATGAAGGCCTGGAGTTTGTTTTTATTAAAGATTACTTGTTGACAGGCTGCTGTTCCTGCAGAGGGAGTGATTTACTGGGCAGTTTTTTTGGCGATGTAGCCGGGCAACCCTCCCAGAAATAGGCAGTAAAGGATACATTAAGTAAAAATTTCTATAAATCCTTTCATAACTTTAAGTATTTCCTCCTTTTATTGCCTCAAAATGTCTGCTTTAGATCTCATGCATTTGTGTGATACAGTTATTCAGAATGACATACTGAGAGTGTGCACATAAGGAAGAGAGCTGGCATCTGATATTTTCAGTTTATATCAGGTTGTCACAGTTATATTTGTACTGGCAAGTATGTTGACAAACATAAAAGAAACTGCAAAGTAAACAGCATGAATGTTTTATCGACAGGATGTTTATGTTCATTAAACTTTATATTTTCTTAATTTAAATTTGATAAACCTTTATGTGTTTTATAGTTGCTATTTGAATCTATCTTCACTCAAACGTATCTTTTCTCCTGTCATCATGGTTCATGTAGGTGCACAGCTATTCATTAGACCAGTGAAAGAACTGTTTTAAAGGAATAGTTCAGTGTTTTTGAAATGATGCTTACTTGCTTTTATTTGCAGACAGTGAGATGAGACCATTGTCATATCTATATGGCAAACAAGTCTATAGCTGGCAGCCGGTTAGCTTAGCTTAGCATAAAGACTTTAAATGGAGAAAAACTCTCTAAAGCTAACTAAATAAAATATTATATCTCATCTGTTTAATCCATACAAAGCTGAAGTTTAAAAACAACAAATGTTTTAAAGGGGGTTAGGCCATGTGCCAAATTATTTCCAAGTCTTGGAGAAGCAGTCTCTTCTTGTTGCCTGGCAACTGCTCAGAACCAACAAACAGTCTGTCACATAAACCCCCACAAAATGGTAATGTGTTGTTTTTGCACAGCAGTATTTGTATGGATCAAGCAAACGAGATATAACGTGTTAATTAGTGAGGTTTAGAGGTGCTAGTAGATGGGCTTTGTTATCTTTGGATAGGGAGCTGTTTCCCCTTATTTCTAGTCTTTATGCTATGCTAGGCTAATGGCTGCTGATTGTAGCCTCATCCAACTCTCTGCCAGAAAGTAAAGATGCGTATGGCACAGAAATTAAATAAGTGAAGGATACAAATAGAAGAGTAAAATACATTAACAATTACTTAAACAGTAGAATAGAAGTAGAATATTGTATTAGCTTCAGACAACTCAACAAAGTCCCGTCCCTTTTTTGCTCTGTGCTCCAATAACAGCTGAGCGAGCTGAGCTGAGAAGCAGAACCTCAATCAACTTTCTCCTCTCCTGTTTCCTGTAATATTCTATATGCTATATGCTCATCTATGTTGCAAAGAAGCCAAATTTGTGAAGAAGACATTAAACATGAAGATGTTTGAAAGATGTTTGCTGGGGGACCTGTAACAGTGACACATAATCACATCTTAAGTGAGCTAATATTAGCAAAACATTAGCTAACTAGCTGACTAACAATTGATGCAGATTATCTAGCTAGTTAGCTCATGTTTTGCATGCTTACGGACTTCGCTTACAGACGTAACTAGCTAGCCAACAATTGATGTAGCTTATTTATCTAATTACTGAGCATTTTGCCTAGCTAATTAAAATGTTGCATGTCACTTTTACGGGACCCAGTACAGTAAGCTTTTTTTAAAATTATTATTTATGATCCATCCTACTCTGCCTCTGATTGGCTAACCTTGATTTTCTTAACCTAACAGCAGAAAGTTGATCAAGGTTCCACTGGAAGCACGAAGCACAGAGCAAAAAGGGGCGGGACTTTTGCAGAAAAACTAAGTCACAAAACTGCTATCTTAATAGACATGCCTATACCTACGGATCCTGCACTTACAGGGGCATTTGAGTAGCAGATCACTGACTTGCTTTGTCACAGTTCTGACAAACTGGTGTATGTAAACAACTGCTGGAGAATTGTGCGAGCAATTGTTGCTACTAGCAACAGAACGTTCCACTCAAGCCAGCTGGCGGTGGCAGAGTATCTGTATTACAAAATGTTTGTTCATGTTATTTGCTGGTGTAAAATAAGAAAATCACCACGTACATTATAGGAAATTAAACTTTATTATTTGTTAAACTAGACTGTTGGCTGCTGTGATGTTTTTTTTTATCACAGGACAGCCCCCTCTGCTTCCTCTCAGACAGCTACAGCAGCTGTGTCTTTAACTGCTCCCATGTTGCCCTCCTCTGGTTCGGATGTGAGGTAGACCGTGGCCAGCACTGATTCACTTCATCTATCACGGAAGCACCACTTGAACTCGGTTCATTTCTCTGAAGTTTGGGGAGGAGGTTCCCAAGGCAACTTTGTGTGTGTGTCTGTGTTGATGTGTCCTTCTTGAGAGGAAGTGAGACTGGGAATGAAGAATAGTGCAGCGATGTGAACTGCGTTTCCTGCTGTTGGCACGGTAAACCCTGGGAGCATTCCACCCGCCGCTCAATCCAGGGAAAGGGTTATCGCCATGGAGATGGCATTTGGCAGGCATGGTCTGAAGTGAGTGTGTGTATAATCACAGAGATGGGGAGGGGGAATCGCCTTTTTCATGTGATATCAGGTTCAAGTTTTAAACTTTATTTGTCCCAGTGGGCAGGTGGTCTCACTGCAAGTATTAAAAATAACATTACATAAAAATATAAGGCTGACATGCACAACAACATGCACTTGCCAATGCAGTAATGACTACAGTAATCTTTTTAGTGAAAGCATTTAATTTAAAACCTATATAGTACTTGGAACACAAATAAAAATATGTGTGAATATTTGAATAAGTTTAACATTCAGCTTATTCACAGGGTCAGATTTTTCTTTCATGTAATTAGAAATCACATTAAATGCCTGATCGCATTAAAAAAAAATCTCTCAATACTGCATGCATCTGTGGTGAGATCTACCATGACATTAAATGTTTAGTTTTATTTTATTATTTAGGGGGCCAAGCCCGCGGGGGCTGGGAAACGCGTATGCAAGGCATACGCCTTTCCCAGCACCAGCGGTGCTGGGAACCCTATTGTTTTCGTTCCGATTTTTATTTTTAGGGGGCCAAGCCCGCGGGGCCTGGGGACGCGTATGCAAGCATACGCGTTTCCCAGGACCAGCGGTGCTGGGAACCCTATTGTTTTTGTTCAGATTTTTATTATAGTTATTATTTTTATTCTTCCACGGCTAAAAGTGGTGCTGCAGCCTACACTGTGCAAGGGAGGGCGGTGCAATTTGGAGGGTTGGTCCAGACCCCTGCACGTACCTCAGACGCAAAAAATGATATATGTCTGACAGCAGGTGGCGCTATAACCAAGGGAAACACGTTTTGGCCTATAACTCCCAAACCGTTTCTCGCACATTCAAAAGCCTCGTATCCCCACCTTCCCTGAATTGCCCTGAATCAACTGGGATAGGCCACGCCCATTTCCGCCTATAATTTTTTTTTGCTACATCGCGAAAACTGGAAAACTTACTTTTTCGAACTTCTCCTTGGGGTTTTGTCCGATCAGTGTGAAATTTGGCACATGCAGTCTTGAGAGGGATCTGATCTAAAGTTATCAAGAGAATTTGGTTCCGTCAATGTATGCGCAAATTATTAACAAATAAATTTTTCTAGCTAGCTATAAAAAACGCGAACAGTTGCATATCTCGGTCAAAATAAATGCTAACGACACGAAGCTGAAATCTTTGATTGGCATGTGACTGTGAAGGTATGAGCCAAATTTGGTTGATGTTGGCCACTAGGGGCACTGCAAATATGGCAACGTCATATCTCTTAAACGGAAACACCGATTTTTAACGAAATTTGGTGGACATGATGCTGGGTCACTCCTGAGGCCATACCTTGAAGGTAATCAGGACTGGTCAAAGTGGGCGTGGCTTATTACGACATAAACAACAAACATTTATTTCAGCTCAAGTATTATGCTGAGGACTGTGAAATTTACAGGGATATATATAGAATAGGACACAGACCACCCATACCAAAAATTGTGCATCTACTCCACTAGGTGGCGCTGTAAAGGATGAAAACGCATTTTAGCCTGTAACTTCCACATTTTAAATCACATCTTCATAAACTTTATATCCACGTGTTCCCTACATACAGTCGCATCTTCTGACCTAGGCCACGCCCACTCCCACAGCATATTTCTCTTTGTAAGTCACTACACGTCAAAAACCTACTTTTTCGAACTCCTCCTAGGATCTACACTCCATCTGCACAAAACTTTGCACACACAATCTCCAAACTTGCCTCATCAAAAATTATCAAAAGAATTTTGCTACTCGAAAAAACGCGATACTTATAAATAAGAATTTTTTTCTGCTAGCTAAAAAACGCATACCATTGCATATTTTTTGTCAAAACAGAAGCTATCGACATGAAACTCAAGCCACTTGTTTCCAAGGTCAACCACAGTCTCTGTACCAAATTTCGTGCAAATTGGGCACACAGGGGGCACTATAAACAGAGAAACATTAAGCGACAAGAAAGTTGCTCGGATTCGCACGAAATTTGGCAAGCGCGATCTGGAGTCCCTCCCGAGCACCGCCGTAAAGTTTTGTGATGTTTGGTCAAAGTGGGCATGACTTATTACAACAAACATATTCAGCATTTCACACTTGCAGTGCTCTTTCCCATTGCAATAAGAGGAAGGGAGAGACAGGGCGGCCTTGTTTTACTCAACATTTAACAGCAAACCCCAGCAACATGCCTCCCGGTCACGAAACAGAGCCGTTTGCGTTGCGTGGGCTCCGCTACGCCCGGGGCCGAGTCGCGCTGGAGGCTTGGCCCCCGTTCATAACTGCTTGCAGTTCTAGTTATTATTTCTTTTATTCTTCCGTTGATAAAAGTGGTACTGCAGGCTAAACCGTACAAGGGAGGGCGGTGCAATTTGGAGGATTGGTCCAGACCCCTGCACGTACCTCAGGCGCAAAAATTGACATATGTCTGCCACAGGTGGCGCTATAACCAAGGGAAACACGTTTTGGCCTATAACTCCCAAATCCTATGCGTCACATCAAACCCCATATCCACAGATTCCCTGAATTTGCACCTGAATACCTGGGTCAGCAAACGAATATAACGGTTAATTATGAGTTTTTAGAGATGCTAGTATGAATGCCTATTGTTGATCTTTGGGATAGGAGCTGTTCCCACTTATTTAGTCCTTTATGCAGCTAGGACTAATGCTGCTGAATGAGCCTCTATCCAAACTCTTGCCAGAAAGTAAAGATGCTATGGCACAGAAATTAAATAATGAAGGATACATAGCATAGTAAAATCATTAACAATTACTAACATAGAATCAAAATAGAATTTGTATATCAGACAACCACAAAGTCCCGGTCCCTTTTTGCACTGTGCTCAAACAGTGAGCGAGCTGAGCTGAGAAGCCAAACCTTCAATCAACTTTGCTCCCTCGGGGTCCTGTAATATCTATACTATATGCTACTATTTGCAAAGCAATGTGAAGAAGACATAAACAGAATTTTGAAAGATTTTGCTGGGGACCATGTAACAGTGACACATAATCACTCTAGTGCTAAGATTAGCAAACATTACTTGAACTGTGACTACAATTGATGCAGTTATCTAAGCTAGTTAGCTCATGTTTGCATGCTTACAGACTACTACAGACGTAACACACAAAATTATTTTAGCTAATTGAGCATTTTGCCTAGAATAAAATGTGGCTGTCGAACTTTACAGGGAATAATAAGCTTAAAATTATGATAGACACCACTCCACCTAAGCTAACCTTGATTTCTTAACCACAGCAGAAAGTGTCAGGTCCACTGGAACGACGAACACAAGCAAAACAGGGGCGTGGACTTTTGCAGAAAAACTAAGTTCACAAAACTGCTATCTTCATATGACATTACCTATACTACGACCTGCACTTACAGGGGACATTGAGTGCAACACTGACTGCTTTGTCACATACTGATCAAACTGTGTATGTAAACAACTGTGGAGAATGTGCGACCAATTTTTCGAACTCAGCAACAGAACGTTTCACCAGCCACTGCTGCAGAGTACTGTATGACACAAATGTTGTTCCAACGTTTTTCTGGTTACAATAAGTAAATCACACACATTATAGGAAATTAAACTTTATTATATGTTCAAACTAGACGTTGGCTGCTGTATTTTTTTTTAATCACAGGACAGCCACTTGTTCCTCTCTGACAGCTAAAGAAGCTATCTTTAACTGCTCCATTTGCCTCTTGGTTCGGAATGAGTAGACCGGCCAGACTGATTCACTTCATCTATCACGAAGTACCACTTGAACTCGTTCATTTCTTGAAGTTTGGGAGGAGGTTCCCAGCCAAATTTGTGGTGTGCATTTTGTGTGCCTTCTTGAGAGGAAGTGAGCTGATGAAAATAGCAGCGAGTGAAAACTGCGTTCCTGCGTTGCACGTAACCTGAGCATTCCACCCGCCGCTCAATCCAGGAAAGTTATCGCCATGGAAGGCATTTGGCAGGCATGTGAAGTGAGTGGGTATAATCACAGAAGGAGGGATCGCCTTTTCAGTGATATCAGTTCAGTTAAACTTTATTTGTCCAAGTGGGCAGTGGCTCACTGCAAGTATTAAAAAAAATTACATAAAAATAATAAGGCTGACTCCAACACATGCATCTTGCCAATCAGTAAGATACAGTAATTTAGTGAAAGCATTAATTTGCAAAACCATATAGTACTTGAACACATAAATATGTGTGAATATGAATAAGTTTAAATTCACTTATTCACAGGTCAGATTTTTCCTTTCATGTAAATTAAATTACATTAATCGCTGATCGCATTAACAAAAAATCCTCATACTGGCATGCATCTGTGGCGAGGATTACCATGACATTAAATGTTTAGTTTATTTTATTTTTTATTTTATTCTTAAAAGACTGCTACCTACTGCTGCACCGCTTTTGTTTTCCACTTGTGCATACATAATTCAAACATTGCACAATGTTTAATCATGGCTGGAAAGCTTTAAGTTAAACCTTTAAGTTAAAAGGAAAAGCAAAATTTGCACAACAAAAAATGCGGTATTTATTTCAAGTCGTCCTTTTTCTTTGTTTGATAAAAGAGACCTATTAGGCTCTCCTTATTTTGTGTTACACTGTTGGATGTTCAGATTAAACATGACCAAAGTGACTGATAATTTAATAATTAGGTAAACACTGAGCAAAACGCTCAAGTTTCAGATGCCCTAAATGCATTGTTCCCAACATTTTTTTTTCTACCTTCGATGACACCTGATGTGGGCACGCTGTTGACATTATTTGCTTCAGGCACAGCACAGCTGCACAGCACATCCACCCACTAAGTCTGTCTTTGCTAGACCACTCAGCTCCGTATTATGTTTGTGTTCAGTTTGTCTCACAGAGAGGGCTTTTTCAGTTGTGAGGGTGTTTCATATTTTCTGTTTTCCCTCTGATGTCCTGCTGCTGTCTGTGATTCTCTGTGAAGTTTTTGAAGGACAGGTGTGGTAATGCAGCTAACTGCTGCCACTAGTTAGCCGTTCACTCCCCTGGGGTTTTAGCTCCCAGTCCAGGCAAGTCTGCTGCATTTAGGCATAAATCACAAAAAAGTTGAGGCAGAGCAGCCAGAGGACTTCAGAGGGAAAACCAGAAAATATTCTCTCCATAAAATAAGATCCGGTTTCACCAAAATCAGTGAAATATGTTGTAAAATTGTGTGGTTGTGTACAGTAATCATTCCCCAGAAACACTCTGCTCCAGCTATCTTTTTTCCAACAGCTGGAACTTCATTCTCATCTCATTTGTGGTCTAATACACAGGAAATTAATCATCATTTAGTAATAGTAATTTCCCAATAGCGCTGATTTCCATGATAAGGCGTTGCTCAGAAGCACTGGCTGCTGTAGCCTCACATGGCCAGACTGATCTCTGGGCTAACTAGCTGCTAAAGTAGCTGCTAACAACATATAAAATTTAGGAATCAGAAAACTCCAGAGCATAAATCGCCAAAAGTTGTGGCAGAGCAGCCGGAGGACATCACAGGGAAGAAGTCGTGTTTTGTACAGTCACAATAAATATTGTATTGTGAATGTATTGTGGTATTATTGTCCCTTGAGTTTTTGGTATCATTACATTCCTACCACAAAATTATCGGCAAAATCAACTAAATTGCATTTTCAGGCATTTCTTTCCCGGCCTAAGTTATGTTGCATGTTTGTATTGCAGTTTGTGTATTGCCACGTGTGCATCCATGTATATGTGTGTGAAGTCTGCCCGGTGCCTGAAGCAGAAATAAACATGAAATCAGTTGCTAAATTTACTCAGATAATTTTACACACAGCAGGCAGCCAGTTTTACTGAGCAGGTGTGTGTGCGTGCGTGTGTGTTTAGGAAGTTGTTATGTTCACACTATTCAACTTCTCTGGAGGACTGGAAGAAGCAGTTCCTGTTAGCTGAGTCCATTGAGGCACATGTGCACACCCACACACACTCATATAAATGACACGCATGACAAATTAGACACATGTATCAATGCTTGTGTGCTAATTAAACCCTGTAGGAGGGCATGTGTGCACGTCCAGTGTGTATTTAACAGTTGGACGAAGGCGACAGTTGTTTTTTGAACAACTGATCCTCGGCTCTTCCCATCATGCATGTATTTGATCAATGCCGAGAAGGCTGCTAACTCACCTGTTCCTGTAGCAGCGGGGTTGGATTAGGTTGGTGTGGTGGGTGGAGGAAAGCACTTGCAGACATAACACTTACACGCACCTGTTGCTCAGGCTCTAAGCCCCTCTTTAAACTTCCACCAGCGTTTCTGCACACTCTAACACTTTCGTCTCACCCTGTCTACTTTTTCTCTTTCTAACCGAGCATCTTAAAGGAATACAGTAGTGTTTGGGAGTTTATACTGTATATTGATCAAGAAGCCATTTAAAAAATAAGAACAGTTGTCTATGTGTCCTTACTACACATGTAGATCACATGCTGTTGGTCCAATCAAGGGTCCAATCAGCAGTCTGTATCAATATCGGATAACAGAAATTTAGATTTAGGTCTTATTTAGCATTAATCTGTGTATTAAATTGAATCCTGCTATTCCGGTTTGTCTACATTCATGGCCTATGCCTTAATGCTTAATCTGTCTCTGGAGATCAAAGTAAACAGGCCGCACATTTGATTTTAAATGAAATAACCAATCTTATAAATTTAATACCGCAAACATGGTGGCATGTTAACAATTGCCTGTTTAATTTCAACATAAGCAATCTGTCAGAGTAATGTTTGTGGCCACCTGATAAATGTACGTCCATGTTCACTCACGTTTTGGCTCTGTTTTGGTCTCCACCTGCTTTTGAGGGAAGTATCTGCCAATCAGCTTCCTAGGAGTGACTACTGACAGCTACGGGCATGGTTTTAGATGTGATGACAAAGAGAAGCATCGATGGAAGCGACTCGTCTCAAACAAAAAAAAATATGTATTTTGATTTTGGGGTGAACTATCCCTTTAAGTAAAAGTAGTAGTTATGTAATAAGGTGGCCTCAGAAGTTACCCACACATCACTGCTGACCTTATGCATCAGTCCCACTGGGAACAGCTTGTCCCACAAGTTGTACTCGTGTCACCTAAGCAGACAGCAGCTACTGTCCCACATTCTGTAGTAGAACGAATCTTTAAAAGAGTTGGCTCCTGCTCCATCCTCACGGTCTTCACAGCTTGGTAAATTAACAGTTTTATTCATTTTGCTCTCGTGCCAGCTTAGGTGACAGATATTTTAAAAGCTGGAGTGAAGTTTAACACTCAAGAACGAGAGGCTGGTTTTAGGACTGAGCGGAGAGTTTTTCAGAGGGGCCGGGTTACATCGACTGTCAGTCAGACAGGAAAAGAGCACACAGCTGCCCGATGGCATCTGTGCTGGCTCTCTTTACACACACTCACACTTACATGCATACACGTATCTCTTTATACAGAGATTTATGATATCACAAGTGCATGAGGCGTGCAGAGGAAGTGGTGGGAACTAACTAACTGAGCAGGGAGGGAGGAGGAGAAAGGGAGGGGTGAGGTGACATAAAGACATGGCGGTCCTCGTATCGTGCTCATTTGTTGATAGACGCGAGATGCTGATTGTATAATGTTTCCCCCTGCAGCACAGAGGTGAGAAGTGGCCAAAAGGAAGACAATGTGTGTCAGCGTGAGTGTGTGTGTGTGTGTGTGTGTGTGTGTGTGTGTGTGTGGGATCGGTATGTGACCTTGGCTTTAGTACAGAGTCCAGTTGTTCCAAAGAATTCAGTAGGGCGCACAGGGAGCTGAGAGGAGTTACCCTAAAAACCCAAGGTGACTCACTTATTTTTCTGGAAAGGCGTTCACACAAACACACACATGAACACATTCTGAACGTTTCTACATGTCTAGTGTGAAAGAGACTCATGTGTTTCCTCAAGCTCTGAGCTGTCAATGATGCAGACACAGTTATCAATCAGGCCGATATGTGTGCAATGATTTCTGCAGAAAGGAAACTGCTTCCAGAAACCGTTAATGGAATAAATCATTGTGGAAACATTGATGTTAAAGGGAGAGTTCGGATTTGATGTTGGGCTGTATGAGATTCTTAACCATAGTCAGTGTATTAGCTACGTAGATGGCGATCAGCATGCCCCCTGTTTGGAGAAGCAGAGTGGAGTACCAGCATCGGAGCTAAGCAATGTACTGCTGTGGACAGAGTCAGCAACAAAAGGTATTTTAGCCACTTAAAAAAGGTCCACCTGCAAAAAATCAATATCAGTTTAAGTGTGTGCTATATTTTCACTGCTTTACTTTGCTGTCAGATAGTCTTTTCTGATGAGAAACTACCATTATATGAGCCAAATATCGCTCTCTCCAAACCAACCAAACTCCGTTGATGAAATCAGTCATTTTACCTCAAAGAACGTGGGAGTTGCTGGTCAACCGTTGTCATTATCTGTTACTTTATTTGTTTTATTGTGTGACTTCAGTGGAACTGAACTATCCTTTTAAACCACAGATATAAAAAGAAATAACACTAACGGCAGTGGTAGACCAGCAACTCCTGTGTTTTTGAGGTAAAATAACTGATTTCGCCTGTGGAGTTTGGTTGGTTTGGAGAGAGCGATATTTGGCTTATATAACGGCAGTTTCCCATCACAAAAGACGGTCTGATGGCAAAGTAAAGCAGTGAAAATGTTCTAAATACATCTAGAGGTGCACCCCTCTGCTTCTTCAAACTGGGGTTGTGCTGACCACCATCTAATGTAGGTAATATATCCGTGAATGTTCTCATTCGTCCAGGTCATTGTAATCTCAGGAAAAGATTAAATCGAAAGCAACTGGACTTGTTTAAAAGTCTTATTGAAGACGTTTCGCTTCTCATCCAAGAAGCTTCATCAGTTCATGCCTGTCAGACTAGTCAGAGCTAGTCTGGGAGAGGGTTCCCACCATTTAGTTAGACTAGCTCTGACTAGTCTGACAGGCACGAACTGATGAAGCTTCTTGGATGAGAAGCGAAACGTCTTCAATAAGACTTTTAAACAAGTCCAGTTGCTTTCGATTTAATCTTTTCCTGAGAGTAGGTAATATACTGATTATGGGCAGGTATCTCATACAACCCCACTTCCAAAAATCCAAACCATCCCTTTAACAGTTTACAAAGTGATGAAGTACTAAAACACAAACACACTGTAAGAAGAGAGACTCCAATGGATGAAACATCATAGAAATATAGTAGAAAAGCAAGAGAAACTCCTGAAAACAGACTACAACAAGAAAAGAATAGAATACGAAATAGAAAGAGACACAAACGACCAGGATGAAAGTAACATGTCTCGCTATTGTGGGTAAAAATAAAGTTTTTCAAGGACCCTTCATTTTTAGATAGCTTCAAGTGGAAAATCTGTTTCCTTAGTTCCTGGAAAGTTTTCATCCAACAGCACTGATGTGTTTCTACTTAAATATCTCCTTCTGTTTCATGAGTGACCAAACCCATTGAGCGCTAGAGGGCACTAGACTCTCCATCTGTGCTGCTGGAGTTTACTGCGCCAACAGATTCTCGGAAATTGACGGTTTCCTTTTCTTTGACAGTCAGCAACACGCACTGATATACATGGTACAGTATGCGTAAACAGTTATATGGCAGACGTTTGGTGCGGTGTCTTCGTCTTCTAGCCGGAGAGTTTAAAATAGGTCCCGCCCCGTGTGTCCCAAGGGATCCCCTCCTGCACTCTCAGGCTTCAGATCGGTGTTTGGCTTGGCACTGAGGGGGCCACTGGCCTGATGTGGCACCGCTGAGTGAAAGGGCAGACTCTGGGCTTCCTGGCAGATGGAGGATTTTTATTGGCACTTTATACACTTATGCATTTATACACTCTGTTAATTAGCTATTACCATATATGTTAATTTACCAAAGGTGCAAATATGTTCACATTTTTATTTCCAAACTTGCTTAATCTGTAAGAATTCAACAACTACTCTCAGATTACAACTCTTTTGGCAGATATTGCAATTGTGATATGATTCATGATTAGTGGGAATTATCATTTTATTATCATATTTATTTTTTTATTTAATTTTTATTCCAAGACTTTTGGCAGATATTAATCAAGACAGAGATAAAAAGGAGAGATAAATTGATTAGATGATGAATTGATTAGTCAAATGATGGAAATTAATTGCCAAGAATTTAGATGATCAAAATTATGCTTCCTCTTTTCAGGCTCTTGTTTTATATCATAGTAAACTGAATGTCTTTTGGTACTGAACTGCAGAGCTGATATGATTAATTGATCCGTTAATCAGAAAACAATAATGAACTATGGGGTCCATAGATTGTATGTAACATTAAACAAAATTTTGGAATTTTGGGCTGTTAGTGGGACATTTTATACATAAAATGATGAAATAATCAAGAAAATAATTGTCAATTTAAGATTTGAAAGTTCCCTTTTTAGGTTGCAATGAGCATTTTTAATTATTTTCTGACATTTTATAGACTAATATCTTAATCGATTATTTAAAGGACCAGTCTGTGGGATTTGGTGGCATCTAGTGTTGAACTTGCAGATTGCAAAGATCTCGTCTCCCCCCCTCCTTCTAAGCATGTATGAGAATCTACTAATGCACAAGGCCACATCTAGAGCCACTGTTTGGTTTGTCCTTCAGGGCTACTGTAGAAACACGGCAGTGCAACATGGTGGTCTCTATGGAAAAGAACCTGCACCTCTGTAGATAAAAACGTCTCATTCTGAGGTAATGAAAACCCAACCATTCTTATCTTTAGGTGATTATACGCTAATGACAACATACTTGAATGAATATTATATTCCATTTCTGCCATATTCTGCCCATAAATCCCTGTAAATCTTACACACCAGACCTTTAAGAATATTCTATAATATAATATACTATAATAGTTTCAGCTCTAATCAAGGTTGACTCTTCACACACCCATGGATTTTGAAGCTTTGATCTTCTATCAAAGGGAATGCTGCTTTAAGTCTCTGAGCACGTCCAGTGGAATTACTGTACGTCAACAGATATAACAACAGGTGTTTGCCTGCTGATTCATCACTCCATCCCAAACTGCCTCGATGAAAACATTTCTTGTCCCTTCCACTCACGCTGAAGCACCGACCCACGCTTCCCGTCTGCGGTAAAACAACTTCAATCAGACTCACTTTGAGTGGTAACTTCCCACTGGCCAACTTTAGTTGAAGGCAGGGGCTGACGAGCGCTCAGACCCTGCAAAACACTACACACAGATATGCAACATGGCTGAACCCCCTCCCCACCCCAGCACCTCCCCACCCCACCCTAATGCTCAGGACAGCCGGTTTGCTGTGTGTGTGTGTGTGAGTGTGTGTGTTGTCAGAGCCCGGCATGGCTCATGTTTCTCAGTGCAGTTTGTCAGAGCCCAGCTTGGAGCGGCAGGCACCAGTGAGACTACACCAAATACATCCATCCATCCAGAGCTGACGGGGGAACACCAGAAGTTTTCTACCCCAGAGAGAAGCTGCTGTTTGGGGCTGCAGTTGGCCAAAAAAACAAACAGCCCAGTACCATGGTTCTGCCTCCCGGCCTGCAAAGCGGCACGGGAGTCTTGAGGAACATCTCTTTGCACAGACACGCTGCTGGATTACTGCTCTGGAGGCACACGAGTGGAGCCTGGAGGGAAGAGATTTTGTGAGTGATTGCCAAAGGAAGTCACACACATGCTTTCCTGAGGTGTTCTGCCATTTTTTTTTTCTTACTGGATATCTGAGCTGTTAAGTGGACTTCTCTACTACAGTCTGCTCGATTTCCTTGTTTGGTTGCCGGGTCCGTCGCCGTGTCAGTAGCCGCACCGGTGGCTGTTTCTGGTGGGGGGTTGCGTGTCTCGGCCCCCACCATGATGATCAAGGAGACGTCGTTACGCCGGGACCCCGACCTGAGGGGGGAGCTGGCCTTTCTGGCCAGGGGGTGTGACTTTGTCCTCCCCTCACGCTTCAAGAAGAGACTCAAGTCCTTCCAGCAGCAACAGGTCAGTCGGTGCAGAAGGCAGGATGGATGGACGCAAAATGCAAACTCATGAGAAATATGAAGAAAAATATACTCAGCTCCTTAATATATAACTTTCTTTATTCCTCTCTTTTAAACACACATGTTCTCTACACATTTACACAAATGTGCACATTATAAACATACAGTAGATTCATCTTGTTGCTCATCTCACACACACAGAGTGACATGCCAGGGACGACAAGCTATTCTGAGGCAGATACCAGCAGGTTATTAATAGGGCTGGAGGTGCAGGAATAGAGTGATAGAATGAACTCTGTGTGAAGGAGAGCAGCTGTCCTGCTCAGTACACACAGTATGGAGGCCCTCGAGGAGACGCACACTGAACACACCGGGCACCGGGGAGCTCCTGCTCAAACACACCGAGTGGTTTTGCGAATGGGTCTCCATCAGAATTGAGATGACATCTCACCTGGTCACTGCTGTAAATTGATGTGCTGTGAGTTAGATAGTGGCGTATGTTAGGGATGCCCAGATCGATCGGATGCTGATCGTTACCGACTGGCATTCATAAAAAATATGTGAGCAGGAGATCGGGATGAATGCTACCTTAGCCGCTGATCGCAAAAACCAATGATGACGCAAAAAACTTGAGCCGATTCTCAGCTGAGTTGGTGTCATTGTGGTTAATTAGCTAAAAAGTGCACTTCACCCCAAACGTGATTTGTGCATCAATCACTCACCCACGTCTTGCCTTGTGTTGCCATTACAGGAACGTATACTCAGGGTTCTAAGGACTGAGGTTTTACCCAGAACCAGAAGTGCTTGAATGCTTGAAGAACTCTTTCATCAAGGCATCTTTGTACTACAACATAAAAGAGTTCTCAGGTTCTAGGTAAAACCCTTGGAATATAAAAGGGTTCTCAATAGAGCCCTCTGGGTGGGTTCTTGATTTTCAAAACATTGAATTATCAAAAGGTTCTTGGTAGAACCTGGCAGGTGGGCTCTTGTTAGGACCCATAGAAGGTGGAAATCAGGATGATGAAATAATAATAATAACGAAATAATTTCTGGCAAAAATTCCTGAGGGCAAACTAGTATTACACCTGCACACTGTTCAGTCTTGTGCACGTGGCTTCACACTAAGTTCCTAACTAGTTTGTGTCGCTAGTTAAGTTAATAAACACTCACTCTACTACATGTTTTAAATACACTATCTCTAATAATAATAGTTAGTCAGCTAGCTTGTCAGTAGCAGATTGACGAAGTCTTGTTTTGGTCTGCTCACATTTGCCCTGTTAAAGTTTCTACGTTACGCTGTCAATACAAACTTTCTGTATCTGTTTCAAATTAAAAGCCCTCACGGAGTTTCAGTGGACACAGCCTTTAAGTAAGGCTTTTATTGTGAAACATTTGCATGAGCGTGTTGTGGAAAACTGACCTGCAGCTCCACTCTCATTCTTGGGCTCTTTTGTTCTGCTTGGTATTACTGGTCTGGTTTGGCTTAACATCAAACGGAATACTGCAATATTAGCTGCTATGAAAAATAAAAAGAATGATCGGTATTGGCCCGTGGGAAAAAATCGGGGCTTCCCTAGAGTCTGCTGATAGTAAAATAATTCTGTACAGAGCTCCTCCTGAGGACAGTCTGGGTTCATTTTTTGTGCATTTAGAGATGCAGAGAGCATTTTCCTCTCCCTCTTTCCTGCTCATTATTTGATTAGTAAGGAGAGCAATCTAAATCGTTGGAAACAGTGTGAAAAATTAAATAGATTTTTTTCGAGGACTTCAATTTTGAACCAGTTCTTCCCAATTTAAGACAAATTATACTATTTTTGCATGCATAATTTACTGCAAACTTTATGTAGTGCTCATTCTAGATTTTTTATTTATGTGCATATATCAGTTGCGTCAGCTCTTGCTCTTGGTGGGAACAATTGGGTTCATAAGGAGGTGTACGGTGTAGACCTGCTCTATTGGCACGATTGAATTGAATATATGTGCTCAAGGGCTTGATCAAACCAGTACATTAGCACTGTTGCTATGCGTGCTGTTTATTTAACCTTATTAGTTAGTAAAGGTTCCAGAGATTAGGTTGAATTAAGTTAAATCCAACATGGTCTTGAATGCCACAGTCTTTGTGCCACCCTGAGCTTTACTTGCCAGCCACTTAAATCCATCTAAAGTGCTGACTGTAAAACA
Source organism: Lutjanus argentimaculatus (assembly GCA_034769285.1). Classification (NCBI taxonomy): domain Eukaryota; kingdom Metazoa; phylum Chordata; class Actinopteri; order Lutjaniformes; family Lutjanidae; genus Lutjanus; species Lutjanus argentimaculatus. The sequence continues at coordinate 17,595,274 of JAWZSL010000003.1, forward strand.
AGTCTCTCGTTGTTTGTACGTTATGTTTATGACTCACTGGGAGTTTCCACCACATCCCTTACATGGGCCCTTTATCCTCATAAAGTGATGTTGTGTCTTGTCTGCAGTCCTGGGGAAAGTACTGCTAATACTCGTATAATTTCTCTGCGGAGTTACGTCCCATAAAAATGAATATGGTGTTGAAAAGAAGGTAATTTATACATTCAGGTCAGAATCATGCTGCAATATTGCAGCAAATGTGCTTTCAGTTTATATTTAAAATGCAATGCATGAGTGTAGCTCTGATGTGGACCTATAAGACACATCAAACTGGAGCTGCATTGATTAATCGATAAATCAATTATGAAAAGGTTAACAAATAATAATTGATAACTGATTAATCTGTTTGAGTATTTTTTAAGAAAGAAGTCAAATCCTCTGTTTTCAGCTCTTAAAATGTGAATATTTTGTGTTTCTTTACTCCTTTATGACATTAATTGAATATCTTTGGGTTTGTGGACAAAATAAGACATTTGAGGACATTATCTTTGGGCTTTGGGAAACACTGATCGACATTTTTCATCATAAGACTGGTGTTGTTTTTTCTACCTTTCTTTTAAGATTTGGTTCACAAACCAGATGTAAAAAGATGAAATTAACAACTTTAGATTACTTGAAATTGTAACGGATTACTGATTAAATATATTATAGTCAACTAAAATGACACTAAAACTAAGTGTGAACAAAACATTTTAGTTAGGTGAAATAAAAATAAAAACTATAGACTTCAGGTAAAAACCAGAATAAAATAAAAATATTTCTGAAACGTTGTAAGTTTTAGTCTTCATTTGGTCAAATTTATCAACACAACTGAGCACGAGGAGGTATTGGTATATATGTTTAATACCCCCTTATTATAATTTAAAGAACTAAAAATAACATTGAAACTAATGAAAACTAAACAATTTTAAAGAATAAAAACATGCAAACCCAGTCTGGAAACTAACTGAAACTAAAGTGATTACAAAACAAGAAAGACAAACAAAACAAAAATAAAGATTAATGAAAAATACAAAACTATAACAACTATAATCCATTCCCTCACATGATCTCCCGTCTCTCTTTTCAGGTGCAGTCCAAACCAGAGAAGAAACCAGGCACACCTCCACCAGCCCCCGCCTTGGCCACAGCCTCACCCGCCCCCACGCCACGCTCGCCCAGCCCTCCTCCGGCTCCGGTGATTGTCACCCCTCCTCCGCCTGCCGTCAACATTCCCAGGTTCTACTACCCCCGTGGGCTGCCTGCCATGGGCACGGTCGCCAACCACGACGCAGCCATCGCTGCCATCGAGACAGCCTTCACCGAGTTCGAGGAGGAGAAGGCTGACATCTATGAAATGGGCAAGATTGCAAAGGTCAGCAGCTGCAACACCAGGCATTACAATGTCCATACTTCAGTTTTTAATTTTAGCCTGGAGTATTATAAAAGTTTAAAAGATGAAAAGATCTGCATCAATGTTTGCATGCACTAATATGTGAGACTAAAGGGATAGTTTGGATATTTTAAATTGAGGGGGTTGCGTGAGGTTTTTATTGATAGTCAGTGTATTAAAGTACGGTAGGTGGCGATCTGCACGCCAACAATTTGGTGGTGAAGCAGAGAGGAGTACCAGCTCAGAAGCTAAAACATATTTTGCTGCTGACCCCGTCCACAGCAGCACATTGCTTAGCTTCCATGCTGGTCGACTGTGTGTAATGCACTGACTATTGATAAATGCCTCATACAGCCTCACCTCAAATGATCTGAAATGTCCCTGTAACATCAGTGTCGTCATGGTTCTTCTAAAGTTACCACACTGAACAGTTTCTGGAAACAGTTCTTCTCTTCAGACAGTGGCCTGGCTGATACTGTGCTGTTTTTATGCTGCCACTCCCTTCTCAGCAGTGTTATCATCAATTCTAGGAAACAAACACTGTGGGAAAGTACAGTACACAATTGCTCTGCAGAATAAGGTGATGGTATTGTGGTGCTTGTGTTTCTCTACAGGCGTGCGGGTGTCCACTTTACTGGAAGGCCCCCATGTTCTACTCAGCGGGTGGTGAGAGGACGGGCTTTGTCTCTGTTCACTCCTTCGTTGCAACCTGGAGGAAGTAAGATAGACTTTTATGTTCATCCATCTTTCAGTTTGGTATCATCATAAGAAGGGATGCACGATATGGGCTTATATATCGGCCCGAAATGCCAAAAAGATGATGGTTTTATTATGTGTGGTGCGAATGTGTCCGTGGGAGGTTTTTTGAAGTCCCTGAAAGTGCCTGAAAGTGCCTTTTTGAAGTGCCTGAAACAAATAGCAAAGTTGCTGTTTGGAATGATTGCTCAGGTGTGAGTTGCAGAGTTTTTGGAGAGATCAGCCGTAGAGATGTCTGCCTTCTAAATGGCACACGGCTTGTGGTGCTCGAAGCTCCAGAAAGATAGATATGAAAAATTCAAAACCAGCGTCTCTTTCCAAAAACCATCACCAGGTTACTCAGTTAGTTTCATGTGGGAACTACTTTCTTTCTGCAGTAGAATCTACTGGAACTACTTAAGAATTTGTCAGTAGTTATTTTCTTATTTTGTCTGGTGAATGTGTACATTTTTGAAAACATTGTATTTTAGTTTGAAAAACGTTGTTGTTGTTTTTTTATTTTATTTTGATAACCATTATATTTTGTTTTGAAAAGCATTATATTTTATGTTGCTAGTGGGCCCCCATAGTAAGAGCTCACAAGATAATATGTTAATTCCACAACATGTTAAATTTGATGTTCTCAGACATTAGGTGGAAAAACGGCAAAAATCCAATATTGTACATCCCTGATCATAAGTCTAATCAGGTTGTAGTATTAAATGTCTCCCGAACCTCCTCTCCTCTCCTCTCCTCTCCTCTCCTCTCCTCTCCTCTCCTCTCCTCTCCTCTCCTCTCCTCTCCTCTCCTGCAGGTTGTTGCACAGTTGCCATGACGATTCATCAAGGTTTATTTACCTGCTCGCCAAACCCAGCTGTAATTACCTGGAGCAAGAGGACTTCATTCCTCTACTGCAGGTGAATTTCTCTTATCAAAATTGATCAGTGGGATGATCAACTCAAACAGTCTCTGTCATCTGCAGTGGTGAGATTTAATTAAGTAGATGTACTCAAGTACAAATTTGAGATACTTTTCATCCACCACTGGTCATCTGTTTTACAAACTTGCCTGAATATTTTTTTTCCTGTTTGTCTGTTTAGGACATCGTGGATACACACCCTGGGCTCACATTTCTGAAGGATGCACCTGAATTCCATTCCCGCTACATAACAACGGTAAATGGCCCGAAAAATGATATCAGCTTTTAGTTGTCTGCAGAGTAGGTTAAAATGGAGCCACAGCTTCTTATCTATTATGCGAGTGTAATTAAAACACACAGTATTATATAATATTAAAGCACAAAAGAAAAACCTACACTGATCAGCAGACAGTGTTACACATGAATAAGTTTGTCTTAATGGTAACAAGGGCTTTTCACACTGCATTTAGCCCAGGTTCAGAGAGCAGTTAGCCCCAGGCTAAGTGAGCTGTTAGCCTAGGGCTGAAAGAGCTTTCAAACTGGCACAATCCCGGCACGTTCCAAAGTGGACTAACCCCTGACTTTAGCCTTGGGCTAGCTGGCCCCGCTCCGGAGCAGGGTTAGCCCCGAGTTTGCAGGGTTATCCCCTAAAAATTGACTCCACCCAGGGCTAAAAGCTGTCAGTGTGAAACAGAGCTAAGTGATTAAAAGAAGAAGACGATAATGAGCCGGGTTAACACAAAACTGTGTCGGTGTACAGAGGCTTAAAATCAGAGTCAGAAGAAGGTCAGTGTGCATCATATAGCCCTGGGCTTAGCTTAACCCTGGGTTAACAATGTGTGTGTGTGTGAAAAGTTATCCAAGGGTTAACTCTTAAGAATATGCAGTGTGATTTTGGCTGTAATACTTTCCATTAAATACACACTTTTTAACCTTTCCTTTAATTTTTGTAGAGTTGCTGGCTTTACATACATCAGCACTGAATTTTAGTATTTTTTACATTTTAGTGTTGTTACTTTTACTTAAGTAAGCCATCTGAATACTTCTCCCACAACTGCAGAGTGCAAAGCACTAAACAGTCAAAACCATCACAATCAGATCAGTATTAAATATCAGTGACCAATCAGAATTTACGTCTCCTACATTGTCAGCAAAACTACTTCAGTACACATCGAGTAACTTCAGCAGTAGACCGTGTGTGTGGGTGTGTGTCTGTAGACAGCTGCAACACGTGCTATAGAAGTCGAGGCTTTGCTGCGTAGAAGTGCAGACATGCAGAGAAGTCGGCGTTGTGGTGACATCACGGAAACACTGATGCCCCCGACAGCCCCACTGCAGCAGAGGCCCCCCGACCCTCCACATGCCCATATTAAGACACTTCCTTCAGTTTAGGCCAGCTGACTCGCTACTGTATGAGACATTAGTAGCCCTGGGAGGTTCATGTACCAGGAAATGGGTGCTAATCTGCTCTTTACTAAGCTGAAGTGTTGTGTTTCAGGGACAGTCAGACAGGGAGCTCGGACCTCATTGTTTCCACTGTGTGTTAAACACCTGTATCGCTCGTGTCATGAATGAGGACAAAAATATCAGTTGCAGATGTGTTGTTGGTGATCCTCCCTCATGGCAAGAGGAGGAATATGTTAATGATAACAGGGCTTGTTTTGGTCCCATGTGAGCGTCATGCTGTTTTCACAGACCAGTGGTTCCCAGACCTTTTCTGGGATGCCCCCCTTCAGTAGCTGAAAAAAGTTCAGCCCCCCCGACCCAACAATTATAATGAATCAGTAACTATAACTGGAGAAGCAACTCCAGGGGGCCCGTCCCCCCAGTTTGGAAACCACTGTCATAGACTGAAAGCAGAGTCCATCCAGCATCACAGCTCTTTTTATAATCCCATCAGCTAAAATTAACAGATATGAAATGTTTCTCTGACAACCTCACTCTGGAAATATCCTTCCAAATTCAAATTATTTTTTGAGATTTTACATTTTTACTTGTTTTCTTTAAAGGAGAAATCTGTAACATATTTACTGTAATAAATCATAAAATGACAATATGTTTTCAGAGATCAAGGAAACATGTTAATGAAATACTTGGTTTTCCTCCTTTGAAATTTACATTTCAGGCCAGGATAACTGTTTTAGTTTGCCTGTTTCATGTTAATTAGAATTCAGATTAATGCAGAATGTTCACCGAATAAGTTAGATTCTGTTTATGAGTTGTAAGAAATCATTAATGATCTTTTAGAAGGAGCAGATGTTTGTAACAGTTAAATTGAGCGACATGTTAACAGAGTCTGGCAGACAGAAGGCAGTCACTGAATTAAAACTAAAGTGAGTGGGGCTTTTGTTTTCAGAATAACGGGCTTAGCTTTGCATTGACAGACAATTGACAGTTATGAACAACATATTAACTTACAGTGTAGGAGTTGTGCTTGTTATTGCTGTCCTGTGCTCCTGTAGAGCTCCTGCAGAGTTTCTGGGGAGAACGAGGGAACAACTCGCTTCAACCATAGATCGTATATTAAATAGGATTTTAACTTATTTAATCAATTTGCTATTTAGACTGTTGTACCCATTTTGCTTGCACAATTTGACTTTTGATTTATAAATTACCTCCCATCTTTGTGTTTTGTGCGGTGCATACATCCATGTCTACACAGACGTGGATGCAAAAGGCAACTTTCAACTGGTTGGCGAAGGCATACAACCATGAGGCAGTAATTGTATTTTTTTGTGTCTTTTTTTTTTTTTTTTTTTTTTTTACTGATTTCTGTTTTGCATTTATGATGTTTTCATGTGTCTGTCATGTGTTTCACTGCTGTACAACCAATTGCCTTTTGGGGACAAATAAAGTTATTGATTGATTGAAAACAGTAGAGGCAAATATCAACATAATTCTCTACTGTATTATTATGGAGCTCTTACATGCAATTCTGTAATGACCTTAAGACTCTCTGGTTCAGTCTGTAGTAATCATTTGCTTGCTGTCACTGTTGTGTGATTTGGTTGATTGTGTGTTTTTGTGGTGCTGTTTTATTGAATTTAATTTGACTCTCCTTCTCTCCCTTTTGTAAAATGAATTGACTAATGCTGATCAGTACCATTTGAACACTCTTGTCACTCCAGGTGATCCAGCGGATATTCTACGTGGTGAACCGTTCGTGGACAGGTCGTATCACCATGATGGAGCTGCGCCGCAGCAACTTCCTACAGACCCTGGCCCTGCTGGAGGAGGAGGACGACATCAATCAGATCACTGACTACTTCTCCTACGAACACTTTTACGTCATCTACTGCAAGTTCTGGGAGCTGGACACCGACCAGACCTCTACATCGACCCCAAAGACCTGGCGAGATACAATGATCACGGTAAGACCAAGTCAAAGAGCAGCTGAAATACAACCCCAACTCCAAAAAAGGTGGGACGTTGTGTAAAATGTAAATAAAAACAGAATGCAATCATTTGCAAAATCTATATTCAATTGAATACAGTACAAAGACAAACCAATACCAATACCACTGTGATACATACTTTTTCTTTCTCACTAAGTGTTTGGGAACTGAGGACACTGATTGTTGAAGTTTTTAAAGAAAAGTTCTTTCTCATTCTTGCTTGACATATGACTTCAGGTGCTCAACAGTCTGGGGTGACTGTATTTTTTGTGCTGCATAATGCATGACATGTTTTCAATAGAAGACAGGTCTGGACTGTAGGCAGCCAGTGCAATACCTGAACTCTTCAACTACAAAGTTTTTGGCCTTACCCCTTCTGTGCAGAGTTGTCTCTGGATTCTTTGAATCTTTTCATGATATTATGGATTATAGATGGTGAAATTCCTAGATTCCTTGTAATTTTGCGTTAAAAAACATCTTAAATTGTTGGACTTTTTGTCCAAGCAGTTTGAACATTAAATATCTTGTCTTTATATTGTATTAAAGTGAATATAGGTCGAAAAACCATTTGCAATTTGATAGTCGAGTAATCATTTTGAGTAGTTTTTTAAGAAAAAAAAGGCAAAATTCTCTGTTTTCCACTTCTTAAATGTGAATATTTTCTGGTTTCTTTACTCCTCTCCAACAGTAAATTGAATATTTATGGGTTGTGGACAAAAGAAGACATTTGAGGACATTATCTTGGGCTTTGAGAAACACTGATCAACATTTTTCACCATTTTCCCAACATTTTATAGGCAAACAACTCTTAATCAATTAACTGAGAAAATAATTGATCAGTTAATCGACTGAAAATAATTGTTAGTTGCAGCCCGACATTGCATTCTGGTTTTATTTACGTTTTATACAATGTCCCAACTTTTTTGGACACATGGAGATTATTCTACAAATATGAAAAGTACAGCAAAAAGAAAGAGTTTGAGCCTTAAGGCAAAACAAATATTATTTCAAAATCAAAAACACAAAATTTATAGTCGATGAATGAGGCATCTAAGGACAGAGGGCGTTGTGTGCTGTACAGATTGTAAAGCCCCTTGAGGCAAATGTATGATGTGTGACACTGGGCTGTAGAAATAAAAGTTGGACTTTTGGGGTCTCAGTTAATTTGGATCGAATGCCAGTAAAGAATCAGAAGCAGACTGACGTTGGATTTGGCTCATTCATTTGGCCCCCTCTAGCTTGTGCAAAACACAACAGCTGTTTGTCCTCACTCAACACTTTCATGCTCTCTGATGTTAAACGCATTACACTGCTGACTGCATTATACAACCACTTAGCCACAATTGAATTCACCACTTACGCAAGTGACTCTACTGTATACGCAATAGCTTACAACAGTGTCCATTTGTTTCTGTGTCTTTGAACAAGATTTGCTTATTTTTCTCATTCTCTCCTCTGACAGCGTCCTCAAACAGGATCATTGAAAGATTGTTTTCAGGGGCCGTTACTCGGTAAGTGGAAACACACACACAAACAAACACAGAGGAGCTGATTTCTTCACCGTAACGGCAGCACTGAACGCGAGTGGCTCTGCCTCTCTTGTTTCCAGGGGTAACGCTGTGCAGAGAGAAGGCAGGATGAGCTACGCCGAGTTCGTCTGGTTCCTCATATCTGAAGAAGACAAGAAAAATCCCACCAGGTGATAACACAGACTCTTGGTTCTGTGCGAATGAGCAGCAGTTTGAGCATTTCTTTCTCCCTGCGTGTGTCTGATAGCGTGTTTACACCTGGATTAACATGCATCTTAGGTGATTCAAACAGAACTGGACAGCTCTGACTACGTATGCATCTTGAGTCACCGCTTGTGATCAGATCTCACCTCTCTGCTCAAATATGCAAATAAACATGTAGCTACATCAGCACAGTTCGGAGCAAAAAGTCAATGATTTTTGCACAATAAAAGAAATAACTTTAAGTATAACATTTGCCAAATTTATAAGAAAGCCCGAACGATTACAAATTTGTCATAGTCAGCATTTTACGAAGTTTATAAAGTTTCTCCTCACTCAACAATTCACAGAATTGGATACTGTTCATAAATTTCTGCTGCTTATCCTGGCAGCTAAGAGAGCCCAAACATGTAATTTACATCGACATTGCAGCTGAGTAAACAGACTTTTAATGTGGCCCAGGACACATTGAATACACACTACTAGAGGAATGTGGTCATATGCGATCAGATTGCTCAGATCACTCAAGACGCATGTTAATGCTATATGTAAACAGCTTCTAATAACAATGTTACATCCCAGCAAGAAGTCACATGGTTTATTTGCAAACCACTTGTATCTGTACGTGGTGTGTAACACTGTGTGCTTTTGTCTTATCTCTCCAGTATAGAGTACTGGTTCCGCTGCATGGACACAGATGGCGATGGCGTCCTGTCCATGTTTGAGTTGGAGTATTTCTATGAGGAACAGTGTGAGAGGATGGAAAGGATGGGCATCGAACCTCTGCCCTTCCAGGATTTGCTCTGCCAGATGCTCGACCTGGTCAAACCCGAGAGCCAAGGTTAGTTTCAGTGCCCGCTCGCTGCTGATGGTTTCTTTTATTTCACTTTATTGGAAAGTCACACCCTGCCATTGTTCTTTTCACATTTCTATCTGAACTTAACATTCACACGTGCGTTGTTTTCTCCAGGTAAAATAACCCTTGGCGACTTGAAGCGCTGCCGGATGGCCCACATATTCTTTGACACCTTCTTCAACCTGGAGAAATACCTGGACCATGAACAGAGAGATCCATTTGCTGTGCAAAAGGTGTGAACATCTGTTATATGGAATAGAGCATTTATTGTCATTGTATAGAATACAGCTAAATTTAGAGCACAACTCCTGATCTGTGCAATAAAAGACAAAGAAAACACAGAAACAGAGACAACCCCAGCAAGAAAACATCCACAGCCCACACAAGTCCTAGAATAAAGAGTAAAATAAATGAAGACAATGCAATGTGCACTAGAATAGGTATATTATTGTATTATTAAGAATTTCTGCAGTACTATGAATGCAATTATGCACTAGAATAAATGTAATTATTGCACTAGAATATATGTAATTTCTGCTCTAGTATGAATGTAATTAATGCATAAGAATAAATGTAGTTATTGCATTAAATAAAATTAGATAATATAGATAATAGTCAGCTACATATACTGCAGGTCAGATTGAAGGGGAATAAGGGGTATTCAAAGTTCACATATAATGTGCAAAAGTGAAGCAACACACAGTTAAAAAAGTACCTTTTGTGTGTTCTTTGTAATATTTATGAAATGTATGAAATAATCTTGCTTTATTTGTATGTGTAAAATACTGATATTTGGCATTTATGTGTTGTTCCAGGACATTGACAGTGACGGTCCAGAGCCCTCTGACTGGGATAAATATGCCTCAGAGGAGTATGAGATACTGGTGGCGGAAGAGACTGCAAACGAACAGCTACATGAGGGGTACGACACACACACTCACACTTGTTTATCAGTCTTTTTAACAGGCTGAGTTCTCTGCAGCTGTCTGTGCATTTAAAGGGAAAATTCACAGCTTTTTTTGTGGATGTTCACTTGGTGTTGATGGTAAATGTAGCAATAAATTCAATAACGTGCTGAGTTCTCCTGCTGCAAAATCTGTAGTTCCTCCTGTATCTAGTGATGTCACATTGATGTGGTTGGTGTTGAGGAAGAACTACAGAAGATTTCTAGTCTCCGTCTCTGTGTAGCAAGGGGGAGTGCTAGATGAGTATTTTTGTCACCTAATACTATGTTTTGGCCAATAAAGTAACAGCTAGGGTGGTGTACATGAACCATGGCGTCAGAAGTTACTCGATGCACGTACTAGCATGCAGCAACTCTGTGAGAGGGGATCAGTTCTTGTAAAAGCACACACAGGATCTTTTTGCTTCAATTGCTTCATTTACCATGACCACCGACTAGATATCCACATTAAAAAGTAATGAACTTATCTTTAAAGAAGTCACCCCTTTTAGTAACTTAAGGTTACCAAAGTTGTCAAGACAATAAGGTGTGCGCAGCAATAACTAACCAGTTCTGCTGTGTGTGTTGTGTTCCCAGGTCATTCGATGATGACTATGAATCCGAGGAGCTTCAAGTCTCTGGAGAAATCGGGAATAAAATGGAAAAACTGGTCATATCCGACCTGTCAGCATAAAACTTCTGCCCTGGAACTCGTGGGCCTTTCTCTCTGGAAAACAAACAGGAAGAACATGACGGAAGTTCCCTTTGGAAGGAAGCATGAAAAATACATGGATTCAAAGAGAGAAAACGATTTCGGCATCTGCTTTTCAAAGACTCTGGAGTCTCCCCAGAACGAGCTCGTCAGCTTTTGTGTGTGTGTGACCGTAAACCAGGACTGCTCTGTGTCTGGTGCAATAACGCATCTGTATTCGTACAGAAAACAATGTCACTGCCTCCAGCTCTGCGCTCCAACGAGAGAACAAAGCTGAAACGAAGACGGGGAGAAGTGCACGATAAGCTCGAAAAGGAATCAAGACTGTAAAATAATGTAATAATAAGCATTGTGAATTCTCTACTGACAATCCTGCCAGAAGACAATCACCTGATTTTTTTTATTGTCACTGTGCTAAAGCTCGACAGACAGGTAGACTGTCAGTTACACAAATAGACTCTTAGCTGGAGAAACAGGGAGACAGAATCAGATAATTACAGATAGTCACTGCCACAGTCACCAAACAGTCAGCTGCGCGATTATGACACATCCAGACAGACACTGCCATCAGAAACCTGCTGCCTCTGCAGCTTGACACTGTGTTCCTTGTAAAGGAAGTATCAAAGCTCCAGTCCCTTCAGGGAGTGGTGGTGTGGGCGTAACAGCACCCCCATGTGGCCAGCCTGTGCTACTGCAGCCATCACTGTCGTGCATAACGGCTGGTCAACCTTTCCAAGAGGGAGTTCAGTCTGCTGCTCTATTATTAGTGCGGCATTATCAGCGCTCCACCTCTGGACTCCCTCTGCAGTCATTTCTAAACCCTGGAAAAAGTCTCTGACTACATGGACTGAAATGCAACAGCCAGTCACTTAATTCTCAATCAGGTCACAGGGAGACGTATGCACACACATAATGATGACAAACATATCAAACTCTCTGGTAGAGTTGCCCACACATTTCCACCTTTTAACATTTGTAATGACGCAATAGATACGCATAAGGAAGTGTGAGTTGTTATCCAGCACGTCCCGCTGTGTGTTTTCTCACATCCTTGTTGATTGTGTACAGAACATGGTGATCTGTTTTTATCATTTATACCAAAAATTGTCATTTTTCTGCATAGAAATCTTATTGTCATTTACCATTTGTTTATGATATTCTTCTCCCTGTAACACACAAACCAAACACACCACTAATGATACCTCAGTTCATCCAAACTTTGAAAAAACATAAATTCTCACACCTCTAGCGGTATGTAGCCTGCAGATTGTTTTGGTTTTTATTCGCCAAAGTCGTATCAAAACTGTCTCTGAGGTTTTAGCCTCAAGCACATGAACTGAATGGGCTCATTAATCTCATTCAGGGCTCTTACAGAATTGAAAAATGTTTGATTGGAGCTACTTAATCCTTATTTTATACCCTGAATTTATATTTATTGTGTCTTGTCCTGACACTGAGAGCAAAATGAAACAGTTACGGGATTTCCAACTCAAACAATCTGATCTTCTTGCTTTATTTTGGACATGTAATTCTAACCAGCTGAATTGGTGGTTTTCAAATGAATAACTAAGTAATTAGTTTCCAGGGTGCGTGTAGGTTGAACGGTCCAAAAAGGCATCACATTGGTTGTGATGTGAGAATCTGTGTGAGAATATCTTTTTTTCTTTTCTTTTTTCACATTTTTAACGGCAGAGTGCAGGAACACAGAACAAAGGTACACGCATTAGGTGAGAAACATTTATGACAACAACCAGACATTACCCAGCAATACCCAACAAAAACAAAACAAATAACAGTACAAACTCCTCACAGCGAGTTCTGTGAATTATCCGCAGTGATGGAGACACTGGTTCAGGAAAGATCTGCTGCTGTGACCCTTTGAAATGTGATTTTTTTCCAAGATTTAAAGGTCCATTGTGTAAGATTTTACTGGGATAATAATTCATAAGTATGTTACCATTAGTGTACAATCACCTGAAAATGAAAATCATTGTGTTTTTGTTACTGCAGAGTGAGCAGGTTATATTACAGAGGACCTCTTCCATGGAGGGCACCATGGTGCACCACCATGTTTTAACAGTAGCCCAGAACAAGACAAACCAAACACTGCCTCTAGATGCGTCCTTTTGTGTTTTGCATTCATGAGTTTTGCAGCTACTGTAGGTTCTCCAACAGACTTGGAAGGGGAGGGTGAGACATGTTTGCAATGTGCGCGCTCACCACTGGATGCCACTAAATCTTACACACTGGTACTTTAAGCTATTAGCGGATAAAATGTCAGAACATAATTAAAAATGCCCATTACAACCTACAGCAGGGCTGCACCAAATGATTGTCTTTTCATAGATTCATTTGACAATTCATTTCTCGATTAATTGTTTAATCGTTTGGTCTATCAAACATCAGAAAAAGGAGAAAAATGCCCATCACACATCCTTTAGCCTAAACTGATGTCTTCAAATTGCTTGTCTTGTTTAAACTGAATCCTGCAGACTTGTCCTTTTAAAGGAGCAGTACATAACATTTGTACTTCAAAAAATGAGTACAGAATAGCAAGTTGGAGCCACAGATGATGATGTAAAACCCGTCATCCTAAAAACAAAAGCTCACTGTTCTGAAAATACACGCTGTGGAGGTGGAGGTCAGTGACTGTCTGCCCTCTGCCTGCCAGACTTCATCAACATTTTGCGCAAATTAACCATAAAGATCTACTCCTTCTAAAAGATTATTAATGATTTGTTGCGACTCATTTGCTGAAAATTCAGCATTAATTTGACTAAATGTGAAACCGGCAAACAATAACACAAGTTAAAGACCAGAAAAGTATTTCAACTTAGCATGTTTTAGCATGATTTATTACAGAAAATATATTTCAGAGCTCTCCTTTAAGCACCAACATACTTCCTTTGAAATGGAGGCAAAAACCTCAGAGACAGATACAACCTGGGTGGATAAAATCCAAACTGTTTGCAGAGATAGAGACATTAAGTGAGATTTCTGTCTTTCAGTTTGGGTGAACTGACCCTTTAACCACATTATTTACTGTGCTGCACTCACAGGGACAGGTGCAGAGTGTGTACACTGCCCTTACTGTAATAGCTAGGAGTGTGTGTTTGCTTATAAATCACTGATAGAGGGGTGTGTTGTAGGAGCGTGTGATGTGTAGCTCTCAGTTTCAGGCTGTTTATATGTCGTACTTGTTGCCATGGGGACATGTCTGTGTGTGTGTGCGCTTGTGTAACTCTTTAATTAGGGATGGGACAGCTCTTGTCCTCACTGACTTCAAATTCACCCGTATATACCTCCTTTTCTGGCACTTACTGTACACACACACGTATACACACAGACCACATTATAGTTGCTATTGAAAGGGATAAAGAGAGCTGATGGATGCTGTAAGGCCTTAAGGACCTTGAGTCTTCTGCTCTATAGCCATTGTAAATGTGCCTGATTGTGTATTAAACTATATTATTATAATAATAACAGTAATAATAAGCCATTTTAAATATAACAGCTCTGATTTTTTTGATGTATTATGATGGTTTGTATTTGCTGTGCCACTGTGTGGCTCGGGATAGGGGGGTAAATTATGTTAGACGTGTGTATGTCGGTGTGTTAGATGCACAGTGGATTTCATCAGCGGAAGAGGAAGAGGACTGATCTGACAATCACAAAAATATATATATTTCATACGGAGACCTCTGAGACTGATGTTTCACTGCTGTGGTCACACACACACACTCACACACTCAAGGAGACCTGCTCGTCCAGACAGTATTTAGAGAAGAACTGCTGAGGGCAACAGGGCGTCTCCGGTTGAAGACTTTCTGGCTAAAGTGTCCTGGTGCTCGCACGCGCAGCATCAGGGGCAAGGAGAGAAGCCATGCAAGACTTTTATTTTGAAATGACATCTCTACTGTGAGAGGTAGAGAGAAGACTTTTACTTTGATGTACTTCCTCTGTGCAGAGGAGACTTGAGTAGGCTGAAATGTGTTCAAATCCTGATGGTTATTGTATTGGCATGTTTTTTTCCGTCCATTTCTTTCTTGTTTCCTTTCTTTCTTTCTTTCTTTCTTGCCTTTACTTTTCTTTGCCCCGTTCTCTGTTATTTGTTGCTTTTGTCTGAAGTTTAAAAGTTTAAATAAAGATGTTTCAAGAATATTATAACTCCCCTTGAAGATTATTTTTTAGAGAAGCAATGCAAGACTTTTACTTCGAAACTGCATCTCTACTTTGAGAGGTAGAGAGAATAATTTTATTTCGTTGTACTTCCGCTTCACGTCATTTTCACCTTGTTACGTCTTGTTATGTCATATTCATGTTGTTACACCTTTTACATCCTTTCTTCTTATTGCGTCTTTTACTGCGTTTTTGTCCTGTCATGTCTTTTTTTTTAACGTATTTTGTCTTGTTAAGTTTTTTTTTTACATTATTTTCATCTTGTTTTTGCATTATGTCTTTTACGTTGTTTTCACCTTGTTGCGTCTGTTCAAGTTGTTTTCATTTTGTCATATTTTTAATGTCATTTTCATCTTGTTATGTCTTTTCATGTTGCTTTCATCTTGTTACGTTTTTTTTTTTTTGTCTTCGTCTTGCATTAAAAATAAAGTAACAAGCCTCTTTTGAAACTGTAAGATTTAGAAAGTACACTTATCCGTGTGAATGTATCGGGAGTAAAACTAAAAAGTCAGAAAAAGAAATACTAAAAGTACACATACCTGAAAAAATTTACTTAATTACAGCAACAAAGTATTTGTACTTAGTTACTTCTGTCTCATCTCTGCAGACATCACTGAAAGCTTCAAATCCTGATGGTTATTGTATCGACTGTCTTTTTCTTTGTCCCGTCCACCGTCATTTGTTGATTTTGTCTGAAGTTTAAAAGTTTAAATAAAGATGTTTCAAGGATTTTATAATCCTCCCCGAAGATTCTCTACGGTTACGCACAAACACCCTGCTCCTGTCCCCTCAGACACACAAACATCTCTTTCACACGCCCACGGTCTTCATCACTCCCTCCTTGTGTACATACAGTACACTGTGTACTGTGTGTATGTCTGGACTGGTGCTCTCAGTAGAGTGCATGTTACAGTCTTTTAAACAGCTAAGTGCCCCGTGTGAGGTTCTGACATTTCCACCTTAAGGCAGATATTTTGACCTTTTTACTCCTGTCTACATGTGATGAACATACTGTATGTGTTATAGCATGTATTTTAATCAGCATGAGGAAGAACTTGAAGCTGAGAAAAGGTCATTTTATCTGCTGTACTTTAACCAACCTCTCATTTGGGACACTTGAAGCTAACTGACGTTGATGGAGTTTGTTTTCTCCTCAAGTGTAGGAAATGATGTGATGCCAGTTCAGTTCATTAAGGGTTCTCAGACCCACTTGGTTTGGACAGTGGCTGGCACACATGACGTGAGCAGCTCTGTACTGAATCACGGCGACTGCCTGCTGGCGTCACTGTTGTCATGACAAGCACGGACCAAAACAGAAAGTGTCTGGTGAGTGTGGCACGTTGTTGATTGTTCTTTGGGCAGAAAACACTCAGGAGATTCCCAAGAGAACCGCAGCCAATGATCCCAATGACTGAGAGTCACTCAGTCACTGGATTTTACAGAGTCTCATAGATATCATAGTTCATGTCATGTTGTACTTAGGCTGGATAACACATCAATAGCGTGATATTAGACTAGATATCGTCTTAGATTTTGGATATTGTTAAATCGTGATGTGGCAAAATTGTTTTTTCCTGGTTTTAAAGGCTGCATCACAGGAACGTTCTAGCTGTTCTATTATTTTCCTTTACCCACTTAGTCATTATATCCGGTGTGTGATGGGGGTGGGGGTGGGGGGGGGGGTGGGGGTGGGGGGGGGGTGGGGGGGGGGGCATTGCGATAATGTATCATTAAGATGGATGTCAACCGCTGTAAAACAAAAACAGGAAGAGGGAGAAAGATTTTCCTAAATAAAATGTTAATTGTTATATATACGAGCATATTGTGACTTTTTCTGTTCATTTTTCAGCACAAGAAATACTTTGTCGCTATGCAGTTACTGTAATTAAGTAGGTTTTTTTGAGGGGGTTCATGTACTTTTAGGAGCAGATTTTCCAGTCTGTACTTTTACTCATACTTAAGTATGCTTTACACTATGTAATCTACTTAGTTACTTTTAAAACCATAAAAAAAATTTGAGTGACTATCCAAACCTTTCATCTGCATTTTTGTAGCCAAAAAGGTGATCTGATTGCAAACAGGCTGGTAAAAACAGTGACAAAACTAAACACTGCAGCAGCACAGGTTTGGAGTAAGGATGCTAACAATTAATCATTAATCGATTAATTGCATTCAAGAATTTAACCAATTAAAAATCTATTCATGGATATTTAATCAATAGTCAAGAAATGGCAGTAATTACACCTCATTTGACATTGTTTTGTCTGGCAGAAACTTTAAATGTAAAAAAAGACAAAACCAAACAGTAAAAATGAAAATGAGAAAAATTCACTGTGTTTTGTATCTTAGAAATTATTAATGATTAATTGATTGTTAAGTATTTTTGGCTATCAGTTAAGGCAAATGCACAAAACTTGCAACCCTAGTTTGGAGAGGTGACTGTGAGCACTGAGCAGAGCAGAGCAGGAGCTGGGAGCAAATCAAACTGAAGATTTGAAGAAACAGAAAAACCTTTTTGATTGAATGCCTAAGTAACTAGTACTCTGAGTAGTTTTTTAAATGAATACTTTGTACTAAGTATTTTTCTAACACCTGTACTTTTACTTGTAATTAACTTATTTAATTCATTCAGTCTGACCAGAAGCAGGCGTAACATGTAACCCCACTGCAGATAAAAAAATGAGTGACCTCAGGAGGGATATCAAAAGCAGATGCAGAACTGTTCGTGATGCGACATTTGCAAACAAATCGGCTCTGTGAACCAGCTCCTTTCCGTGAGTGGCGGGAGCCATTGTCTTTCTTTTTTCCTTTCTTTTTTGTCAGGTAACACAAGCCACACTGCTTGCAGAAGAATGCACCGACTGAACATTGTGTTGATGCGTATGTGCGTGCTACTGTGATGACAGATGGAGATCATACTATCAGGTTAAAAGCAGGGGGGAGTGCTGTCAGTCAGAAGTTAACTGTAGTATGATCTACCAGTACGAACAATTTAGTGCTGTTAAACCTAGTCTGCACCTGTGAAATTAAATTCTACTGGTGGGATATCTAAATATGAATCAGATTAAAATCTCAGGAACATCCTGGTGATTATTTTGCATAATAATACTAACCGCCACCCTCTAAAAAAAGAACAATGAGCCAGTCTTTTGAACAGCTCGTTGAAAGAAACACAGCCATGTTTTCCATCACTTACACAACACTTACTGGTCACCTTTCTCTCATCTCTAATGGCCTTCAGCCTCCCCATCTAGTTTGCAGGGACATCTCTGCTGGTGTTTTCCCTGCAGTGTTGCCTGAGTCTATTACTCCTACCCTGGAGCAGTTGCCATTGGATACCACGCTCACATGCTGCTTGCTAGTAGTAACCTCACTGTGTGTGTCCATACCCAGCAGAAGCCAAGTGGTACCATCTGGGACCACTGACCTCTTCAGTACCATTGTCCTCATCCTCACTCTCTTTGTCATCTTTGTCCTCACCTCATGGATAGAGCAGAGCAGGCCAACACAAGATTCTTTTGATCCACAAAAGTGTGTCTGGGATCAGCACCTACTCCAATAAAATGGAGCAACTTCTGTGTTTGACTGCAGGTACACAAGGAGAAATTACAGCCATGTTACTCACATGTTTACAATAACAGTGTTAGAGCGTTAGCGTGCTAACATTTGCCAATGTTACGACCTCAAAGTCTGGTGTAACAATAATTAAAAGTAACCCGGGAAAATGGAAGAAGAAAAACTGAGACAAATGTGCAAACAAAGGTTCTTTTTTTAATTAATAAATTAAGTTAAAATTAAATTAAGTTTGGTGAACATTTAACAATGGCAAATGAATGATAACTCAGAATACTATCAGACAATGATGATTCCACATTAACACACTAAAGACAGCTAGTGTTTTTGCTAGGGAGGCTAGAAAAACACATGGGAAGCTACAAACAACTAGTGCTCCTGCTAGCCACAGAGGCTTGCAGAACACATGACGCAAAGAACACGATATATTGGCCAAACCTGGCTGGAACGCTAACACTCTGCTCGCCATGAGCAGTCTAGCCTGCTACCACAGGACTGGACTACAGACACGTAGACTGACATCGGCCAAGTGGCCCACTGGCCCTGTTCTGCCAGTCACCCACTGCAGCAGCTGCGAGGAGGGGAGGCGCAGTACCTGGTCACAGAGCAGAGAGAACACAGAATACTGTGGCACCTACCAGCCAATTACCACATGTTGTTCGTTTTTAGTCTTAAGCCAAAAATTTTGACCTGATTATGTCACTAAAGAAAAAGTCAAGCGATCATTAAAATTATTACAATTCATCCTGAGGGAGTTATGAATGTCTACCAAATGTCACTGCAATCAATCCAATCTGGAGACATCAATATCAAAGTCTTTATGCTTCATGCTCTAGGCATCATGATATCTGTATCTGCAGGACCAGTGTGTAGGATTTAGTTGCATATAGTGGTGAGCTTGGAGATTACAACCAACTCACCTCACTGCTCCACCCTTGCAAGTGTGGAGGAGAAACTACAATGGTCATGAAACTCACAAAAAATACAGAGGACCCTTTTTTAGAGCCAGTGACTATGTTTTCTATGTAAAGTGGGACTGTGTATTTTGCATCACATTTTGTTCCCAAAGCTGAAGTTTGCCACTATTGTTGGAGCAGATGAACAGATTCTGAACTGCACAGGTTCTTCCTGACTTCATAGACATCAGTGTCAAAAGTAATATTACACAAAAAGTACATGCAAAATATATAAAACTGTACACTTCTTATGACACCTTGCAGTCAAACGTATGTACACTGGAGGGAGAGGAGGACACTGCAGCAATAGTGGCTTGTTTACTTCTGGTACTTCGCTAGTTTCGTCTCTATCTGCACAGGTCCTCATCCACGGACTCTGTCATGTTACACTGCCATGTACAGACAAACCAAACACTGGCTCTAGATGGGGCCTTTCACGTTTTTAGCCATGAGGTTCTTGTACACATTTGGAAGGGGAAGGTGATGTGAGCAGTTGGTTACAATCTACAACCATACCACTAGATGCCATTAAATCCTACATACTGGTCCTTTAAAAATAAGTTTTTCCTCACCACCGTCACCTCAGTGCTCACTCTTAGTGGGAACTATTGGGTTTATAAAGAGTACAGTCTAGACCTGCTCTATATGTAAACTGCCCTGAGATAACTGTTATGATCTGGTGCTGCACAAATGGAACTGAACTGGCTTGTTCATGAAATTCACTTGTTTGTGTAGGACTTAAAAGGACTCTTACATCTTTTCTCAGGGATGTAATTCGTGGCAAAGCAAGCATTATTGTAGGCAGGACTTTCTGCTGGGGGTTTATTGTTATGAATACAACGATTGTCCTGGGAATGGGGTAATAGCTGGCATGCCACCATGTTGTGATTTGTACATGAGCAATTTGCCTCCCATCGAAGGTCAGAGTTGACTGGTCATTGTTTGAAATGGCACTCTGGTTGTTTTCCACAAATGTCACGGACAAAGCAATTACCCAACCAGATCGCAGTCCCACCTCCTTGAGTCATGGGCATTCCACTGCCATGATTGCCAACACCCACCACCCTATGGTGGTGTGACCCAGTCTGTGTGTGATGTCATGACTGGAAGGTGATCTGTAAGTAGGAACACATGACATGATTGGCGGAGCTGGAACAAATACAGATTTCCCTTGAACATGGTGCTTTAGATAAAGTTGAGTGGAAAACCCCCGAAAATAGCGAGGAAGCAACTGGAACCAATTCATCTCATTAAAGAGAGACAGAGGGAGACAGAGTGATGTGTCCGGGCACTGAAGGGTCTTGAAACAGACAGAGTGATGTGCTTGTTGCAGACATACCAGTGATACCAGAAACATGAGCTTTGCATAAAGCTGGCTGGAAATGTCGTGAAAATGGCAAGGAGGCAACTGGAAGTAATTCATCTTATCAAAGAGAGACAGAGAGGTGTGCCTGGGCACTGAAGGACTGTGAATCAGACATCCTGCTTGTTCCAGACATACCAGATATACTAGATAAGCTTGTATCAAGTGAAATTAAATATTATACCAAACATTTAAAACCACCATGTGTAGATATTTTAGCCTCGCTAGTAGTGTGGAGTTAGGGATCACAATGACAGTCGGCCTGTTGGTTAGTCCACGCTTTGGTCCAGACTGCGGCTGTAGTCAACCAAAGAAAGAAATCTTTGTCGACTGAAATTCTACCCACTCTTCAATCAATCAGTTGTTTGATGGAAAAAAAGCTACACATTGTTGCCAAGCAAGTGAATGTCAGCAGTTTGACCATTTCTTTTTCACATGTTGCTATATCATTACCTTCAGCGCATGTCTATCAAGTGAATTTACATACGGTAGCAACACAAACACACACACACACACACAAACACACACAAACACTGAGGAGACAAGGGTCTCACCAGTCTCCACACATAAACAAAGTATATAAACAAAGTATGCAGTAAACATCCACAAAAAGCTCCACAGTTAACAGTTACCAGCATCCGTTCTAATATTTATTTATTTGGTTTTATATGCGGCTTAACATTCACACAGTTTGTCTTGATTGTCCCTCAATATTACAACATTAGTTCAATGTCGCCCTAGTCTGCGGGAATTAGCATGTTGCTAATTCTAATAGTTTTGGAAATATATCCACACATATATCATGGTTGCCCTTTACATCATGTCATCATGGAAGACTGGATTATTGGCCTTGGCAGAGGTCTTCATTCTTTGACGGCTTTTCTAGTTACATTATACACCACTTTACATATTCCTCTTTAACTGAGAAATGAGTCAAAAAGTATCAGGAACCAATTCCTTTGTGTGCTCACTGTATGTGCTAACATGGCACAATGTAAATACAAAGTGTAAAGTTATGAGTAAAAATGAAGGGAAAGTCTTTACTGTGCCTTTTGCCTTTTCAGTCTTGCATTTGCTGCTTGGTGGCATGTGGCAGCTTTGGCAGTAAAAATGGGCAATGTACCACTTCTTGTGCAACAGAGGATTTTTGGGGTGGTGCAAACCAATTTTTAAAACTTGAGTGAACTGGGAATACACATAATGAATCATTATGTTGCGTCAGTGAGTGAGTTACAAGTGAGTTACAAATTGCATCTTATTATGAACCAAAATGTCCCACATAGATACTTTATTTGAAATATATGAGAAAAAATAGTGGTGAATTGTTACATTTATGCAATTTTATTCTTCATTAAAGCCATGTGTATGATTGAAAGTTTTCTGCATTTGGTGCCATCTGGTGGTAGTATCAAAAACCAACACTGTGGCTGACCCATTCATATAAATAATAAATATGAACATCTTCAGTTCTAGACTAGAGCCAGTGTTTGGTTCTTTCATTCTGGGCTACTGTAGAAACACGGTGGTTTAATATGCCAACCTTCATGGAAGAGGAGAAGGCCAGAAACCAACCTTCGATCTCCTAGGTAGCACTGCGTTAAAACAGACATTTTTCTACAAATGATATTACTACATGGGCTCAGGAACACTTTGGAAAACCGTTGCGGGTCAATGCAGTTTGCCACTGCATTTACAAATGCATGTTAAGACAAGTCATTTGTCAACAACATCCAGAAACGCTGCAGACTTCTCTGGGCCTGAGCTCATCTGAGGTCGACTGACGCAAAATGGAAAAGTGTGCTGTGGTCTGATGAGTCCACATTTCAGACTGTTTTCAGAAATCATGGATGTCGTGTCCTGCGGGTTAAAGAGAAGAAGAATCGTGCAGATTGTTACCAGCGCTAACTTCAAAAGCCAGCATCTGTGATGGTATGGGGGTGTGTTAGTGCCCATGGCATCATGGGTAACTATCACATCTGAGAAGGCTTCATTAATGCTGAAAAGTACATACAGGTTTTGGAGCAACATATGCTGTCATCCAGATGTCTTTTTCGGGGACGTCCGGCTTATTTCAGCAAGATGATGTCAAGACACATTCTGCACATGTTACAACAGTGTGACTTTGTAGTAAAAGAGTTCAGGTTCTAGACCGGCCTTCCTGCAGTCCAGACTTGTCTCACATTGAAAATGTGCAGTGCATTATGAAGCGCAGAATACATCAACAGACACTCCAAACTGTTGAGCACCTGAAGTTGTACATCAACAAGAACGGGACAGAATTTTCCCTTCAAAACTTCAACAATCAGTGTCCTCGGTTCCCAAATGTTTCCCCATCCACAACTTTGTTGCAGGCATCACAACATTACAACAACATTACTTTGAACATTAATTATCTTGTCTTTGTACTGTATTCAATTGAAAACAGGTGAAAAAGGATTTGCAAATCATTGCATTCTGTTTTTATTTATGTTTTACACAACGCCCCAACTGCTTTGGCATTGAGGTTGAACTTCAGTGAGACACCCAATTCAGGGCATGTGCGTACAAACACACACATGCAACACAGAAATAGGTGAAGTGTGTTTGATGGTCCAACCAGCTGCCTCTCAGAACTCCAAGAAAAAGCAGAATGAGGGGGTGGAAGGGGTAGAGAGAGTCTGACAAAGAGACAAAGACACAGAAAAAGAGAGGCATGTCTGCTCTTGTTGGTGTGCAGAGGGCTTTGGGTTGACTCCTTTGAACTCATGATGAGCCAAATTCCATCCTCACATCTATGGGAGGAAGTATCTCACACGCACACACTCACACACTCACAAAGGCATGCACGCACCATCATGTTCCATCCTCGTCTTCTCCGCTGCCAGACGCCCGTTATCATCTGTCACCTGGTGCCTCAGACGAGCTTTTCAGCAAACATATGAGCACACACGCTCATGTAGACACAACATACACATATAAATACATACATAAACACACACACACGCATGCAAGAGCAGAGAGAGGGCATAATTAACATCTAGAAAACCACACCGAAGAGCTGGCTGCACTCCAGCAGTCTCTTTTCCCGCTTTCTCCGCTCTGCTTTCTCTGTGCTATAAGAATATACAGTACATGCTATCATATGGCTGGACACATTCCACTCACTTCAAAGACCTCTGGTGAACTGAGTGTGCATGATTACAGGGAGGGCTTGCTTTAAAGAGCCTCAGAGAGAGAGAAAAAAAAAAAATCCGAGAGGCAGAGACGGGGAGAAGAGAAGGAGAGAGAGGGAGAGAAAGCAGCTGGGTTGGTGGTAAACATCTGGTGGTTGTGGAGGCCTGGCCCTGACATACAGGGGAAATAGCTGCGTGGCTGTTCCAAGTTGTGCTCCCTCCAGTCTTTCCTCATCCACTCTGCTCCACAGATCTAATCGAATGTGACTGGCTGTCTGTAAAGATCCAAATACGTCACACAAGGTTGCCCCATTTTGTTAACAGGTTTGTTTGACTCGGTAGTTGTTGGTTTTTAAATTTACATACCGACGGTACACGAGTCCCAAATGTACACTGTAACAACTGTGCAAAAATCATGGGAACGTCTTACCGATATTGAGTTACAGCCTCTGTTGCACAACAATTCACTTCTAACTTGTTTAAAAGTTTCTAAGCCCCTCCCTAACTCATCTGCTTCTCTTTATCTACATCTTCTCCTTTGTGATTAACACATATTTAATAGAGGATAACAATAAGGGATACAGATACACACATACGGATTTTACCATAGATCATTAGTGTATTGCATGAAAAGAAAATGTTATTATTATATTAGCTTTTACACCAACAAGGACAGGAAGTCCTTAAAGAGACAGTTCACCCACAGATCATAAAATATATACATACTGTATCACTGTGCAGAACAAAGCGTGCATCATGGATGAGAGGCCTGTGCTTTTTTTCACCACTGAGCCAGCTAGCGTGGTGATACGACCAGGTCTGTAGAAAGGAAATAGTTCCTACATGAAACTGCTCGCAACCACGACTGCGACCACGTTTTCTTGAGTAACCAGGGCATGATTGCTGGAAAGATACATCGCTGCTGAGTTTTTCTAATGCATTTTTTGGGGCTTTAAGCACCACAAGCCGGATGTCATCTAGTTCCATTATATTCGACAGAAGGCAGATATCTCTACAACCGATATCTCCAAAACTTGGCAACTCACACCAAAACAATCTTTTCTACTAGCTGCTAGTTTCTATATAAAATACTGGATATGTCAGAGAGGGAGGAAGGAAGTCGATGAACATGACTAAACATAACGTGAATAAAACTTCAATACTGCCTCACCCACGAACATGATTTCTGCCTGAGTCACATGTGGTGGTTGATTATTAATGAAGAACCCCCATGATCACACGCTACTTCACAATATCACCAAATTAGGTCTTTTATTATTGCTTTAGCGAGAGAACTTACTCATTGCATGTTTAAATAACTGTTACTGTAACCTTGTTATGAGATTTTGATTGACTTCAAAATAGAGAATAGATTTTAAAAAAGTGTGTCGAAATGAGGTAGTGTTTGCAATAAAATTTACACATTGCTTTTTTACAAGGCTTTTTAACATCAAACTGGTCTCAAAACTTTTGCCAAGTATTAATTTCAGCAATTGCAGCTATAAAGTATAAAACTAAACAGTTCACATGGCGGTGGATTGTGGGAATAGTGGAAAAGTGGAAACATGTAATCAAAGCAAAACCAACATCTTACTATGAGTGGAAAGTATGGTAAGTAGTTAGTTTAAGCACATCGTGCTTCAACCTGATGATCACAGACACAGATTTCAAGGGGAGACACATGTCCTTCAGTGTTTAGAGCACTATATGTGCCCCCCCACCCCAAGTAATCACTTGACTGTGAGCATTATATTATCATTATTATATTCTGAATTGTATGCTGGTGCCTGAATTTTGTGTTTTCCTTTACATAAATAAAGACATTGCAACCATAAATTGGTGCATAATAATTCATCAGAATGCATGAAATTAAGTGTTTGACATTCAGAATTTCCTGCGGCAGGTCCCCACACCTCTGCTTAATATGTTTCCCCCCTAATGTTGAAATGAAACCTAAGCCTTTGTTGATGATGTAAAGATTTGTCAGCTGGTGCAGATGTTGCAACCTCAACTACAGTAACTGTCCCTTTCATTTCTTCAGCTGAACCAATGATGGCAATACTGCAAATCAATGAGCAGGACTGCTCTGTGCGTTTTTTTTTGTTTGTTGTTTGTTTTTTCTTAATTCCTAGATTTGGAATTATTAAAATAGTGAATTACTTTTTTTGATAATGTCCATTTTTCTTTGGCTTATTCACTAGAAAGGTTAAAAAGTTTCTCAACAAAAATTTAATTTCTTATCAAAGATCACCACTTGTTGGACCTGATGCTGATGGACACTTTATATTGACGACAGGTGAAAAAAAGACTCATTCTTGAAACTAAATGACATGTATAACGGATTACATACACACTGAAGAGAGTACGGCAGATATAGTGATGCAATTTACTCCCATATGCTGAAAATAAGAAAGTCAAGTGATAGATTTCTTTTTTCACTACTCAAATCAGTTTCCAGAAAATTTGATCACAATAGCAGAATCAATTTTATTGCAAAGTAGGTTTACACACACAAGGAAACTGCTGTGGCACACTGATGTGCAACAACAATAAAGTACGAGAAAACAAAAGTATAATTTAGTTAAATAAATAATAAATATAACAAAACTAATATACATCCCAATCACGTAGAATCAGGAGAATATTTCATCCATATTGTGCATCAGATACACACCTGTTGTGTGTGTATGAAGAAAAACCAATATCATGAACAAAGAGGGGACTACACGAGAATAATCTATGAAACAATTGATTATTTGGAGGTAACCCAAGTTGTCTTAGTGGTATCATTCACTCTCTCTGCAGTTAGGGGGCTCCACAGTCTGCCTCAGCCCACTGTGTGTTTAACCTGAGTTGTGTTTTTGGTGTGAGAGCACGGTTTTTCTGCCTGCCACCTCAATTGCCCCCGGAGGATGATTAGTGTTTATCGAATTGAACTGAATTGAATTTAATTCCTTACAGGCACACTGTCCTGATCCAGGGCCATTTTTTTCTCTGCTGGCTTAGAATTACACCAGTGGCTGTTTTCTTAGTGCAGTTGCTGGAATGTGTGTGTGTGTGTGTGTGTGTGTGTGTGTGTGTGTGTGTGCCAGCAGAGAGAAATCTAGAACTCAGGGGCAATGAGTGTATTTGGCTGAGTCTGCTTACTTGAAAATACAAGAAGGAAGAAAGAAAGACAGAAAATAGGTTGATTACTGTTGTATACAAACACGAACATAACTGAGAGATACCCCGCTGTTAATCTTACAGCTTGTTTTTGTTTTGTTTGCATGTGTTATTTGGTAACTTGTTTTGTAACTGTTAAATAAAAAAAAAAATGTTCTAAAAAGAACAACTACTAAATCGACCAGTGCTTTGTCACGTCTGGAGGATTCTTCACATTTTTCAGTCTGCGGCACAAATTTGAAAAATTCAGCTCTGGGACTGGCTGTCAGTGAGTCTAATGAGGGGAAAAATATACTTTATGTGGAATATTTCTAAATTATACAGCAGCATCTGCTCTGTTTTGGTATTAAAATGATTCAGTAAAAGCAGCTGGTTCTTTCATCACATCGTTGGTGGATATGTAGGCTTGTAATGAAAGTATTCAAATCATGCGTTTGGCATTAAGACACTTGGCAGGTTTAATGCTCTGATCCCGACATGTACTTGTTGTCATTAATGTCTCGATTTCAAGCACCAACACGCCCCAATAATCTCCTCCGCAGATAAAACTACTCTGTGTTTACATGCAAACGCGCTGTAATGCACCGGTTCACAACCTTTTTTTCCTTATTTGACCCGTTTTTTCTACCGCTAAGTAAACTGATGACCCCATAAGTGGCATATTTTATGGACATTTCATCTTATATTCAATGCACAACAATAACAGCAGAGGACAACTGACAAACTGTACAATTAATGATGGTAGTTAAGGCGATAACTGCAGGAAGTTTGTGTAAAACTGATTATTTCATGCGAATGTTGCATCAAAGAGGAGTTTTCCTGATATTTTTAGTAATTTTTGACACAAAACTCACCCTGTATCAATTTTTTTAACAGTCATGCATGCTTAATAGACTTCTTTTATGGCAAATTCAGTGTTTTCTTCTCCCTGACACTGAGATAGATAGATGGATGGATGGATGGATAGATAGATAGATAGATAGACATGTGCAAAATACCATGACAAGTTATTGAAATAGAGAGGACTCAAACAATGGAGTTGTATGAAAAAAACAGTCCCTCTGCTCAGCCAACCTGCTCTTAATTCCAAGAAAATTCAGCGGTTTCTTCCATTTTCTCACAAAAACATGAGTTCTCCCACTCATCTGAACAAACTGAACAGAACAGAAGGAGACTCATCTTCAGCCCACTTTGTCATTAGAGCTTTTCCAGCCAACAATGAGAGAAACTGAACCGTTTCTTCGTGCACCTTGCGTAGAATCAGGTGTAATTCCCAGTAGCCACAAAAGTGGACTCGAAAATAGTTGTCGCCCTATCACCGTACTTTCCAGAATAATTTTTCTGAAGAATTTTTCTGCACTCCTAAATACAATGCAGCCTGGTTCCACAGTAGTTATTTTGCATTTGGGAAAATTTGGAGAAGCTCCTGTTGTATAATTACTTACTATATGGATGTATAGTATACAGACATTATGTGAAATATTATATTGCATCTCCCTGTGTCTATTAAATATTGCTAAGGAGCAATAGCAGAATTTCTTCCCACTTTTCTTTATCTATTGCCACCTAAAATTGTGTACACCGAGGGGCTCTTTCTGGTACGAGACCATCCAAGTCCAGCTTTTGTAGTTCAGAATAAAATTTTGTTGCAAAAGCTTTTCAGGTCCAGAAAACCTGCATACTTTTCTGATGCATCACGAGGATGTTTAGCAGAGATTGAAGGCTCCGTGAATATAATAGCTTATGTTCAGGTTTATCATGTGTGAATTTTTTAGGCTCAGTTTTTTTGGTTCATATCTTAAATAATAATCTAAACTTTAAAAATGACAATTGCATTTGGTTTTTGTCACAGAAATGAATGAAATGCTGAGATACAGGCCTGCTATATATTTAAAAAGTTTTCTTATACTCCTAAGAATCAAGAAGACCTTCAACACAGATTTCATTGTTCACTGATTCTTTTTTTTTTTTTTTTTTTTTTTTTTGTATAAATCAGCTCATGATGTTTCTATCTTGAGCTCCTGTAACCCTTGGACCTGTCAGCTGAGGATGCCAGGTGTCACTGCAGCCACCAGAGGGACTTTGTCCTGTTGTCTAAGTTGTTTTGGAGGCACCGGACAGAGCTTTGACCCACAAACTCAAAATCTGCTGTAGGGATACTATTTTGTATACGTTATGTCTGTAGGAGACTATTGCATAGTATAATAAAGTTATTTGTCTGCAATATTGATGTTTATTGATCATTTTTATTGTACGAGTGGATAAGTGCCAGTGGGAGCATGGTGACATGGGTCAGAGCAGCTCATGTGCTTTGGTATGAAGATATTCTGTGTCATAAAGAGATGCATGTGAAAAATAAACATAAACTAGCCCAGACTGGATTCAGCTCGCTTGTATTTGCAGGAGAGTTCACCGACCTTTTTGGGGTGACATAACCCCTCAGGACAGAAATTCTCTAGAACACAACAACTGATATGTAGGTTAATACAAGAAGATATGATATCTTCAGTAGAAAAATGTGGAAAATTACAGAGAAAATGCTGAAAATGGTGATGGTGATGTTAAAAATGGATGTTTCTCTGCAGCCTTATAACTGTTTTACCTCTACCAGAGACAATAAAATGGTAACAGGAAATTTGTTATAATTGTTAAAACAACTCTCAGTAATATACTAATGAATCATAAACTGGATCCAGTGGTGGATAAGTACTAAGATATTTTATTGTAAAAATGCAAGTCCACTTTTACGTAGGTAAAAGTGCAGAAGTATAATCAGCAAAATGTCCTAGTATTCAAATATTCATTATGCAGAAATGCTGCGTTCACAGTGTTATATCATTATAGGATATTACATTATTCTGTTTTCATCAATATTGAATACATGTTAGAGCATTTTAATGTTGTAGTTCATCAACAAGAAGACAATTTTATATTCTTTATATGGCACCTGCTGGATTAAAGTATGGTACTGGATCTTTTTTCTCATGTTTTTACCTACAAACCACCCTGGAATAGTAGAGGTAGCATTGACGGGTATAGGGTTGATAGCTGGATTTCTGTGAAGCTGTCGTATGTTGTCTGTGTAGCTATGTTAGTGTTTAGTCTGCATAGTAACTGTAGTGGTTGGTCTGCCACATAGCTAACTTAAGTGATTGGTCTATACAGCTAATGTTAGTGATTAGTCTGCCTTGCTAATGATAGTAGTTGGTCTGCGTAGCAAACGTTAGTGATTGGTCTATACAGCTATGTTAGTGATTAGTCTGCCTGTAATGATTAGTGTTGGTCTGCGTAGCAAACGTTAGTGATTGGTCTGTATAGCTAGTGTTAGTGTGGTCTGCCGTGTACTAATGTTAGCAGTGGCCCGTGCAGCTAACCTTAGCAGTTTGTCTTAGCTGTAAATGTTTATTTAAATTAGATGTTGACGGCCTTTTCACAGCTGAAGGCAGAACTTGCACAGTTCTGTGATGTTGTTCCAATTTTCTGATTTGTCCTCACCATCCACTTGAGTTAGAACGACTTTTAAAACTTTTTTTTTTATAGTTAGCCTGCAGTTATACTTACTGAGACCAGAGACCAGTATTTCATAACGTGTTTTAAAATTGAATTCTCCTAATAATTCCCATTTTACTAAATATATCTGTAATCTGATTACATATTTTTTTCTGTAACTGTACTGGAATATAGTTATTTTTTTTTTTTAACATCCTAATTACATAACTCTGCTACATGTAATCCATTACTCCACTAAGCCTGCTTGTTAAATACCTGCTCTGTCTCTGAATTGACTGTAAACAAGCTGATTGCTTCTGTCACAAAGGTGAAGGAGCAGCTCTGGTCTCTGTTTTGGCTTTTTGCAGTGCGCACCGTGCATTACGGTAAAAGTAGGCGGGCTCTGACCCACATGTGCGTAGCGGTTTTGATTGACATGGCGGAGTCCACAGTAAGCGTCGCGCCGCGCCAGCAGACAGTCAGGACAGAGCCGACCCTGGGAATAAAAAAACGCGCAGCCCCGTCTGTTTGAAGATTATTTTATTGCAGCGAGGTGAGTCCTTTTACACTTATTTCACGGTGCGAACCGGCCCTCAAAAGAACGAGGAACTGTGGCCGATGGAATCGATGTTGGAAAAAGTTTTAGAAGTGCGTGTCTGTGTGAGTGTGTGTGAGTTTGGAGCGCTGAGCGCTGACGCCGGCAGTCTGGGCCACTTGGCCAGCGCAAAGGAAAAAGGAAAACTGCTCCACTGCTGCTGCTGCTGCTGCTGCTGTGGAGGAGGAGAGGAGGAGGTGGACAGGGGGGAGAATCGAAACTTTTTTGGGGCAATTTTTCCCGTTTATTCTGTAACGAGAAGGAAAAACGCGGCGCAGCGGGGGATTACCGAGTTAGATCTTCACTTTAGTCGAGTGAATGCGTCGCGGCTGTGCGTCTGGAGCCTGCTCTTTTGTGGTCCCGATTCCTCAGCTTTCGCGAAAGAATGTGTTTTTGTCTCCGAGGACTTCAGATGGAGTGAGTGCGCAACAGGAGAAAACCTCCTCTACTTGGCTTTTTTTCTGCAACAAACATAGTTGTCGCTGTACGAGTTGCATTTTGGAAATAGTCGCTTGTGTTGTTGCTGCTCGAAATCAGGAAATGAGCACTTTTAATAGCTGGAAAATAAGTTGAATGGAAGATGCTGAGGCAGTCAGATTTGACAGAGGGGGTTGCGAAATCATTGAATTGACCCTACAGGGGGGTTATTTAGAAGTGGATAACAGTTGAGAAGTGCGTTACGGAGACTTTCCATGGAGTTTTGTGTGTGTGCGGTTTGCAGAATGCAGGAAAAAAGGCTTTGGAGAAAGAAAAAAAATCTCAACTCCAGCATATCCTAGCATTCCTTCCAGCCAGTCTCTCCCTCTCCCCCTCTCTGTCTCTCTCAGAAACGACTACGTGTCTGTCTGTCTGTCTGTTTGTGCAGGGAAGACAAATCTCTCTCTCAAGTCAGCCTCTCTGGATGCAGACGTGGAAATCAAACATTGGTCTCCTGCGTGAAACGATCGATTATCTGCCTGCCTCCACGTATACCCACTTAGAAAACCCACAACACTGTATCCAAAAAAAAAAAAAAAAGCCCTTTAATTCATGAGTGGAGTGGAGACGAGAGATGTGGCACCAAATTTTAAGAGAAAAGAAAATAGATGCAGAGTTGGAGTTCTGAGCGTTTGATTGTACGTTTGCTTGTTCCCATGATTGGGGGGGGGGGGGAGGGGGGGGGGCGGGTTGGTGGGGGGGTGGGGGGGTATAATCGCCTGGCTGCCCCCCCCCCTCCTGCTGTGGGCTCTGGATCCACCGGGCACGTTGGAGAATATAGGCTAGGGGAAAAAATAACCTAACTTCAGGGTAGAGAGAGAAAGAGAAGAAGAAATCCGATCCTAAATACATGACGTCAGATGACATTCCTCTGGTGAAAGGCTGATGTGGCCATGTAATTTTTTTTTTTCTGTGAAAAACTGATATCTGAGGGTTTTTTTTTTTCCTTTCTTTTAAAGGGGGTGATGGAGGGGGGAGGTGAACTGATTGGCTCCCCTCTGCTGAAAAGGTGTGTTTAGGCTTTAGGTGGGAGCAAAGGAATTCTGTCTGTGGTGCATGAATGGGCAATTTATTTTGCTTCCACAAGTCAGAGGCATCAAAGACTCTTAGCGTCAAGAGTGTGGGCCGTGGACATTAAAAGCCCAGGTGTGAGCGGTCCCTAAACCGTTCTTAAAAGTCAAAGACCCAAAACGTCAGTTGCTCAACTCTCTGCTCTGCAGCTCCGGGATGTTTCTTTTTGTTTCTCAGCTTTCAGTCACGAGTGTTGGCGTTAAAACTTTGGGGGTAAAGACAGTATGTCAAGGTGTGAACGGTCCCTAAATTGTTCTCAAAACCCAAATCACAGCACCATATTTAAAAATCTGGACCTCGCTCAGATTTCAGCAGTTACTTAACTCTCTTCTCTGTTCTCCCCAGGATGTTTCTGTATGTGGTTTAACTTTCAGTTAAGAGTATCAGCATCAGAAGTTTAGGCTATAATCAGTTAGCCAAGGTGCGAACAGTTCCTAAATTGTTGTTAAATCTTATAAAACACCACATTTCTAAATCTGGACCTCACTCAGATTTTCAACAGTTACTTAACTCTCTTCTCTGCCACCCCAGGATGTTTGTTTTTGTCACTTAGCTTTTAGATAAGAGTGTTGGCATCAAAACTTTTGGCTATAATCAGTAAGCCAAGGTGTGAACACTCCCTAAATTGTTCTCAAAATCCCTCAAAATGTCACATTTCTAAATCTGGACCAAACTCAGATTTCAACAGTTAACTTAACTCTGCTCTTCAGCTCCAGGATGTTTCTTTATGTTGCTGGTTTAGGTTTCAGTCGAGAGTCTCAGCATCGGAAATTTGGGGTAGGGGAGACCCGGGACGATAGTAACAGTTTTTGTTTTGGTATTAGTAACTCAGTGGCTGTTCGTGCGAGATCTTTCAAACTTTGATGAGATAAGATAATCTTTTATTAGTCGTACAACTGGGAAATTTGCATAGTAACAGCAGCAAGGTAAATAGCAAAATGAAAAGCAGCATTAATAAAAAAAACTTAATAAATAAGTAAACAAGCAGTATATACAAGAGGGAATATAGTAAAATAGTGCCAGTGTACACAATAAAAAAAAGAACCAGACTCATAAGTTGAATTTACACCATGACACAAAAGAAAAAATAATATATGATTCATGGTACCATATTTGTCCGACATTTTATGTATGTTTGATTCTTTATTTAAATTCAAGATCAACATTTTTCATCATTTTCTGACATTTTATAGACTAAACAGCTAATCGATTGATCTGCACTGACGTGTCCATTAATTGTCTATAATTTTCTTGATTAAACCATTAGTTGTTTGGTCCAGAAAATGGTAAAAAAAAAAAATGTTGATGAATTTTTCCCAAAGCCCATGGTCATGTCCTCGTGATTATCAAAATAGTTTTCAGTTTAATTTAATAGTTGACAAGTAGGCTAATCAACTAATCAACTAATCGCTGTAGCTCTCGTGTTTATGAGAATTGATACAGTATCACAAAACAGAATGTGGTGTTCAAGTGTATTAATATTTTATTACACACCTGTAGGTACCTGAGTACCTGTGTAGCCTGAAGTTAAAGGTGTATTCCCATGTTTTTGTTTTCAGCGTTTTTTAATGGGTTAAGTGCTGCACTCATATCTCTGTTCACACAAGCAGAATGAGGTTTATATCACTGGACACTGTTCTCTGGAAGTTAAGCCTCTTTGGCTACAACGTTTATACACAATAAGAATGTAAACAAAGCTCACAGGCTGGCATTTGAAAAGTTATGAAACCCCTCTCGTGTGTTATTCTTGTATTTGATAAGAATTTGGAACAGAAATTGTGATTTCAGCATTTTTAATGATAAGTCTTTTTTTTTTTTTTTTTTTTTTTTTTTAAGTTTTATGGTTTTGTGTGCAGTTTGTTGTGTGGAGAGCCAGGAATGCGGTGTTGGAGGATGCACAGCAGCATAATGTAAGCAGGGATTTTCACTCAAAACTGATGCAATTGCAAGCAAGTGAATTTCCTCCCCCAGTTTAAGTCTTGCCACTTCTTATGCATGTCTTTTTTTTAAATTTAAATCAAATGCACTGCAATTATATAACCTGAACAGAAAGGACAGTGTTTAGACTGGAGTCAGGTTGAAGGAGGGGGAGCCATTGTTGCTTTGGCCTCTTCTCTGTCTTTCACATGAATAGGCAAAGGCTTGAATAACGCTTTATATAAGTTAATGACCTGTGTTCTGTAACCATTACAGCTCTGTCACTCAGGTACAACCTACTCAGCCGTGTTGCTCCATGTGATGGTGCATCTCGCTCACAGAATATGTCATTATAAAGTCAATTTAGAGACATGTTTTCTCGACAAGTAACACTTTTCCTCCTTCAGCAGGCAAAAATAAACACTGGTCATGACATACAGTGACCCAGGTTTGATGGACTGGTTGTGTTTTAGTGGAAAGTGGAAGATGTTTATCCTCTAATAGCCTGAGACAGGTTATTCTAAGAGCTATGAGGAAGTTGTTCCCATGTTTCACGAGGACTCGTGATGCCAAGAGCGTCCGTCTCCATCTAATCTGGGTTCTCTGCTTTCTGCCCGCGCGGGCTTGGGGTTCGCCGTTGGCCCAGTAAAACCTTCAGGTGCGCCTGGTCGAAACGGGGTCAGGGAAGGGGCAGGATGATGCCGGTCTTTGTGTGTGTGTGCGTCTGTGTGTGACTGACTGGTAACCTAGAACATGTTATCCAAGGGGTAGTGTTACTGAGCAGTGCTTGTGTATCAGGAACAGAGGCTGGAGCAGCTATAGAGTTACACAGACAA
Source organism: Lutjanus argentimaculatus (assembly GCA_034769285.1). Taxonomy (NCBI): domain Eukaryota; kingdom Metazoa; phylum Chordata; class Actinopteri; order Lutjaniformes; family Lutjanidae; genus Lutjanus; species Lutjanus argentimaculatus. Next base: position 17,630,748 of record JAWZSL010000003.1, read on the forward strand.
GACAATGCAGCTGTGGAAAGTGTGTGTGAGCATGTGAAAGAGAGGCGAAGAACAAGAGAAGAGCTATCACTATTTGTTTCTTTTCAGGTTGGTTTTCCAGGGGTTAAAGCGCTTATAACTGTATCCTTCTCATGTCTTAGTGCAGGTTATAGCCGCTAATGCTAAACCCACATATACTGTCCACTTTTGAAGGCTTTCACTGATTTTTTTGTGATTAAAAAAAGGTTTTATGCCAGTGATTGGTCAATTTTGATCAGACAGAATTCACTTTGGGAATGGGATCAAGATGCACACCCACTTTATGTCAGCGGTTAATTAAATCAGCAGCTATTTTGCTAATTGATTCGTCTTTTAAGTATTTGTCAGTAGTCAGTATTAGCTACAGTAGATGGTGGTTGGCACACCTCCAGTAAGGAGAAGCAGAGACAAGCACCAGCATGGAGACTAAGCAATGTAAAAATCGGTATCAGTTTAAGTGTACGCTATATTTAGAACATTTTCACTTAACTTTGCTGCCAGACAGACTTTTCTCACAGGAAACCGCCAGTATATAAGCCAAATATTGCTCTCTCCAAACCAACCAAACTCCATAGGCAAAATCTGTAATTTTAGCTTGCATTAGGCTGGAAGTTACTTGTGTACCGCCACCACATGTGCTAGTCTGTTTGTGTTAATGTGCGACTTTGGTGAATCTGAACTGTCCCTTTAAAACACCAAAGTGACACAATAACGCAAACAAAATGAAAAATAAGCAAGGGCCACAACTCCTGTGTCCCGTGGACTAAAACGACTGATTTTGCCTATGGAGTTTGGTTGGTTTGGACAGAGCGATATTTGCTTTTACAACGGTGGTTTCCCGTCAGAAAAGGCTGTCTGACTTCCAGGTAAAGCAGTGAAAATACTCATATAAATAAATATAAAGTACACTTAAACCGTGCAATTGCCGCTGACTGTATATGTGTATTGTATACTCTCCCTTTAACTAGTTATAGTTCCTCAAATGTAAAGACACCGTTTGTTGTTATTTGTGATACTAAACTGAATAAATCTGTTTGGATGCTGCTGTGAGCTACATTTTTTGCTACTTTCAGGCATTTTTTTAGACCAAAAGTAATTGATTAATCCAGAAAATGTATGTCTGAATAATTGATGGTGAAAATAATAGTTGGTGTCATCCTAGTCACTCCAGGACAGCGGTGATTTAGCTAATGAAACAGGTGCATAAGCCGTGGCAGCTTTAGAAAATAAGCATCCATTTATCATCTGCAATTTTCTCTGTCTGCAAATAATAATCATCCATAATTACCCTCTATGTATACTGATAATGACCATAAGAAATGGTCCAGTTGGCCCTGATCAGCCACTTATATTTGGAATATTAGTTGCCTTTTTATGTACAGTACTGAACTATGTCTGCAGTTTGATAAAGTCTGCTGTTCCTCCTAATGCAGCAGGTGCGTTTCTGTCTTAACTGTTACTGTAGCAGAGGTGTGGTTTGGTGAACTTCTTTCCTGCTTCCTTCTTTTTGGATGTGTGAAGGCGTTCCCGTTTGATGAGGTCAAGGCGTCGACACCTGAAGAGTTTCTGCAGTTTCTCTTCCTTGTGTCCCTGTAACCCCTCTTTCCTGATGATACACAGTAAAGTGCACGGGTTCTCCCAGTGGTGGAGCAGACCGTGTGTGTTTGCCTTGAAAACCATCTCTGCTGTCACATATGATGGAGTGCAGATAAAGACGATCTACAGGCAACATCAACCTAAACTTATGTGACCCAGTGTTTCATTTTTATGAGCAACAAATGGCTTTATAAAGCTGATAGAAATCTTCATGCACTATATTTATAATTCATTATTACAGGTGCAAGTAATTGTTATTTTCTTTACATTAAATCTGCTGTGTTATCAACAGTATTTTCTGACAGGAAACCGTCGTTATACAAGCCGAATATTGCTCTCTCCAAACCAACCAAACTCCACAGGCGAAATCGGTCGTTTTATGTCACAAAACACAGGACTTGCTTGCCTACTGCTGCCTCGATTGGTTAGTTTGTTTGTATTATTGTGTGACTATGGTGAATCTGAACTAAACTTTTAAAGCCCACAAGCCTCACAACGACACAAACAAACTAATAGATCGAGGTAGCGGCAGAGCAACAAGTCCCGTGTTTTGAGGGGTAAAGTTATTGTTTTTGTCAGTGGAGTCTGGTGCCTTTGGAGAGAGCGATATTTGGCTTATAAGGGCAATTTCCGCTTGAAAAAAGGCTGTCTGATGGCAAGGTTAAGTTCTTCATTTCACACAAAAAACTTACATTCAATAAATTTAAAGTGTAGGTGGGTAGAGACTGAAGTCAGTGCTAACCTTCGCAGTGTTTTCATTATTGTAAAAACAAGCAACCATGATTTATCTTTAAATGATTTAGAGACACAGCAAGCTCTCAAATGAGAGCAGCAGTGATTAATCAATTATGAATCAAATCTCAAAATCAATTAATCGGTCTGAGTCGCTTTTTTCTCTTATTCTGGCTTTTTAAATGTGAATATTTGCCGGTTTCTTTGACAAAATAAACTAAATATCTTTGGATTGTGGACAAAACAGGGCATTTGAGGACGTCGTCTTGAGCTTTTGGAAATGCCGATCAACATTTTTCACAATTTTCTGACATTTTAAAGACCAAACAACAGATGAATCAGTGAAAATAATCGTTTGTAGCAGCATTAGCCTTAGATTCCACTAAATTCTTTTGTGATTTTTTACACTGTGGAGTGTGCACATGCAGATTTGGGTGACGTTCTTGGTTTGTTTTGTCACATCCCAGTCGTTCTGATGTGTTTAAGTGAACAACGTGTCCTGAGCAGTAACTATCAGACTTTAATTCAAATTTGTTGACTCATGAGGTTAAATTCTGGTGAAACTAAACCTGCAGGCACAGTGTGACACCAAACAGAAGCCAAACAAGAGTTGAATGTAGGTGTGAAGTTGCAGAAAGAAAACAACTTTATTTCCTATCTCATGACAGCAGCTGGTTATCTGCTGCTTGATGCTTTCACTTTCCATTTCCCAGATCTCTCCTCAGACTGCCTCTCTCCTGCTGCTCTCCCCCTCTGTTTCCCGGTGGCTCTTTCTCTCCCATATGAACAGCTTCTTTTTTGTTGAAGTATCCCAGCATCTCATGTTTGCTTGGCACAGAGCTGTAATGTTTACCCTCCTCCTCTCTTTCTTTCCGCCTCCCTCCCTCCTTCCCTTCCTCTCCTGTTCTCCAGAGCCCCGTCTCTCCCCCTTTTTTTTTTGTCTCCCTTGATAATTTCCTGCATTGTTGACAGTTGATTTAGAAGAAGATAAAAGAAGCCTTTCAACTTCTTTCTTCTCTCCCCCTCCTCCTTTCTCCTTTTCCCAGTCTCCTCTCCTTCCTCTCCTCTCCTCTCCTCTCCTTCTCCTTCTCCTTCTCCTTCTCAGCCATCCTTAACTTTTTGCTAACAAAATATTAACAGCCCCGACAACATAAAGTTAACAGCTTTATAACCAGTCATTCATTTCTTTGATAGCTCGTAATAATGATTTGGAGTAGGGCTGCAACTAATGCTTATTTGCATCGTTGATTAATCTGTTGATTATTTCTCGTGATTGATCTAGTTATTGTTAAATCTGCGAACTCAGAAAATTGTTAAAAATCTCCTTTATAACCTCATGGAGCCCAAGCTGTCTTCAAATGTCCTTGTTCCGCCTAACAAACAGATTTCAGCACTAGTTTGGAGGTTTTGTTAGGATATACAAGTATTACAAGTATTTTGACAGTTGACAATGTTAGATTAAAATAAAAACAGGATTCCACTGTTGTAGTTGGTTAAGGTGGAGCTTATTTTCTAGTTGTCTCTTATCGTTTGTGTACTACTTGAACATTTTCATATGTTTTGTGTGCAAAAGTCTTGATTTGTAAAGTAGATAAAGCTTTCAAATAATTGTTGTGTGCAGCTTTTCCCCTCTGAAATGTAATGAAATGTCCTTAGTTACGTTCCAACACTGATCTTATACAGCATCGTTTCATACACAGCGGCGGTTCAAGATCCGTCTGTATGGCAATAATAATCGAACGTGACACATTTATGATGATATAAAAAAGGGAACAGTAATATTGAGCTTACACTATTAGTCGATGAATCAGTTAGTTGATTGACAGAAAATGTATTGGTAATTTTTCTGCTTTTAAGATAAGATGAGATAAACCTTTATTAACCCCCGGAGGGAAATTCAGGTGTCAACAAGTAGAACAGAGTAACAGTAATAATACAAATAAGAATGTAAATATTAAATGGTAAAACTCTGTAAAAGTGGTTGGACAAAGAAAGCAAATTGAAGATGTCACCTTGAGCTTGAAAACACCTCCTTGGATTCATTATGATGGACATTTTCCACTATTTTATGATTGTCTATGGACCAAACAATTAATCAATTCGTGAACATCGTATTTGGTGGATTTAATGGCAAGAATATGGCAATACAATATGTATCACAATGGGGTTACAATTCTATTTATTATGATACTCGAAGCAAAGTGGTATATAATTTTATTTCAAGACAACCGTCATAGTTTAAAGTTTACACCGTCTTATACATGAAACCTGAGTTTAAAAAGTTTACTTGTATTACGGCGGTCAGAACAGTGGGATCTGTATTTGTAATGATCGTAATCCCTTTAACATCCAACATTAGAGGACTACTTTTGTGAAATCTGAGCAAAGGAAAGATTAAGTGTTTGCTTCTTCCTGCCTCAGTTTACATTGTTACATTAGAGCGGAAGAAGAAGAAAGAAGTCAAATGGCTAAAAATAGATTACAACACTGCCACAAAGCTGTGCATGTAGACTATTAATTAAAAATAATACAGGTATTGATTGTCACAGTATCACAAAACATAATATTGCCATGCCCAAGTGTATTATTGTTTTCTTACAGCCCTATAATGAAGATAATCATTAGGTGTAGCCTTACTGTGGTGCAGCAAAAAAGACAGATAAAGGATCTATCATTGAAAAATAAAACATTTAAATACAGTATAAAAAGAGCCAGTACTGACCTATAAGTTTTAGGTTTAGATTTAAACAAAGTCAGAGTTAAATGGCGCCTAAAATCAGTCAGGAGTTTGTATAGTTTAGTTTGCAGTGTTGTCTAACTCTGTGAGGGGAAGCGGCCGACTTCTTATGCAAATATGAGCTTTGATACATTTGAATACACAGCATTGTTTCCACATGATGCAATTTGTGACTTCACCAAAAACTTTCACTTCTCCAGTTGTTGATCTGGGTCGTTGCTCATCACTTGTCATTTGAAACGTCTTGACAGACGGCAGCTGAGTGGCCGCAGCAGAGGCGGCAGCGAGAGGGAAAGTCGGAGCGTATGCAGGAGGAAGGGAGCAGATGATGAAATAAAAGGATTACGACAAACAGATGAAATGTTTGGAATCCAGAAATTGGCCTGTCAAGTTTCTCATCGAGGTCTGTGGTTACATGCCTGCAGAAAATCTGCGGCGCTCGGCTGCCACCCCGCTCGTGCCCTCGCGCCCTTCCTCAGGGGTCTCATCCATAGAAATGGCTTGTTGAAGAGCTGCCTCTGGTGTGTGTGTGCGTGTGTGTGTGGTCAGCTGGCCGAAGGGATCAAGTGTGCACCTGTACACACACACACACACACATAAACTGAGCACCGACTTAACACACATGCATGAAACATAGACACACACAGAGTTAACTTTACGTGCCTGCATTAGCATGCCAGGCGTGTTGGTGTTGCTAGTTGGCAGGCCCATGGAAAGTTCCGCCAGTCGTTAATGGCTGTTTTTTATGCCTGACTGTGAGCGTCAGGAGTGTGTATCTCGAGGGTCTCCAGTCAGGTTTGTGTGTGTGTGGTGTGTGTGTTGGAACTGAATCTGCAACTGGTTATAGTTCTGATTATTATGTGGCTTTTCACTGGAATTGGAAGGGGCACATGCAGTGTAAATAAAGTCATGGAAACACATAATTTCAAGGCAGTTGTCTGCATTTTTGAGTTTTAAGTCAATCTTGTAAAGGGACAGTTCACCCCAAAATCAAAAGTACATATTCTTCCTCTGGCCTGTTGTGCTATTTATCCATCTAGATTTGTTTTGGAGTGAGTTTCAGAGTTTTGGGGATATTGGCTGTAAAAATGTCTGCCTTGTCTCAAATCTAATGGAACTAGATGGAACTCAGCTTGTGGTGCTCAAAGTGCCGAAAAACCACATTTGAAAAACTAAACAGCAGTGTTTTTGTCCAGAAATCGTGACCCGGTTACTCAAGATAATCCACAGACCTTGTCGTGAGCAGTTTCATGTCAGAACTATTTACTTTCTACAGTAGAAACAACTTTCTTTCTACAAGAAAACATATATATTTTTGATTTTGGGGGTCTCTTAAAGTTTTGAAATTACCAACCTATGATCTTTTGTTGAGATAATTTACTTTTCTTCATTAGACAAACTTCAATCTTTGTGTTTTAAAAACCCCAAAAAATCTGGAGTTAAAAAATGAACCGATTTGCCACTATTTTAATGCAACAAACAGCTGTTGTCATTTTCGATTAATCTGTCGATTAGTTTCTCATAAAATGTCAGAAAATTGAGAAAAATGTTGATCAGTGTTTCCCAAAGCCCAACATGACAACCCACAAGATGCTTGGCAGTTCAGTTTACTGTATTAGAGGAGTAAAGAAAATATTCGCATTCCTAAAATATTAATCAAACCGATTAATCGATTATCAAAATAGTTGGCAGTTAATTTAAAAGCTGACACCTAATTTAACTGATTCTTTATTGCTTCTGTAGAAAACTCAGAATTTCAAGGCAACTGCTTCTGCATACAAGTTTTGAGTCACTGCATCGATATGTTGATTCAGTGATCCATTATTATCGATGAAAAGCGAAAAATATCGATTTACCTGGTTATCTTTAAGATGCACCTTTATTTTGAAATTCCCATGGCATGTTTGTGTCACAAATGTCTGGAAGAGTTCAGTCATAAAATTGTTGAATCATAATTCAGTTGCTTTTTGTGTGCTGATATAAATATGCTAAATGGACATATGATGTTGTCTCACGTTGTTTGCATACTCGTAAATGGAATAAAATCGTATTCAAATAATGGCAGACTTTATGATATCGGCAAATATCGTATTGTTGTGCAAAGAGTCAACAAGCTGTGAACTTGATTTGTCATTATTTTGGTGCTTGAAAGTTAGATGATTGCAACTGAAAATATTAAATTATTAATCATCATTCACCTCCACTTTAATAAATTTACTCAACAACTATTGAAATACTATTTTTTTAGTTTTAGTTTTTTTCTATAGAAGATACATTTTTTCAACAAAAGATTATAGTTTCACAAAACTTTTTTAAAGTTTATTTCCAAAGTTGAGAGTTTATGTTTCATTTAAAACTAAATAAAATTTAGTGAAGACAGTGTTTTTTTTAGTATGCTTCCTGTGTGTGTGACCACCTGGGTTTGTGTGTATCTGCTGTATATTTGTGGTTGTGTGTCACATGTTGGTGGGTCTGCAGGACTTGAGTTGAAGCTTCTGCTCCTGGAGGAAGTAGGTGTTTTTTAATGCAAAGCCACATGTTTTATTGCTTTCCCTTGTTAAAGCACCCTCCTCCTCTCTCCTCCTCCTCCTCTCCCCCCCTCCAGGGCATGCAGACACACTTCGATCCCTCCCTCCCTCTCTCCCTCCCCTCCTCTCACCCCGTCTTCCCCCCCTACCCGTTCCAGCTCTGCATACCTGTCATTTCTCCTTTTTGTTCTTGTGCCACTAACGGCCCGTTTCTACAAGGCTAATATGTCTGATAACACCGAAGGACTTAATCCTCACCAGGTTGTTTTTGAAAAGTTTGTCGTCCACATTAAAATTTAAAACGGGGAGGAAAACAGTTCAGTCTCCTGTTCCATAAGGACTGGGCCAACACGACTACTCAGACAAACTCTGTTACATCATTGATGTTGTATAACGATATACAAAGATGATTTGGTTGGATCATGAACCAGGGTTGAAAATCATAAGTTTTATCACAATATAATATTTTGTCTGCAATGAACTCTCTACTATATCATATTCCTATTTAACACAGTTAGTTACAGAAGAAGCTGCCACCCCTTCTTTTCAGGTTTTGGCACTAAAAGAAAAGAAAAAACAACTGTTAATAAATAATTGTAAACAGTTTAGTGCAGTAAAGTTTACTTTAAATTACCTTCACTCCACTTAACACACATAAAATATGACTCACCACCAAGAATATTTAACATAACTCCAGGTTCATAGACAGTTGATTTTTGCTAGTCACCATCATTAGCTTAAGCCTGTGGTATTTAACATTGCATAAATTAGCCTAGCGGCTAGCTCTGTTTGAATATTTAAGAAAGATGTGCACTTGGATAGAAACGGTGACACAGACATGACATGGGAATTTCAAAATAAAAGTGTATCTTCAAGCTGATGATATCATCAATGGCTCTACTTTGCATTGATGCTATTGGAATGCTGATCATTATATTGACTCAGATCAATAGACTGTTACAACCCTATCATACCATATCAGCAGTGCCTACAAAATCAGACAGCAACTCCTGCCCTTCTTGAATAAAATGTTGATCGAATCACGACTTTATGCTCGCAAAATCACACAAACTTAATAAATACAGGTCAGTGACAACACCTCTCTTGTGTTATTGATATGTGTTTGAGCAGCTTTCAAAACGAGCAAAATGTCAATAGAAAGTCGTCCTTACTGCCACAAGAGCACCTGATTGTGTCTACATGGGCATCAACACTTTGGAAAGCTCGTTATTAACTTTGGAGAGACTTTAAAGGACCATTGTGTAAAATTTAGTGGTTTTTAGCAGTGAGGTTGTAGCAGCTGCAACCGACTGAATACTGCTTGCCTCATCCTACCCTTCCAAAGATGTAGGAGAACCTACAGTGGTGATGAAACTCGCAAAAATATGTAAAAGACCGAGAAACTTAGTGGTGCAACATCGTGGCCCGCACTCTTTTCAGATATAAGGGGCTCATTCTGAGGTAACAAAACACAGTGATTCTTATTTTCAGCTGATTATACATTAATGAAAACATACTTATGAATATTATATTCCATTCCTGCCATATTCTGCCAAAATAATCCCTGTAAATCAGACACGCTGGACCTTTTAAAAAAGTTTTAAAAAAGATTTATCCACCATGCTGTGGACCTGGCCTCCCCTATTTTCCTTCACTTCACCCCTCCTTGCCCTCAAGCCGGACCCCCCACAAATCACTGAAACATCCCAAACACACACATCCACCCGCACACACACACACACACACACACACACAGGCATAAACACCCACACTGCCGCACTCACACAGCCACATCCCTGAACCAGTGTGTGAAATCCTGAGGCTGATTGAGGAGGAGGAATGTGACCTTGTAACCCCAGGCTGTGGGGAGGGGTGTTATAAGAGCGTGTGTGTGTGTGTGTGTGTGTGTTTGTGTGTGTGTGTGTGCGTGCATGTGTGTGTTTGATGTTAGGGAGCAAGTGATTGTATGTACACTTTCCATTGGCTTGCTATTCCCAGAAGTGCTCTCCCTCATTTTTCAGTTTTCTTGTAATGGATTAAACACTGCTGCTGCCTGCACTCTAGACACACACACATACACACACACACACACACACACAGACACATGCGTGCACGCAGATACACTTGTGCACACACAGACACATGCACACACACATTCATAAACACAACCGTGATTTAGTCATGGAATTAGGCATGTAAAGAGCCATTCATTCATGATTTGCTTGCTCTGTTTTGCAGATACAGTGTGTGTGTGAGAGAGATGAGTGTGTGTGTGTGTGTGTGTGTGTGTGATAGTATGTGTGCACATCCCTCAGACTCCGTTGTTGTCTTGTCTGTGAGAGAGGAGACAGGTTTCTCATGTAGGTGTGACTAAATAGTCTTTCTCTCTCATCACCCACCCACCTATACACACACACATACACACACACACACATGCACACACCACCCACTGAGCAAGCTTTTTCATGGCCCATAAAACTGATGATCTGAATGTCTCTTGGTGGTTTGTCTGCGTCTCCGTGCTCGTCCATCCGAGAATGTGAGTGTGTGCATCCGTCTGTATCTGTGTGTGTGTGTGAGAAAGAAGGGGGGAGTAGAATTCACTTCTTGACTTGGCATAGCTGTCTTAATTAAGACTCATGGCATGCAGCCCTGATGGAGCTCGGCATTAGTGGCAGAGACATGCTGTGTGTGCAGGCCTGGACGGCAGCAGGTCCACTGGCACTGAATGTGGACTTATTGTCTGGACTCCGCGGTCGTCCTCCTTCGCTCCTCTCTACCAGCCGCTGGTGATGTTGAGCTGATTAGAGATGATTGTCGGTCAGTGCATTGAAATACACGGCAATGCAGAGGTTAGGTAGGTCTCGACAGCGGATTTAACAGCAGAGGTCAAAAGAAAAAAGTGGACTTTGAATGTCCCCTGAATTAGAATCACATTTATTGCCAGGTAGGTTAACACATACAAGGAATTTGCCTCGGTGATTTGATGCCTAACAATAGACACATGTATTAAGTAGAAGAAAATAAGGAAGATAAAAGTAAGTACAAGTCGAGAAGCATAAATAGACAATAAAGTGTAGAAAAATATTAAGATATGTACAGTATATTATTTAAATTTGACATAATTCCAAGGCAACTATTTTCAATAAAACTTAAAAAAAAAGGTTTTCCGCTTTGAACTGAGTTAGAAACAATGAAATTTGTATTTCAAAAACTGTTGAGTAGAGGTGTAAGAAAATATTGAAAATATGGAGTATGTTATGTGATACTGTATCGATTCTCAAACAACTGTATCAGGATATTTTGATGCCTGCAAAGATTTGTGGCAGTATATTGAATCGTAACCCCTGTATCGTGATACATATCGTATCGCCAGATTCTTGCCAATACACAACCCTGCTGCTGAGTAAATTCAATAAAATGAAAGTGAATAATAGTTAATAAATTAATATTTTCAAGCACCCAAACGATGACATATGAGGTTCACAACTCGCTCAATTTTCTTACGGTGTAGAGAGAGCTGGAAATGTGCGGGATTTCACTGTATGAAGTATGAACATTATGATAGATATCTTTCAATAAATCAATTGCAGATTAATCAGTGAATCGACTAATCGTTGCAGCTCTAAACTATTCTGAATACTTTCAGGAACTGTGCGGTTACTCTCACTTAGGGCTGAACTATATGCACAAAAAAATCATATTGTGATTATTTCGACAGATATTGCGATAAGAGTCACGATTTTAGTGGGAATGGTATTTTTCGCATTTGGTCTTTGCACAGCGAATATGATGTGTAGGCCAGGGCGTCTCTCTGCAAATCAAAATGCTTCATTTATAATAGTATGTTGTGACACATTTAAACCTTCTGAGATTTGAATATTGCACTTTGCCTTACTATGATTTCAATAATATTTAGATTAATCGTTTGCAAAAGAAAAAACAAAAAAAAAAAAGTAAAAAGTTAAGAAAATTTGGTTCAGGTTGGCATACACGTATCTTGTTCTGCCAGTTTCAGAAAAGCTGAAAACACCTCATTGTCTGTGAAAGCATTTTCAGAAGTATTGCTCATATTTGCCTCTATAGAAGTAATCCACTAAAAAGTAGTATCAGAACTTTTCTGGTCAAATGATCATTTAGTTGCCAGATCTCAGAAAAAAAAAAAAAATGGTCATGCTTATGTATAGTTTTGCTCGTAGCCAATCACGACAAGCGTCCTTTGAGTCAATGCAATGTGTGATTGGTCCTTTATCACAGCAGCTACATCCCTTACAGTCTGTGGTGGTGAAGTCGTATGGCTATACTACAAAAAGAATTTATCCTCTGGTATTGGTATCACATTAAGGGTACTGGTATTGTAACTTTTAAAGTGATACCCAGCCCTATATTTGCCTCAGCCACACTGCTATTCAAAATACCATAAAGATACTGTAGGTCTATTGCAGAGTAGTGCACAAAACAAACCATATGTGATTTAATGTCAGGATGGTGCAAAATGTAGCAACTCCCCTAAAAACAGACTTTCCCTGTCTTCTTGGACAGAAAACCATACTAACTCTGCACAGACACTCTGAACTACACATACAGTATGCATATTGTGCCCAGTGTCTGATCCCTGTGTCCCACTCTGTGGTATGAGTTTGGGGTTTTTTGGGTTTGACTGCAGGGAGCCGGTAGCTGAGATGTTTACTGTGCATTGTACCGTTAAAGCCCCAGAAAAGTTTCACTTTTTTTTTTTTTTTTTTTTAACCCAGTGTAACCAGAAGCCAAATCATACACAAAATATGCTGAGTATGCATGTGAAATCGTCCGTCACAAGGAACTATACAATAAGTAATCTGCAGTCCTGTGGTGTTTTGGTGTGGTGGGAGGCTCAGCTGTAAGTTTACTGGCTGGAGTGCAAGACTGGGAAGTATTGTCCGATGCCTGCCGGGGTATACAATGTATTGTGTGTATGTGTGTTTATGTATGTGCTTGCATGCTTGTTTTTGTGTAGCAGAGTTCAACCATGCCTGTGCGGCCGAGTGGTGTGTGTTTATGTGGGTGTGTGCCCGCCTGTGTCTGTGTGCCGATGTGCGCAGTGAGGAGGAAGTGGCTGTGTTTGTTTAAACTAAGCACGCTCAGCCATGTGGGACAATTTAGCGGGAATGAGAACCCCCTCCACACACACCCCCTCGCCCTCCCCCGTCCCGAGCCTGCGCCGCTCTCCTCCCCCCAAACCCTACCCCCAAAACCTTCTGAATGGGCGGCTGTCTTTTGAAGGGTTGTTTGGGAAGTAGGTCCAATGGTGTCGGGGGGTGAGGAAGGGGGAGGGCAGGCAGACAGGTTAAAGCTGGAAGTGGGACAGAAGGGGAGTAGAAGAGGAGGAGGAAGGCGGAGTGTTGGTGCATAAAAATGTAATAAAAAAGTGTAACTAATGTTCATTGGCCACTGGGTCCTTTCTTGTGAAAACCATGCAACCACCAAAGTCATACACAACACACGCGCCGCCTTATCTGAGCTGCCACTTGAAAAGGATCCAGCTCTGCGGGCAAAGCATCATATTTTTACGCTAAAGGGCTGTGTTACACGGAACCAACTACATTTCATAGCAATAAAAGAAAAGACTGTGCAGAGCTGGTGTGCAATGGTATATGGCATGCTAGCATAAGAGTGTCGTGTCTGGGTTGTAAATGAATGTGTGACGCGTGTGTGAAGGCCTCCTGAGAGCCCGCTGTGTGCATCATTTTGCGATTTTATGTGTGTGTGTGTGTGTGTGAGAGAGGAAAAAGACCAGACAAAGAGAGAATGTTTGAACCTGAGATGAGTTCGTTCCGTCTTCATATCTCCATGGTGACAAGAGGAAAAAAATGACTTTGAAATAACATGTATTTCTGAAACTGACACATAAAGAAGTATCAACTGCACAACTTTTCTTTTTATAATTTCTTTTTTTTTCCAGCTTTCTATCTGTCTTGCCACCTTTGTTATCAGTGGCTTTTATGTCTGTTGCGAGTTTAACTGTCACTTCAGTTAAACTCAGTTTAGTTAAAGGAAATACTTTTCCAGTTTTTTCAGTTGACCCTTTTCATACATCGAACAGCCGCCGTCCAATCATAGATGAGCAACTATGACAAGGCACCACAGGCATTTTCATTTCTCTACATCAAGGTTGTAGGTCCTGAAACCTGTGACATCAGGGCACCAGTTCTTACATGCCTGGTACTTACCTGACTGAGTTACAACACAGATTACCTGCCTCATTTTGATGCCACATGTCTGAGCTGTCAATTGAAATAGTTGCTTTGTGATGCAGACTGACGCTTCACTAAACATGCCTAGTTAACATTATTGCAAAACTAATGCTACATGTCTCTGGCTGCAGGTAGCCTTCTGCTAGCTTGTAGCTAATGTAAGCATGGTTAAAATGCCGTCTGTATTTCACTCGAAAAGATTCCACAACATTATCATTTACGCGCTAGTACCATTAAGTAATGCATCAGTTGTAAACATTAAAAAGTCAGCTGGAGACAGGACTTGTACGTCATTGTTAAGTAACTTTACCTATTTCAGACTCTGTTACAGAGTTTTCCTTTTAAAATATGATCGCAACACATCAGCTGACTCAAGGACCTGAAGCATTAGCATTAGCTTACATTAGCTAGCTACATTTTAAATCTGCAAGTAAGGGTCATTATTTTAGCCGACAAAATCCATGGTTGTCAGCTAGATGTAAGAAGCTGTCCCAGTTAATTTTGCATTGATGTTGAATCTCTCACCGTTATCACTGTAAACTAGGTAGCGTGAGACTGGAAAGCTTAACAGGTGTGGCAGCGGTAACTGAGGACGGTGGGGCTTAGCAAAGAGTCAGCTCAAGCACACCTGAGGGCATGCACGTCATCAGCATTTGGTCAATGGGTGAAGATAAGTGGGGCTCAGCAGTATTGTGCCTGCAAAATGTTGTCCTTGGGGCTAAAGATTTCAAGGATTCCTGATTCTTGAACTATCCTTGAATGTTGTGAGGCTTCAAACTGGACGACCTCGGTGCTTTGTAACATTATTAGCAAGTTAGCCATGCCAAACCAGAACCCAGATGGCTTGTGTGTGTGTGTGTACGTCTCCACAGCCTGTCATACACCACCTACCCACCAGCCAGCCCAACTCAGCCCTTTAGTCTCCTGGCTTGTGGAACTAGCCTCCATGTGTGTGGCCAGACTGAGCCTTGGAGATCCAAGGTGTTAGGGAGGGGTTTGCTGTGAGCTCTCCTCGGGCTCAGCGCTCCTATCTGGGCTGCGGAGCGCTCAGGCCCTCAGCCTCTCCGGATCTGATGGAGAAAAACTCTGAAGAGCAGTGGTGGGGCAGGAGGAGTGAGGCAAAGAAGGAGGGCGGGATGAGAGGGAGAAGGAGAGAGAAAGAGAGACAGGGAGGAGGGGGAGAAAAAGGACAAAAGGAGAAGAAAAATCTGGAAGCGCTGCCATGAAGAAGAGTGAGTCATGTTCATGTGCTTGTGGGAGAATAGCCACTTCCTCTGTATTAAACACACACAAACACCAACAAAATGCGGCATTTTCTTAAGGCTGTCTGGCATACTGACAGGAAGAATGTTTGCCGTGCCAGACATGAGATGTTATGGACATCGATGAGGCTGATGGAAGTCATGAAGACACCAGTTTTAATGATGATGATTAGGGCGGGGTGGGTTTGTGTTTGTGCCGGTCTGTAAACAATTTAGTTGCGTGTGTGGTCACCAGTTTGTGGATGCAGGCCTCGAACATCTGTAAGTCAAAGGAGCTCTCAGTTGGAGGAAAAGCGCGAGAGTCTGGCGATCCTGGCTGATGTAATTGGCCAGGATCTGTGTCTGTGACTGGGATAAACGCTATCACAAAGTCACTTTGTCTCCGTGCGTTTGAGCGTTTGCGTCGCCTCTGTTTATATTCAGAGTCCGACACAATGAGCTGCTTTATTTCACTTGATTGTTTTCTCTCTTCTCGCGTCTTTTTGACATGGAGAGAATTTACATCTCCTTTTCTCTCCTCTTCTCTGGCGTTACGTCGCTGCTACGTGGCTACGTGGCAAGCATTGGACTGTCAGGGCCTCTACTGTGGGTTTACTGCCTGCTGGCCCCCATCCCAACCACACACACACACAAAATAACACACTCATACACACACATGGCCAGCCCACAGCCGTACAGCTGCAGGAGGGAGGGCTCACTGGCAGATGCACACATCTGCTGGAGCTAGCTGTGCAGTCCTTATGTGAAGCTAACGGCTAACACAGATCTCCCAGTGCAACACAGAGCTGATTGTGAGCAGAGAGAAAAAAACATGTTTCGAACTCTCTTAGCTCGACTCTTAATTTGCCAAACTCTGAATTTTTCTCTCACGCACACTCAGACAAAAAAAAAAAAACCATTAAAAAGTTAACTAGTGATGGGCTTCTCAGCTGACTGACAGGAGTTTAAGCATTAGCATTAGCTCAAATTAGTTACATTTATGAAATCTGCTAACCACATGAATCATTTTAGCTAAGCTGGGTTAGCTTAGCTCTCACCCCTTATATCATATATGCAGCTGTTACATAATATATGTGAAGGTAACGGCTAACGCAGAACTCCCAGTGCAACACAGAGCTGATTCTGAGCACTCTGCCGGGCTAGCTTAGCTCTTATCCCTGCACTTCCTTTCTCCGACATTTAGCATTTATAGTATATCATGTATGCAGCTGTTAAGTAACTTATGTGAAGCTAACGGCTAACGCAGTACTCCCAGTGCAACACAGAGCCGATTGTGAGCGCTCTGCCCTCTTGAATAGCCGGGGAAAAAGTGGAGAGCATGTTTCAAACTCTTTTAGCTTGACTCTTTATTTGCCGGACTCATTGAATTATCTCACACACACACACTCTCACACACACACACTCACACACACACACACTCGCTCACTGCCTGCTGTCTGTGGTATGACAGGCAGGACTAATGTTTGTTCTGGAGCAATAACACAATTAGGATTCCACACATTTCTCTCTCCACACACACTCAACATGCGGCCCCCCTTCATTCCCCCCTCCTCCCTGTTCGCCCTCCCTTCCTCTTCCTCTTTCCTCCTCCTCCTCCTCCTCCTCCTCCTCCTCTCTTTCCATCCTGCCTCCCTTCCCTTCACCCAGCTAACAGATTGCTGTCAATTCCGCCTTGCACTGACAGGCAACAGATAATATTGATTTAATAACACCAGATTACTTTGTTTTTGACAGAACTACAGGCCGGTGCTCCAAAGGTGGCCAAAGGACACTCTTTCCTTTCTCAAGTAGAAGTGCAGATACTTAAAAAAGACTAAAAGAAGTACTGATTCAACTTCTGTACTCAAGTAGAAGTGAAAAAGTACAGGTTCTGAAATGTACTCAAAGTATAAAAGTAAAAAGTTGCCTTCTGAAAGATGCTTCTATCAGCTGTTTCTATGCAAAGTTAACTGAACCTTTGTCTTGTTGCCTCTTTTACATCTTTTTCGTCTGGTGTCTTTTTTCATCTTCTGTCATTTCTTGTCTTATGCCTTTTCATCTTGTTAAGTCTTTTATGTTGTTTTTTTCATCTTGTTACATCATTACATCTTTTTTTTGGGTCACTTTACATCTTTTATGTTGTTTTTTGTTTGTTAGTTGTTTCTTGACTTATGACTTTTTCATCTTGTTAATCTTTTAAGTCATTTTTTGTCTTTGTTACGTTTTTTACATTGTTTTTAGTCTTGTTACGTATTTGGTCGTTCTTGTCTTTGTATCTCTTACGCCGGTTTTCGTCTGGTTCTGTCTTTTTTCATCTATGTTTTTTCTTCTTTATGTTGTTCTTTGTCTTGTACATTTTTAGTCATTTTCATCTTGTTACATTGTTTCTTGTCTCGCGTCTTTTTCATCTTATGTCTTTTGCGGAATTTTTCATCTTGTTATGCTGTTTCTTGTCTTTACAACTTGTTACATCTTTCGCATAGTTTTTTGTCTTGTTATGTTTTTAGTCATTTTACGTCATGTTCTTTACGTCGTTTTTTGTCGTTACATCTTTTATGTACATTTTGATCTTGTTATGTCTTTTTCGCTGCCTTGTTACGTCTGTTGTGCGTGATATGCACCAATGGATACACCACGAAATCGTCTCTATGTGTGTGTTATTGTGCCATCCATTTTGCTTGAAATCTGTCTCGATGTTGGGAAGGCGGCACTTAAAATCATCAAATGCATCAAAACTAAAGAAACAAGCCTGTTTTAAAGATGTAAGGAATAGAAAGTACAGATATTTGTGTTAAAATATAGAGATTTCAAGTAAAAAAGTTGTCAGAAAAATAAATACTCAAGTGCAGACACCTGAAAAATTGACTTAAGTACAGTAACAAAGTATTTGTATTTAGTTACTTTCCACGTCTGACTGTGTCCATCATGTGATGTGTGTGTGTGTGTGTGTGTGTTGGTGTGTGGTGTGTGTGGTGTGGTGTGTGTGTGTGTTGTGTGAGAGGTGTACTTTATTCTTGGCACAGCTCTCCTGTTCGGTCCACTGCTCTTCCGCTTTGGGTTTGATGCAGGTGATCTTCCACCATACACCAATTAACCTTTCTCTCTCTGACTCACACTCACACACACACACTGGAGCTCCTCTCCCACAGCTCCTGACCTGAGTGTAAAATAGCCATTTCCTCTTCATTTTGTTCACAAGGAAAACTGATGCCTCACCTGCCCCTCCCTCCATCTCTTCCTCCCCCTTTTCTCAACTTCTCTCCTTAGTCTCCTTTTCTTTCTTGCTCTACTGTCTCCTCCTCACCTTTCTTTCTCTCTGACCCTGTTTTGTGCTCTGCTGTGTGTTGAGGGTGTTGTCTTATTCCTCTCTCTGTTGTGTGTGTGTGTGTGTGTGTTGTTCACAGTTATGTAACTGTAGTCTCTCCCTGGGAATGGGCCGCTGCCTCTTTGAGCTCCGCTTTGACTTCCTCCCGCCCACTGCCCCGGCAACAGCCTATAAAGGGAGGCAATGGCTTCCCGTCAGCCAGTGGGAGAGGGGAGCTGTGTTTTGACAGGGTGGTGGAATGTGACGAAGGCGGGGTCTTTCCAGGAAGTGGATGGCAATAGAGTCAGATCCTGGACTCTTTTGGCTGAGCTACTTATTTGGCACCCTGGAAAAGATTGAATGTCGATGACACTTCTTTTGTGAGGAAAAGAGTTTAGTTTCTCAGCGTGTATAGGAGCATTTAGTTGTTTTATTGTCACTTAAAGTAAATGAAAGAGGAGTTTAGACTTTTAAAGTTGTCTGAAGTTGGACATTGTGAATGTTGACAAAGGGAACATTAAAGTGATAGTTCAGATTATTTAATGTGGCGTGGTATGAGGTTTTCTGACGGGAATCCACTCTTATCTAAGCCACACACCGCAAACCAAACTCCATAAGCGAAATCAGTCATTTAACCTCAGAACAGGGGAGTTGTTGGTCTGCCACTACCTTGATCTGTGAGTTGGTTTGTGTTATTGTGGGACTCCAGTGTTTTAAAAGGGTAGTTTGGATTCACTGAACACACACGATAATGCAAACAGACTCACAGATCAAGGCACCAGCAGACCAGAGAGTCCTGTGACCTGTGAGGTAAAATTACTGATTTTGCCTATGGAGTTTGGTTGGTTCAGAGTGAATGATATTTGGCTTATATAACGTAAGTTTTCTATCAAAAAAAGGCAAAGTAAAATGATGAAAATATTCTAGAAGTAGCATACACATCAAGTGATGTTAACTTTTTTAGGTGGATCTTTTTTTGTGTGGCTATAATACGTTTTGTTGTGGACCTCTTCCAAATCAGCAAAGCTCACAGGCGAAATCAGTAATTTTCCCTTGGAGAACACGGGAGTTGTTTGTCTACCGCTGCCCAATCTGTTAGTTTGGGTTCCTTTGTGACGTTGGTGAATCTGAAATAACCTGAAACACTGAAGTCACACAATAACACAAACACACAAACAGATTGAGATAGTGGTAGACCAGCAAGTCCTGTGTTCTGCAAGCTAAAATTACTGGATTCGCCTATGGAGTGTTGTTGGTTTGGAGACAGTGATATTTGGCTTATTTAATGACAGTTTCCCATCAGAAAAGGCTGTCTGACGGCACAGTGAAGTGGTGAAAATGTTCTAAATATAGCGTACACTTAAACTGATACTGAGTTTTTTAGGTGGACCTTTTTATAGGTCGCTAAAATATGTCTTGCTGCTGAACCTCTCTACAACGGTTCATTACTTAACTTCCATCCTGGTGCTCATCTCTGCTTATCCAAACTGGGGGTGTGCCGACCGCCATCTGCCTTATACAACCCCTTATTAAATAATACGAACTATCCCTTTAACGTAAGCATTACTTAAATCCTAAAAGGGCTCAGAAGGGGAGAGGCAGGGTGAGGCAGAAAGGCTGACTTGAAGTCACTGGGTCATCTGTTTCTGGCCTGTGTTCCTGGAAACCAGGCTTGATGAGAGGATCGGATGGGTGGGTAGATGGATAGATGGGAGGATGACAGGGGAGAAAGGCTTTGCCCAGGGTGCTCATTTTCTGTGTGTGTTTGGAGGGTGAGGGATGGACGGGGGAGAGAAGTGCTGAGCCTGTCGTTTACAAGGCTGAGTCCTGACTTGTCGGCGCTCCGGCTGCGCACAATGATCTGCAGAATGCCTGGCATTTAGAGGAAACAGGAAAAAAAAAAGAGGAGACAGGGGGAAAGACAGAAAATAAAGAGTCCTACGAAAGAAGTAATCCAGGAAAAAGAATGAATACACAGTGATGTTTTTTTTTATGCAGTTTAATCTGGGATTAATTAAATGCAGCGTGACAGTTCAAGATTTCATCAGACATCAAGATTAGGGGGTGTTTGTGCATTTCCGAGCGCCAACTCCGGATTGCTAAAAGCTCCTCATCTGCCTTGATTTATGTGCAAGATGCGGGCGAACGACCGCAGTATAACCTTGGAGATTCATTTGCATTCTGTAAAAGTGAAAAGCTCGTTCATGCAGGGAACGTGGGACGTGGCAATGACGAAACTTCCAAAACTGCAACATTGTTGTGATAGCGGCAGCCAGAGTTTGGAGGAAAAAAAGGTCTGTGCTAGTTTTGGAGCCCAGTTTTTTTTTTTTTTTTTTTGGAAATTCTCAGTTTCATGCTATGTTCTATATCATGTCCATCCTATGCAGAGAGACCCGGTTTGGCAGGTTTGCCTGGTGATGAAACAGATTGTCCTGCACACAGACAATCACAAGTTCATCTTGAGGAAGTCTCCCTGCTAGTCCTAGTTCACTGTAGGTTCCTCTTGATAACAGTTCTAGCTACAGCTAAGTAATGTTACCTTCAAGTGAACAGTATTTCTCAGTACTTTCTTTTACATTTCCTTGAGAGATTGAGTTGTTAAAGGGGTAGTTCAGATTTAAAAGTGGGGTTGCATGAGGTACTAATTGATAGATGGCGGTTGGCACACCCCCAGCTTCTTTTCCGAGGGAAAACCGCAGCAACATATGCCAAATGTTGCTCACTCCAAACCAATCAAACTCCACTGACAAATTCAACAATTTTACCTCACAGAAGATGGGGGCTTGTTGGTGTACCGCTGCCTTTATAGGTTAGTTTCTTTGTGTTACTGTGTGATTTAGGTGCTTTAAAAGTTTGGTCTGGATTCACTGAAATCACACAACAACACTAACAAACTAACAGAATGAGGCGGCAGTAGACCAGCAACTCGCATGTCTTGTGAGGTAAAATGACTGATTTTGCCTATGGAGTTTGGTTGATTTGGAGAGACTGATATTTGGCTTATTTAACTGTGATTTCCCACTGAAAAGTTTTTCTGCTGACCCTGTCCATAGCAGTACATTGCTTAGCTTCCATGCTGGTACTCCTCTTTGCTTCTCCAAACTGGCGGCGTGCTGACTGCCATCTACTGTAGGCAGTACACCTATTATAGATAAGTACCTCATACAACCCCACTTTTTTTTAATCTAGGTGTTATGATATGATGGATTGGTCCTGCAGGGAAAAGGCAACATGTTGAGCAGCTTGTGGCTTTGAGGTAAACTGCTCTGATTTAAAGTTTTAGACGAGACCCGTTAAATGAATTGAAGACCGTAGGCTGCAGCTGCTCGGTTGTGGGTTTCGTTCGCCATCAGATGTGGTTTCTCGAGGTGCTGGGTCTCGTCTGTTCAGGGGAGAAAAGGTGCTCTAAAGGCCTCAGTTCCGGGAGTTTAGAGCTTGTTCATACATGGTTTGCAAGTGGAACGTGTGTGTGTGTGCTCTTATGTGTCCATTGCATTCCACTCCACCCGTTCCGAGTTCTTCTTCGTGGATGACATATCATTACCGCAATTACAGGGCAAGAGGACTTCGACCATAGCACACACACACACACAGACAGTGTCGTGCACACATAAAGGCGCTCCATAAATGTATGCACACATACATATGCAAGCCAAATGCATGAAGGCAAATTGGAGAGAAACTCAGAATTTTTGTTTCAGACACTTTGCCTCTGTGCCTCTCTTTCAGCCTCTCAATGCACACAGACACACACACACACACACACTGCATATGTGCAGAAAGCTGCCAGCCGACGTGGGAACCCGAAGAGGTTCCATCTTTTATAAATCCCCTCTCTGTCTTTCCCATATGTGTGTGTGTGTGTGTGTGTTCACGCTCCCCTCAGAGTAAGCACAAGCACAGCATTCCTCTTTGCCTTCCTCTCCACCCTTCTTTCCCTCCCCCCTCTCCCTCCTTCTCTGTATCTCCCCCTTCTCCACTCCACCTCTCTCCTCTGGCAAAAAGGTACTCACTCAATCTGCGTGTGTGTGTGTGTGTGTAGAAAGAGTGTGAGTGAGAACGAGAGAGCAGGTCTCTCCTACACTGAATACCTTTTGTAAAAGGAGCTGGGGTTGAATGGGAGTGGTGTTGGTGGCAGTTTCCCACCATATTTAGAAGCTACCCCCCCCCCCCCCCCTTCTCCAAACACACACTCTCACACACATGCACACACAACACACACACACACACACACACGAGTATCAATGTGTCTGTGTGTATTAAATGCCAGCGCAGATTAAAGTTGTCAGTTGATAAGATGGGTTTAAAAGGACTTGGATCAATCCCAGTCGTGTTTGGCGTATGCTGTGTTTGTGTGCATGTGTATTTCTGTGCGTGTATGTGTGTGTGTGTGTGTGTGTGCGTGCGCACTGCAGTGAATAGATAGTCATTCAGTTTGGAGCGCTGACACCTGAGAGCATTCCTCACTGCTTAACACACCCAGGATGAGGAAAAAGATACCTACACTTATGTCTCTCTGTTATCTCTCTTCTTCTGTGTCGCTACATTTACATGCACATTACATCAGATACACTAATATGGCTGCGACTAAAGATTATTTTCATTTTCTATCAATCTGCTGATTATTTTCATGATTAATCGATATAAAATGTCAAAAGATGCTCATCACAATTTCCCAGGGCCCAATGTGACGTCGTTCAGTTTGCTTCTTTTATAAAACCAGCAGTCCAAACTGACAAAGCAAAAACAGCAAATCCTTAGATTTAAGAAGCTGGAACCAGCAAATGTTTGACATTTTTGCTTGAGAAATGATTGATTGATCCTAATTTTCTTTCATTCAGCTAATCGTACACTAATGTGGTTTTGAAGCTCATGCCAGTGCCTAATACAGTCTGTCTATACAAGAAACTCACATATGATGAGTGCTTACTGAGCGTGCATTCAGTCTGAGACATATTCATATGATACCACAGCCTTCAGTTAATCTCTGTTTGTCACTCATGACTTTTAAACCACAGAATAACATTACATAACCAGGAAATAAAGTTCAGTTTCAGTTTCTACTCCCCCTCTTGCTCTCTCTTATTTCTCTTTTTTGTGAGTTCAAATTAACCTAAAGAAAATTCCCATTCGTGATTGTAATGTTGAAATTAGGAAGTTGCTGGCATGCATTCAGCTGAACTCACAAGGGCAGGTTAGTGAAACCGCCAACAACATTGGTGAAACCTTTTTATAGGGCTGGGACGATACACTTATTTTCTGATTCAATACTATTCATGATACTTGGGTGCAGATTCAAAATGTGTTGTGATTCTCCAAGTATTGTGATTCGATGTTATGTTTTTTTGCAATTTTTGTATGCTTTTTTTGACATTAGATAATGGAAAAAATCGGTCACCTCTAGAGACTGTATATGATGATTCCAGAAATAATACACATCACACACAGCTATACTGCTTGTTATACTGCTGTAACAGTAGTAACTTAAATACCTTGTGACGTGAGCTACTACTTTTAGAAGAATAAATAAGATGATAAGATTTTAGGACAAAATGAATAGAGTCCCTTCAAGTTGCACACAGCACAAATATGAGTTTTGACCCTTTGAGGTTGCTGTAGTTGGTCAGGGTGGAGTGTTGCTGCTGCTGCAATGAGCTTGTCTCCACAGATCAGATGTAGTTTAACATTAAGAATGCGAGGCATACGGGATC
The DNA here is from genome assembly GCA_034769285.1 of Lutjanus argentimaculatus. NCBI lineage: Eukaryota > Metazoa > Chordata > Actinopteri > Lutjaniformes > Lutjanidae > Lutjanus > Lutjanus argentimaculatus. Next base: position 17,654,848 of record JAWZSL010000003.1, read on the forward strand.
AGTTTGTTGAGTTAATATTATTGCAATGCTAATTTCCATTAGCACGTTAATGGGAATTCTCATTATGTTTTAGCATTGAGCTAAGAGACTACACGGTAGCTAATTACATAAAAAAAAATGAATCAGGAATCATATAAAAAAGAGAACTGTTTTTTTTGTGTATGTTTATGAGTTTAACGTCCAGTAAAAAAAGCAAAAGTGCAAAAAGATTCCATTGCCATTGTTGATTCTACTCAATGATTCCCTTATTGATTCTTGATCAGTTTTTGTGTTGGTGAAAAAAAGTAGGCTTACACAGGTTTTCATTGCCAACGCAACAGTTTTATTGTCTCTGAGCCTGAACACAGCAAGGAGCCAGAGGAGAAAAAAAAGCTCTCCGCCAGGACTCCTTGTTGCAAGTTTCCAGCAGTGTAGATGCATGAGTTTGAAGTATTTTTCTTTTTCAGTCAGCGACTGTCAGAAAAAAAAATACCGGTTCTCGATTCCCATCTGCCTTTTTGTTAACCTACACCTCTCATTTGGTCTCCATCTTTTTCTCCTCCTGTCTCTCCTCTAGAATCTGCTGCCTTTCTCTTTCCACTGTCTTACTTTTTTTCCTCTCTATTTAATCTCTTTGCCACTGGGAAAAACTCCAGAAACTAGGTGAACGCATTGATTGGGGCATTGACAGGTCTTCTGTATTTGTGTTTGATTTCCTGCTGTGAATGTTGAGCAAAACAGGAGGAACTGATGGGGGAGCATGTGATGGTTAGGTTCAGCTCACAACAAGACGGTCGATAGTATGAGGGATCACAACAGCAGCAATTTTTTTTTATACTTTCTTGCTTGCTTCTCTGTTTTTAATCACATGGTTGTTGGAGTTTAAACATGGCGGCTGTGTAAAGTTCTTGCAAAGCAGTCACTGAAGTTCAGTAGTCCAAACTCCGCCCCGGTATTTTGCAGCCCAATGAAAACTAGTACCTTGGTTTCAGGGCAGTTTTTTTTTTTTGTGGTAGGAAACAAAATCAGAAGCAGCTTTAAGTTCCTGAAAGAGTTCCCAAGTTCCTGGAAAAGCTGGATAAAGAGCTCCCAAGTCTTTCTCTCTCTCTGTTGCTGGATATTAAGACAGCGTTTTGCTGGTTGTGGTTTCTGCACTGAACTGTTTTCCAGGACAGGAAACTGTGGTTCTTTTTGGTGAGCTTTCCACTGCTGACCAAAAGCCCTCGGTTCAGCTTCTCATGGAGCCATGTTTGTTTTAACTGAGATGTAATTCTCTGACATAATATGTTCTGTAGCTGTTCTGCATGTTGGTGTGTTTGTGTATGTTTGATATCATCATGCATAGTTCTGTGACAGCATATTAATCTTGCATTAATCCAAATACTTAAACAACACCAGACAAAGACATAACAGTTGAGTAATTACCCAGAATTTGCAATCAAATAGAGAATTTACCGTTGTCCCAGACAAAAGAAAGGCCTCAGACATCCTACAGCGTGTTGCATTGATATAAAAGCACTATCTTGCTTCTTTGGACCTCAGACAAACACAATCTCCAGACGAGAAGTAGCTGCTACTGACTCTTCTTGCAGATTAGGTCTGTCTGTGTGGCTCTCAAAGTTCAACTCGCCTTCTGTCCGAGTTTCTAGACTGTTATAGATTTCCATCATCTCCACTGCCTGTCCCTTGATAATGGTGCTTCGGTTGGACAGCAGAATTACATCTGAAATCAATGCTTATCTCCTTTTGTGACACATTCACTTCTAAGAGGGACTTGTCACATCAGTCATGTGTGAACCATGCATCATCCTTCTTTAAAAAGACCGGTGCTTCCGCATTAGAAAAGTATAAATAAAAGTTTATAACGCCTGAGAGCAGATGCCAAAGTTATCGACAGGTTTATCAGCCTGACGATTGGAGCTGAATTGTGTCGAAGATTGGCAAGAAGACAACAAACAATGAAGCCTGTTGTGATTCTTTAGTCATATCTAAGTGTGCAGAAGCTCAAGAGGATTTGGAATAATGTTATGATGAACAGCCCTAAAGGCAAACTGCAGGGGAAAGCTTCAAGGCCGCTGCGCTCACAGAAATGGAACTTTGCTGGTCAAAAATTACTCATTCAAAATATTAATATGTATGACAGAGCAAAGAACATAGATTTTAAATAAATATTAGACAAAACTTTCGAAAATGAAATGTTATTCTACATGTTTGAACTTAAAAAGTTAATTTTAAGCTTTTAAAAGCATAGCAAAGCTAAGCAATGTACGACTGTGGACAGGGTCGGCAGCAAAACATATTAGCCACTTAAAAAAGGTATCAGTTTACAGTATGTACACCCTAAATATCAAATCAACTAAACTCCATAGGCGAAACTAATAATTTTACTTCACAGAACACTGCAGCTGCTGGTCTACCGCTGCCTCGTCCTGTTAGTTTGCTTGTGTTATTGTGTGACCTCAGTGAATCTAAAATGACCTTTTAAAACACCAAAGTCACACAATAACACAAACAAACTAATCGATCGAGGCAGCGATAGACCAGCATCTCCTGTGTTCTGCGAGGTAAAATTACTGATTTCGTCTCTGGAGTTTGGTTGGTTTAGAGTGGGTCAGCAACAACAGGTATTTTAGTCACTTAAAAAGTGTCACCCTACAAAAAATTATACCAGTTTAAGTGTGCATTATAGTTAGAATATTCTCACTGCTTTACCTTGCTGTCAGACAGACCTTTTCAGATGGGAAACCACCCTTATATAAGCCAAATATCTCTTTCTCCAAATCAACCAAACACCACAGGCAGAATCACTAATTTTACCTTGCAGAACGCAGGAGTTGCTTGTCTACTGCTGCCTTGTTTTGCTAAAGTGTTTGTGTTATTGTGTGACTTTGGTGAATCTTAACTAACCTTTTAAAGCGCTGAGTCACACAGCAACACAAAACAAACTAAGTGAGTAAGGCAGCGGTAGACCAGCAACTCCCATAATCTGTGAGGTAAAATTACTGATTTTGTGTATGGAGTTTGGTTGGTTTGGAGTGAGCAATATTTGGCTTTTATAATGGAGGTTTCCATTTGGAAAAAGCTGTCTGATGGTGAGGTAAAATGGTGAAAATATTCTAAATATAGTGGATACTTACTTTTGCCACTTGTAAGTGGCTAAAATACTGTTCTGTTTGTTGACCCTGTCAGTTCATTGCTTAGCTTCAGTGCTGGTACTCCTCTTTGCTTCACCAAACTGGGGGCGTGCCGCTCTGAATCTACTGTAGGAAACACACCGACTATTGACAAGTACCTCATACAACCTTGCATCAAATAATCCGAACTATCCCAGACTCCCAAACAGAACCTTTTTTGAACTATGCTGACAAACCTTCCTCCTGCTGTCATCAGCGGCAGAGGAAAAATCCAAACCGAGTCAGACACGCTGATGCACTGATTGAGCAATGCACTGCATGACGAATACCATGACTCGACTGACTTTGATCTCCACAAGCTGCAAGAATTAGAGAGCTGCCGTCGACTCGTGCAGCAAAGTCAAAGAACTGCGTGTATGTTTTGCATGCTGTCACGGTGTTTTATCTTCTTTACGTCATCAAAATCTCTGCTGCGGTTTGAGGTATAGAGGAAGTGGACATGTGATCACTTTCACACTGTGCTGCCAGAGAGTTTTTGTTTTTGTGAATAATTCATTCATGTCCAGAAAACAAGAAGTACAAGTTTGTAAGAGCCAGTCAGATCATTTAAATTTAATGACTGTTGTTTAGTTAATGTGGTTTTATTTATTTATTTATTTTTTTGCTAAATATGAAAAATTCAAGACTAGTTTCCAAGACCAAATTGAATCAGAGCAAGAAATACCAGTCTCAAGAGTTTTTGGCCGTTTGGACGGTGCACAAATGTGCGTGTGTGTGTGTGTTTGTATTTCTTTGGCTGTGTGAATGATGGCGGGGCAGGCGGAGAGAGGTGTGAAGCAGTCGACTGGAAGTAAGTCAGACAGTCTGTTAGGTGGTTGTGAATATCCAGTATGCTTCATCAGGATGGACAAACTGGAGTCATTGGGCGTGTGTGTATGTGTGTGAATGATGAATGGCTATATGAGTAATGACTGTCGTGTTTTGAGGTCAGAACTGCCCCCGAATATCTAGGGCTTCTGTGTGTGTGTGTTGCATCTCGGTGTGTGTGTGTTTTACTCTATGCATCTTTTATGTTAGAGAGGCAGTTTCCATGCTTACACAGGGCTTTCTGTCTAATGACACAGACACGTGTACATGCATGCACACACACACAAACATTCATACACCCAGACAAGTGGGTGATTGTTTTCTGGATTCAACATGGAATTTTTCAATTTAACATTTTATCCCTGCTGGGAATCGACACCTTATTCCTCCCACATTCCACAGGGGAACGGAAACCACTGTGTGTGTGTATCTTGTGTGTGTGTGTGTGTGTTTGCATGGTGATGTCTGAAGCTATCAACAGCAGCATCCATCTGGTAATGATTCCACTGGAAAACAGAGGTCATTATTCATTCATTGATACATTAAATTTATGTGCATTAGATCCTGTAGGAAACTTGTGCAGCAGGACACAGAGCAGAACAGCTGCAAAACAGAAAGCGCGTCTACATTTTCCCTACATTTAAAGGAGCCATATGCAGCAACTGCATGTGCAAAAGTGAGTACTGCAGTACAAATAGCGAGTTGGAGCTGTATATTAAATAGGTTAAAATCTGCAGGCTGCAGGAGTTCTGCAGAACTGCAGATGCGTGCAACATCGGAATTTTGCAATAACAAGCGACAACAAGTCCTCCACTGTAAGCTTATCAGCTGTTTATAACTATCAATTGTCTGTCAAAATAAAGTTGAATCTGTTATCGTGAAAACAAAAGCCCACTGCTCTGAAAATAAACACTCTGGAGTTGAAATTCAGTGACTGCGTCCCTTCTGCCTACCAGAGTCCATTAAACTGTTGCTCAATTTAACCGTTACAAACATCTGCTTCTTCTACAAGATTACTAATGATTTCTTATGACTCATAAACAGACACTAACTCATTTCGTGAACATTTGGCCTTAATATGGACACTAAAATAATGTGAAACAGGCAAACAGCAACAGTCATTCCAGCCTGGAATAGAAATTACTAAGGGGGCACAGCCGCTGCAGCGTTGATGTCAGAATATCGAGTACATCAACTTGGCCTATTTTCTTGAACTCTGATGACACATCACGGTCATTCTCTGATTTATTACCGTAAACATATGACAGATTTCTCCTTTAACTTCCACCATGACTAAGCCTTACGAGGCAAGTTGTGACAGAATCAGATGGCTGAAGACGAATGGATAATCACTTTTTTTTGTCTTCTTAAAGTTGCTTCTGCACTGTGCAATTTCACACATCAGTTGCTCCAAATTGCAGTGAAAGGTTAAGTGCTTAAATTTAGAGGATGCCAAAGCCAAGGAATTATATAACAAGACATCAGTAGGCTGAACACAACACATTTGTTTTTATCTACTAGACTGGTCTATAGTTGCTTCAAAGAAATATTCTGACATTTTGGGAAATATGCTTATTCTGGAAGCTGGACACCACTGATGTCTGTCCAGTAGCACAGTGGTGCAGTGATTAGCTCTCCTGCCTCACAGCAAGATGAGTTTGAAGGCTGAGCCTCTCTGTGAGGAGTTTGCATGTCCTCCCCCAGTTTTCCCCGCCATCAGAAACATGTATGATAAATCCGTTCTCCAGTCAGTACCCCTGGCCAAGACACTGGCTCAGTCTGGGTCCCTGGGTGCTGCACAGCGGCTGCCCACTGCTCCTAAACTAGGATGGCTTAAGTGCAGAGACTGAATCTCACTGTATGTTGTACTTTACCTTTAAATATGAATTAAGCTACAGCCAGGAGACAGTCATCTTAGCATGAAGACTGAAATCAGAGTGAAATGGCTCGCCTGTCCTTGAAAGACGCAGAAAGATTTAGTTCAAGCCTAAAAGTAATGTTTTTACTGTTTGTTTTTTTGTGCACAAAGCAGTTGTGTTAAATGGTGAACAAGCCAGGATAACAGTCTTTATGTTAAGCTAAGCTAATCATCCCCTGGCTTTAGCTTCATACTAGCTTCTTCTGAGATTTTTCCTCCATGTGGACTGTTTCATCAGTTCCAGTGTGGATTATCCAGAGAACCAGGACACGGATTCTGGAGGATGTTGAATTTTTTTAAATGAAATGTAGAAAACTATCTGCTTGATACAGCTAGAGAGGGTTGACCGTTTGTAATTTCTTGTGAAATGACCCTTTAGATAAGAATGAGTGAAACGACAAGCAGACCATTTTCCTTTCAGGTACACCAACAAATGTTTTATTATATTGCCTTTAATTTCTTTCTTTATTTTTTGCATCTTTTACATTACGTCTTTTGCGTCATTTTCATTTTGTCACGTGTTTTGCATAGTTTTCATCCTGTTACCAAGTTTTTCTCCTGTTTGTGCTGTGTTTCGTCTTGTCACGTCTGTTGTGCGTGATATGAACTGATGGATACACTGGGGAATTGTCTTTGTGTTATCGTCTCATCTATTTAGGATGAAATTGTTCTCGATGTCTGATGCAAAGTAACGAGTCTGTTTTGAAAATGTAAGGGGTAGAAAGTACAGATAATTGTTTATAAATGTTGGGAGTACAGTAAAAAAGTTGTCAGAAACAAATACTCACGTAAAAGGCAGATACCTGAAAATTCCACTGAAGTGCTGAATATTTCTACGTAGTTACTTCCCACCTGTAATTTTCCAGCTGAAGTTCCTCACTTCCTGTATGCAGAACAGAGGCCCTCAAACACGCATGTCTGCTTGTGATTCAGGCTGATGTGTACTTATGAGTTTAAAAAAAGATTGCATAAGTAAATGAATTTCTTGAGAAAATGAGGGGTTATTTTAAGAACACAGGGTTATTGGAAGAGATGTCTTGGCCCGTCCGCGTTTTCATTCGCTCCCTATTTATCATATGAGCCGATCCTTCATTTACTCATTCCCTCTCTCTTCCTCCCCCCTTTTCTTCTCTGTCTCGCTCTTCTCTTTTTCCTGGCAGAGCAGAGAGTGGTGTTACCATCTGTCTGTGATGTGTCCTGGATGCAACTCTGCGTGTGTGTGTGTATATGTGTGTGTGTGCGTGTGTGTGTTGAAGGCAGGATGGCCAGGCTGAGCTGGGAACGGGGCTCAGATGGAGAAAGAGGGAGACCGGAGGAAGAGCAAAAAAATCAAGAATTAAAGGAAGAGATAGAGTCAAAGGCAAAAAAAAAAAAAAACACACGAGGGTGATATGTGTGTGTGTGTGTGAGAGAGAGAGAGCGTGTGTGTGTGTTTATGTTGCAACAGTATGAGCCACAGCTGTGTGATCTACTAACCCTTTGAAAGACCTTGTCAGTGCTAGAAGATGACCAGCTGAAAGAAAAGACACACGACGATGCACAGCTGTTTCCAGAGGAACGCCGCGAGTGTGTGTGTGTGTGTGTGTGTGAGTGAGTGTCAGTATGTGTGTTTTTACCCATTCTTGAGAATTGGGACAAATCATGTCCTACAACAGAAGAAGACTAAAGAAGACTAGGGTTGCAACTATCATAACTTATATATAACTTATTTACATGATCAATTAATCTATTTTCTCTATTAATCGATTAGTTGTTTGGTCTATAAAATGTAAGAAAATGGTAAAAAAAAAATTGATAACTATTTCCCAAAGCAGCGTCCACAAATGTCTTTTGTCCATAACCCAAAGATATTAAGTCTTCTGTCATAGACGAGTAAAAAAACAGAAAATATCTACATTTGAGAAGCTGAAATCAGAGAGTTTGGACATTTTTTTCTTTAAAAAATAACTCAAAATGATTAATAAATTATTGAAATAGTTGGCGGTTAATTTAACAGTCGATTAATCTTTGCAACAACAACCCTTTAACAATTATTTTTTATACCAACATTTCATTTTTTGGGGTGAAAATGGATTCTTCAAGGTTTTATATATATGAAATAAATGTAATTTATGAAATGTTTGTAAACTTGCTCTGTGCCAGAAAACACCCTTGTCCCAGACAAGAATTCACAACTTCAAACAATTTAAAAATGTGATAAAAGCCTTCAAAAATCTAAATCTAACCATACCTACTGATAACACTGGTGTAAAAATGTGCCATAGAATCATCTTTCTTCAAAGATGTGTCCCAGATTTCCGTCAGCATGATTTAATCAGGCATTAAAAAGTTTTAGCTATACCCTAAGGACCTCCTGTCTCACTTCCTGGTTTAAAAAAAAGGTGGGAATACTGCTCAAGCACTGGTAAGCTTTATATTTTTCGACAAATTTATTAAATATTATTGCTATCAGATGTGTCTCGATCATAACATATCAGCTCTGTAGCCCTTCTAAATCAAAGCTGAATAATAATTATGGTTTAAAAATGTGTATTTTGATTAGCATTAAGAGGCAACTTTAACTTTAAAGTGTATTTTACCATCAAATTGAAGAGTTAAAATCAAAACCCCCTCAAAATATGATTTTGTCCCAATTCTTAACAATGAGATGGATATATTTCTTTACTTGCTATTATCCCTCTGATGCATACGGTATGTGTGTGTGTATATGTGTGTGTGCTAATAGCAGCTTATAGCCATTCATCAGTAGCTCTTTTAGCAGTGATTTCACTCACCAGCGTTGAATAGAAACACCTACGTCATTCAGTAATCTATCCCTGGCGAGGAATCTGGTTGTGTTCGTATATGTGTGCATATGTATGTATGTATGTCTGTGTGCGTGTGTGCAGGCTCGGTTAGCATTTGCATAACACTTTGGCTGTAGTTCTTTGTGTATCTGCTGTGCGTGTTCCCCCTCAGGAGACAGCATATCACTGCTGACTTCACTGTATGGGTTGTGTGTTATGTCGTTTTCTGCTGTACATTCATTTTGACTGCTAAAGTTCGGGCGAGCAGCTCGGTTAAAACCCTGATGAGGACCACGTGCACGGCTGACACACATCGCTGAGGGTTTTCTTTTTGTTTGTTCTTGCCCTATAGCCAATTAGGTGAAGCCGTGTTATTTTCCACTTAAGATGAATGGCCTGGGTTGTTGTTTTTATTTTTTTTCATAGTTATGCTCCTCGGTTTTTACTGCTATTATTATGCAAGTACAGAAACCATCTCCAGATTTAGCTCTTCGGGTTAGTCTCCACAGAGCGCCGACACAATTGACCCCAGAAGCCCTCAGAAGACTTCCCATATGGAAAAGATCTAGATACATTTTACTAAATGTTTGTATCATTATATCCTTCACTGAAACTTGTAGGTAATGTACTGTATATGACAGTCAAATTAGATAAAACATCCTCAGTAAGTTTGTGTAATATGAAATTACACTCAGCCCCAGGCTAAAGCTTTCATACTGGCACAGTCCTGGCACATTTCAAAGTGGGCTAACCCCGACTTTAGGCTAGGGCTTGCTGGCCCTGCTCCGGAGCAGAGTTAGCCCTGAGTTTGTGGGGTTATCACCTGAAAATCGACTAAATACAAGGCTAAAAGCTGTCGGCGTGAACGAGGACTGAAAGATCGAAGGAGAATTATCAGAACAGTTTTAAATGTTTACATCAGAATAGCCCTGAGATAATAATATGCAGTGTGAAAAGCCCCTAACTCAGTAAAACCACAATATCCTTAGTATTTCTATGTAATATCAAACTTGTATGAGTTGGGCAACCATGTGTGAAAACCAAAATCTACACATAAAAATCATAAAACAAAAGCATATATGTAATGGTATATATTTATATGTAAAGGCATGTCTTTATAACTGAGATATGACTATTTTATTACTATAGTTAATTCTTACAATTATGTATGTATGAGAAAAATGCAAAAGTCCAGTCCCTCCTGAATGTCATAGACTTTTTAGGAGGATTGTTGTGGCCTGAAAATGCCTGATTTCGTGGCAGGTTTTCTGTAAATTGTGATTCATGTTGCAGTGTTTTTAGATGTTGAAATTTTTTTTGGAATTCATCTAAAAAGAAAAAAAAAAAAAAAAAATCAAAGGCAGTTTGCTCCAGGGACAAAAAAACCCACACTCTGTTCTGAGTGAGTAACCTTACCAAAAAGGCTCAGCGTCACAAAAGAAAACATGCTTTCTTTTGTAAATGGAGAAATGCACAGCAGGTATTCCACAAAGAAGCGAAATTCTAAAATGCGAAAGCGCACAATAACAATGACAAACCTTGTGTCCTTTTCAGCACCCGTGACCAATAAATTTACAAAAGGCATCGAGTCGGTTCATTGAGACGTACATGTATGACGTTTGTCATACAAATTTGCAGAAAAGTTGCTGTGATTCGTCAAAATTGCAAGGCCGCGCAGAATTCATAGGGGTTGGCTGAATTCGCGTTAATCGTTGTGGTCACAGCGTTGCAACTTCCTGGGACGACTTATAGTTGTGTAAATCTTAAACAACAAACATTTACTTTAAATCGAAAATTCTTTTTAGTTTTTTCTATTTCTTTTCCGTGTGGATCCCTTTTCTTGCTTTATGCATATGCAGTATTAATCTGCTGTACTTACAAAGCTAACAGCAGGTGCAGTTATCCCTATTCACCTACCAAACTAAGACCTTATTCATCCAATATTTCTTTTTCTTTTTTATTAATCCTCCAAACAGGATATTCACTATAATCCCTCCTGTATTTTACAGGACTATTGTTGACGGTGAAGTGCTTTGAATTAGTCTCTCACTCTCATCTGTGTTTTGCTCTGCCTCTTTCATCTTTTTTTCTTTTATATTGACATGATGTGACTTGTTGTTCTTTTTTTAACCAAAGCTGATATCCCCGCACAAAGCCTGTATAAGAGCAAAAGAAAACATATTAGGAAAGCTCTAATGTTAATCTGTTAGGAACACTGGAATAATGCAGTGTCCCTCTTTTCATGCGTCTGTTTTCTTTTCTCTTGTGCACAAGTCTTCTTCTCTAACCTTATTTGACTTGGCCAATTATCGCTATCTTTCCATCTCTCATTGTTCTGCTTGTGTGCACCTTTTGTTCGAATAAATCCTCCCTCTCGAGCTCGTTCTAGTATGTGTTATTCCAGTGGACGTATGGTTGTCTGTCATGTTTCGTGTGCGCCTCTGTTATTGCAGATGCATCTCGGTTTTGATCCAAGTGATAATCGAAACTGGGATGGAAACTGCACAATTACAGTGAACCCGATGGAAACAGGCTAATTTAATAAAAGCTCCTCAACGTTGCAAAAAAAAAAAGGTTTTCACGCTCACATGAAGTGGAAAATTGTTTTGTTGATGAGGAAATTGCACAATTAGCGCTGATGGAAACACACTGGTAGTTGTTTTTACAATGGAATAGTTTGACATTTTGGGAAACATGTTTATTTGTTTGGTGAGAGTTAGATAAAGGGTTGATACTGGTCTCAACATCTGTCCATTCAATATGAAGCCACAGCCGCTAGCTTAGCCTAGCGTGGAGGATGGAAACGGGGGGGGGAAACAGCTGGCCTTTTATGTCCCAGTTTTTGTGCAGATTAAAGAAACGAGATACAGCGTTTCAACCTTCTTCCAGTCTTCATGCTAAGCTAAACTGACTAGTTGTTGGCGCCAGCTTCATATCTTTTCGTCAAGGTCAGGAATAGCTTGACATTTTGGGAAATACCCTTATTTGCTTGCTGAGAATTAGATACAGGAAGCTACAGTCATTTAATTTAGCCTAGCATAAAAACTGGAAACAAGGGGAAAGAGCTACCATTTTTACATTTCAGTTTTTGTACAGATTAAACAAATGACACACAGTGTGTTGTTTAATGTGTGATGGGCAGATTTTGTTATCTGTAAACAGAGCCAGACTTGCTGTTTTCACCTTTATGCTAAGCTAAGCTAACTGACTGCTGGCTCCAGTTTCATCTTTACAGAGCAGACATGCATTCTCTTCTCGGCAAGAAAGCAAAAAACATATGTTCCTCAGAATTTCAAACTCTTTCTTAAGAAAAGGAAGGTTGGACTTTTGCAAATGTTGGGTCCTTTGTTGGTTCCGCATATTTGAGACCAACAATAGCAGACAGTAAAAATCACCAACAGTTCACTCTTCCCTTTTTTTTGGGTCACTGATGTTTTGTTTTTAAAATAGAATCAGAAAAAAACACCTAATCTGTTTTGTTTGGTTTTTTTTTTTTGCTTACATCATGTGATGACACAAAGGAAATGTAACTGAGTCACTGCATGTGTGTGTGAATAACTGAACACTGCTGACGTCCTTGTTCCTCATTCTCTTTCTCTCTCTCTGTACATTCCCAGGTAGGGCAGTTCAGTGAATTTCTCCATGAATGTACGTCACAATGATGATGACAGACCAGATTCCACTGGACTTGGCTCCGCCCCCCCTCCTGAACGGGGAGGTCCCTCTCATGCCTCACATGGTTAACGGCGACGCAGCGCAGCAGGTAAACACTCGCTCAGTCTGTCGTTTGTGTTCAGTTATCCTCGCAAATGCTTCTTTCAGCGTTCCTGTGTTGCCACACACACACACACACACACACACACACTCATCAGCCAAATACATGCAAAAAACACACATCAAACAGTCACACAGACTCTTCTCTTTGTTGTTGTGTCGTCACGGGTAATGAACGGCTGTTAGAGTAAAGCATTTGTCATTTAAGAGGAACAACACAGGCACATACCACATCATCCAGACTCTTTTTAGCAGCCTATAAATGGCTCCAGAGGTGGGAAGTAACTAAGTACAACTACTCCCTACTATTACTGTACAATTTAACACAGCACTGTACTTTCTACTCCTCACATTTTCAAAACAGTCTTGTTACTTTAGTTTTAATGCATTTGAGTGGAATTATTGATTATTTTTTTGTCTTGGATTATTGTGCATTGCCTTCCCAGCACACCTTGGTGTATCTATCAGTGCATATCCACAAGACAGAAGTAACAAGACGAGTATAACGCAACAAGACAAAAAAGACACAACAATACAAAAAAGACATAACTAGATGAAAACAATGCAACAAGACAGAAAATATGTAACAAGATGTAACAAGACAAACGACGTAACAAGATGAAAACAACGCAACAGGACAAAAACAATGTAACAAGGCATAAAAAGACGTAACGATGTAAAAATGATGCAACAAGACAAAAAAGACGCAACAAGACGAAAATGATGCAACAAGATGAAAATGATGCAACAAGATGAAAATGATGCAACAAGACGAAAATGATGCAACAAGACGAAAATGATGCAACAAAATGAAATCGATGCACCCAGACAAAAAAGAGCGACAAGGCAAATAAGACGTAACAAGACAAAAAGACGTAAAAGACTGTAAAGGTGAAGTTTGATTAGCTTTGCACATTAACAGCTGGTACAAATCTCAGAGGAACTTTTACTTTTACACTTTGTAAAAGTAAAAGTTTGATCAATATTTTCTCAAGTAAAGTGGAAAGTACAGACTCACTCACTCTCTTTTTTACACAAGTATTTGTAAGTACTTCTACTTGAGTACAGAGCGTGTGTACTTTTGCCACCTCTGTTAGGCAGCCTATAACTGGCTCCATTGATGGATCCCAGGCCTTAGCTTGAATTACTTCGGAGAAGGATTCAACTGCTTCTCTGAGACTGACTGATCTTATCAGAAGCCGCAGAGCCAACTGGATCACCTTCAAAGCACAAAGCCCCACCCGAGCTCTGCACAGACGGGAGGAAGCGTAATTAAAAAGCATCACAGTTAATTGACCTGGGTCTAATCCTGTTGTCACAGATACACTTTTACACCGTGTGCTTTTGGAAGATGAGAGATGATGATGATGATGATGATGATGATGTTTATGTATCTTCCCCATGCCTGTTCCCTCATAGCCCAGAGGAAGCATGGTGGGAGGGTTTTGGCTGCGACACATAACAGTTAGGGAGGGTTTTGGCTGTAACACACAGCAGTTAGGGAGCTCTTTTTATTGTAACACCCTGCAGTTTAAACTCGGTTCCCAGTGTGGAATCAGGGCCCTAGACCGATGATTATATAGATTTTGACTTTGCATGCGTGTGTCCGTGTTTGTGTGTATTTGTTTGTTTCTGGGTCTGTCTTACACCGTGTGTGTGTGTGTTTTTTTACCCTTTCAGTGTCTGTGTGGGCACACAAGTGTCTGTGTTGAGTCTGACTACATACTTCAGTGTTTGTGTTTTTGTCTGCTTGCTTGTCTATCAGCTTTCCGGCCCGTCTATCTGTGTTTACCTGCCTACACCTGTTTATGTGTGTGTTTATCTTTGTGTTGCTGTGTGTTCCTTTTGGTGCAAGGCAAAGCAAAATACCTCAGATGTTGTACATTGTCAGGGTGCAACAGTATATCATTGTACAATAGGTACGATGCGCATTATGGAGAAAGTCTAAAGAGCTAAAGTGCCACCATCACATCTCAGCTAGCTGTAACTGCAACTCAGTGGAATTTCTCTCTGAGGGTTTCTTTCATTTTCCTTTCTGAAAAACTGAAACATGTTCCTGGAGTTTTACTTTCCATATAGAACCAGCCACGATGTCTCTTTACAATAAATTCCACTAGAAAACCCCTGCATTGTGTACATAAAATTTAATGACAGCTGCATGTTGAATGTTTTCCTTTTTTTCATTTCAAAGTGCATACATCTCTTTCTAAAATCCATGCTGTGTGCTTTCGCTAACATTAGGTTGGAGACCTAATTTCTGTGATTCTGTCTGCACTAACATAACCTTAAAACCCTTAAATCCAAAAAAAAAAGGTTTATTTGTTGGTAGTTTCTCCTTGATGCTGTGTTTAAGTGCAACAGTGTTGCCAGTAAGCAGCGCTGTATTCTGTTCTGTCAGGGAAACACGTAGCTCTGTACTGGCTACACAATGAAGTGCAACAGTGTAGCCAGCAGGAGGTTCCATTTAGAACCTTGTGTTGGCTACATTGTTTCATTTTGTTCTGTTGCTCATGCGTGCTTGGTTGTCTGACCATTTCATTCAGTTGGAGTGTTGTTATTCTCATGTTTTTTGCTCCATCTTCAGATAATTGAGTTAAGCGAGTTGCTTTATTATTAAATGTTATTCCTTTACTCATGATATCACGCCCACACTGTCATCTAATTTAATTTTCTAATCGATTTATGTTTCAAATACTCTGCAATATTCTGTCCATTCCCATATTTAGCTGCCGATTGGCCTCAGTCTGTCAAGTTGGTGATGTTTAACTTGTAGCAGATTGAGCCTGGTGGTCGTCTAATGCAGCTTAAAACTGAAATGTTAAAAATAAAGAATGACGTTGCCATGCTTTTTAAACGTTTACGTAGAGATGCACTGACGTTTGGCCAGTAAGTGCGTTGTTGCTGTAATCTGTCCATCCACAAATAAGATTGGACATTCGCAGATGGCAGTGGCAGATATTTATCTGTTGTTTCCCATTGATTTTGCGCTCTCTAAATGTGATGTGGGTCATTTTTTGTTGGAGCTGTCATACCCAGCAGCTGTTTGGGAGAAGAAGGCACAGGCTGGACACGTCTCTGGTGTGACGTAAGAGGGCAACCGGGCTGCATTTTATATGATCAAGATTTCTTTATGTCCCTGGCCAAAAGGGGGAATAAATCACAACGAAAACAAAATAAAGAATCATTAAAAAAAAAAACTTTAGCATTGCTTTTGGCCAAATTGCTATTTTAAACATCAGTATCAGTATCAGCCCAGAATTTGACAATCGGTGCATCCCTGGATTTTCAATCCCTTTGTGAACAGATGGAATGAACTGCATGGGTTTTTACTTTGCAAATAATTAAATCAAAACTACAACAAAACAAAGCGAAAAACTAAACTACTAATTTTGAACTAGAAGTTTTTATTTCTGGAGCAGAACTTGCATGTTCCAGCTTCAGTTTGGCTCTCCGTCAGTTGTAACAGCTTTCAACTGCTCCCGCAAACTGTTGACTAAATAAAAATGATCCTCGACTAGAAAAAATCTGTTTCTCGGAAGATGCTTAAATAAATGTTTGCAGCCAAAGAAAGTGTTTGGAGAATAACAGCCAAGGCAAAGTCAGGTTTTCGCGCTTTATGTGACTTGACAAAACATTCCTCTTTATACATGAAGAAGAATATTCTCACGTAGGCGCCTCTTGTTTTTATTGTTTGGTGTACATAAAAATCCGCTTTCTGCCTTTTTTATGCATTTTGCACCAAAATCTTGAGATCTTCCATTTTTTATGTGTCAGAAATATTCTACTGTTGCAGTTTGTTTTTATTCTAACTTAATATTAGGCATAATAAGCTGAGGCTTCAGCCTTCACCTCTTCGGTCAGGACAGTTTCACTTAATTTTTTTTATTTAATGACACGTGT
The DNA here is from genome assembly GCA_034769285.1 of Lutjanus argentimaculatus. Taxonomy (NCBI): domain Eukaryota; kingdom Metazoa; phylum Chordata; class Actinopteri; order Lutjaniformes; family Lutjanidae; genus Lutjanus; species Lutjanus argentimaculatus. The sequence continues at coordinate 17,671,206 of JAWZSL010000003.1, forward strand.
TTTTGAGATGCAGGTTGAAAAATGACAGAAATAAACTGAACTGAACTCTAAACATTTTCTGATCTCAAACCATTACCTGATTGGGTCGTTACAGCTTCAGTGATCAATCATTCTATCAAAACACAACAGATATGCTGCATGACTATTTCTCACACTAATCTGGGTTTGTATATGTTTATATCTGACACGTACCGTACATATACGCTCATTCCACGCGCACCCACCCACATGGTCTGATACGGGGGTTTTCTCAGTCCTTGGGAAACATGGGTCGCCCTGTACTATGCTGGCGTTCCCATGGCAACAGCAGCCGCTGCAGCAGACAGAGCAGGAAGTGTGTGTGTGTGTGTGTGTGTGTGTGTGTGTGTGAGTGAGTGAGTGTGTGTGTGTGTCTGAGGGAGAGGAGCAGGTTAGCGCTGAGATGGGAGAGCATGCAGACACTACAGGAGGACCGAAGGATATGAGGATTTTACGACGGCACACCTGTAGAGCGTAGACGGGGCTGTGCTTGTGTGTGCATGCATGTGTGTGTGAATACGTGTGTGTGTAATGGAGGGTCACCTGTTTCATGTCTACAGCCATGTGTACACCCTCAACAATCTGTATGCGGAGAATATGACGGTAAGGTGCATGCATACTCCCTTCCGGCATATTCAGCAGAAACCAGAATCCAAACTGTGTCACATATTTTAGCTTCATTTGTGTGTGCGTTACCTGTCTGCGTGTTTTATTATGACATATGCATCACTGTGTGTGTGTGTAGTGTTTGTGTATACTGGGGTGTAGTGGTTTTCTGCCAGTCAGTGTGGTTAAAAGAGAAAGGCTTTTCTCGAGTCAGGGTGTGTGAGACAGCAGTATTGTCTCACCATTAGCTTATCTAACACCTCATTCAGATGTGTGTGAACTCTCTGTGTCCGCCCTACTCTGGGAGCCGATGGTTATTGTGTGTTATGTCACCTCTGCAAGCCTATTGGCTGCCCAGCAGAGAGTCTGTCCTGTTCTGCGATTGTTGAGGATGGATGTGTATTTATGGCATCATGTGTGTGAAAGTGTTTTTGCCATCTGATTTTCCTCAGTCAATCAGTTCTGAGCTTTCTAACTGTGCAATTTTTCTGTGTGTGTGGTGTGTGTGTGTGTGTGTGTGTGTGTGTGTGTGTGTGTGTGTGTGTGTGTTTGTACAGGTGATCCTGGTGCAGGTGAACCCGGGGGAGACGTTTACCATCCGGGCAGAGGACGGCTCACTGCAATGCATCCAGGGTCAGTCCCATCATATATTATTTTATTATCTTATTAATGTGTGGTCAGGTGTCACTTTGAGACTGAGTAATTACTTGAATTGAATGCTGGATGCACATGCTGACGCCATGTTTGTGGGGTTGAAAATACAATTTAATCATTTCACAAGAACTTAAAGGTGGAACATGTAGCAACTGGCTATCCAAAAATGAGCACTGTGTCCAAATGTTGGAGCCATAGATGGTTAATTTAATATACAGTCCATAGTTGAAGCGAGTTGCTTCCCCCCGCCCCTTCCTCCCCAGACCTGAGGAAGCTCAGGCAGGCTGCAGGAACACTGCAGGAGTGCAACAGGAGCACAGCATTTAATTATACAATAACAAGCAATGACGAGTCCTTTACTGTAAGTTGATCAGCCCACTGCTCTGAAAATGCACACTCTGGAGTTTGCGTTCAGTGACTGTCTGTCCCACTGTCTGCCAGACTCCATTAACATAATGGATTCAATTTAACGATTATAAACATCTGCTCCTTCTAAAAGATTATTTTAGGATTTCTTACGAGTCATAAACAGACACTCACTCATAAAGCGAATGTTCGGCATTAATTTGAAACTCTGCTTAACATGAAAATAAGTTATTCTGGCAGGAATAGAAATTTCAAGGACACCACGAATGTAATGTTGTTATCGGAGAAGTGAGTATTTCAAATTAACATGTTTCCGTAATCTCTGATGACATAGCATGGTCATTTCATGATTTATTGGAGTAAATAGATTATAGGTTTCTCCTTTAATTCACTGTGTAGTTGAACTGCATCCAGTATAAAATAAAGCCCATCCTAGGAAACCCACAGAGGGGACATTCTGCTAGTTTTATTGTGTGGTGATACAAACGAAAGCATGGATTCCTGAAAATGAGCACAATGATGCATTCATGTGTTACTGTAGAGATTGAAAATTTGTCTGGCTTGCCTCCAAGTACGTAGTGAATAATTCTTCCAGAGGCATCCATCATCATTACTCAGCAAAGTTTAACGATCCGGCTCTCAAGCGTAGGATGTTGTAACTTTCCAGCAGCACTTGAACGCATCGTATCCATTCTTTGAGCTGTATTACCAGACAGCAGTAATGTGACTTATCTCAAGCAAGTTTTAAGGCTCTACACTAATGTTTGCCTTTTCAAAAATTTCACGAAATAATATTTTTTAAAAATTAGTTATGTTAAAGTGATAGCGGGGTTGTATGAGGTACTTATCAACACAAGGATACAGGGCGATTTATTTATCATTTATGACAAGGTTGTATAATGAGATTTCAATTAAATTCCCTCTTTAATTGATGGATTGATTGATTGATTGAAATAATAGTCCATTATTGGTTATTATTAAACTATTAAGTAATAGTAAATAAATAAAATAGTAGTCGATTATTGGTTATTATTTCAGTTATTTAAAATAATAGTCAGTAGTCAGTGTATTACTTATAATAAATGGTGGTCAACACTCCCCCAGATTGGAGAAGCAGCAGAAGTACTGGTGCAGGAAGCTAAGAAATGAACTGTTGTGGACAGGGTCGGGTATTTAAAATATTTTCACCACTTTACCTTGCTGTCAGACAGCCTTATCCAATGGGAAACCGCTGCTACATGAGCCAAATATCGTCCTCTCCAAACCAACCAAACTCCATTGGCGAAATCAGTAATTTTACCTTGCAGAACACAGGACTTGCCGTTCTCCCACTGGCTCGATCAGTTAGTTTGTTTGTGTTATTGTGTGACTTTGGTGTTTTAAAAAGTTAGTTTGGATTCATCAAAGTCACACAATAACACAAACGATGCGAACAGATTAAAGTAGCGATTGATGAGCAACTCCCTGGTTCTTCAAGGTAAAATTACTGATTTTTCCTATGGAGTCTGGTTGGTTTGGAGAGAGTGATATTTGGTGTCCGTAATGGCAGTTTCCTGTTGAAAAGGCCATCTGGTGACTAGGTCAAGTAGTGAAAATATTCAAAATGCAGTGTACACTGAAACTTCAAATAATCTGAACTATTCCTTTAAGAATGTTTGATTAACTATGGTGTAAAAGACACAAAAACCTCCAGAATACTCCTTAACTGTGGTCTTTTAGGCGAGCAGTCAATAATGCAGCAGTGAGGGTGAGGAAAAGGAAGTGAGGGGGAAATGCTTGCATCTGAGCGTGTTATCTTCAAATTAAAAAACACTCGTTGAAAGCGCCGTCAGTGACGGAGCGGGCCGCCGTGGTCTCACTCTCCGGCTGCATCTGATATCAGTACATGAAAAGACTGGAAATGTAAGCCACTTAGGGGGCTCTTAAAGACGGAAGGAGGTGGCAGTGACACGGGAATTCCCCCAACTCGCGTCTCACTTTGATGATGTCAGCAGAGTAAGCTGTTACTCTGAAACTTTGAAAGGACGCCTTTGTTTTCATCTGTCTCTCGCCGCGTCTCCCAGTCTTTTCTTTGCCCTCTGTGTGTGAAGGTTTTCTTTGAGCGAGAGCAGATTTGGCTCAGACACCGACTGAAAAACCCCACCGCCGCCACCCCATACTCTATGTTGTAACTAATTACAGCCCGCCCTCCTTTTCTCTGCCCGCTGTGTAATTCAATTTTTCCCTGAAATCAGAGGGATCGACCCAGGCAGACCTTAGAGGCACAGATAATGCCAGATTGCATCCGTCCGACCTATCGCGCTCTGTCTCCGATCTGTGCAGATACAGCTGACAAAGACGTGTATAGATATGGATCACTGACTCGTGGAAAGATGAATAAAAGACGCATGAAAGAATGGTTTGCTGCGCACAGTCAGCGAATAGATGAACGGGACACCAGACACTCGTAGTATTGACGTAGTTGGGGTCTAGCGGTTGTCTGTTTATTTGTGCGGCTGCATTTGTGCACTTGCATGCAAAATTTAGCATCGCAGGCACAGCGTGGATCTGTGTGTGCTTTTTTTGGTGCCTTTTACTACAGTTGACGACAGTTAATTGGGCGGGTGGCTTAGGGCTTGGGGTCATGTTTGAATGCATGTATTATTAATGGGAAGGGCCACACACACACACACACACACACACACACACACACACACACTCTGTCTTTCTGCAGAGGAGGTCACTGAGTTTAATGAGAGGTGGAGTGTGGCAGTGTGTTTCGAGCTGAGTCGTTCTTTAGACAAGAGACTCGGTGTGATTACTGAGACCTCAGAGCTCCGGGTTTTTGCGTGTGCACGTGTACTTGTGTGTGTTTGCGCTTCGGCGTGCTTATGTGCAAGTGTGTGTGACAGAGAGCAAGATTACAGAGACCTCAGGGCACAACCAGGAACCAGCTTTTATATAAAGTAACCTCTGTTTAGCTGCTGCACTGCGGTGCATGCATGCAAACATGCTCACACACCCCACACACACACACACACACCACAGATGCTCCGCCAAGGCAGAACCAGCCTGGAGACGTCGACACAGCAGCCAAAAGAGATTCTTTCATACAAACCTTCAGCCTTCCTTCTCCTCTCCCTCCCTCTTTTACTCCTCTTGACTACTTTTCCTCCCACCTTTTTCCTTTTTTTTCCACTCCTCTTCATTTGTCTCTACTTTAAAGGGATAGTTTGGATTATTTGAAGTGGGGTTGTATGAGGTCTTTATCAATAGACAGTGTATTACCTATACTAGATGGTGCTCAACACATCCCCAGTTTGGAGAAGCAGTGGGAGTAGCGGTGTAAGAAGCTAAGGAATTTACTGCTGTGGATAGGGTCAGCAGCAAAATGTATTTTAGTAATTTTGAATATTTTCACCAGTTTAACTCGATGGGAAACAACAGTTATATGAATCAGATATCACTCTCTCCAAGCCAACCAGACTCCATTGTCCAAATCAGTACTTTTACCTTGCAGGACATTAGTTGCTGGTCCACCGCTACCTTGATCGGTGACTTTGTTTGTGTTATTGTGTGACTTTGGTGGATCTGTACTAAACCAAAGACACAACAATAACACAAGCAAACTAACCAATCAAGGCAACAGCAGCAGGCAGCAACTCCTGTGTTCTGCAAGGTAAAATTGCTGATTTCCTCTATGGAGTTTGGTTGGGTTGGAGACAACGATATTTGGTTATTACATAAGGGTGGTTTCCCATTGGAAAAAGCTGTCTGATGGCAAGGCAGAGTAATGAAAATATTCTAAATATGGCGTACACTTAAGCTGACATAGATTTTGTTTTGTTTTTTTGACCCTGCCCACAGCAGTGATAGCTTAGCTTCTACTCCTCTCTGATTCTCCAAACGAGGGTGTGTTTACTGGTATCTACGTATTTTAAATCTTTATATTGAACTTTTCCAACATATTCATGCACTTGTCCGGGCACAACATATATCGCACCAAACAAATTACAGCTTGGTAAAGTACACCAAATATCAATCAAATCAATCAAATTTTATTTATGTAGTCCAAAATCACATATTGCCTAAGGGGGCTTTACAATATGTGCAGTGTGCGACGCTCCCTGTCCTGTAGACCCTCGAAAGAGTTAGGAAAAACTGAAAGAAACCACAGAGAGAGCCACAGAACAGGGATCCCCTCCCAGGATGGACAGGTGTGCAATAGATTAGAGTTATAATATGAAGTCAAACAACATCCGATCACCAGTAACCAGCATCTGCTGTAGGTAACACACTGAGCATCGGTAAGTACCTCATTACAACCCCACTTCCAAAAATCAGAACTGTCCCTTTAAAGCAAACCTGGAGCAGCAAAGTTTGCATTTGCTGGATTGAAGTTAAGTGTTGCTCATTAGCCGCACGCTACTTGCTCTGTGCTCCTTTGTTCGGACTGAAAGTTGACATAGTGTTTTAGTATGCTCAACAAATTCCATAACCTCAGGGCACATTAAAATCCTGTTAGAGCGGCACAGTACGCGCTCAAATAATTCACGTCTGCTCTGAAATATAGAAAAGTTTTCAGTAGTTCTGTCAGGTTTACCTCTTCTCTCTTATGTGCTGCTTTTTTCCCCTGAGTATGTCGCTTTGTCGACTTCGCTTGTGCCACTTTTGCAGCAGTGAATGAGTGTATCTGAATCTGAAATCTTTTCCAGTATCAGTCTGTTAATTAGCATTCACTGTGTGTGTGAGTCTGCATGTTTCCATTCCCCTGTTTAAAGAGATTGACCCCTCGCTGCTCCGTGGGTCAGCTTCGACTGACCCCAGCCACCCACCCACCCCTGCTCCCCCAGTCTATCTCTCACTATCTCACCGTGTTGCTCTCATGTAAGCACCCCCCCCCCCCCCCCCCCCCCCCTCTCAACACCCCCTCCCTCTCCTTTCTCTCTCCCCCTCCCCCAACCAAGACCATTCCCCTGAGCTTTCCCACACTCACATCAAAGGACAAGACTCTAGAGGGTGTGTTAGAGCACCCTGCTATGGAATGTGAGTGTGTTAACGTGTGTGTGCGTGCGTGCGTGTGTGTGTGTGTGTCTATGTGTGTTTTACAAGGCTGTGTTGGTTTACTGTGTTGTTTGCTCTTTGTTGGACTTTTATGAGGGATGGATGATGAGGCCAGGGGGTGAGGAGCAGGAAGCTGTGTCCTGCCGGGGAGGATGTGACATCATGAGTCACAAGTCTCCTGTAGAGCGAGTCAACAGTTGATTGGTTTGGTTTTACAAGGCCTGCATGATATGGTTAAAAAAATCAGATCATATTTTATTATTTTGACATATACTGCAGTGTGATTCTTTAGCGGGAATGATAATTTTTGCATCACAATTTTTATTTGCACTGAATAAAACTATTAAAATCTGGCTGATGTGACATTTGTTGGGGTCTATACAAAAGAAAACATGTTTTATTACATCTGAAAAAAAAAACAGATTTGTGGGATGGGCATCTCTGCAGCACTACAGCACTTCATTATGATGCTGTTTTGTCACATATTTTTCCTTATTTTTGCACTTTCCATATTGTAATTTCAATAATATTCCAATTAATCATAATCGATACCATCATTTGACTGGAAGCATTACTAAAATGATCTCTCTGCATTTTACGCCTGTATTTTTATCAGGTATTGAACTGCTAACTCCATCAAACTGACTGGGTTGTGGTTGCTGCAGTAGTGGGCCAATTACACATCGCATTAAATCGAAGAACGCTTGCAAAACAAATACCCAGCCGATACCCAACTGATCATTTTGTCACTAAAAATATTTATTTTGCGTGTGGAACAGGTCAGCAGTTAACCAGCTACTCTGTGTCTCTATGATAAACACATCTTGTTTGGACGACACAGTTTGTATCTACTACAGTGGAGTGTTTCCAATGCAAGAGGCTGATGAAGCACCTTGGATAAGCGGAAAAATGTCCACTTTTCTTTGACATTACCACTGTCTCATGACATGTTTGTGGAATGGGAGTTGAGTAGGAAAACTGTTTCCACTCCGCAGGAATGTATTGGTTTAACCTGAAACCCTTAGAACTATTTTTATGTCGAGTTAGCGTGTTTTCCTCTTGTTTACCTGGAGTTTCCTCTAAGTGTTCCAGTTTTCTCCTGCACTGGGAGAGATGTGTGTTTGGGGCATATTCCTGCCCAAACACACACACACTGGCCTTAGATCTGGAGCTAATCTGTATTACAGAATGACCACCCAGAGCTGCTTTGAAACTTTGAGCAACAAATTCTGACAAGTGGGGTTATAGGATCACAGCATAAACTGTCTTCAATCCCTCATTATTTCTTTTTAAACGATTTAAACGATTGATTTCATTTTTGAATGAATCTTTTGATTATTTTCTCCATTGACCAATTAGTTGCTTGGTCTATAAAATGTCAGAAAGTGGTGTAAAAAGCCCAAGATGTTCTCCTTAAATGTTTTGTTTTGTCCACAACACAGAGATATTCAGTTTACGGTCACAGAGGAGTAAAGAAACAGGAAAATATTCACATTTAAGAAGCTGAAATCAGAGAATTTTTATTTATTTTTTTTATAAAATGACTCAAGACAAATAATTGATTATTAAAACAGTTAAAATAGTTGTTTTGTGTGTGAGTGTACCTGTAGACATGTGAGACTTTGCTACAATCAGCCTGTACGTTTCCCCTTTTCCTTAAAATTTAATTAGAGCATTCACCTGAAAATGAGAGTTTTATCCTCAATTTTCACTTGGAAGAAAAGAAAATGAACTGGCTACAAAAGAATGATAATCAAACAAAATGATTAATTGTCTTATCTAGTCAAAATGAAAACAAAATAATTCCTACAGGCTATTTTGTTATTTTCTCTCATTGTCTTCTTAATAAACCCTATTAGAACAGAAAATGTGCAATATTAAACTAAATTCATCACACTAGCAGCGTTTTTATTCCTGCACACGCTGTGAATGCAGAATGCATGCACGGTGAAGCCCATTCTCTCTGCTGCATTACTGCAGTGGCATAATGGGAAATGTAGTCCCGTGCTCTGCTGCAGTCCAGTCATCCCAGTCCATTTTCCTGACAAACAGTGGTTATGGTGGACGCTGCCAGTGTGACCGACCTCAGTGTTGTGGTCTGTGCGCCAGCTGCGTGCACATGTTTCTTTGCATGTGTGTCATCTGGACACAGCAGAGTGTGAATCATGTCCAGGTCTGTTTTTGTGTTTTAGCAGCAGATGTGCGTGTGTGTGTGTGTTTGTTTGTTTGTTTGTTTGCTCTCCTCCTTTGTGTCTCCCTCATTGTTGCTCTCTCTATGGGTGCATCCTAATTCTGTTATTTCATGTCTCCGCGCTCCCGAGATCGATCAGAGCCGCTGTCATTAAGGACATTCCACTTACCTTATTTCTGATCAGAGTAGCTCAGACGGAGGAGACACGAGAGGCAGAAGTCTTTTATCTGACAGATACTCCACGTTGAAAATGTGTCATAATTGGAGGCTGCATTGAAAGAACATCACCACAACACTGCAGTTTTGTCAAATTACTGATGTGGGCAGATAAACAGCAGCTCAGATTGAATATTATCCTTTTTATTTTAGATTGTTTTGTTTGCTTATCCACCACATAGCTGAAGCTGCACATGTGCGGACCGAATAAATGTCTGAATGTGTCTTTACAGAACTTTATTGTATCGCAGTTCTTCGAGGATGTCAACCATCCTTCCATAACGGGCTCTTAGGATGAAAAGGGAACTTAATGGACTTACAGAAAACCCTTGACGAACCTCTGGGTTCTTCTGAGGCAATTGTTCTGTGTAGAAACTCAGCCCTTCAGGAAGAACCCTTTTGGAACCCTAATTTCTATGAGTTTATCAGCCAGAAATGACTTTAATTGCAGTGCGAGCTGGTGTCTTTTTCTACATAATGGCAAAGCCACTGAATTCTTTGCACACATGAGACATCATCATAATATGGGATTATTAAATAATGGATTTATAAGTGAAAACAAATTGATGAATGCAGATGCAAATCATGCACATTCAGTGTCTGATCAGTAACTGACGTCAATTCAGATGATTGCCACCTCATTGCAATCTTGCTTCCTCGTTTCTTTTCAGAGAAGAACTAAGGGAGCGAGGGAAATAAAGAGATGTTGAAGGATGTCTTTCTTCCGTCTAAAGAATTTCTGTCCATCTTTCCATCATTCAGCCCGTCTGTCCCTTTTACCTCTCGTTCGTTTCAGGTTCTCCCCGCCTCGGCGCTCGTCTCGGCTGCCTGAATGATGCTGATGCTCGCCACGCGAGCACGCTGAGGCTCTCTTTGTCTAAAGCCCTCTCGCCAGAGTGTGCGCCGCTACACTGGGAACCCTTTGATGTAAATGGAAATAGCTGGTTGAGAGAAATATGGCGGAAAGTCTCGCGGCCTGTGTTTACACCGAGCCAGATGGCTCTAAACAAGCTGGGGGAGAAGACACAAATACACTTTTCTCAGAAGGGTCTAATTTAGGGTACTGTTTTGGACGGTACTGGTGCTGCTGTGTGGTTGTTTTGGGAACTTTTTAAACCCATTTCAGTGGGACAGTGTGACATTTAGAGCTGCAACTAACAATTACTTTCATTATTTATTAACTCGTCAACCATTTTCTCGATTAGTCATTTACTGGTTTGGTCCATAAAAAAGTCATAAAATTGTGAAAAATGTTGATCACTCTTTCACAGCCCAAAGATATTCAGTTTAATGTCATAGTGGAGTATAGAAACAAGAAAATATTAACATTTGAGAAGCTGAAATCAGAGAATTTGGAGATTTTTACTTAAAAAAAAAAGACTCAAAAATAGTTGCCAAGTAATTTATTAATTGCAAACTAATCAGTTTATTAAATAATTGTTGCAGCGCTAGCAATAATCAAACAAAGCAGCATTGAACATTACTGTGAAACTGTCAGCTGAAAGGATTTACAGCACTGAAATTAACATATTTTAGGTTTTAGCTTTTATGATCTCTTATTTTGTAAAATTAAAAGGAAGTATTAAATCCTTCATCCCCAAAAGTGCACACACAATGTGTGTCCTTGTGTATGAATGTGTCACTCTGTTTGTGTATCTTTGTGTGAGTGTGTGAAAGGGTGTGACGAGACACATGAATAAGTGTATTGTTATTGTTATGGCACTTGCTTTTAGCCGCAGGCATAATGAATCCCATAACCGATTTAATGTGTGTTGCATATTTACGCAGGGCTTTAAATGGCCAGTGTTTATGACTAAGTGGCCTTTCCAGGCATGATTAAGTTCACCTTTATATGGCTGATGTTATATTCAAATTGGATTATCTCGATGTCCAGAACAACTTTTCATGAGCTGAGAAACAGTTGCCTGTTTTCAGCTTTGTGAAGATACATTTTTCAGCTGCACCAGGTGGGTTTTTCTGTTTTATTATCATGCGATAGGTCGAATAGGGCGGGAAGCTACTGTCCACAGCTTATCTTGGATACTACTGGATATATCAGGACTGGACATATTTTTGTGCACATTTATGACTGTATGCTCAAGGACCTGTCATGATTGCAGTGATTCACAATTTTTGAAAATCTTGAAAAACCTATTTTATTGACTGCTCTGTTACATACAGACTGCTGACTCCTCGCTCCCTTAACTGGCTTGTAGGGGCCACAAGCCATCAACAACTGCTAGGCTAAAAGCAAAACTTGTGGCTCAAAAACTGACATCCATAGAAAAGTTTTGTTTCATCTTAAGCAGCAGCATCTGCTGATTAATTCCATACCTGATATATTGTAATCCACTGATATTATGCACGACACAAGATGAATAAATTCCTGCTTTGCATCTGTGTGGCTGCTATATTGGAGAAGTTCAGGGTAAACAAATGAGAGATACAGACTTCACAAAAAAAGCCCTGTAACTTGCTTAATTCTGAACCGATTTTCATAAAATTTGGGTTGTTACAAACGTGAGAAATTGAGCATGATGTAGGAATGAAATTCAGCTACTCGAGGCGATCTGATCGGCTCTGTGTGAAAACATTAACCTTCTAAATAGCCACAACTTCCTCTGGGACATGCAGACTCCAACCTATGAATAAGCTACATAAAATGTAACTTATTCAGAATTTTAGCTTTTGTGAGTTTCTCCAAAAATGTGGGTTTTTATATCTATAATACTGTTGTAAAGCTACCTGTCATGTACTAAATAAATACCAAAATGCAAAGAAAGAAGTTTGGACTTATCATCCTGTTTATTGTTTACTTACCAGGGACACTTTGAATATAAAAAAAACTTAATTCAAATCTCCACTGGTTGCATCTGGCAGCTGTGGTGGCATTGCAGTAGGTGCTTCATCATCTGTTGCCTGGCGGAGATCTGCATTCTACAGAATTATCTCTTCTAGTTTAGCATGAGAAGTGGGAGGATTTTCTCAACCCACATTTGAACCACATTTGAAGATAAACGGTCTTCAGTGGACAATATACTGTTGTAATCCTCATTCCCAATACCTGTGTCAAACACGCCAACCTTTTTTAAATCTCCCAGCGCCCTCATGTTGTCTGTCTGTCAGAACAGGAAACCAAACCGAAGTTTTTGCTGCAGCGTGCTCAGACAGTGAAGTCTCCGTCTTGTGTTTTGAAGAGCGAACACCGCTGTGGGTTTTATTTTCTCTCCTCTCTGTTTAAAATCGTCTCAAGAAGTCGACGACTGCTGAGTCTGTATTTATGGAATACGCTTTGCTGGAAAAATAGGTAATGGGTTGGGTGGAGGAGGATCATATAATAGAGAAATGCTGTGTGTGTGTGTGTGTTTTGGGTGCATGCATGCATCTGAATGTAATGTACTGACAGCCAGCCAGAGGATTTTCCTACAAGTTTTTATGCCCTTGGGCCAACTGTAAAGCCAATTCTGGAGGTGTGTTTAGTGTGAGTGTGTGTGTGGGTCTTAATTTTCTGTTATGTCCCATTTGGATTTGGGAAACTGGTCACCATGGGAACGGACTCTCACTCCAGGTGGTGTGTAACGGAATGCGGTCCCTCTGGGCACAGTTTCTGTATGTGTGCGTGCGTGCGTGTGTGTTGCGTGTGGCATACCTGTCTTTTTCTTTTTCCAGCATTTTCCACTCAAATGTACTTTGTGAGAAACAAAAAGGACAGAGAGGATCGGTTTGGTTCATTTGGCACAGAGTAGTTAAAGGAGAAATCTGTAATGTATTTATAAAATGATAAATAAATCATAAAATGACCGTGATATGTCATCAGAGATGAACTCTTCCTAGGCTTGTTTCACATTAGAGTTCAAATTAATGCTGAATGTTTGCAGAATGTCTGTTTGAGTCATAGAAAATCTTTAATAATCTTTTAGACGGAGTAGATGTTTGTAACAGTTAAATTAACCAATTTGTTAATGGAGTTTGGCAGGCTGACACTGAACTCTAACTCCTTGCAGGCTGCAGGAACATTGCAAGAGCACAAAACAAGCTCGACACTGTAAATTGATAATAACGAGTGACGATGAGTCCTTCACTGTAAGCTGATCGGCTGTTTATAACTGTCGTTTGTGTGTCAATGAAGAGCTAAGCCTGTTATCTTGAAAACAAAAGCCCACTGCTCTGAAAATGCACACGCTGGAGTACACACTGCCTTCCAAACTTTCATTAACAAATTGCTCAGTTTAACCATAATAAACATCTACTTGTTCTAAAAGCTTATTAATGATTATTTTACGTCTCATAAACAGACACTTGCTCATTTGGCTAACATTCTGTATTAATCTGAACTTAAATTAATGTGAAATGGGCAAACTAAAACAGTTGTTCTGGCTTTCAATTTAAATTTTCAAAGGACACCACGGCTTAAGTGTTGTTGTCAGAGGAGCATGTAGACCTACAACAATTAATCAATTAATGAATTATTAAATTAATCACCAACTATTTTGATAATTTATTAATCAGTCCGAGTAATTTTTTAATAAAACATAACTCAAAATTCATTGATTTCAGCCTCTTAAATGTGAATATTCCCTGGTTTCTTTGGTCCTCTGACAGTAAACTGATTAAAACATTCCTTAATATTTGTGGACGTCATCTTTCACATTTTTCAACATTTTCTGACATTTTATAAACGAAACATCTAATTGATTAATCGAGAAAATAACTGACAGATTAATCGACAATAGAAGTAATCATTAGTTGCAGCCCTAGAGGCGAGTATTTCAACTTGGCATGTTTTCTTAATCTCTGATGGCATGTCTTAAGTCATTGTATGATTTATTACAGTAAATATATTACGGATTTCTCCTTTAAGAGCTTGACTTCAGCATGCATGTGTGTGCATGAGGCAGAGAGAGGGTTGATTGTTGTTGTATGCCCTGCCCTGCGCTCACTTATAAACTCAATGCCCTCACACAGTAGGGCATGAGGAGGCTGAAGGAGGAAGGGAGGGAGGAAGAAATGGAGTGGAAATAAAACGATAGAATGAAGGAAGGTAAATAAAAAAGGGGGAGAGACTGAAAAAATAAAGAAAAAACAAAGAGGAGGAATGGAGTGAGAGTGGGAGAATCAGACGCTACATGTCTGGTCGTGTCTGCTGCCATGCATTCCGGGCGAGGCCACTTCCTCTATGCGATGACCCCAGCCACCCCTGTGCTGCTGACTTGGTCTGGTCTGCCAGCTCCAGGGAAGGCTGTGTTTTGCTGCCGGGACTGGCCCACTTAGGGTAACAGGGGGTTGGGAGGGGTTTTCTTGGAGTTGGAGGGTGGGCAAATCTCACTGCAGAATACAGCGTCTGTCTGTCTTCGTATGTAAGACTGTGTGAAAGTGGATGTGTGTGTGAACAGCAGCTGTGAGGAGGAGAGAGCTCGCAGAATTTTCCAGAGAGAGAAAGAAAAGAGAGCTTTTCCAGGGATGAAATTCTTGGCTCCCTTGAAGCTCAGGGTACAGCTGGAGCACTTCTCCCTCCCTCCGCCCTCATTCCCTCCTCCTCCTCCTTTCCCCTCTCCTTCCGACCTCCTTCACTTCCTCCCTCGCTTCCCTGTCTCTCCTTCTCTCTTGCGTCTCTGTCTTGTAGTATTTTTTTTCCCTCTGGTAAGTTTTGGTGAATTGCATGCTGTTTTTTTTTTCAAGATGAAATTAAACTTCATCATAACACTCATGGGCCCTTTAAAAATGTTGAATCCTCTCCACATGTTGCTCATGCTGCTTTTCAGATTAGTTTCAGTTAGACTGGATGAATCTTTATTAATCACATGGGCCTTATGAGGCTGCGAGTGGTGATTGGGTACTTAAACACGAGTAATATTTAAAGGGATAGTTCAGATTATTTAATGTGGGGTTGTATGAGGTACTCAACGATAGTTTAGTGTATTACCTACAGTAGATGCTTGTCGGTATGACCCCAGTTTGGAGAAGCAGAGAGGGGAACTAGCATGGAAGCTAAGATGCAACAAAATGCATTTAACTCAGTCCACCTTAAAAAATCAATATCATTTTAAGTGCATGCTACGTTTAGAATATTTTCACCACTTAACTTCACACTCAGACATCCTTTTCTAACAGGAAACTACTTTAATAAGCCAAATAGTGCTCTGTCCAAACCAACCAAACTCCATAGGGGAATTGCTTGCAGAACACAGGAGTTGCCGGTCTACAGCTGCCTCAATTGAGCGATTTGTTTGTGTTGTTTCTGCGATTCTGGCATTTTAAAAGTTTAGTTCAGATTCACCAGAGTCACACAAGAACACAAACAAACTAACAGATCAAGGCAGCGCTAGACCGACAACTCACATGTTCCGTGTGGTAAAATTACCGGTTTCCCCCATGGAGTTTGGTTGGTTTGGAAAGAAGGCTATTTGGCTTATATTAACGGCTGTTTCCCATCAGAAAAAGCTCTCTCATGGCAAGGTAAAGCATTGAAAAGATTCTGAATATAGTGTACACTAGTACTCCTCTCCGCCTCTCCAAACCATGCCAGCCAGCATCTACTGTAGGTAATACACTTACTATTAATAAATACTTAATACAACTCTGCTTCAAATAATCCAAACTATCCCTTTAAAAAAGAATAAAGCAACTGTGCCTTGGTTCCTGAGGCCCTCTGCACAGCTGCATAGAATACACATGTGCTTGTTTACATCATGTGTGTTTAGATTTCACAGGGAAGCCCCTCTTTTTTTTCCTCTTTTGCTCTGGTCTGATTGGATAAGGTGAAGTGTGTGTCAGTCAGTGGGAGGGGCCAAACGCGGAGGTCGAGGAGAGATCGGAGGAACTGGTCGAGAAAGTTTGATTTTGGTCAAAAAGAGAAGTCAGTTTGACCTAGATACTTCTCCTTGTTTCTGCACACAATCTTATACCATATCTGCACTTCCTCGCTTGTCTGATCACCCACAGGCACACGCACACACTCGTGCACGCACAGTCATATAAACATACACACAAAACGGTGGAATTCAGAGTTGGGGAGTGGGGGGAAAGTCCCTGCTAATCTAGGACTTCCAGTCTTGCCTTTGCCTTTCTTTCCACTGACATTCACACGACTTCTCCTCTCCTCTTCTTCTCCTCCCTTCCTCTCTTTCTCTCTACACACACTTTCTCTTGCTCTTTGTGGTGGACACAAACTCAGTGCTGTTCAGACTGTGACTCATATGCGAGGAATGCCCCACATTAACATGTGGAGAGATAGAAGGAGGAAAAGTGAGGGGAGGACGGGTACAGCTGGCTACAAATGCAGCAGGTCGTGCACGCACAGAGGGGAAAAAATGAGTAAAAATGACTAAAAGCGCTGCTGCTCCTTTAGTGGGTCAAGGTTTGAGAATTTGTTGCGTCTTGAGGATTGGATGGGAGTGAGAGAAAGAAGGGATGATTATTACTCTCCGGCTCTGTTTACACACCAACAGCTGTTGCACTTCTTTGCTCTCACACTCTTTCTCCTTCTAGACATGTAGAGCTGATTAGCGAATGGATACAATGAGTCATCAGTGTCTGGATTGTGTATATTTGCGTGTGCACGTGTGTGCTTGCGCATGTATGTCAGGAGCCTGCGCGCGCCCACGTGCACGCGCTCGTGCACAAATGGCAAGAGTGATAAGTGGAGTATGTCGCTCCATGCATTGTGTGCGTTTCATGGTAACCGATCCCAAAACAATTATATCTGCAAGTCCAAGAATAGCCTCATGGGATAATGCTGGAAAAGAGTTAGTGTGTGTGCATGCGTGTGTGTGTCCCATTTAGTTGCACGCTGTTTGTCCTGCGCTGACCGTGATTTCTGTCAGTGTAAACTATTTAAATGTCAGTGTGTTCCACAAGCCAGGTGTGCGTGAACAACTGTGTGAGTGTGTGTGTCCGTGTCAGCGTGACATCTTCAGGATTTTATACACATATGCGCAGGTGTTAATCCAGGCATTTGTCTGCGGTTTTGAAATTTGTTTGTCTTGGTTTGAACCACGTACATCTGTGTCCGTGTGTGTGTGCGTGGTGCGTGTTAAGATCTCGAGAACAAAGCACGGCTGGGCTCAGTGTCCCTCCAGACGTTACGTTGCTCTCCTCTGGAGCAGACCCAGCAGCAGAAGTAGGTCGGCCGACAGCACCCCTCCTTTGGGTGGGGGAAGAAAGATCTGGGCTGGGTGGAGGTATGGGCTGGCACCCAGGCTACATGCTGAACACTAAACAGATCGAGGCTTGTAAGCTCCAGGAACGTTTACACAGCGATCAGGGCAGGATAAGATGTGGATGTTAATATTGTATTCGAAGAAATTTAACCCTTTGAAATAAGTTGGGATGTTTTTTTTTAATTTCCTAAATGAGACATCAAAATTTAGGGGAAGTTGTCGCTAAAAGGGGGGAAAAAAAGCGAGTTGGTCACTTGGGATCTTCGCTGAAGAATTTTTTAATAACTCGGGTGTTGTGTGTCTCGCTAATGATGATCCTAATGCGTTAACTTTCTTCAATAAAATGGGTGTATCTCATTTGGGAACATAGCTCTCCATTTAGAATTAAATCATTTTAAAAAATTGAAAAAAAAAGAAAGATGAGTGTTTGATTCATAATAACTTGCACATGTTTTTCACAGCTCTGGGGCTATTGAGTGTTAAACACTTAAAGCGCTGCTGCTGTCTTGGCCAGTTTTCTTTTGTAAGAAAAAAAAACACATTTTAGCTCATAGGGACTAACCTAGATAAAGAAAAGTTAATGGAATAACATAAAAGTTGCAAATTATGTTTAAAAAAATGCCTGAAAATATCTTTGGGAACACCTGGAGAGACCATGTTAGAGGAAACATTTTTGACTCGGAATATAAATCAAGCACCACGCAAATACTTAAAATATTTGGAAACCAAGTCATCTATTTAGATTTATGAAGTGTTTCTGTCCAACAACATAAAAATACACCTGCTGTTTTGAAATGATTGATAGCGCAGACATATAATCATGTTACTGGAAACATAACTCTTCAGCTGACAAAATGTCACTTTTATTGATGGTATACCAAAAAAGTTATGTTGAAAGTAAAATTGCTGTCTGTATTCTAGTATGTTCCTTGCATTAAGTGTTAAGACATTAAAGGGACAGTTCATCCTAAAATCAAAAATACATATTTTTCCTTTGGCCTGCAGTGTATTTATCCATCTAGGTAGTTTTGGTGTGAGTTGCGGAGTTGTGTAGATATCAGCCTTAGAGATGTCTGACTTCTCTCAAATATAAGAGGACTAAATGGCACGCTTGTAATGAGCAGTTTAATGCAGGAACTACTTTCTTTTTACCATAGAAAGAAAGTAGTTCCTCCTGGCTAGAAAAATGGGTTGGAATATCTGCTGTAGCACTAATCTATCCTCCTATTTATCCAACCAGAGTTTTTTTTTTAATCTGCTAGGTATCCACGTCTGCTCTTTTGACTTGCGGGAAGCCTCAGGGGTCAATTCTTGGACCCACATTATTTTCAAAATATAAGTGATTTTCAAAATATATGTTCCCCATAGGATGCCTGATCCATCAGTTTCTTCGGTGTTTTGTGAGGGACTACGTTCTTTTTCGTGTAGGAACTACTTGCTTTTTTTAAGGTAGAAAGAAATCTTGAGTAACCAGGCCATGACTACTGGAAAAAGACATTGCTGCTGAGTTTTTCAAATGTATACATATATATTTTTTGGGTCACACTTAATAATAACCATCATCAATAAATGGTACTTGATAATTAATTAATAGTTATTTTACTGTTAATGAACAATGAAATGATAAACTAATGATTACTAATCATTAGAAATGCAATATTTTACATTATTTTATCATTAATTTTTTTATTATGGTTGATAAGAGACGAAAATTAAATTCTGATCACATTAGTACAGACTTGACAACAAAAACATGAATAAAAATCAGAAGGCAATGGCAATATTCAGTTGAATACAGTACAATGACAAAATGTTTTATGTTAAAATTTGATAAACTTAATTGTTTTTTTTGTAAAAAATACACTCATTCTGAATTTGATGCCTGCAACATGTTCTCAAAAAAGTTGGGACAGTGGCACGTTTACCACTGTGACACGTCACCTTTTCACCCAGTCAGCGTTTGGAAACTGAGGAAACTAATTTGAGATTTTGAAAGTGAAATTCTTTCTCATTATTGCTTGATGCACAACTTGAGCAACAGTCCAGCCAACACTGAAGCAACGCTGTTGAAACACATGCAGAATGTGTCTTGGCACATCGAGGAGGCACGTCCTCGAAAAACTCATTGCCTGGATGGCAGTATATGTTACTCCAAAACCTGTATGTACCTTTTAGCATTAATGGGGCCTTCACAGATATGACCTGATATGTCACTGAAGCAGATAAAAAATCCATCGTAAAAATAAAAGCTGGACTGATGACGTCTGTGGTATTTTTTTTCGATAGAGATAGTAGAGAGGCTGAAGAGGGGCACAATGGAATTTAATCCTCTCACTAGCCAGAGACGAGGATCACAACTCCTGCCACTACCTCTGGGCAAACAACCAGGGATGGAACTGAAGACTTTAGTGCACAAGTCTGGCAGTTCTGCCTGGCTGGAAACCTCTCTACCATCAGACACCCATACAACATGAGGCTTAGAGGGGCGATTTTGTACAAGCAAGGGCGGAAAGTTGTCTCCACTGTTGTTTCAAAAGGCTTTTTTCATATCTGTAAGGAGGAGAGCATGCTTAATTCGAAATATTAAGCTAGAGCCAGTGGGCTATTAAACTACAACACTGTTTTTTACAAGCCTCTGAGTGATTGTTTCTTCTTCAGCTCGTTAATTCGCTGATGTCAGATGTTGATGAAGTCGTCATGGCACCGATAGTTTCATCAGCTGACATAACTGAGAACGCTTTCCCTTTGTTCTCTTATGACACCGATTATGCAACTTTGAGCTCGGGGGGGCTAAAAGTCGAGGGGCCTTGCTCGTCCTGAGGAATGTGCTTACACATACCTACACACACGCATTATGTACGTACAGTAAGACTCGGTGTTCAAACGTAGCAACTTTCCAGCTTATGATTTACATTCCACAGCAAATCTGCAGCCCACTCAAATTACAGCCTGTCGCACAGCACACATGGCCAGGATCACAAGCGTGGGTGTGTGTTTCTTTATGCACATGTGTGTAGATGTTTGTTACATGCATACCAGCACGTCAGCTGTGCGTGCATTTGTGCAGTCTGTGTAGACTGGGGACAGTTGCAACACTGTTTGCAATTCTCTCAGTTACAGAGACAATTTAGACTGCACCAACCAAATCTTTATGTATTAAACTTACATCTGCCTGCTAATTACCCATACCATTTAAAGATGATTATATATGAGATATTGATTCACAAAATTTATTTGATTGGAAGAAGTCAGATGTTGCAACTGACCCCAACCTGGGGGATGATTGCAACATGTTAAAAATACATTAAATTTCACTAATTAACTTTTACTTTTTGACTCAGTAAGTATAATTTTCTCAGAATATGCATTGTTTTACAATAATATTTAGTAACATTGACCTGCTCACTTTGTGATCTTGTTTATTAAATGCTTACTTACCAAATAAAAATCAATAATTTGACACAAAATCTTAATTTTAAAATGATTTTATGGATTTTTAAATGATTTTATTGCTCCTCCAGAGTCCATGTGTCCATAGCAACGGACTGTCCTTCAGAGGAACAGTCTGTAAGACATAGCAACAGTCTGCTATTCAGAAGTAACAGACCTCAGAATGCTTTAATCAGAACCAAGTATTTAACAAAGCTATGTAGTAATCATTTATTAATATTTATCAAATAACAGTTACTGAGGTTTGTATGCATGGAGCATCGGCCTACCTTGAGTCAATGTGCAGATGTTACAGATGCTTTTCAATCTCTCTATATTTCAGTGTAAGACAGGAAAAATTTAATAATTTGCAATGCAACAAACTTTTAGTAATTATGTATTTATTACAAACTGCAACTTAAAAAAAAGATTTAAAGTTTTGTGTAAATCGACAATATGTCCTGATGCAGTTTTCAGTTGCATTAGATGCAACATTAAGTAAAGGCATACCATTTTAAAGTAAATATGCTGCAGAGATGTCCTGGCCTTCACAACATATTTTACAGACATTAAAAAAAAAGATCTTTGTTTGGTATAGAAGATCCCAGCAAAAAATCAAAGCATAATCATTTTTGATATGTTTTTCAATATAAATGAGAATATTGTAAAAAAAATGTTATTCCTTCTAATATTGCAAATCATATCGCACTTGCAAAACCAGTCAGGATAATCACAATTAGATATTTTAAAAAATCGTTCAGCCCTACACTCCAATGTTTGAACTATACTCATATTCAACTTTATGTACCCCACAGTGACTACTGTGTGTTGCAAAATCCTGTTGTGTGGTGTTTTGATATAGCTGCTTAGCAATAACCATCCTCACTCAATCAGCCATGACAAAACATCATGTGCTAGCTAAAATTTGGGCTGGGAGCTAGCTGTCTCGCTAACCATGTCACTTAGCGGTCAGCAAAACAATGATTCAAGTATAAAGCCAGTTGTGATTAATTTATACAAAAGGTCAGGACACTATGACAAAAATACAGCTCATGAAAATAATTTCTTTCAAACCTCCAAAACATTTTTTTAATCAATAAATGCAGCAGTTGAATATGTCTTCTGTCTTCCTCGTGTGGGATCAGGTTTAACTGAGCATGTGCAGTTTGAAACATGCTAGAGTGATATTCTCAGATTGTGGAAATAAGACTTGCTGCAGCCATCCCCTGTTGCAGCCGTCCCCAGTCTACCCTACGTGTGTGCATGTGTGTGCTAGTTTTCTGTGTCATGCTGCAGAGTGTTGGTGTCGTTACTGAGGGCAGGGCAGTGCAGGAAGTCCTGACTTCCTCCTCCATCACTGAGCCTCACCCTGCCCACGGCAAAGATGTCCGCCGGACTTTTGACTCACCGGAGGTGAACTGAAGGCCTCTCTGGTGTGTGTTTTTCTGTGTGTGTATGTGCGTTTAACATGTGCATGTGGCATCACATGCTTCACACCAGTCCGGGATTTGTATGCATAGTGCGCAGTGCTATTTTAAAGTTGTCTCCCACATTTCCTGCAACAGCGGGATCTGTCTCTCCCCCGGTCTATCTCTCGTTTTTTTTATCCTTCTCTTTTTCACTACACTTCCCATCATGCTTCACATTCTGTTTCTCTCTCGTGTCTCCTTTTCTCCCCAGAGCTTCTAGTAGCTATATCAGTCGACTAAAAGATCCATGGGGAATTGTTTCATATTTATATCTTAGATATGACAATAGGCCATGCTCTACAGTCTGTGTGTGTGGTTGTGTGTATCTGTGTGTGTGTGTATCTGTGTGTGTGTGGTGTGTGTGGTGTGTGTGTGTGTGTTGGCCAGGCAGCAGAGGAAGCTGTCGTGGGAGTGTCTTGCTCTTGGAGCTCCGAGGACAGATAACATTACCCCGCTGATGCTTACATAACTTCCAGGCAACGCCACGTCACAACTGACCCAGACACACTCACAGTCACACTCACACACACGCACACACACACACACACACACACACACACACCACACACACACACACACAAAAACCACCCAAAGGAATACAAATACCCATCTTGATCGGACAGCTGCCTCCATGGGGCTCTGATGGGGTGTACAAAGATTGTGCTCGTCTCGGTGCGTTGTGTTGCGCTTTAAAGATAAAGTGAACATGTTTTTTATAAAGTCAGTCTCTACGCTGTTTTTTTTCCTGTGTGTTTTCGGGAAATCCATCTGAGTCTAGTTGTTTTGTATGTAGGTCAGCTCACAAACAGGCTCCTTTGGTCTGATACCAACACCACACACTCACACACACTCACACACACGCACACACATGCTTTTCCCAAGAGGGTCTGCGTTTCCTTTCAATGTGGTGACCACATGTGCAGAGCTGAGATGAAGGGAAAGAGGGAAAGTGTTTCACTTCTTTCTAGAGGCTGCTTCAGTTTGATGGACAGAACACAAACATGTACACACACACACACAGTCTGTGTTCAGTAATCACACTCACTGTCAGGACTGGTGATCAATACACAAGTGTGCGTGTGTTTTTATGATGTGTATGAGTTAGTGCATTATTATTAAGAATGTAAGTAATGTGTGTGTTTGAGACCGTGACTCTGTGTGTGTTTGAGTGTGTGTGTGTTGTGCTTTGGGGGGCCCGGTCGCAGCTGTCTTTGACAGCTGTATCATGGGAAACATCTGATGAAATGTTGCATCATGTCCCTCTCTCTGTGTATGTATGTAGATGTATGTACTGACAGCTGGGCAAAATCACAAGTCTGTGTTTATCTTTTTTTTTGAATGAGTCAGTTTAGAAGAGTTGATATGAGACCACTTGCTTGAGTGTGTGTGTGTGTGTGGTCAGGTGTAGAACAGGATGTTTACCATGAACACGTGTGTATACGTCTTGTGTAAATCTTTAGCGACAAAAGTTAAACTTTTTGAGGTGAGACTCAAATATTGTGTATGTTTGTACGAGTGTGTATGTTAGATAGGACTGTTGGGCAAGAATCTGTAACACGACATGTCTCATGATGCAGGGGTTATTATCCAATATACTGCAAAATATTGCGATGTGATATACTGCTATTTTTTTTAATCTAGTTTTAGGAAAATTGTCACAGTATAAAGAACACACTGCCATATGCATTAGGGATGATTACGACTATACAATTGAATAGCGCACTAGAAATACAAGCCTGTTAAACTATTTATCAATATTTTATTCATGTACAATACCAGTTAACTGTTGCCTCTAAGCCGCCCGCCTCTAGCCATTGCCGCAGCTCCGGCAGCTCATCTCGCCCAGCGCGAACGTTGCACCCCGTTGGCCCAGATGTTGTTATCACCAAAGTGGGACAGCCGTAAACAGCGTGGTTTGTCGGTGTTTTGGTTTAGAAAATGAAAATAAGGTTGAATGTAGGTTGTGTTAGAATAAACTGGCATCAAAAAAACTCAACTGGAGCAACGTATAACCACATTCAGCACAGGCAGGGACATTTACCTGTAAGCAGAGCAGAGCTACCGCTGCTAATGTTAGCCTGAGCAGGCTGACAGCTAACGGCAGCTCCGAGTAAACAATGTCGTTTATCTGCAGACACTGTGATCCTTTTCAGTCTGAAAAGTTCAAGCAACTGCATGAGTTGTTGTCATGTTTTGAAGGATAATGTGCAATGTTCATCGTGCGTGGCGCAAAAGTTGCACACATTTCAGCAGCATTTTAAATTCGGTCAGAGAAGTGAAGATAGAAAACACAACACAAAATGAACCACTGACACAAATCTGCGCTGCGTCATGATAGTGTTTTTAAGGAATAAAACAGTATCTCAAAACATAATACAACGATACTCTAGTGTACTGATCTTTCCTTACACTCCTAATGTTAGATTAACATGAAGATCTTGTTGCTCTTCCTCCTCATTGCAGCCCCCAGCCCCCCCCCCCCCCCCACACACACACACACACACACACAACGGTCTGTCCTCTTCTCTTTTGTGCGCCTCCCTCTGTGTGTGTCATTGTTGTGCCTCGTCTTTATTTGTTACAGAAGTTTGTCATCATTCTTGTGGCCGCGTTGGTTGTTTTAGAAAGAGGCTCTCGGACAACTATGTGCACACGTCACTGACCCCCAGATGAATGCGCATTTAACCACAAACCTCGCAGCTACTTCAGTGACCCTGGCATTGGGAATGTTGAGTCATAGATGTGGTATTGAGAGTAAAACCTGTGATTGAAATCATCTTGGATGCTACTTTATAGCGACCTTAACGTGAAGGATGTTGCATTTTAACGCTGGTAATAAGTCACATCATTAACACTGTAAATAAGCAGAAATATAAATGATAAATGTTGAAACCTGCAGGACTTGCGCCAAGTTGAAGTTATAGATAATCATTCAAAACTTATTATGTATTCACTGCTAGCCCTTAGAGCATGGTGTTATGGTGTAAATCAATGTCGTCTCATGATATAATTAATATGCCCGGTTCGATAGGGGTGCAAAAGCATGCCTTGCAGCCTCAGTTTGATACAAGTAAGTATTTTGCACTGCCAAATGATTTTTTTTTCTGTGTATGCGTCCGTTTGGGACTATATTCAGGATGCACAGACTGCGCATCTCCATGCAGACTTCTATTTTGGTTCTGTGTGTGCAGCAGTGCAACACGCACAAAGGCCGGGTGGAGCTGAATATAGATCAGCGGGTGTCGTGATTATTAAATACTCTCTCAGCCGGTCTCATCACCGGTCTCATAACTCTGAAACAGCTGTGCCAGTCACAGTTAAATGTGAGAACGACAGCTCAGCAAACGGAAAGCCTTACCTCAGGAAATGACTGAATGGTTCAGACGGTCATGACATGAACACACATCAGCACAAATCTGCACCCAAAGACAGATGGAGTATGATTTTGCTTCAGATTGTTACAATAATGATGGAAATAAAAAAAGCTCCAGCGACAAAGTCACACAATAACACAAGCAAACTAACAGATCAACCTGCTTATAATCTTTAAGTTCTCACTATGTTCTTTATGTGATGACTATACCGAGTTATCACTTCTGAATAGGAGTGCGGTGAAAATTAAGCATTTGTCACTGAGCCCCCTGATGCCTCTCAGAGGGCCGCAGTCACGCTAATGCCCCTCAGTTACTCAGGTTATACAGTCATCCCACATGCAGGATATGACCTCATAACCGACCCCTGACCTGAACTCTCGGGCAGTCGGAAGCGGAAGAAGCAACAGATGGAAGATGAGGAGGCGGGAGAGCAAAAAAGAGGGGGAGAGGGGGTCTGTTAGCTGTGTTGTTGGGATTCCAGCAGGATTAGGCAGAGGAAGTAGTGACTCTATTTGTGGTGCTTAAAGGGCAAAGCTGGAGGCAAGTCGACCAGACCGGAGAGTGACGTTAACCACAGTGTGTGGATCATGATAGACCACACTCACTGTCATGTGCACGTGCACGACACAATAACAACCGCCCGGAATACACATGTTAAACTGCTTGATTATCCTGAGCTTTTCCAAATGGCAAACAGTCTGATACTATATGACTTACGGCAGTGAGTGTGTGTGTGTGTTGTGTGAAGAGTAGCAGGACAAAGAGTGTCTTGTATTTTGAGGAGGGGAGGGTTGGTTGGGGGGTAGCCGGGCCTGTTGGGTCCAGTCCTGGGGGCTGGGGATGGGAATGCTCGCTGTTTGTGTGTAGTGTGTGTGTGTGTGTGTGTGTGTGAGCAGAGGAATGCTGCTGTTTGCTGAGTGAAGAGCACAGAGGCAGCAGAGACTGTCCAAACACACGTCTGTTTGTCAAGAGTGTGTGTGTGTGTGAGGGCGACTGAGACAGAGTGTGTATTTGGGACAGTGTGTGAGCAAGAAGGAAAGTGTGTTATGAGCAGTGATGGAAAGCGGTTTAGAGGAGAGTGTGTGTGTATTCTCCCCATGCTATGACCTTCTACAATCAATGAGGACTTTCATATCCACCCCTAGTCTCTCTGGTAGGGGAGCAGACAGGACTGAAAGAGGTCTGTCTCTTCATACCTGTGTGACCTACTCACTACACACACACACACA
Source organism: Lutjanus argentimaculatus (assembly GCA_034769285.1). Taxonomy (NCBI): domain Eukaryota; kingdom Metazoa; phylum Chordata; class Actinopteri; order Lutjaniformes; family Lutjanidae; genus Lutjanus; species Lutjanus argentimaculatus. The sequence continues at coordinate 17,697,960 of JAWZSL010000003.1, forward strand.
CGTTAGCCCACACTGCAGACTTTGCTCAGGTTTGCGTGTGCGTAGGTGTGTGTGTTTACTGTACTGTTACCTGTTTGTTTGGCCGATGAGAGGTCAGGAAAGTGGGTGAGAGATGGAGGGATGGAAGGAAAGAGGGGATGATTTAGAGAAGGGGGAGAATGACTGGGTGAAATAAGACAGGGAGGGAAAGGATGGAGTGAGTAATATTTAAAAGCAAAGGCGGGAGTGAAGGATGTGAGTAAGAGGTGAAAGGGAGGGAAAGTGGGATGATCATGCAGGAGGAATTCCTGAAAATTGGGATTGAAGGATGGAGGAAGAGGGGAAAAAGATGGAAAGAAAAGTGGGAGGATCAAGTGAGTAAGAGCAGAAGACAAGACAGAGGGATGGAGAGAAGTTGTTAAGAGGACTAAAGATAGTTCCTGTTATTTGAAGTGGGGTTTTATGAAGCACTTATCAATAGTTAAGATAGATATTTTCACCGCTTTAGTTTGCTGTCAGGCGGCCTTTACTGATGGGAAACTGTCATATAACCGTTATATAAACCAGATATAGGCCCATCCATACCAACCAACTCCATACACAAAATCAGTTATTTTACTGTGCATGACACAGGAGTTGCTGATCTATTGGTGCCTTCATTGATTCGTTTCTTTGTGTTATTGTGTGACTTTGGTGTTTTAAAAGTATAGTTCAGGTCTACTGAAGTCACGCAATAACACAAACAAATCAACCAATCAAGGCAGCAGTGGACCAACAACTCTCGTGTTCTGTGAATTAAAATGACTGATTCCATCTATGGAGTTTGGCAGGTTTGGGGAGAGTAATATTTGGCTTATAAAACAGTGGTTTCCTGATGGAAAACACTGTCTAACAGCAAAGTAAAGTGCTGAAAGTCTAAATGTAGACTTGTACACTTAAACTGGTATTAATTTTATTTTAGGTGGACCTTTTAATTGTCTAAAATACCTTGTTGTTGCTGACCCTGTCCACAGCAGCACATTTCTTAGCTTCTGTGCTTGTATTCCTCTCTACTTCTGAACTGAGAGCATGCTGGCATCTTATAAAACACTGACTGTTGATATGTACTTCATGCATCTCCACATTTAATGGGGGTCTCTGTAAATCCCTTTAAAGGGTCCGTTCACCTAAATTACAAAAGAAAAAAAAAAGATATCTTCTCAATTATACCACTACAGCTAAGTAAAAAAAAATCTGTTTGGGTGAAATGACCCTTTAAAGAGACCTGATTTGGGAATATTAAACTGACATCTGACAGGTGTTAACATGGACAGAAACTATCAGTATCATACTTGTGTTTGTAGGTAGTGAGGTAGTGTGTGCGCGCGCGTGTGTGTGCAGTGTGATTTATTCTGAGGCCAGGTCTGCCTCCAGCTGTCCCTACGGGGTCTCAATGACTTTACCAGCCGCAGACCTCCATCACGGAGAGACGGAGGAAGAGAGAGAGATGGAGACATTTGAGGGGAGGGTTGGTGGGGGTGGGGGGTGTATGGATAGTGGAAAAGTCAACATCATTTTCAATCTGTTAATTCTATTAGATTTTCTTGCTTCTCCTTCAGAGCAGTGGTGTGGTTTTCTTTCTCAGTGAGTGGCAGTCATGTGCCCTCATGTTGTACATCCACCCATCATGACCGGTGTACACTGATGTTTGCATATGTTTTGAGGTCATTCAAGCAGATTTGAAGGGGGCAAAGTGCTCCAATTCAAGCAATTGGTTGCTTTTGTTTATTTAATGAGTAAAGTAAAATTTTATTTATACACTGTTAAAAAAAAAAAAAAAAAAGTTGAGAAAACTTTTAAGGCAGCTACCCTCACAAACTTTTACTGATCTTTTCTTGAGGTAATTTCCTTTTCAGTTCACCCCAAAATCAAAAATGCGCATTTTCCTAAGGCCTGTGGTGCTTTTTATCCGTCGCATTTCTCACAAATATAATGGTATAGATGGCACTCGGGCTGTGGTGCTCAAAATGTCAAAGAGAACATAGATATATGAAAAACTCATAAACAATGTCTCTTTCGATAAACCACGACTTTGTTCCTCAAGATAATCCACAGACCTGTTTGTGAGCAGTTTCATGTAGGAACTATTTTTTCAACAAAACTGATGGATCAGGTGTCCTGAGGGGAGCATATATGCCGAATACCTGCAAGTCAGAAGAGGACAGGTGCATACCTTGTTATTAGCGGGTACAAAAACCCTCTGGTTGGATGGATTGGAGGAAAACTAGATTAGGGCAACACCAGATATTTCAGCATATTTTTCTAGCCAAGCAACTATGTAGAATAGCATGCTAAATTATATCAACTGCAGCAGACAAATCTAATACCACGTTTACATCAAAATTAGCCTGTACATGCATTAAAAATATGTATATTTTTAAACTAAACTGACTAAAACTGCTAAAAAAAATAAGCAGCTGACCCTTTTCCCATTGCTAGTAGGCCTGTTTGCCTTTCTGTTTTTTGTCTGATGTAGCAAATATATCATTTTCTTCAACCACTTCCAGAAGTTGCTTGCAGACCTTTTTTTTTTCTAGAACCTGAAATACCAAAGGATCTAGGTGTGGTTTCTTTAGAAGGGCTTGAATAGCAGGTTAACCTTTGACTTGAACCTCTGATGTAAACATACAGGCTAATTCACTGGAATTGGGGCATTTTATACACTGGCCTGCCCCTCAGTGTGTGTGTGTGGCTGTGTTTGTTTGTGTCCCTGCATGTGTACTGTTGATTGAGAGATGTAAACAGAAGAATTTGCTTTAGCATGAGCCGCCTGGTTAAATAAATACTTCTTCTCCTCCCTCACAGGCCCTGCTGAGGTTCCCATGATGTCCCCGAATGGGTCAATCCCCCCCATCCACGTGCCCCCAGGATACATCTCACAGGTTAGTTTGGGTTTAGTTTTCCCTCAGTCTGACATGTTTTTTTTGAATGTTCATTGTCTGTTTGTGTGGGAGAGTTTCAGTCAAAATAACAGAGGGAGACCAACACGGAGTGCAACTGCATTTAATTAGCCAGTGGTTTTGTTTTGGGGGAAAAAAAGGATTTTTATGCAGTCATGCGCTCTAATATTGACTCAGACTCATATTTTTCTAACTAACAAGTAAGTTATAAGTATAAAAACTTGCCATAATTTAAAATGTTTCCAAGGCAAATATTTTCAGTATTTCTCTAATTAGGTGTCATTTCACTGGGGCCATTTGAGCAGCCTGTCCTCTGGTTTGTTTCAACATACTGATGCTTGTTATTGGAAAATTTCTGAAATGCATCAGTGAAAATTAAATAAAAATGATTTATTTACTAACAAAAATGGTGGCATTGCATGTGTGGTTGTGAAACATGAGAGATTTGAAGCAAACACAGAGTACAACATTTGAAAGTCACACATTTTTATAGAGGACCGACCACATACAGTGTTTATCTATGATAAACAGCTAACGTTCGTGGATGAAGTGGTCATCATTAAAGAATGCCAAGCATTAGCAAGAAATAGTTCAGATTATTTGAAGCAGGATTGTATGAGGTACTTACCAAAAGTCAGTGTAGAGAGTGCCAGTAGACACACCCCCATTTTGGACAAGCAGAGAGGAATACCAGCACAGCTGTGGACAGGCTCAGCAACAAGAGGTATTTTAGCAACTTAAAAAAGGCCCACCTATAAAAATCATCATAAGTTTTAGTGCTGTATTTAGAATATTTTCACATGTTTACTTTGTTGTCAGACAGCCTTTTCTGATGGGACATGTCTGTTGTATAAGCCAAATATCATTCTCTCCAAACCAACCAAACTCCATTGACGAAATCAGCAATTTTACCTCGCAGAACACGGGAGCTGCTGGTCTTTTGCTGCCTTGATCTGTCAGCTTATTTGTGTTATTGTGTGGCGTTGGTGAATCCAAACAGTCCTTATAAAAACACCAAAATCACACAAAACACAGACACAGATCGAGGCAGCGACTCGAGTTGAGTTATGTGAGGTAAAATTAAAGATTCCACCAATGAAGTCTGGTGGCTTTGGAAAGAGGGGTGTTTAGCTTATTTTCTTATTGGCTAAGTTTCCTGTCAGAAAAAGCTTAAGGTTGGCCTTTTTGGGGTGGCTAAAATACATTTTGCTGCTAACCCTGTCCACAAATGTAAATTGCTCATCTTGGTACGCGGGACTCTGGCTGCTTCTCCACACTACAGATGTGTTCGAGCAGCATCTACTGTAGGTGGTACACTGAATATTGATAAGTGCCTAATTCAACCCCAGGGACTGAAATCTCTTGGCACTTCCCAATTCAATTCGATTCCGGTTCAGAGGGCTACTATATAAAAAATAAAACATTTAAATTTTTTTATTTCTACACATGATTTATTTTTTTCTCACTGTGTGACTGCGTATTTGCAATGAACCATAGTAAGTTTAGTTTGGCACAAGTTGCATACAGTCTAACTCTTGATCAGGCCCCTTTTTCCTTCAACTTCATTGAAGCCAAAACGCTTCCATACGCTGGCTTTTAAACCAGGGGGTGCCGGTCAGATTGTATCCATCTGCCGTTACTCACGCTCAGCCGTCCTCACCAAAACTTTAAGGTCACATATTATGCAAAATACGCTTTTTCCAGGCATCCCTGGTGTCTCTAAAGACTCCCAAAATATGAGAAACTGCCATCTTCTCTCTTTTTTTTCTTGCTTTCCCCCTTTTAGAAAATGTGTATTTTAAAACACCAGTCAGATTTGCCTCCCTTATGATGTCACAAAGGGCTTAGCATGACCTCTAGATAGGTGATCGTCCCACCCACTTAATAAAAGAGCTGCAAGTATGGTCAGTATAAGAAAACTGATGAACATTGAAGCCTGTAAACCTATTCCTTTAGAACCCCCAGATAAAAATATAAAAATTAGTATATGTCTCCTCTTCATACAGGAGTAGCCTAGTTTAGAGTGTAAACATGATGCACATGTTTACATAACTGGTTCAGTCATAAGGAAAGTCCAGCCCAGTCTTACAGACTTGTTGCAAGCAATCATAACATTGAGAACTGGGTTTTAAATGTGTGATTTTTGCATCAGTTCATAATCTTTCAAGAGAGAATTGTGATGCATCTAATAATCAATCTGTTCCTTTAATATGATGGAAGAAGTCAAACTATTTGCAGAGAGCTTGTGCACAACGTGCAGCAGGTTTGCGCACTTTCTGGCTTTTTAAGTTGTAGAAAGAGTAGAAACCAAGGCAGCCTCCTCCACCAGCAGAGCACAGAGCAGGAATGTGCTGAATTTTGGGTGTCAGGGGCCATTTGTTTTCCTGACTCTCTCATTAGTGTGTGTGCAAGATGTCTTCACAAGAACAGAAAAATGAGGATTTTATCTGAGGCCTTTCTAAAATAGCTCAACTTTGACATTATGAATTGGGTAAAATTCCTGTTTTCCATGTTATTCGTGCTCTGGAGTCAAAGGTTAGTGATTCCACATGAGTCAGTGGTCTGTCCTCGCAAGTGTAGTTTTACAGTTTCATCTGTGGTCTGCGCGTGGTGGTGGGATTGTGCTCCTTGTGCCAATGGAAGTCAGGTCATTGGCTCACGGTGGGTGTGTGTTTGTGTTTGCATGTGTGTGTGGGTGTGTGTGTTAGCAGGGACCGGGCCAAGTGAGAGCGGGAAACACTGTCACTCTTACATAAACACGCCTGATAGCGGAGACAGGCATTGTGTGGGTAGGGTTTTGTGGGGTGAGGGGTGGAGGAAGAAGGGATGGATGGTTGGATGGATGGATGGATGGATGGATGGAGAAAGAGCACCGCGGTGGTGGTGGAAATTTAGCGTATTGACAGATGGGTTTTGCACATGTGTGTATGTGTGTGTCCTCGGTGGTTTGTGCTAATGGCTGCATTGTGATGGTGGGTGTGTGTGTTGCACATGTGCCTGCATACTTGTGGGTCCATTCCAGTTTGTATTATTTGGAATGCGTGTGTGTGCGTTGCCAGTAAATGTTGCGTGGGCATGTAGGTCAGATCCACATGTACTCATGCAGGGTCTGGGGACTTTGCCCCTGTTTTCCTGTCAACATTCTGTTTTTCTCCTCTGCAGCAGAGGAGGGGACGAGGGGCAGATAGGGGGCCTCCTCTTCCTCCTCCTCTCTCCCCCCTTCTGTGTTTTTCTCACTCGGATTAGTTCTGTAACCCTCTTCCTCCCCTCCTGACCCCCTTTAATACCCACTCCTCTTTCTTTCTCTCTGTCTGTCGTATTCTGGCTCCGAGTGTGTTGCCTCTCAGTGCGTTTGTGGGGGTTTTGGGGTAGTGTTATTTGGTGTGTGTGTGTGTGTTGTTGTTGTTAGGGACCAGCAGATGACTTCCCCTCTCTGCAGGGAGTGTGTGTTTGCTCTCTGCTTGGAATGCAGGCCTGTGAAAGTGTCTGAATAGTTGGAATGTGTGTGTCTGTGTGTGTGTGTGTGTCCGTGAATGTGAAAGTGAATACATGTATGGAATCTTATGTTAATTTGAGGCAGTTGTTTGAAACTTGTTGTTATTGAAATCTGCAGACCATCTGATGACAACATTGCAGCACTTGTTTTCACCACTTAAAGGGCCAAAGAATCCTGTTAACACAATGTGTCAGTTGTTAAATAAATTATGCAGCTTATTCCTTTATTAGACATCCACCATTCAGCAGAGAGGACACCTGCTCTTACAAAATGATTGACAGTGTCATTTTGTAAGAGCAGGTGCTCTTGGACCTTTGCATCTTCAAACAGCTTTAAAAATAGATAAACTGAATATTTTAAAGGACTAGTTCTACTATTTGTGAAATACGCATATTTGCTTTTGTGCCGACAGTTAGACGAGAAGATTGATACCACTCTCATGCGTGTTCAGTAAAACAGCCAGGTAGCTTAGCTTATAACATAAGCCGCATTTCCACTGCATGGTACGGCTCAACTCGAACCTACTCACTTTTTGTACCAGGTACTGCAGATTGTACCCCCTCATTGTAGGCTGAGCTGATTGCCATGACAACGCTATTCCAACAGTTGGGAAACAAACACTCAGGAGCTTTATTTTGTCCTTGAGAAGCCGCAGCCTTTATTCTCTGACAAACTGTAACCGAAACTGTACATTTACTGCCAGAGTGACAACCTTCACTGTCAGTCTCTGCTGCGGATGCGCATAAGACTTTCATTACATTGGGATAACTGTCTGTCTGTTCTGAACATGAAGGAGTCTACATGAATGTTTATGACTGTTGTCATTAAGTGTCATTTGGTAAATTACGCCATTTTTATTGCAAAGTTGACATCATTTCAAATGTCTTTGTTATGACAACTTGACATTAACCAAGACCATATAAACTGTCAGTGCCTTTGTTATGACAACTTGACACTGACTAGGACAACACACCTTGTCAATGTCTTTGTTATGACAACATTACATGAACCGAGACATAATGACTTTGTTATGACAGCTTAATATTAAAACTTGGATAAGTTGGATGATGTCAAGTTGTCATAACAAATAGGTTGACAGGTTGCGTTGTTTTGATTAATGTCAAGTTGTCATAGCAAAGACATCTCAAACAATGTCAACTTTGCAATAAAAATGACATAACTGAGTCATATACATTAATTCATGTTCATGAAAGGTGTCATGACGTGGTTATGAAAGTGTAATGACAGTCTCATGAACACCGCTTCAAATAAAGTGTTACTGACAGTAGATCACGTGTGAAAGAATCACAGCATTGCTGTACAACTTTGAGGCCTGTGTAATTAATTGTTCTACTGCTCCTGCTACTAAATCAGTACATTATCCTCTTGACTCGGATTAAATTTTGATGTCATCATGTACCAAAAGCCGAACTGAAACCTACAAACTGATTTCTGAAGCACTTTGAGCGAGCGCTCTCCAGGGAAGCCTCCACTCAGCGATGTATAAAATCATCACAGGCTGAGTGCAGTTTACTGACCTCACATGATTTGTGGGCACTAAATCCAGAAACATGTTTTTATTCGCCTCACACTCACCTCCCTTTTTGTCTTCTCTGCGTCTCCCCCAGGTGCTGGAGGATACCACAGGGGTCCGCCGGGTGGTGGTGACCCCCCAGTCTCCGGAGTGCTATCCTCCCTCCTACTCTCCGGCCCTCTCTCCGACACACCACCTGCCCCCGTACCTGGCTCACCCTCACTTTATCCCCAACTCTCACTCTTTCTACCCCCCTGTCAGTCCCGGGGAGCTGCCCCCCCACCAGTACTACCAGCACCACCTTCCCCCCATGTACGGCGATCCAGGTACTGACATGCTGACTGGACTTTATACTGCTGCCAAAGAATCAGGGGTTTTATGTGGAATTAAAAATCCAATTATTAATCCAATTTAAAAAATATGCTTTGCACAGATTTTTAGTCTGACATAAATTATCTTCTTTCATCTCCTCTTTCAGAAATCATCCCAGTTTATGGGATGTCTAACTACATAGGCAGAGAGGAGACGTACAGTAAGCCACAGCCCAAAAAGATAAAGGAACAGAGACAACTAGAGCGACAGAACCGACTCAACTCCCCTCCCTCCACTCTCTATAAGGGCAGCCTGGGGCCAGCACACAACGGATACAGGTGACCATCGTCCTCCTGTGGCCCTCTGAGACGAGATTATTGATTGTCTTTTTCACAGGTTAAATGATGGACCGTTGTTTGCAAAAGAATCCGATATTTTTCAGGGACTGGCTCTTCAGATCATTAAATAATGAGAATACAGTCAAAAGTAAGAACATTATTACTCATTAGAGCTGCCTGTGTGCGTGAGTTGTTGCTGCTAGAAGAGGCAAAATACAAAGGGGAAACCACAGTCAGTCAATACAAATATTCAACTGTTTGTCCCTTTTTTTCATCTAACACTTTATTTGAAAAGGTTCAGCAGAACATTCAGAACATTATGTGAACATTGATGTTCACATAATGTAGTAAAACCAGTCAAGTTAGCCCTTCAAGCTAAATTGTGCTAACGGATCAGAAATATACAACATTTTTTGCTGTATTCACCGCTTGCTTTTCACCGCTTCTAAGCAGACAGCAGAAGATAATGTTATCTTAGGGCCTTGCTAGTTAAGTCATCCTTTCCTCCAGGAAGCTGAGTCTGTCTCAGAACTACCGCGGGTCCATGATGTGGACAGCTGTCCATGTATGCGTCCATTTGGAAGCATAATCCAGGCTTCACTCAGACTCACCTTGGGTCAGACCGGGTGCGAAGGTGCCTTTGCAGATACCTTCACTGAGCAGACGGGACAGCTTGGCCAAGTGGAATCATCATCAGTTAGAAGAGCTCAGCTACTGGGGACCAAAAATGTCCCCAGGCTAAACATTGTCTGTCAAAAAATCCAAAAGATTGACTTCTTGACTTGGAGAATCTCAGTCGACAAGGGGGGCTCTCACTGATGATTCGTATTTCTGATTTTCAGGGGACAGCTCAGATGAGTTAATAGTCATCTTTAGCAAATTTACCTCAACTTAACTCAAACAAACCTGTCAATGACTTGCACAGACTTATCTTGAAATACTTGTAGATTTTGCCTGTTCTGGATTAAACGAAGTCAGTTGCAAAAGGGAGGATTAGAGCTACTGTAGGACTAACTTGAAACTTAAATTAATTCCTCAAAGAGGCAGGTTTAATTTCTGCTTAGTACTGCCTTATGGCAGGCCAAATTTGCAAGCACCATTAGATATTTATCTTACTCCAGTGCTCCATGGTCTGTGACTAGCTTAGCCCAGCTTAAGCTGGTTCATAAAAGCTACTTAAATGTCCCAGTTTACCTTGTACACAATTCAATTCAACTTTATTTTTTGCTATTAGTTACATTCATTTAGTCGACTTTTAAGTGCCACAGCATCCCTGTTCTCTTGTTACTTTATAAATAATTTTACTCAGAGTGAAATACAGGGTGATCTTTGGGAAATTAACTGAAAACTGAACTATTCCTGGTCTCAAATATGGATTGTTATGTCAATGTTTTGGGCTTCATGATCACATTTTAACATTAGATTTTGTTCAATTTTGTTTGTGATGCAGCAACAAATCACACGCCCCGTCGCTCGGGTCAGTGGGGTCGGGGGGCGGAGTCAGCAGTCCGGGAGGGAAGAAGCCAGAGAGACGCCTCCGCAGCAGTCCACGAAACAGTGAACCAGAGACACACACACAAGGTAGGGGACACAAACACACACACACACACACACACACACACACACACACACACACAAAGCAACAAGAGAGACTGGCACACACTGCTGATGAACAGCACAGCAGGTTTGGATGTTTTCTTTTCCTGAAAACATACATTGATTTGGTTGTTTTTTTGCTTTCAAGCATCAAATAACACCTTCAGTGAGTTTCACACTGAATGCAGACCACAATTAGACACAAACCTGCACAGCAGACGCTCACACAGGGACAAATGGCGACCATAGTGAATGTGTGTTTACATTATATTTCAATCCAAGAGCAACAGCAAGGAGACGAACTGAGTTTACATGGCTGCTAGCCAGAAAGCATCACTGTAGGACCTTTGTTGCATATCTCAACATGCAACAGCTCATATCTCTTCGAGGAAGAATGACTTCTATCCTCGCTGACCTCTCTGCCTCCATCTCTATGTGACGGCTTTGTCCTCACCAGCCCTCCGTCCCCTCTGCATTCAAGCGGGCCAGATAAAACACACCTTTCGTTCCTCTCTTTCTTTCTTTTTTTTTTTTTTTCTCACAGAAAGTCACCCAAAAAAATGAATGGATGCATGCAGCCTCACTGAGGTGAAGGGATCCTGGGGGTGGAGGGGGGCGTTGGAGGGATTGAGGTGGGAAGGTGGTAAGAGAGGTTGTCTGGGTAACCACATAGCTGAACCCGTCCCTGAGCGCTATCGTTTTACCCTCGCTACAATACCAGCCTTGTTGGTGAAGGCTGAGCCACAGGGGGGTGGGTGGGTGAGAGGGGAGACAGGAGGGGGTGGGGGTGGTGGTGAGGGGGGAGTCACATACCTGTAGAGTCCTGCTGGAGATGAAGGAAACCTTTGAGCTCTGAGATTTAGACACCACAGCTCAGCCTTATCACACACGCGCACACACATAAAGAAGAGCATATGTGCAAAGACATGAGGACACATACTTAGTTGTGGTACTGTTCCTCTTTAATGACATGTCTTTTGACAGGTCAGATGTACCTCTGAGTTATTAAAAAAGAGCAGAGGATCTCATTCATACACACACAGGGCTATCTGTCTGCAGAGGTGATGACAGAAAAACACAAAGAGATGCGTAAAATCCATCCGCACCCTCAATGTAACTGTCAAACCCTTCTTTAAATTTAAACCTCCCCATAAAACTTTGGTCTAGTCGTTCACAGCGTGGTGTCAGATCAGAGGACTATTACATCTGGGTCAGGTGTGGGAATATGCGTTTCCCACAATCCATGAGACCGCTGTAAAATCCGAGCATAAATCAACTGATCCCATGTCCCAGATAAGAAGAAAGTCTGAAAAGTTTTCATAATAATTTAGTTATGTAATGTTAGTTTTGTGGTGACAGAACTGTCTTGCAGTAGGGTATATATAAGATTACAAAAGGATGAAAACAGTATGAAAAGGTTTAATTGGTTGTTTCAGCCAAATTACCACCAAAGTATATTTTCTTGCTGTGAGGATTGTTTTATTTGCTGGCGTTTTGAGATTTCTGCCTCCATCTCAATACATGAGAGTTGACTGGAATTATGTTTATTCTGTTCACCTAATTGAGTGTCTTTGGGTTTGGACTGACAGATGAATTAATAATGAATGATGAGTAGTTGCAGCCCTACTGTTGACTGGATGTTGCCTTTTAAAAGACATGCCGTTGCAGCAAAATTCAATGGCCGCAGTTCCTGAGACAGATGTCTAATAAAGTGCAAATGATATAAATTTAAAAAAAATCAACATCACTAGATACCACTAGATGTAAATGGGAAAATATGTCATATATCAAGAACTATTATTGCTCACACACTAATGTATTTAAAGCTACACACATACTGTAAACTCAGTCAGTGCATGTGCAAGTCGGGACATCTGCAAATGCAAAATACACACAGGAGAGGCCATGTTTAACTGCACTGCAGTGGGCAAGACTGCACAGCTTCTTAGAGTACACACACGCACACATGCACACACACACACACACACACACACCCCAGACTGACAGAGAGAACACATAACAGAGAAGATGAGTGCCAAAGCAGGAAAAGGAAAGCAGGGTCAACAGCTCAGCTTAAGAGCACATACTGCAGCGCTCACAGCAACAACAGTCACACACATGACAGACAGGAGCATGTCAGCATGTCGTCGGGCGTCTGTTCTGGTCTGCCAGGGTCTCAGTACTGGGCTGGAGATCGGGCTGAGTCAGCTAGATGTACCACACACACTCACATGCACAAACACCCCGTGACTGGGCTTCCTGTAAAACAATCAGAGCATGAGGGTCCAGAGAATTGGCGGGAGGTAGGGGGGGGGGGGCAAACAGAGGGAGGAGAGGAGAGGAGAGGAATGCGGGATTTGAAGGACGGATGAGAGAGGAGGGAGATGGATGGAAGGTTTGTAAAAACAGAAAAAAATTAAGCAGAACTTCTACATCACAGGGACGAAGAGATGGAAAGACGGCACAAGCGTGCACACATATTTTGGAGAATTAATTAATTGCTAGACTAAAATAAAATAAAGTTCATGATTTTTTTTCCCAAAATGTGACTTAGTTTCCATTTCATCCTTGTACACCATAATTTGAAGATTTTCCATTTTTTAAAATAGTCAATGTGCCAACTTCTAAAACATTTTATAAACAATTAATCAGCTATTTTCATTTAAGTTTTGCATAAAAAGTTAAAAAGTGAAAAAGAACAATAGTTACACATGTTTTGAAAGCTGGAAAAAAAAAATTATGGGCTAAATGAGTCATCAACAAATCTTGTTCCTGTTGATAAGAGAAGAGAAGATAAGATAAACTTTATTGATCCCACACCGGGGAAATTCACATGTTACAGCAGCTCAAAAAGTACAGGGAGAAAAGGGGGTGGGTGATAAATAGAATAAAAATCAAGTGAAAATAGAATGAAAAGATTTAAGAGTAAAATAAAGAGTAATAAATATTTCACACATTTATTGTTTATTGATTATCTGTAGAGTACAGGGTTCAAATCATAAGTATATCTGTGAGTGATTGTCACTGTTTTATCCCCCTATGGCCCTTTTTTGCACTGGACAAAAACACACTAACAGCTGTTAACATCTGGCCTTTTTCTTCAATGGGAAAGGATTCAATCGGCATTCAGTCAAATGAGTCAGCAGTAGACATGAGTATTTATCAACAAAAGTCCCCTGTTATTTTGTTATCTGAAAGCTTTTATTATGACGCAGCAAAATCAAGAAATGTTGGGTCCTTCACAGCTCACAGCGAACATGAAACACCTGACTTTTGTACCTGAAAGTACAAACAGCGACACGGGAGAGAAACTAAACTTCAAACCACCGAGATTCCGTTATAGCTACATAAGTACGGAGCGCTGAACACACGGACACTTTTAAAAACCTCTTTCTCTCTGCTCTCCTGCACACATGAGTTCAGTCTTGGCTTTCCAGCGCACATTAGTAAAAATGGAAAGGGCACGCAGGTCTAGTGGCAATGGGAAAAGGGTTTATCGCCTGTTTTTAGGGTTTGCCTGTGTTTATGCGCTAATTTTGGTGTAGGAACATTATATGTGGGCAATGTGTCCTCCAGGATAAAGACATTCAGTCCCTGATTATCAGAATTGTTCAAATGTGATTCATTCATTTTCAGCAATAACATATGAAATCATGAAAAAATAACAACTCTTCCATCACAGCCAGTGTCTTTGTCTATGCACGCTGCCGTTTTGGATCTTTGACACAAATTATGAGCATGTTTTTAAAAGATGGCTTGAAGTCACATGATCTGAGTGCTTGACCCATCTCCTCTTCAGTGTGTCTCGTGATATAAAGTTCACACACTTAACCCCCCCCCCAACAGCCTGTCAAATGACTGTAACCCCCCAGATAGAGAAACCATTTAAGGGTTAAAGAGCAGAGTACAAACATTCCGACAAAGTTGCTGCTTGGCCCGGTGCATCCAAGTATGGTCCAACCCAGAATACCACACACACACACACTCACACACACACACAGCCGCCTACGCTTTGCCCTTGATGCCCTTGCTCTGTGTGTGTGTGTGTGTGGGTGTGTGTGTGTGTGTGGCTATTGCCCGGGTGCCAGTGAGGCAGCAGGCTGACTTGGCGAGCCAGTGTCCATTCCCCAGTAAAGCCAGCTCTACAGGCCCTTTTCCTCAGAACTGAGCTGCTTGCTGAGCAGAAACAGATGTGGGCCCCGTCCCCTCTGTTCCTCCATCTTGGCTCTGCATCATCACCACCGCAGATCCTGTCTCTCACTCAGAGAAACCGGGATTTCAGCAGAAACAGATGGGCCAGCACCCTCAGCTCCTCCATCTTTGCTTCTACGTCACCGCCAAAGTGCTGCGAATTGAGGAGAAACCAGATGTGCGCGGCGGCTGCTGTTGTCCACCATGTTGGCTCTGTTAAATGGGATATGAAGGGTCATAGATATTACAGTGGTCTGCTGTTGTGGCTGTTATGTAAAGGGGGAAAATGTAACCAAAGTTAAAATGTATGTGTAACTAGCTTTCCTGCCTTTTTTTCCTCAAGTGCACTTTGAGTCTTGCAGGAACTCCTTAAAGTTTATTTTCAGTTGCACAATCCACTTAGCAGTGAAAATAAGGGAAAACATTTCGTGTATCCTCCGTGTTGACATAGTGACTCTAAACCAGAGAAATTGCTAAAGATTTTTCTTCATTGCCAAACATAATGATGATGTGCCAAGATGGATGTTGTGTTTTGAAACAAGGAAAACCCTGCTGGAATTTGATCCCGTGTCAGTTCTTGGCATATTCTTTGCTTCAGACTTGATGAAACTTTCGTATCATATTTATCTAAGATAATTTTTCTTAGTCCAAATTATTTTTATCAGACTGTTTTAATAACCATGTTATAAAAGTATGAACGAGAAGTAAAATTTGATTAACCTGAACACAATTTCACCACAGAAACTTTACTGTCTGACAGACTGTGAGAGGTTGCCCAATACTTTAGTTAAGCTTACTTAAAGATATTTCTTGCAGCACCCTTAAAACAATTACAGTATTACGTTACAGTATAATTGTAAACGCTAAAACAAATCTAGTGTAACAGGAGCCATTAAGTGAGAGAAGTGATTCAGCAACATCCATCTAGAGTTGACTAACATGAGCCACCATAAGCTACTGTTAAGTTATCCTGTAGCAGCAAAACTCCTTTAGTGTTTATTGAACTGAGCAAGGTTGTATTTAATTGTTTATAAACCAAATTTAAATCTGTAAGAGGACAGATGTGTTATTTTTAAATAACACATTTATTTGAAGAATGTGCTTTCTTTAATTATTATTATTTATGGTGCTGTTAGATTGCATAAAGATACATGTGAAGTTTGCGGACGTAGTTGCTTCATCTGTCCATGGAAAAAAATATTCTTTTCAGCAGTTATTTTTAGTTTTATGTTTATATGTGTGGTATTTATTCAGTTTGGGAAATCCCCGATCTGTAGAAAGCACTAACATTACTTCAAGTCGGCTGCTGACTCAACAGGACCAGAAATCATCTCCGTTGCTGGTTGTTACTAAGGGTCGGTCTACTTGCTGGAGTAGTAAACTAGGTTTCATTACATGGGAGTTCGAATGATGTGACTGATTGTTTTCCAGTTATTAGTCAGGTCCTATGTGTTTCCAGGGAAATGGAGATAACACAAGCAAAAAGGAGACATTTGCCCCACAATATAAATACATTTTGAATATATAACTTATTTTGTTAGTAACCTGTTGTATAATTGCAGTAATACACTTGAGGTTGAGCTTTGCCATTATTATTAGCACTTTAGTGATAATTCTTGCTTGGGACAAGCGCCTCAGTCTTGTTGTGCAAATAATGACAGTAAATCTAAGTAGAACGTTCTAGGAAGGCAGATCCATAACTGTTTTATGCAGATGACTCCAGTAGATTCATTGTCTCTTGTGTCAGAGATGTGGGTGTTGCTGTACTACTGTGCTGTTTTCTGCTATTTTTAACCCTGACAAAGTTTCCTCTAATTAAGTTACAGCACCAGTGAGGGCTGTTTTAGCACAATGGCGATGATAAAAGGAGGCTTTAAAAGCCACAATGTCCCGTCATGTTTCGGTGATGTCATCCTCATTAGCTCCGGTGGCCTTTGACCGAGTCATGACTCAGCTCCTTATATTAACATCAAACTGCTGTTCCAGCTCTTCCTGCTGTAACTGTAGTAATATGACTGGAAATGTGTGAACACGCTCCCCGCCCCTCCCTCTCTGGGCTGTTTTGATGTGGATCGCCATGGCGATAATCTCAGCCGACCCACCCCAACCCACCACAAACTCCCAACCCCTTCCCACAAAACCCAAATACGGCCATGTTTGTAGGGCAAGGTGGAGGGCAGCGGGGTGGAAGAGAGTAAGAGGGACCTCGAGGGAAGACAGAAAAAATAGATAAGACGAGGGAATAAGAAAGATGGACAGAAATCGGGGAATGAAAGAGTCAAAAAGGCGGAAAACAGAGAGAGAACAAGGGATGGCTTTAGCAGCAGAGGAATGTCTTTCCCGCTGATATCATGTAACAGGACTAGTGGGATTAGAAGGGGAGGTTGTTCTCGCCAATCACAATGAGAACACCAGACATTTCCCCGTCCAGCTGAATGAACCTTGTGATACAAGCGATAAACTGGCCACACTATCAAACTGCAGCACCCGACCGCACCAGAACTGGGTTACATAATATTTCAAGTCCTTTTCAAAGTGCCTTGACATGGTCAAAACTGAGTTTGACTTAAACGAATTAAGTAATTGAATAGACGAAAATGCACAAACCCCAGACATCTGGGGCTTACTGCTCTTACACTTAGAAGATTTGGAGTGGATTTAAAGGTCTTGCATGTAGTGTTTTAAGACCAATATTGGGCTAATTCTGAGACGTCAGTGTGGCTGCTGTAAACAAAGAAGAGGGCAATGCAGAGGAGCTGCTACCACCCATTAATTTTTCACTTTGTGTGTCACTGAGCTGAGCTTTGTGTTGTTTTAGGAAGGTGCACTTCCTTACACAGCGAAAGTTTTTGGAGTTTGTTGTGAAGGCAGATGCTGGAAGCAGCGAGAGATCCATGAAAGATTCACTTTCCTCATGTTACGAACAAGCAAGACTGATGAACTTAAACTTAAAGGGACAGTTCACCCCTCAAAATCAAAAATTGCATATTTTACCTCTGGCCTGTAGAGCTATTTATCCATCAAGATTGTTTTGGTGTTAGCTGCAGATTTTTGGAGATATGAGCCATAGAGATGTGTCTGCCTTCTCTCTAATATAAAGGGACTAAATGATACTCGGCTTGTGGTGCTCAAATCGCCAAAAAAATACATTTGAAAAACCCATGTCTCTTTCCAGAAATCATGACCCAGTTGCTCAATTAATGCACAGACCTTGTTGTGAGCAGTTTCATGTGGGAACTACTTTCTCTCTAATAATTTCTTACCATTAGAAAGGAAGTGCAGAAGGCACACATCTCCTTTTGTCAGAAATCTCGGCAACTCACGCCAAAACTACCAAGATGGATTGATAGCTCTAATGGTAAGAGGAAAACTATGTATTTTTGACTTTTCCCTGAAATGCCCATACACACCAAGAATGATAACCATAAATATATAGTTTTAAAAACCATTCTGACTCAAATGGACGGTGGAATCCACACTACAACCGTGACGACCTCGACAGCGGTGAACGGTACGGCTGGGATAACATTCAGCCAATCAAAATCCATCTGAATTTATTCAAACCTTTATATTAGGCTGCAAATTACACGTTAAAAAAACCTCCATCCAAACCATCCTTTTTGTCTGAGAGCTACTGCCAAAAGTTCATGGTGCTGATGGGGTTCTCTGAAGTTTGTTTGGTCTTTACTGATGTCCCCTTCGACGATCACCAGGACACCGTCAAATTGATGTCGACTCTCGTCTGAGTCTGAATCAAAATTTGTCTTCAAAACTCTCCTAACAGAGCGTTGGGTTCCTCTAATTCCTCTCCTCTTTGAAGAACTTTGTGAACCCATATTCTTCTGGTTTTCTTTTTGTTTCTCTGTGCAACGTGTGGCAGTAACAGGTCACAGCTGGGGCCAATACGGCTGAAGCGTGCTCGGCATCACTGTTCCCAGACTGTTATTGTTCATCAGTGTGGATGCTCACATCGTCACAGAACCGTTCTAGGTGTGAACGGTCCTTTTAATCCCTCATCACTGGTTACCAGCAGTGACTCTGCTCCATCACAGCATCAATGCAAGCAAGGAAGCAGTTTTGGGGGTCATTTTTAAATGTATATTGTTAAGTGGAGTGACAGTATGATCACGGATGTCATTTAAAATTGGTAAACAAACCTTTTTATTTCATCTGAACTTAAAAAAAATGTGTACATTTTTGATATTTTATATGCGCAGGCCTCCTCGGCCAACAGATTATGTGACAGTTTTGTCCACATTCTAATTCAAAATAGGTGTTTTTGAATTTGAGCAATTAAGTGAGTGAAGAAAGCTCAGTTTTTGTTGCCAAAAAGGGACAGCTTGTTCTGGATGTGAGGTAAACCGCACCAAAACAGTTATGTTTAACATTTTATTTGCAATTATGTGCGCACTGACTTTTGTATTTCTCATTCTCGTCCTTCCATCTGCCTCCTCTTGTGTCTTTTTTATCTCCGTTTGCCTCTTTGTCAGCCTTTCTCAGTTTCTCTTCCACTGTCACTCTCTGCTCCTGCCCCTGCTGTCTGTCTCGCTTGAATTTGTCTTCCACTCCGTCTGCCAGTCTGCAGTGACTCTCTCAAGACTTTTTGGGCTGAGCAGGGTCGGATGGGGTCAGGGTTCTGAGAATCTCATCCCCCATAATCCCTCACTGCCTGGCCAGGTCGCTTGCGCTGTTCGCTGCACGTACACACTTACATAAACACATGTGCATACGTGCGCACACGTTCATGGAGTTCTTGGAAAAGTGGAGAGAGATTTTTTGTGTCGCTTGGCAGTTGAGACTCTCATCTCTCTCCTCGGTGAGAGGGCTGCAGTGGACAAGGTCTCTCTGTCTCTCTCCTGTCTACGTTTACATGCACACATGAAACCTGCTTATTGCGAGAAATCAGGATAAGGTTCAGGGACGCAGAGATTATAGTTTATACTGAGACATATTTATTTTAGTTTCAGCTTAAGTTGGACTATAAATTTCATTATTTTGGACACAAGGATGGAAAGTGATGTGTGTTGCGCATTGGGAGGATTACTTTAAAAATGTATTCTGATACAATTACTGATTACCTGTTTATAAATGTTGTCAGTTACCTAGTCCAAGTATCACAATATGAAAGAAATGTCTTTCTGTTACTTTTGGAATATCTCAATACCAAATATGGTGGAACTGTTTAGCCTAATATAATGTTTTGTGCTCGTTGTAGGGTTATTATTCTGTCCTTTGTTATATGTGAGCGCACGTTTAGATTAATAGCGGTAAATATGCACATTTAAATGTACTTTGTTAAGTTTGCTATTCACACTTCACACCCAAACTTAAAATGAAGTGCCATAAACTTGTGTTTTTACCCAAACAACCTTCAGAAGTCTCACAACATCACTCTGGTGAAACCATAGCTAATCATTATCACGTCCTCTAAAAATAATTTATTTATTTGGTGGAAATTTTGCCATTTTTTTCCCCTCTTAAAATCGGAAAACCAGAGCAACATCACATTACAAAGCAAGTTTGCCTTCAGCTGTGAAAATACTGTCATCATCCAAGAGCTCCACGCGGAGTTTAAAGAAACATTTCCAGATAATACCAACTGCTGATGTTAGCTTCACAGACCAACCGGTAACGTTAGCCACAAAGACCAGCTGACCAAGCATTAGTCACACAGAACAGACACACCACCACCTACAGTCCCAAAATGTTTTGGGACTGTAACTGCTAACTGGATTTCTGTATAGCTAATGTGTAGTTAACATTAGCTGTTTTCTGTGCAGCTAATGCTAACGGTTGCTCTGTGTACCACATGTAATCAGTTAGTTTGTGTAGCTAACATTAGCAGTTGGTATTATCTGGAAATGTTTCTTTAAACTAGACATTGAGTCCTTGTATGACGTCAGCATTTTCACAGCTGAGGGCAGAACTGTCACTGTACTGTGATGTTGTTCTCGTTTGATGTTCAGACCAAAAAATGGTGATATTTCCACCCAAAAAAAGGATTTTTTTTCACTAGAGGGCATGCTGTCGATCATATGCAGACTGTGCATGGTAATATATAGCGTTATTTATTTTAAAATTTATTTTAAAATTGCAATTCTGCTAATAATCCCATTTTTTACTGAATCTAAAATCTGACTACATCTTTTTTCTGTAACTGTAGTGAAATACAGTTACTGTTATATCATCCCATTGCATGTAATGCTCCCCAAGCCTGTTGCTGCCATAGAAATACTTTCTCTGGTCATTATCATGCACATGCACACTTTTAGAGGCCATTAAAAATGGCTAAAAATCAGGTTTCTCCTGCATAAATTGAGCTGATTCTTCAACCTCTTCACCCTTATTAGGAAAAACTGGGTATCTCATTTACATGAAGTCCAATAAATCAGGTTACTGCAGAAAGACAATAGCAGCCATGGCTCTTATATTTGCGTGTCTTGTCTCTTCCTCTGTAATGTGGAGCTTGATGTTTGAATTTTAATTTGCGATTCTCCGCCCTTATCTGCCGTCTCTTTCTTGCGCTACTTGTCTGTTTCTCTGTGCCAGTCTCCTGATCTGTCTCTGCCTCTCTAATCCCCTTTATAAACGACCAGGGCTCTGACCATGAGAACCAAACCTTCACCATGACAACCACAATTTCAGGCATGTCCCAGCGACCTCTCTGCCGTGTGTGTGTCTGTGTGTGTGTCTGTGTATGTGTGTGTAGCCCAGCTGTTGAACAGATGGAATGCTCACTATGCAGCAGATGATAATAGTGTGGAATCTGAGGTCTGTGCCCTTCTCTACCTCCATTTTCCTCTTTCCTCTTGTCCTCCCTCCTCCTCCTCAACTCTGTCCCCGCTCCCTCGTCTCTGTCCTCTACCGTCTGTCCTCCCTCTCATCTCCGCATCAGTTTCCTTCCAGCTGAGTGTCCGCTACTTTGCTTTGTTCTCCCTGATTAGAGGCTTCTAAAGATGGGTATCATATCTCACTTTGTTCCTTTAGGGCGACACACACACACACACACACACACACTCACACACACACACACAGACACACACATGCACCCTGTGGCTCGGCGTGTGTGTGGAGTGGGGGCTGAGTGAATGGCCGTCGCCACATTTTTCACATTTTTTTCTCCAGGCCTTAAAGGTCTTTTTCTGTCCCAGTGCAGACAGACTGTGTCTAAGAACTGCAGGCCGTCATGCAGGAGGAATGCAGCCTCCTCACTGTCAGTGACTTAGTTTTACTGTAGCTCCATTTGTAAGCGACACCACTCATTTTGAAGTGTGTAGGTGTGCGACATTAAAAAAAAGACTTGTAAACATTTGAGGAGGACGGCGGGAGCAAGGGGAAAATGTTAGCGAGACGGATGGAGACAGAATGAAGGTCACATTAAGTATTTATGTGAATATGTGCTTCCAAATAATCCAACGACTTGTTCCGTGGAGTAGAGTTGCAGTGTGGTGTGTAGTTATTTCAGGTGTCCAGGGTTGTTGGAAGCAGAACTCATTTTCTGTTTAGACAATTCTTGGTGACAAGAATTTGGTGCACTTTGGCTGGAACAGGCATTAAACTGTCATGGTTGAGTCCTCAGTGCAAAAGATGAGCAACTATTTTAGGAAATGGCTAGTTCTTTGATTAAAATTTAAAACTAAAGCCTGGGAAAAAAACATTTAGAGCGATGTCAACCACGGCTCCCAGGGAGAATTTTGGTGAGAAGCATCCAATTACAGAGCTTAAAATAGTGTTGTGTGTGCGTGGCGCTAACTGTGAACAAAAGCTAAAAATTCTGGTTTGTAGAAACCTGATAAAACATCTAGCAGTTAGCTGAATAGTTTGACATTTTTGGAAGTACACTTATTTGCTTTTTCCCTGAGAGTTAGATGCCTGAATGCTAAATATGAACTTGTATTAGAGCAAGCAAGCAGTTAGCTCAGCATCAATGCCAGAAACAGAGACACAGCTGTAGTCTTGTCATTTTGAAGTTGCCAGGCAACAAGCGGAGACTCCAGGAAGTTACTGTCCTCACTAAATAGGCTAAATAGTTCCAGCAAGTGGCTGCAGATGTTTTTGGACAGAGGCAGGCTAGCTGTTTACCCTGGTTCCAGTCTTTATGCTAAGCTAGGCTAAGCAATATTTAGAGACATCCATCACTTCAAAGTGACAAAAAAAACAAAACATTTTTCTAAAAAACAAAGTTGAAATTATTCAAATTGATGGCTTGGTAAATTATCTAGGTGGCTGTTGTATTTCATTGTTTTGCAAGTCACAAGTAAGTCTCGAATTTTTGCACCCAAGTCAAGTCCCGAATCCAGTCTCATCTCCTAAACTTTTGAGTTTAGAGTTATAAACAAGTCATAATGTAACTGAGTTTACAGCCTCACTGTTTACAAAGGTACTTAGCTATTAAGCTAACGATAGCTAAGCATTAGCTTGCTAACTATGTTAAAATATTAGCCTCGACTTTACTGATCTTTATGCGACTTCAAATGTAGAACAAAGTTGGATGAACGTTCTTCATGGTTCTCTCCTGCAACGGGACTGAATGCTTTTGGACTGACTAAAAGAAAAATTGGTCTGGAGAATTAAAGGAGCAATATGTAGCAATTGTGCGTCCAAAAATGAGCAGTTCAAATAGCGAGTTGAGGCCACAGACTACATATTAAATAGGCTGAATCCCTAGTTAATATGCAATCTTCAGGAGTTCAGTTGAGGTCAGTGACTCCCTGTCAGACTCAATTAACGTATTGCTCAATTTAACAGTTCTAAACATCTTCCCACTCTAAAAGATTATTAATGATTTCTTACAGCTCATAAACAGACACTAACTCATTCGGTGGACATTTTGCATTAATTTGAACTCTAATGTGAAACAAGGCAAACAATAAAGTTATTTTGGCCCTGAATAGACATTTCAAAGGAGGACACCACAGCTGTAGAGTTGTTCAGCATGTTTCCTTAATCTCTGATGACACATCGTGGTTGATTAATGATCAATTACAGCAAATATGTTACAGATTTCTCTGTAAAGTTTCACCTAACTGATAATAAATAGTGTTTATGTTAGTTGGTTCAGGAAATTAAGGGAGATTAATTGTTTTGTGGTGCTTTTTAAATACTTTTTCACCTTTGGGTTTGGAGAACAAAGTATTTGCAAGTCAAAAGGCTCAAGTCCAAATTAAGTCAAGAGTCGCTGGACACTCAAACAAGTCCAAGTCTTTGTCTGACTCAAGTCCAAGTCATGTGACTTGATTTCTGGGAACATCGAGGACACCGTCAACAGTGAAATGGAAATTTACAGTGAGGGAAAAACGCTCCAAGGATGGTCCTCCTCCCACTTCACAGCTCTATTACAGCTACAACAAAAAAAGGCAGTGACTAGTACTATAACTACTCCTACGTTGACATCAGGGGTGCGCATCTGCTCCGCGCCTTCTGATGATGTCACAGAAGTTTGTGTAATCCTGGCCTCACATCCTCCTAAGCCCTCTCCTCCCTCTCTGCTTTCATCCCTCGCTTTCTCCTCCTCTCTGTTGATCCCTGGCTCGCTCTTTGTCTCTCAATTTCCTTGTGTTTTCATACATAATCTCTTACCCAGACTCCTCTTGCCTGTCCTCTCCCGCTCCCTCTCAGCGGTCTGTCCTTCAGTGTCTCTCTTTCTTCCCCTAAATCCCCCCTCTCGCC
Organism: Lutjanus argentimaculatus; assembly: GCA_034769285.1. NCBI lineage: Eukaryota > Metazoa > Chordata > Actinopteri > Lutjaniformes > Lutjanidae > Lutjanus > Lutjanus argentimaculatus. The sequence goes on from JAWZSL010000003.1 coordinate 17,722,014, forward strand.
TGCTTTTTGGCTCGGGCGGCTGCTGCCCTCCCTCCCCCCCCCTCCTCAATTCCTCATTCCTCTTCTTTTCCTGCTGTCCGTTGCGCTCCCTCGCTCCGTCTGGCTGTCCTCAGTAATCAAACACAGGCAGTCAGACACAGACAGGATGTGAGGTCAGACGAGGAGAGGAAGTGAGGGTGCGTGGGTAGCACATAAACAGAAGGGAGAGGAGACTAGGGACAGTGAGGACAGACCTGTGTGTGTATGTGTGTATGTGTGTATGTGTGTATGTGTGTATGTGTGTGTGTGTGTGTTACACTGGGAAGAGATTCAGTTTCTGTTTCAGCCGTCAGCATCAGTTCTTTGTGGTTGTTCTCTATATTAAACACTTAAGCAGCTGGACTCGACAACCACAGCGAGTCATAACACTCAGCGGTGAGGTAAAGCAGTCGTGTTTTTCAAACTTTATTACGGTTCTCCTGAAATATTAAATAAATCTTTTACTCGTGTCATAAGCTGACTTTGTGGGTGAGCCAACTGTTTTTTTCACAGCGCTAAAACTTTAGTCCGTCTCGTCCAGTGTGGAATTGTTTGGTCTGTGAGTGCGGCTATGTAATTTAACCATTAAATTTGGGGTTGTTGTAGTTCATATTTTATTTGCTATTTATTTGGAGTCCGCCGTTGAGAAGTGGTGAGCTACAGGCTTAAAATGACAAAATTACAGAAGAATGTGAATACAAAATAAAAGCTCATATTTTAAAGGGACAGTTTGAGAGTTAGATGACACCACCCAACAAACATGAGACAGACGTGCAGACCGTATGTCTGTGTTGCGTCCGTCCGTCCAGGACTTTATCCGCGTGTCTGTAAATCAGGTTCAATATCTGGACATCTGACTTAAGGATCTGTTGATGTGCGAGACAGATGCGGGAAATTGACATGATGAAATGTTGAAATGTTAGAGTAAATGTTTTAGTTTTATATACCTAGAGTTTTATATACCTAGATACCTACATTGGATGTTCAGAAGACATGAGAAAAACTTTCACCCAAGACATTCAAAAGACGTCTGGGCGTGTTTGCCCAGTCTCATACTTGTCCATTAAACACAGGGCCAAAGCAGATTAACTCGGCACAAAGGCCGGGAACAGAGAACACAGCAAGCCTTGCCCTGTCCGATTTCATCAAAATCTGCCTGCTAGCAGACCAAAATTCACTCACCACTGGTAAGGTGACAACTTACTTTCAAGTGGAAGGAAACTGTTAAACAGTGGAACCAAATTTAGTGTTTTATTTTGTATATTTAACAGCAGAAAGTGAAATGGATTGAATAGCATCTACTGAATGTAGTCATTGATATAATGCACATCAAGAACTGGTACCAAACCCATAATGGTTCCACATATTGTCATGTCTTTAGTTTTTGCACCAAATTATGGCGAGTAGTATCAATAAGAGTATCATCTAACTTTTTTGTTTTTTGTTTTTTTTGTTCTGGAGCTTTCAACTGCGATCTAATGGTCTTCATCAGTGGATGAAGAGGATGTTTGTTGTTTATTTTAAACAGGAATGAATATTTTAGATTCAAAACCAAAGCTTATTTTTTTATTGCATAGATAGGTAATATGAAAAAAAAAGTGATATAAGAAAAAATGATACAAAAAAAACAGTAATACAAGAAAAATGATCAATCAGAAAAACTACCCTTCTCAACTTCGCTTACTGCACCTTTAAATCTCTTTATTTCTCAATCTTCAACTTTCTTCTAAGCTAATCAGCTTCAACATTTCTTGTTAAAGACATCCTCAAAAGTCTTTGCCAAAACTTCAGCTCCGGCATGTCTCTGACAAAACAAGAAAATAGTCAAATATGACTTATTTTCTCCACGGTAAGATCACATTTTGAGAGCAAAAGAGAATAAAAGAAAAACAAAATTAATTTCTTCCCGTCGCCAAGAAAACTGTGAACCTCCAGAGAAGCCGTTCATCAGCCATGCATATTGTTTGATTATTAACATCTGCTGTTTGCAGAACGGGACAGCTGAAATGATGCCGTAATGGAATTCCGACCTCTTTTCTCCATTCGCTGCAGCGGACAAGTAGCTACAGGACGGCAGCATTAAAACAGGCCATATTCTCCTTTTTCACTCGGCTGTGATGAATGGGAGGAATAAGCCGGGTCGGTCGGCCTGCGAGCTGACAGAGCTGTTCATGTCTGGAGCTCGCGCGCGTGTGTGTGTGTGTTTTATTCCATAAAAGAGAAAAGTTCAGTTCGGTCCAAGTGGATGAAAGGGGATGTGTGTGTGTGTGTGTGTGTGTATAGAAAGAAAAAAAGTGCACTAATGAGCTAGTGTGTCCAGCAGTGATGCAGAATGTGTACTTCACCTGTTGAACTCTAACACACACACACATGCACACACACAGTAGCTTAACTCCCCCCCCTCCTACTAGCACCCATCACCAATCTCCTGTAACCTGATACTGGGACACACACACACTTGCTTTTTTTATTCTAACACACATACACGTACACACTCACATACACACATTGAGAGGTCAAGTTGAGGTTGTGCTTCCATGACATCACTGTTGCCATGACTCATAAGTGTACCCCCAGGCACAGTAAGGCCCTCTCCTCCACAGAGCCTGTCAGAGGGACTTAGCCGCTCACGCACACCACACACGTTTGCAGTGCAAAACACACACACACACACACACACACACACACACACAATCTCTCATTCATCACTCGCTCCAAGCAGACAGCGATGTTCCAAAAACAAACTACCTTGCACACACAGGTAAACCATGGATGTGTGTGTATATGCCTGTTTGATGCAAACACACTCATCAGACAGACTTGGTTTCGTATGCGAGTTGTGTTGCTGATCCACACACATACTATACACATCCTGCGTGATTTACAGTGGTCAGAGTCAGATGGAGAAAGCAGGCCTCCTCTGGTCGGAAAAACCTCGGCTGCGGGGATACACAGGGGGAAAGACTTCCATTACCCACACGTGTGTACACACACTCAGTGACTTGCAGTCGCCCTCCTGACAGCCTCGAGTGTCTAATAAATCACCTTTGGACACATCGCATCACTGGACCAGACCTGTGTGTTTATGTGTGTATATTTATGCTGCATATGTGTGTGTGTGTGTGTGTGTGTCCCTTAAGAAGAGGCTGTCCCGTACCTCATAAAACAGTCAGCTGCTTGAGTAGAAATAACAGTATTGTGCCTAAGCAGTGACCTTTATGAACTTCAGGACTGCAGTTAGTGCTTATTTTCATTATCGATGGATGCAGGGCCGTACTGAAACTTTGGATGTCTGTCATCATGTTTTTATGACGCTATGACCAAAAAAATAAAATAAAATTCTTGGACAAAATCCTTAAAGGAGCATTATGTAACGATTATGCATCCAAAAATGAGTACAGCAGCCCAAGCAGCAAACTGAAGTCACAGATGGTAATAAAATAGGTTGAAATTCTATTTAATATATTGTCGATGGTTAAAGCGAGTTGTTTCCTCCTGTCCCCTCCTCCTGGTCTCCCAGAGCACAATGTGATGTGTTTAGACTGCGTATTTTGTCCCACCATCAGACCAAAAACCAAATATATTCAATTTACAATAATGAGAGAAACAGAAACGTTTGACTTCTTGCTTGATAATTCACATCTTCTTAACTTAATTGAATTTTCTGAACCTATTGATGCTTTCAGCCTGGGCTGCACAATTAATCTAAATGTTATCGAAATCGCAAAATAGCCAAGTGCAATATCCAGTATCACAGAAGCTGCATTATATTGTAGTGCTGCAGAGATGTGCTGACTTACAAATCTTGTTCTCTAATGTAAGAAAACATGTTGGTTTGGTGCTCACCCCAACAAGTATCACATCATCATGATTTTTTTAGTTAAAATTAAAATTATGATCATAAATGATCACTACCATATAGCAATCGTAATATCTGTCGAATAATCGCAATATATCATGCATAAATTAAATATCCTTTTGTCACAAAATGCACAGTGATTACACTTCTTACAGTATGAAAGGATTGGACATTCACTCTTCTAAACACCTGATGTCTGGATTGATGTTCTCCATAAGGTTCAGTGTTTTTCTGCCACACATTAAGCCATGTGGAGCCTCTTCCTGAGGACAACATATGTGAAAGAGCAGCTATATCAGGCCTGGTATATTGTGTGGCTTCTGCATCAAACAATTGAAAGAAAAAATAAATAAAAGGGGAAAAAAAAATACTTAAAGGTGTTTTTCTTTGTAAGCTCCAGCAGCAGCATTATATAGCAGCACAGTCATTACACACACGTGGCACTGTATTCAGTATAATGTCATGCATAATAAGCCGTACTGCAGAGCTACAACAACACTGCTGACGTCAGACCGTTCTGTAGATAAATATTCACAGGTGTAGGGACAATTGATTTAAAATGATACATAATCATGATTAGGATAATGATTTCTGTGAACTAATGCCTGTGAAGATAATCAACAGCGGTTTCGATGTTCAGAGCGGAGTACTCGCAGGGAATATGACTCATATCTTTTTTCTTTTTTCTTTCTTTTTTTTTTTTTTTTGGTGATCCCCATTTTATTCGCTCTAGGTCAGGAATTCGTGACTAATGCCTTTCTGCGGAACTCTGGATCATTTAGTGTTTTTTTTCCCAAGTGTTCATCATGACTCGATGAGAGGAAATAGGCGTTTGCTGGAGAAAACAAGTGTTGCATCACATACGATTAGACAAGTCTCACAACCCCTCTTCAGGTCTGTTTTTACTCTATTTTGGGCTATTTATTTCTGTGTTTTTTCCACAGATGACTGACTTCCTATTTGGAATGTTTTCACACACACAATATCGGGGATGATTAGAGAGTCGCAGTGCTTTTTATCTGACTTTTTGACCCTACAATTTCTCAATCTAGAGGCAAACTTTGGCTGACCTCGGACAACAATGAGCCATAGATTTCTAGATATCACAATAACATGGCTTGTGGGAATTGAAAAACCCCTCTTCCTGTCAATCAACAGCTCAGTTTTCTGCAGCACTGCCAAAGTTGCTAATGTGCATCTGTTTTGAAACTTGGGATTGTGGAATGTTACTTTTCTTTCTTTCTTTTTTTTTCATTTTAATAAAAAAAGGAGTCAGAATCAGATTCAGAGTTGTAGGATTTGTGCGCACAGATTGCAATTATGACCGGACATGTGGCACAAATGCCCCCATGATCTCTCTCCTCATGTCACACCAGCAGTGCCAGTCTCTCTTTTTTACTGAATATTACATTTTTTAAAACACCCTGCACCACTTTACTATGAGACTACCCTTATAAATGATTTATAAATGGTTTTTAATTAGTTTTAGAACTGGGTATCATTCCCTGAGTTCAATACCAATTTTATTAAATCCATATTAATAAAATGAAAATTATATAGGTTACAATACAGATCTGAAGTTTTATTTTTCAGCTCCTTTTTACACACTCAAAGCAGTTTCAAAACAGAAATATAAACCTCAGCATGGAGATTTTCTCCTAAGGTATTGAAAAATTTGGTAGCCTATCAGGCTTAGTGTAAACACTTCATAAACCATTAAAAAGCTATTACAACGTATTAGATTAAAAAATAGTTACCTGCTAACTCTCATGCTTATTGAAAGTCAGGTTTAGTTTCTTAGTTCACAAAACACTGCTGGAGTTTCACAGGAAAACAGTGTTGGAGAATCTCCTAAAGTCCCGACATGCTGTTGAGACACACACACACATCCAGTTCAGACAGTGTGCATGTGAACGTGGCTCCAAGCTGAGGATCAACAGTGAAGATTCAGGCTAATATATGTTGTAATTCTTTCAAGTCAACTTGGCATGTCGGGCTTTAGGAGACTTGGATTACACCAGGGGAGCAGTATGGAGACTTTTTTTTTTTTTTTTCTGTTGTTTTTTTATGTTTGAAAACTGGTCAACTTTCACTTCCATTGTTTGGGAGGTTCTGCAACACTGTTTTCCTCTGAAACTCCGGCAGTGTTTTGTGGACTAGAAAACTAAACCCGACTTTCAGTCGGCATGAGGGGGGAGTAGATAATTACTGAATTTTCTTTTTGGGTGAACTATCCCTTTCAATAAGTTACAAACATTTAACCACCGTCAGCATCTTAATACACTTTAATAAAAAAAAAACTGCATTAACTTTGTTCAAGTTATTTAATAATAATAAAGAAACATGATCATCATATTAGCAGACTTCCCAGCATGCATTGTCTCCTAAGACCCGATATTTTTATAGTTTGAAGAAAACACCTCTCTAATGTACTTTAAGATAAGTCACGATTGTTTTGTTCACAATAATGAAAACACTGCGAACAGTGATGGTTAGAACTGAATTTGCTCCCTACTCCTTTACATTTAAAATGTAATAAATCCACTCAGAGCTGTACCACATATTTTGTTTGTGCCAACACAGGGACAAAGTAGCTCACAGTTGTAACAAAGTTTTCTTGTGTGAACTGACTTTTCAAACTGAGAAAATGTAAAAGGAAATCAAATTTGCTTGTAATACTGTCAATGTGATTGATGAGTTGCCCGAACGCTAACGTTTTTAAGTAAAAACAATGTACAGGGTGGTCATAAAGTTTCATTTGGCATGTCCATTAACTTATCATGCACCACTACACACTTTACGATAAGGCTGTTTTTGCCATAAATGTTAGTGACTCATCACAGAGATAGTAAACAGGAACTGCATCTTGCAAAAATAGTGAGCTCACATTGATATGTTTACAAAGTGTTTTCAACCAATTTTTGGTGAATCATCTATAAAGGTAGTCTTATTGTAAAGAGGTACCAAAAACCCTCTTGTAGTTGATTTTTGATAATTACTCTTGTTTTTTTTTTCTCTGTCTGTCTCCTCAGATCATGATTCAGAGGGGAAGCGTGTTCAAGACATGCTGTCTACAATTGACAAACCACAGGTTGGTATGCGTACCTCCCTCCCACTGCGCACACACACACACACACACACACACACACACACACAAAACCCGACGTTCGCTTCCTTTATAACCACTTTCATCAATCATCTCTTGTCTGATGCAGTCATAGCTGGCATGAGCGTTGATGTCTTTTCCATATTTTCATCCTTTCTCTGTGATTAACATGAAAATCAGATGCTCAGATTGACAATATGAACTGTGACTTGCGTATATCTCATTTTGGAGTCATTTCCAGGGATTTAATTACAGTCTCAGTGGAGGTTTAAGCTCTGTTCACCTTGGCCACATGAGGGCAGCATCTGCTCATTCATGCTGCCCTTTTTATCAGCTGGAAAAACCTCTGTAAACACCAACAGCTTTTTCCCTCCTGTCCCTGAGGGGGAATGTGAATGAATGAGCTGGATCCGTGCAGACATGGTTTGGTAGAGGGGAATCGCTCACTCCCAGTTAAAGCAGTTTTGGTCAGCAGGCTGTGCAATTGGATCATTTGATATCTGTGCGTTCATGACGAGAGAACGGAAGGATGAAAGACGGAGAAAATGGAGTGTAAAAAGAGGGGTGAAAAGAAGACGTTTTGAGCTCTTCAGGAGGATTTGAAGCTGATGCACAGACAGTCACGATTTATTTGCTCTCATAACCTCAAATTGCCTCTTCACTGATGAGCAAGTTTATTGTAGTCGATACTGAGAAGAAAAAGGAAGTAGAAAAAGGACAATTTTGAGATCCTCTTTTGCCACTGATTGCTAGTTTAACAGCAGATGTGATCATCTGTCACTTTTGACCTTTACTTTAAAGGGACAGTTCACACCAAAATCAAAAGTACATCTTTTTCCTCTTACTTGTAAGTGCCATTTATCCATCTAGATCAGGGATGTCCAGTTCAGTCTCATTATGGTTGCCCTCAAAGGGTTGTAAATGTAAGGCTACATAGATGTATCTCCTTGTTATCATATTATGTAATTGCCTCTGCATTCGATTATTAGTTCCACCTCTGAAAGCAGAAGTCTAGGAAACATAATGGCAAGCAGAAATTCAAGTGTACAACTATTATACAATTTATACCACGTGAATAAAAATATCAATAATGGTTGTTTTAGTTCTTTTAGCCTACAAGCAAGGTTTCAAATCTAAAATGAACGTTTGCTTAAAAATGAAAATGACCTCCAGCAGCCAGACACACTCAGTGTACGAATAACAAAATTGGGATGCACTGTGGGAGATGTAGTTTATGGATGCCATACTTTTGTAAATGCAGCAGAGAATTATGTTGCACAACTGATATTCTTTGCAAGCTCTCATGAGTTTTTGGTATGAGTTGCAGAGTTTTGGAGATATCAGTCATGGAGATGTCTGCCAATATACTGGACCTAAAAAACTCAATAGCAATGTCTCTTTCCAGAAATCATGACTCACTTACTCATGATAATCCACAGAATTTGTTGTGAGCAGTTTTATGTATTAACTGTTTTCTTTCTAGTAGAAAGAAAGTAGTTCCGGTAGATTCTACTGCAGAAAGAAAGTAGTTCCTACATGAAACTGATTTTTTAAAAGAGGCACTGCTGTTTGTTGAGTGTCATTAATCCCATTATACTGGGGTGAAGGCAGGCATCTCTATGGCTGATATCTCCAATCCAGATGTATAAATAGCACCACAAGTAAGAGGAAAAATATGTGTTTTTGATTTTGTGGTGAACTCCTCCTTTAATGCATGTCTGTAGGAAACAGAAGGCACAGATGATGAGATTTAAAGTACTCCCTGCAACAACACAGGTGCCTGTTGATTGATTCAGCTTTGTTCCATACAGACATGCTCTTCTTCATTTCATGTTCACAGTATTACTTTGTTCCTCTGCTCGTATTCCTGTGTTGTTCGCTTTCAAAGAAATAAACCGTGTTTTCTTCAGCTCAATTGAAATATAAAAAACAGTCGGGGGGAAAAAGCAATAATTCTCTTTTGACTTCTTCCTGTCCTATTTTAGTCTTTGTGCCTGAAGAAAGATGTAGCAGCAGCACTTTTCACCTCAAAGGCCTGGAAGCTCATAACAGCACAGGCTACATTTACATGCACATGATGTTTGATTATGGGCGATAGTAAGGCAAAACACCGATTAAAATGTTTATGCAGGTTGCTTATTGAACATTAATATTCATATTTCCTTGCTACAGTGCATAAACTGATTAATTATGCTACCATAAATTGTGCTAAAACTGATCCCAGCAGCCTTTCACTGCAGCATCACTTTGTATAAATCTTACTAACGCACTTGGCTCAGAGGAGGAGTGTATGAAATGACAAGGAAAGTGTGAGACACACTCACCACTCTGCTATGAGAAGGAAAAATCCATCAGAAGGGCCAGATTAGAAAAAAGTAAAGTAACAAGGGGCCAGATGTTTACGTTTCCTATTTCTGACCTGTACAGTTAGGAATTTAAAAGTGTAAAAAACAATGCTCACTTTAATTGTTTCTCCACAAAAACATGAGAAACAAATCACTGTGGTTATCCTAGATTAGTAGTTCATGGCTTGTTGTTTTAATAAAAACAATGTGGGGAGTTAACATCTTTGTTCTGTTTCACTCTCTGGAATTACCTCTGCTTAAACAGCCTGAGTTAAAACTTGGGGGGCTGCAACGCTGAACATTTCTGACTGGTTGAGTACTGGCAGCGTTTTATTTCTGTCACAGTTTTCTTAAAAATCTGCAGCTGCAGGCCATTTTTTTGTTCATTGTGTTTCAACACATCGACTTTGAGTGAAAGCACGTGTCTTCACGGGTCTTTAGACCGCGCTGGAAACACAGACAACAGTAGTTCCTGGGACTAAAAGTTTCAGTTACTTTGGGTGGAAACGCAGCACTGTATGTAATGACCAAAAAAGATTCAGAGTCCTGGAGTCCCCCAGCATTCAACTTTACACCTGACTGCAGAAAAACAGTTGCGTGTTAAACAGTCTTTCTTTTCAGCATAAAAGAGCGTGCACAGAGTTTTTTTCTTAAGTTTATATTCTAAAAAACATTTGTAAAAGACAAAAGAGTAGGAAAAAAGGGTCTTTTCATATGAACGTCTTTGGTAGATGTTATCAAGCAGATTGATTGCTGTGGGCATGTCACAAAATGTGATGAAAGCTCATGGAACATCATAGTTGCATTAAGGGATTTAAGTGGTTTAAAAGCTCTTCTATTATGAGAATAAAAGTTGAATATTACTATTGGTTTACTCCTATTATGTTGAGAACGCGTTGTGATTGGACCAAGGCTGTGCGTAAATACAGCCATTGTATTGACATTTGAGTGAGACAGAGAAAATGTGAAAGGTTAAATCAGACAGTTATTAATTTTCTTTCAAATAGTGAATAGAAGACGAGGACTGATGATGTATACACTGCGGACTCTCACCACCTCACATTTAGTGCAAAACCCCTTCTGTCTGGCAAATGAGTTGTAGATGACGAACAGGCTATCTTTCGGGGTCAAAGGGCTTCTTTGCACCCTTTTCTTTCCGTTTTCCATCACTTGGTCTTCATCTCACTGTGCTTCTCTCTGTTTTGTCGTTGCATTCATCATCTGCTGATTACCTACAAACCTCATGTATCCACAGTGTACATGTAGCAAAGTGATGGATAAAAAGAGTGTGAACAAGTCTACTTACTTGTGAATAAACTGCCCTCAAAGATGTTCTCAGACATGTGGGCACGGTCATGTGATCTCGTAAAACCTAATCATAATGATCAAAACGCACAATGAAACCACAATCACGTCTGTCTTTCCGCTTTTTTCTGGTTTGTCTGTCTGTCTGTCTTCCTCGCAGACTGTCTAGGCATGGTTGCGGTTTGCAGTGCCCTCAAGGCACATTCATCGCCTATTCAGTGGATGTGGAGTCTGGAATAGCAGCAGACTGTGCTAAATCACGCTAAATTGGCTCACCCACCATGTGCCGCAGCTAAATCTCCCATAAACATGCACGCACATGCAGGCGCGCACACAAGGCAACACAGTTAAAACACACAAACATGCAGGCGTCTTTGTCGTGTTTGTTCATTTTAATGTTCTGGTGTGTTCCTGGTGTGGACGTGCCTGAGCTGAAAAGAGCAGCTGAATCTGGAGTCATGGTTTCAGTGACAAATTATGAAGCACACAGACAGACTCAAACCTAGATGCACACTTAAATTTATAGCAAAAAAACACACCTTTATAGAAAGATTTTGTCTTACATTATTAGAGTTACTGCTGCCTAGAATAAGATAAAAAGGAACACATGCAAAGAAATGTATTAAATAAGTAGTAACACTTAATATTAGGTGCTTGTGTTAGTTAACAGGTAATAATACCCTTATAAGATGTTTATTAAATAAATATGTGTTAGTAAGACTATATAAGTGTTAATAATGGCATAATAACATGATTATTGTTAAGCGTCACTTTCCAATAAAGGCAAAACCTGAAAATAATGCTAATAATAATAAAACCCATGATTAATTGTTAATAGGTGCATAATAAAGGATTAATTAACCATAATAAGCATTGCTCACAGCTTTGCTCTAGCTCTGGTACCCTCAAAATGCACAATTAACAGTTAATAAGTGCATAATAAAGAATTAATTAACCTTAATAAGCATTAAAATTCTTAGAAGTGCTTGTAATCCAACAATAATGTTTATTATGCTATTATTGTCCTATTCACATATATTAATGTTAATAAGCATCTTATAAAGGCTTTATTACCTATGAAGTAACACTTGTTGTAAGCACTTCAATATAGTGTTGCCAGTGAATGAATTTTGTGCATGGGTAACCGTTCTTGGCTTCATTGTGTATGTAATATAAAATATATATATGTCTATCAGGTGTCCAATGTGCAGGCGCGGGCCGCACGGCTCTCCTGGGCCCCCCCGGCAGGGCTGGTGAACAGGCATAGTAACGGGATGCCTGTGTCCTGCTCCTTCGAGGTGTCTCTCTCAGATAAGGGACGAGACGGGAAGTATCGCCTTATATACAGGTAAGAAACACACCGCAAGATAAAATAAACAGGGTCTACTACAAACGCACATGTACACTGGTGTGAGTTTTGTGCTGTCTCTGTGTGTGTGTGTTTCAGCGGCGAAGAATTGGAGTACCATCTGAAAGATCTAAGGCCAGCAACAGACTACCATGTACGGTAAGGACGTTTTTGACTTGTTCTTTTTGGATGTTAAGAACTAAAGAAACTAAACCAAAAGAAACTAAAAGGGGATTTTACTCAAAAGGAGAACTTTTCAGTGTTTTTGTAACGTGACTATGTTCTGTATGTTAGGTTTAGCCTTTTCCATGCCGTGTTTTTGACCATTTGATGTCTTGTGTGTTTAATTCAGGGTGTCTGCAATGTACAACTCAGTTCGAGGCTCGTGTTCAGAGGCCGGATCATTCACCACACACTGCAGCGTCCCCGACGTCCCTTTATCCCCGAAACTTTCCCACCGCACCAAGAGCACCCTAACCCTACAGTGGAAGGTACGGACACAGACATCTTCATGCTCGGATGTTTGCCAAAAATACCAGAATGTCCTGCTGCATCCAGTCGTATTTTGCAGTATGCAAGCCAGCATGCTTTTCTGGCTATTCTGACCCACAATCCTTTGTGAATGTATGAGCACGATGGTCAAAGTTCAAGGAGCAATATTATAAGGAAGTATTATGTCACAATTGTGTTAACTTGCTTGTTAGTTCGGGACTGTCCTGAAATTTTCAGGACGTTTCTTTTTCAACTGTTATTGGAGCACAGAGCAAAAAGAGACGGGACTTAGGAAGGGTCAGTTAGACCATTATAAATTAATATGACTATCAAAAGAGACTCTGGGTTATTTGTCTAATCTTCACGTGTCTGTGTCTACTGTGCTTTGTTTGTGTAGTGATACACTTGGCAGAAAAACCTCTTCTCTTAAAAGAAAATAAACCGTATGTTTTGCTTCACCTGGTTTATCTTCTGGCTGGACTTTATCAGCCCTAAAGCACCCTAGAGAAACATTCTTTCATTATTGCACAATTCTGTCAGGTCACATCCCTCCGTCCTCTCTGACCTCTTCTGCACAAGTAATTTTTATCCACTCTTGACTGTCTGTGATAAAGAGTGACATCAGTCACCCAGACAGGATGTGAAGCCAATCATACAAACACGGCAGGTATTTTGTCTGTCTTCTGTGTCAGATTCTTTTGTCCTTGGTTAATCTCTCCATCTGTCTCTTGTCGGTCCGCAGCCCCCAGGCGACAACGGATCCAAAATCACAAACTACCTGCTCGAGTGGGATGAGGTAAGTCTATGTCTCTCTTGGCTTTGTCCTTATTTTCAAAAAGCACTTGTACCCGTCACAGACGTCACAAAACGGATGTTAACATTCGCCTCCTCAGACAAGATGTAATAAGCCTGTAAATTATGCCTTTCCTTCTCCTTTTTGGACTTCTTCACTCTGTCATGCTTTTTGTTCCTCATCTGTCTTATTCTTTTCTTAAATCTCCTATTGCAATTAATTGTACCCCTTGTCCTCATCTTATCTGAGTTTATTTTCATTATCCGTCATCCTCTCCTCTCCTCTCTGCTGCAGGGAAAGAAGAACAGTGTTTTCAGAGAATGTTACTTTGGGAGCCAGAGACACTGTAAGCTGACACGACTGTACCCCGCCTGTGGCTACACGTTCAGAGTGGCTGCGCACAACGACATTGGCACAAGGTACTGTCGCACATGCACTGAATACACTCAAGTGAAAAATGTATTCATGCACACATCATTATAAATAGCACAGAATTATTCTTACTCCTTGTTCATATACTGTAGGAGGACATATTTATTAAAATGCATTACAGCTTTTCGCATGATGGCCTGACTGTATGAGGTACTTATCCATGGTATTAGCTGCGTTCTTGGTGAATCTGAACTATCCTTTTAACGCACAGAAGTCGCACAATAACACAAACAAACTAACAGATCGAGGCAGCGGTAGACCAGCAACTCCCGTGTTCTGAGAGGTAAAATGACTGATTTCGCCTGTGTTGTTTGGTTGGTTTGGAGAGAACAACATTTAGCTTATATGAGGCCATTTTCCATCACAAAAGACTGCCTGACCGCAACGTAAAGACATGAAAATGTTTAATGTGGGGCTGTATGAGGTACTTCATAGTCAGTGTATTACCTCCAGAACACACTGGTGGGCAGACCCCCAGTTTGGAGAAGCAGAGAGGGGCACCAGCACAGAAGCTAAGCAGTGCACTGCTGTGGACTGGTCAGCAACAAAAGGTATTTTAGCCACTTTCAAAAGGGCCACCTAAAAGAATCTGCATCATTTTAAGTGAATGCTATCTTTAGAATATTTTCACAGCATTTCTTTGCAATCAGCCTTTTCCGACAAGATACAGCCATCAAACAAGCCAAATAAAGCAACCAAAGTCCATAGGCGAAATTAATAATTTTAGCTCACAGAACGCAGGAGCTGCTGGTCTATGGCTGCCTTGATCTGTTTGTTTGTTTGTGTTCCTGTGTGACTTTGGTGAATCGGAAATATCCTTTTAAGACACAGAAGTCACACTATCATGAATGAACTAACAGATCCAGGCTAATTTGACTGATTTCTCATATTTGAGTGATTTCCCATATGAGTTTGGAGAGAGTGATATTCGGCTTTTATAACGGCCGTTTTCCATCAGGAAAGGCTGTCTAACGGCAAAGTAAAGCAGTGGCTAAAATACCTTTTGTTGCTGACCCCGTCCACAGAAGTACTTTGCTTAGCTTCTGTGCTCGTTTCCTCTCTGTGTCTACATTCTGGAGACGTGCCAACCAGCATCTACTGTAGCTAATACACCGACTATGGAGAAGTACCTCACACAAATAACCCAAACTATCCCTTTAATATGACACAATGTCTCAAACCATGTTTTCAGGACACTTATACTGATGAGAGCAAATTGTATCAGTGTCAGCCACAACATGTACGTTCTCATGATAAAACTCTGAATAAATCAGTACGTCGCCATAACGATGAGCAGAGACACACAAACATGCTTCAGTCCATCTGCGGCTTTTATTCTGCATGTGACATGAGTCATCTCCCCCTTTCTCATTTTCACTCCATTTCCCCTCTCCTCTCATCTCCTCTTTGTCATTATGGCGGGGAGCATCTCGCCTGCAGTCGTTTGGGTGACAGGAAGGAGGGGAGGGGGGTGATAGAGGGCAGCGAGAGTGAGCAAGGGAGGAGATATTAGCTCTCTCACTGAACTCAAAGAGGCCCTAATGCATCCTTCAGCTTGATTTCCCTTTGAAGCCTTGGACGCGCATCCACGCACAAACATGCTCGGCACACGCAAGATTTTCATTACTTGCTATATTTCTTACTTTATCACAGGCCTTTGCTGCTGGTGAAACATTTAAATTCTTTCCTCCCCGCAACTCTCAAATTAGCCTCATCTGTCTTTTCCGTCTGGCTTCTGGCATGTATATATCCTATTTTACCCCGTCACGACTCCCCTCCTTATTACTATCTCGACTGGGAGCTCCCGTCAACCTCTTCCTCACCTGCAACCCCTGCGCTCCCGTCAAATGAGCACCGGTGTCACATTTTCCTCTCGTTACGCTCTCTCTGTCCCTGCTGAAATTGTAATTCATGAGGCTCCTCTTTCCCTCTTGCACTGCTGTCCCTTTTCCCTCAAAAATTAATGATCCAACAAGCCAATAATTTCCTTCAGCATTTTAAATAAAAACAAAAATGTGAATAAAATGGAAATGTGTTTGTGGTCTTTTTTTTTTTTTTTCTTTCCTGCAGTGGCTTCAGCACAGAGGTGGTGTTTTACACCATGGGCACCCTGCCTGCTCTGCCTCTGGCACCGCGGCTCGTCAGGGCGGGGGTGTCCTGGGTGACCCTGGAGTGGGGGCGTCCCGAGGGCAGTCCGAGCGAGGAGCAGCTCAAATACACACTTGAGATCCAGGAGGACAACAGCGTGAGTACCACATGATTATAAGCACCTATATTGTGTGAAAACATTTGGTCACACTTTATTTTACACTAAGACACAACAAGCTGTACCTTGTAACAAATTAAACAAAAACTATGTATATGTTATTATACAGTATTAGTTACTTTGTGAGGCAGCTGGATTCACACGATCACGCGAGAATCCATCGTGCCAGGGTCCAAGCTATCCATTTGTGTCTACGCCAGAGGTGGTGTGAGCCAATCAGCATCCTTGGTAGAACTACTGGCAGCTACAGGCGTGGTTTTAGGTGCGCCGACAGCAAGAAACAACTCGTCTCAAACAAACAGTGGCAGCTCCTGAAAAGGTTAATGTAGATACTGTGATAGCACCAGCTATATCAGAACTGGAGTGTATTTCTTCATTAAAAGAAGAACAAAGAACCAAGCTGAAGGCTCTTTATTGTTTGAAAAGATGTTTCCACTCTTCTTCTGGTCGACTTCAGCTTCGGTTTGGTGAGTTGATCTGATTGGTTAGAGTTAGCTCGTATTAGACGTGACAGATGGTTCATCCAATCACCTGCCGAGTGTTTTTTTTTTTTTTTTTTTCTTTTTAAAGCGCCTGCCCTTTTCCAAACAGTTTCTATGGACGGCTTCCCAGATTGGTCTCTGTAACAAACCATCTGCCGTGTCAGGTTACAATATTAGACGCTTGATTAGATTTTATTAGAGGGTAATTAGAGACACATTTCACTTTAGTTTACAGTACAGTTCTGTTGTAATATGTCTCTAATTAACTTGTGAGTAATAAATAACATATTTTAGTCTTTCTAGTTTTTCTTTTTACGTCTTATTAGTGTACTGTAAAATAAAGACCAAATGTTTATTAGGTTTATGTTACTGACACAGGTTAGCTTTGAACATTGCAGGAGCTACATAATCCACCATCATAAACATGAAAACTTAATTTGGTTTCGTAAAACATTTTTTGGTTATTTGATTGAGCCCTGTGCTGTCAGTAACTTCAGTCCTACAGGAAGAGAAAGTAGAGTAGAAAACCTCCAACTGAAACTGTATACTTCTAAAATCAGATTATAAGAAAATAAAGAAAAAAATTACTTGCATAATGCATTGCAAAATAGATCGGGGAAATGTATAGCAGACGCATAGAGCAGAAAATCCATAATACACAGTCATAAGTACAGAAACACACACCACATACATGTGATTCAGCACGTAAATATGCAAGAGGAATTTTTCCCACATATAGTTTCACTCCCTCACAAACATATATAATGCAAAAGTTAGCATAATTATTGCATCCATATGCTCAAAAATGCGCCAATAGATGCTTAAAGAAACACATACACACATGCAGATTACTGACAGACAATGTTTCACCCACAGGGAACAGACTTTCATCCAAAGTACACTGGAGAAAACTTGACCTGTACTGTACAAGGCCTGAAGAGGAGTACACAGTATAAATTCAGGGTAAGTTACGACGTGACGTGAATGCTGATGTGTGTTTGTTTTCTGCACGAGTGTCGCCTCTGTGTGTGTACGTGGACTATCAAAAGGATCCTTAAGTAGAAAATGATGATAATGGAACCATATGTTCCTGATTTTTCTCCTTTTGTTTCTAATGTTTCCCCCTTACCTCCATGTCACGAAAGTGCTTTAAAGGAATAGTTTGACATTTTGGGAAATACACTTTTATACACTACACATTACACCACTAATAAATGAATATGAATTTAAAAATAAATGGATGGCGTAACAAGCAAGTAAGAAATATTTAAATATTCAGCTTTACTCTTGTTGTCACTCATTTTCAACCATCGTGGGAGCTCAAGAAGTTACATGGCCTTGCTAAGAAATAGTTCCCCTGTTGAGCAGATTTTTTTCAACCTTTGGAAGGAACTAGCCGTCTACCCAGTTTCCAGACTTTGTTCTAAGCTAAGCGAACCATCTGCTGTAGCTGTAGTTTCTTATTTACCGTACCAACATGAGAGTGGCTTCAAGAAAGAAATTATTCTAGTGGTAGGCAGATTTTTTTTCTTTAGCCTTTGGAGAGAACTTAACTGCTTTCCCCTTCCAGTCTTTGTGCAAGCTACAGTCGACTGTAACGTTAATGTAACTGTACAGCCATGAGAATGGTGCCCATCTTCTCATCTAACTCTCAAGAGAGCAGTGAGAGCATGTTTGTTTCTTTGGTGTGCACATGTGTCTCATTATGGTAGAATTGGACAATAATTAGCATGATTAGCATTAGCTGCTTTGGTGCATTAGATAAATGGGATTTGTCACATAGGATGACACAATAAAAGCAGCAAGATTTACAAGAATCTATGGGCACTACATGGCAGGAATTGAATATAATATACATATGTTTCATTAGTGTATTATCTCCTGAAAATAAGACTAGTTGAGCTTCTACAGGAGCCCAGAGTGGACAAACCAAACTCTGGCTCTGGATAAGGCCTTTAGCGTTCTGTGCAAGTGTTCCCAGCCTTTAAGGGACATTTTCAACATTTTGCATTTTGCAAGCTCACTGCTTGTTTTTTTTATTTACATATTTGCAAAGGGACAATGCCACTAAATTTCTAGACACTGTTCCTTTAAAGAGATACATAAAATCCAATTAATATGATATTCAAAAGTTTGACCTTGTTTTGTCAAACTTGAGTATAGCTTGTAACAATATAGAGTCGCCTCATCTGCCTTCTCTTCTCCCTCTTTTTGCTTGATTACTTTCCAGTCAGTGATGTTATCTTTCTGTTAATTGTAAATAAAGTTTCCAAGGATACCAGCCTGTCCATATGTCTTTCACTGGTAATACAACATCCATCAATCCAGGATAGAATACAGCATTTCATGACCTGAGTATCTGGCTGCAATTTAACCAGCAGTGAAACAAGGCATTTTAGCTGCCATTTAGAAAGTAGAGAACACGGTCCGGGCTCCACTAAGAGCTGTTATAGCTGTTCTTAATGTGAGGACATTGTGAACCAAAATGTACTGGCGGTAGATCTCTCTGAGTGCGCTCAGCCCAGGTGTGTTTTGTCTTATCATCAGCAGTGTATTATGGTGCAATCATCTCAAACAACATCTTATATTGTACTGTCATACACGGATGTGCATGTCCTCACTCACACGGTCAGATGAGGCAGCAGAAGATCTTTTAAGACACAAACACACGCATGCTTACACGCAAAGAGACACGTCTGTGTTCTTTGTGATGTTCAGCCGGTGCGAACATGTGGGAACAAAGCAAATTGATTGTCCACGGGATGGGGTAATGGGGGGAGTAAACTGAAGAGAAATGAAGGCAGAGGAGGCACCAGAACCACAGAGAGTAATGGCTCCTATTAATCAGGACGGTTCCTTTACTTCTTGATAAATTTCTCTGTATGTTCCCCTCTCTCATCAAACCACCGCTCGCTGTGCCTCTTTTTTTTTTTTGTCTTGCGCTCCATCTTCTTTCCTTCCATACCATCCTTCCTCCATGACCTGTCCTTCCTGTCCTCCGCCTTCTCTCTTTCCATTTTCTTTTCGTTTGACGCACTTTAACCCTCCGTTCTGTCCGCGTCCCTCCCTGCAGCTCATAGCATCGAACACGGAGGGAAAGAGCAGTCCCAGTGAAGTGTTGGTGTGTACCACCAATCCAGACAAACCAGGCCCTCCATCTACACCCTGTGTCACCGCAGCAACACCCTACGGATTCACCGTCACATGGGGTAAAGTTGCACGACTAGTATTTTTGTTTGATGATATATTGTCCCAGAAAGACACTGGAATTGGAAAACCCTGCCGTTTATTCTGGCTTCATGTCGGCTAAAATGTTAATGACAAACTTATGTAAACAGATAATGAGGATCTACTTTTTTTTCCAGTTGAAAGAAAGTAGTTCTGGTAGATTCTTCCTGTAGAAATAAAGTAGTTCCTGCATGAAACTGCTCACGACAACGTCTGGGGATTATTTTCAGTAACTGGGTCAGGATTTGTGGAAAGAGAAATTGCTGCCGAGTTTTTCAGACATATTTTGGTGCTTTGAGCACCACAAGCAGAGTGTCATCTAGTTCCATTATATTTGAGAGAAGGCAGACATCTCTACGGCATACAAAGCTCAGGAATTCACACCAGAACAGTCTAGGTGGATAAATAGCACTACAGGCTAGAGGAAAAATATTATTTTGATTTGTGGTGAACTGTCCCTTTAACTGTATGGCAAAAGTGCTGATACAATAAGTATCAGATGTGGCACAGCCAAGTAGCTCGTTTCCAGCAGTGCTGATTTACCACTAACCTCAGAATAAATCACCCCCAGTAGTTCATTATTTTATAGTTACCATCACAATGTCTCTCTCAAAGTTTCCTTAAACTCAGATTAACACGGAAATAATAGAAACCAAAGCAATTTTCTTACCAGCTCCGTTGCCACTGAAACGTTTGGCAGCAGTTTGGTGACTGCCCTCTGTGGGAATTATCATTTTCGTTTGGCTGAAAGACAAACAATCTGCCACCACAGCCCCTGACAGTTTGTGATTAATACTGTCTTCAAGGTTTGATGAGGATGCTAAATGTCATGAAAAGTCTCAACTGATGACTTATGAGTCTGTGTTTTATCGTTCTGGTAAAGCTTTTGTGCTGATACTGGGCCGTTTTTAGTCATTTTGACACCTTTTCTTGAAGCCATGTTTGAAATTTGAAATGTTTTCTATATATTACTTGTTTATGTGTGATAAATTGAGTCCATCTTTTCCTCCGACAGATCCTCCCCAGGACAACGGGGGCTCGGAGGCTCTTACGTACCTGCTAGAGATCTCAGAGGGATGCTCTGAAGGTACATCTGTCCGTCCGTCCATCCATGCCACACATTCAGCTAATGAGAGCCTGTTTAAGTCCATCATCTTGTAACAAAGCTCAAAATGTTCCGTCCATCCTCTCCCTCCTGTGCCTTTTTTCTCCATACGTCAATTTCCCTCACTTACTCTTTTAAGAAGAACAGCGGGCATAATTCTCTCTTTGTTAGCATCAATTTAAAGCACAGCGTCGTGCAGATTTCCTCAGATCTGTACTCCAGGAAGCCAAATGTTCTCTTATTTCTTTTGGTCTGTATAGCAGAGAGAGAAGAGGAGCGTCATTTCTGCAGCCTGTATTCAATCTATTACATCAAAGAAAGAGGAGTTAGTTGTTTTTTGTAGACTAGTAATGAATGGCAAACAACCGAAGAGAGGATTTCTGTCAACAACAAGACCTTTAACTACAGTTACCTAATTAGGTGAAATTGATGTAATTGGTTAATTAGGTTATTTTTAAATCCTGGCTTCAAATGTAGCATTTTTCTGTAACAGGGTTAGGGTTCGGGTCAATAAACAACAATTGAAGTAAAAATTCAGGAAAAAACAACCTTAGTTATTATTTATCAAGAGTTAAATGTCCAAAAACTCTGTTGATCAGATGAGATTTGATCAGCAGTGATCAAACAACCCTCTGACTGTCATCAGAGTCTGATTGCAATGTTCCTGATTGTGCAAGAAAGTACATGACCTATACTTTTCCCAGCTTTTTCCCCAGTTTAAACTACCACTTGAAAACCAAACCAATACTGGATTTTTGGGGCAGATGCTGAGGCCAATATTAGTGAGTAAAAAACATCAGATATTGATGTATATTGCCTGATATTATTTACACAGAATATAATACACAGGGTATTTGCAATGATCCCTTAAATATGATTATCAAACACTCCCTAGGGAGGTTTTCCAGGCACGTCCAGCTGGGAAGAGGCCTAGGTGGAGGGATTAGATCTCTGCCCTGGCCTGGGAACGCCTCAGGATCCCCCAGTCAGAGCAGGTTAATGTAGCTGGGATGGATGGATGGATGGATGGACAATAAACTTTATTTTCCAATTATAATTATATCAGGGCACTGAAACAGTAAAGTTTTACCAGTATTTTAATTATAAATAACTAAAAGAAAGAACACAAATGCAGAAAAATATATGTATATATTAAACCTGAATTAAGAAAAAGAGATCATATATATATATTATATATATATATATATATATTATATATATATATATTATTAAAAGCAAACAAAGTCAAACTGCATAAAAAAAAAGTTTTGTTTGGACAACATATACTGTATGCTGATACCAGTGTAGCTGTATATATCAGTTAAACCAGTGAGAGGAGCACAGACAAAACCAAAAATATAAAAAATATCTTGTGTAAAATAACCAAAACTTTTTTTTATTAGTGGCAGAAAATTGTGCGTTCGTGTCAGAGACCATTGGTCATGGTAATAAGCTGTCCATGAAAATACATTTCTTCTGCTCTCTGACCTGTCTGTTGTCTACAACTCACCCTTCTCACCTTCTCACCTCTCACCAAACTGCACCAGCAGTGAGTTTTTTCAGGACAGCCCTCATTGTGTTTCTCTCTAATTCATTAAATTATTGTGTTTTCTGTGTAGCACTACTGCTCTGAAAAACTGTATTTTTTATGTGCAGCACTTGAAAGTTCACTTTGACTATAAAGTAGAGTTTGAGTATGTAAATAATAGGTGTATGAATTACATAATCACAATATACCTTTCACCCCTTGTGCACAATTGCTCTCCGTGCTGTGGTGTAAGCAGGACCTATATTTGCATAACACAAGCGCTGCTTTACAGGCGTAATGATACATTTCACATGCCTACTCAATCCATCAACAGAACAAAAACAGTTGCATAAACGGGTGTTCAGGTAATAATTAGGCCAATGGGATTCTGTTTTTTTAGACAAGAAGTAGGTCGACTTCGGCATACAGATGAAACAGGAGGAGATTCTGTGAATGCTCTTGTCCTCATGTATGGGATTGATTGTGTAATTGGTTGTGTTTGTGCAGCGAGCCAGTGGGAGGTAGCGTACAGTGGTCCAGCAACAGAATGTGTGTGTGAGCGCCTGACACCTGGAACCTTCTACCGCCTACGTGTGTGTAGCATCACCACCGGAGGACACAGCCCGGTAAGACACACAAAAACAACTTCAGAGAGGTGACTCTTTCACAAACAGTTCTTGAGTTAGGAGCGAGGCAGCATTAATGCATTAGTGTTGATCTTGTATAACCCAGACTTTCCAAAAAATTTGGGATGTTGTGCAAAACATAAATAAAAACAAATCATTTTTGATGCATCTTCAAGGAGCACATCAAATTCAGACTGAAAAAACAATGAATTTAATCAGTTTGAACAATAAATATCCTGTCTTTGTACTGTAGTCAGTTGATTACAGTTTGAAAACTTTTATCAAATCTTTGCATTGTTTTTATTTATTTATACACAACGCCCTAACTTGTTTGGACCTGGGTTTTTACAAAAAAATGTGGGGAAATCTGCAATCTGCACACATAATCAAGACAGTATAATTAATATCTCTGCCAGTTATTAATCAAACTGATCTATAATTGCAGTTCCCTGTGTTATGTTTGTGATTTCCTGTGTTTATCTCTGCCCCTGAAGTGCACTGTTAGTGTTCCGGTCCGCACATTAAGCGTCCCACCAGGGCCCTGCCAGCCACCGAGGATTGTGGGTAAAGCCAAACACAAGGAGGTGCAGTTAGAATGGGGTGAGTGCAGACATACACGTACACCGTGTTTAGTTTTATTTAGCAGAATGTGTTTGAGTTTTTCTATGTAAGGCAGCTAAATCACCCTCTGGCTGCTTAATGTGTGTCCCCGGCCAACTCTAATGTAACCTTAGTCAACCATTTTTCAGCCTAATTGAGCCCTAATTTAGCCCATTAAATGCCTAACCTAGCCTCATATCTGACTTGACTCTCCTAATGCCGGCCCATTATTGCAGATTAGTTGAGTTATCTGTTGGCAGGCAAAAGTCTCCCAGCCTGAAACGCCGGGGAAGTTCTTGTTTTAACCAGTTTAATACAGCTGGCCACAGCCCTAATCAGCTCACATTGAGGCACCGCTGCTGCAATTACTGACTCGAGCTGAAGGTCAGACATAATGTATTGGAGGGTTTTCCCCACTGTCTCCTTCATTTATAACTTAAACCTCGATGCAGCCGAAGCGAAGCAGCCGGGGGAAGAAAGAATCCCTCGGAAGTGACTGCGAAGTGCACCTGGTGAACTGATCTGTAAACACACACATCTAAAACTAAACATAAGATTGCGCATAGGGATTAATATTTTTCCCGAAAAAGGAGACGTTTTCTATCCGGGATCAGAGGCACGCTATCATGGGAATCCTGGGAGGTGCGCTTGTTTTTAAGGTGTAACTTCAGCTACAGTCAAAACATGCTGCTCATATTTCAGGTGTGGCAGAAAAACATCATTTACGTTAATCGACATTCAAATGAACATTATCTAAACTGCACAAGCAGCTTGAACTTCTCGACAGCTGTGAGGATGAAATTCCAAGTTCAATCTGTGTGTGTGTGCTATCACTCTCTTGGTGTGACATTTCAGATGGATTGTTTGGACGATTTTAGCCTCTCAAAGTCGTTTTATTTTAAGTGCCCTATTTATTCTGCCTTTAAAGGCAACCGGTGCAGCTCCAGTAGAGGTCTGCAACATGCCTGCTAGCAATGTTAGATATATTCAACCTAAAAAAAAAAAAAATCAGTGATCACTCAAAGTTAAAAGCAAGCTCTCACTCACAGTCAAATTTTGCCCCACTGTTCAATGTAAATCCATCACATGCTGCCTTTTATTTCAGTATTCTTGCAAATCAGTGTTCCTGCAAGTTTTGGTGGGATTTCACTTGTAATTTTCTCTGCAATTCCAAATATTGCAACAGATCACTTGTTAAACCTCTGGCACATTTGATCACTTGTTTACAGAGAGCGCACTTTGCATCTTCATTGTTTAATCTTTTGAAATGTAACATTCGGAGGTGTTTGAATTCATGACACTTGGTGTTGCATATGTTTTAAGTAAGTAAATTAGGCCTACATATTTTCTAGATATATTCCCATATGTTCCCAATGTTTTAAAAACTTTTTTAGCATCTTTCCATCATTATATTTCCTGGGAAACCTGTAATTAAACATTAACTGAGTAAATCTTAAAGCTTGTTTTGGTTGTAATTGCTCTGTCTCTCTCTCTCTCTCTCTCTCTCTCTGGCCCTGTAGACCCCCCCGTGTCTGAGGGAGTGTGTGAGGAGTGCGTGTTCAGTCTGGAGATGAGCGAGGGGGACACCAAGCCAGCGGAGGTCTACCATGGGTCGGAGCTGCAGTGCACCGTGGGTAGTCTGCTACCTGGTGCCACGTACAGCTTCAGACTGCGGGCTGCCAACGAGGCTGGGGTGAGAAATTCACACGCACGCACGCACGGCAGGAACATGATGAATAATAAGAAAGAAAGAAGCGGAAAACCCATCAACCAGTAATTCACCAGGCAAGACCACAAAAAAATCACTTCCCTGATGAAACATTTTGAAGTCAGAACCATGCATGTCAACACGTCAGCTTTCAAACCGGATAAAAGTAATTCTAATTTTCCACTCGACCAGCATGAAATTCAGTGTTTAATGGCTCTTGTGGCCATGAAATCTACTGAGAACATGAACTGTGGAACCTCTACATGTGATCCAAATATTAAAATAAAGCTCCTGATGCAACTTAAAATGTTTTTTATTGCAGCCACACACACACACACACAGATGAGTGTGAGTATCTATTAGGCATCTGTTAGGTCAGCGTGTCCCAGACACATGTGCTCCACAGTCTGAACGTTTGATTGGTATGATCATCCACACACTCAAGGGTGAAGTAGCACTCAGACTGGCTGATCAGATGCAGGTACAAACAGGGCACACACACTTAAAAGTAGGACAAACAGCGCACACATGCAAAAGGGCACCCAAAAAACACATGCTCACATGGATAAACACGTCTCATCGAGAGTGTGGTGTCTCTTTCTCTCTTTTTTTTTTTTGGGTAGTTTGGAGCGTACTCTGAGGCGACGGAGGTGACGACTGCCGCGGGTCCTCCTGGCCAGTGCGGGGCACCACTCATCACTCTGACCAGTAACACCTGCGTAACGCTCAACTGGGAGGTGAGAAAAACACAGATACACTCCTGTGTTTATCAAAGGAACCAGACAGGCAGACAGAAAGAAAGAGGCCACATTTCTTAAATCTGTCCAAAGACGCCCAACCTCCCCTTTTTCTGTTTCTACTGACCTAAAAACCTGCCGCTTTAAATTTGTCTGCCTGGACTGTTGTGGACAAGTAGACTCACGAGACTGTGTGTTTATAGCAATCCAAGTGCTATGGATAATGCATCCAAATTGAAAGAAGGTCTCAAGTGTTGTGTTTTCCCTTCGGCCTGCTTTATCGTGGCACTTTATTTCCAGATTTATGTCAGTATTTCAGAATGCCCACGTTCCATTGGGTTTCCCTGAGCTGAGTGTGTGTTTCTGTGCGTTGCAGAGTCCCGAGGGTTCGGGCACAGACATCTCCGAGTATCGTTTGGAGTGGGCGAGGGAAGACGAACCCATGGAGCTCATCTACTGCGGATCAGCCACACAGTGTGAACTGTCAGACCTGACGCCTGCCACGGATTACTGCTGCAGGCTACAGGTAACGACACAGACATACTCTCAAACCAGTAACGTGCAGCAAAATCTTGGCCTGCGTAGGCAGTCGCCCATCAATGTGGCAAAATAAGTTCATATTGTGTATTGATAGACAAAATATAGTCTACGTTAGTTAGGCTATAAATCAACAAATAAGCTTACCTGGGTGTTGGTTTTCCCATTAGCAACCGCAGCTATTTTTTTCTTCATAAGACGGTGTTGCAGTGAAAGGGCACAGTCCAACTCCAGAGCCTAATTTTCAGTCTGCAATCAATCATCACCATGTCAATGTGTCCTGTTAATAGATGCTATTAATCTTTAAAACATGGTGGCCATTGCTACGTGACATATAAGAAGCTAACCAGTTAGCTCACTCACAGCAACTCGCAGCAGGTTGTCGTACGCACGTCACATGACATGGAACAGCCGATGACTGCAGGGCTGAGGCAAGATCGGCCTCTGCCTCAAAGTTGATCAGTCAAAGCAGTGTGAGAGCTGACTACACATGAGCAAATCTACAAAAACACTGGCCTTAGTGCAGACGGAGGCACAGATCAACTCTCCCTCGGCATTCAGGAAAGAAAAGCTCTAGTTGCTTTAAAAGTACTGTATGCTCCTTTCGCCAGTCTGACTAGTTTACCGAAACTGTGTGATCCTGAGACGAGTTATGAAAATGTCAAATAAAATAAATAAATAAAATGCATTTCATAAAAATATGAATATGAAGAAATGATCAATAGATGCAACGATCAATCTCAATATTTCTTTTAGCTTTCGTGAGGCTCTGTACCTGATATCAGACTGAATTATCAATTCGTTACACTGTGGGCCCAGGAAACGAGGTGCTGCCCACCCTGACTGCACATCACTGACTCAAACCAACCTGTGGGCGTGAAATCCATGTAGACTTACAGATCCTGCGTTCATGCACAGGCACACGGTGATGTTTGCTTACAAGAAACAAGAAAGCACACAAACTATATAGTATATGAACACAGACGTGCAAAAACATACACATGAGCACAGCTGCCCAGTGTGACAGAGACTCAGTCAGGGCACAAAGTTGGACAAATACTCTTACAAACAAACGTCAGCCAAGGGAGCTTCAAAAACAAGAAAAACACACAAGCGGACAGAGACCATTGAAAGGTTAATGATAATTGATTCTATTTGTGTTCTGACTCTTAATCTGGTGCATAAATAAATCCACTCTTTCTTTTTCTCTCTCTCTCTCACACACACACACACACACACACACACACTCTCTCTCTCTCTTGCCTTCTCCCTGATGTACCCTCTGAAGCTATGAATCCAATAACAGCGTGTTTTATGGTTCACTTAGTTTATGGGCTCATTTATAGTTTAGAGGACAGCACAAGGTCATCCTAATGTCCTAATCAATGATTTTGTGTGTGTGTTTATATGTGATTTGTCTTTGTGTGTGTGTGTGTGTGTGTGTGTGTGTGTGTGTGTGTGTGTGTGCATCTTCAGCGTGCACATGTGTGTCCATACATGTAATATCAGGACAGATGAACTCTCTGTGACCGTCCTGTACCTGCACAAAGCAGTGCGGCTTCACCTACTGAAGCAAATCTGGATTAGCCTTAGACATACACGTGTTTTATGAGAACATTTTAAATATCCAGACACTCAAGATTCCTTACATTTCTTTATGTTTTCCAAGCCTCGCAAAAACATCTTTGACAGCTGAGGCTAAATCAGAAATACTACAGGAACATAATTTTTCTTTCCTCGAAGTATGTAGATAGTTTACTGCCAAGATAAAGTTGTAAGTTTTCCGCGGACTGCAAATTATGGCTTCTACACCTCGATGTGCACTCACATTAATGTTGCCCGGCTGTTCTTGGAAAGTACATTTTTAAACTAGAAAATAAGAGCCTCTCATGGTCCTGGAAGTGCTTATATATTTTTACCCAATTACAATAACTCCTCCAGCCAGCTTGTTTTGTCTTGCTTGCTACATTTAAGAGCTTCAAGGTGCAGGCTTTGCCTTGCAAATTAAAAGAAATGCAGAGAACACTTTGTTAATTTTGTTATTTTTGTTCAAGCTTTTAAAATCTAGAAAATATATTCTTAAAAATTTGTCATGTTTTGTCCCTTTTTCCCCCTCGGTGAGTTTTCTGTGAGGCGGTGAAGTGTTTTTTTTTTTTTTTAAAATAGTGGATACTTGAGGTGAATATAAATGTGTCACAGAGCACAAGAAATAGACAAATGCTCTTTCACAACCAATTTGAATTCACCTCCCTCTGGTGGTTTTCTTGTCTTCTTCCATTCATCAGGTCCTTTTCTCTCCTTTACTTTACTTTCTCCTGTTTTTTGTCTGTTTCTCTTCCTGCCAAACTCATTTCACCTCTCTACTTCCCTCTTCACTGTTAACCTTTCTCTAGCTGTCATCGACTTTGTCTCTCCCACTCTCCCTCTTCTTTTTTTTTTTTCAACTCTATGTCCTCAAGTTCCTCCATCCCTTCATCCCTTCCCTCGTCGTCTCACGCCCTCTGTGTTTCTGTGTCTGACCCAGGCGGTGAATCAGGCAGGCGCCGGCCCGTACAGCGAGCAGGTGAGCTTCCGCACCCCGGCGACCAATCCCGACCAGGTCTCCTCCCTCACCCTCCTGGACCTGCCGACCTCCTCGGAGTCGGGCCACTCCCCGTCGACCTGCCTCCTCTTGAAGTGGGACGAGCCGAACAGCAACGGGGCGGAAATCAGCTCCTACGTCATCACCCTGGACGAGCAGACCATCACTGTGGAGTCGGGGACGAGTCACCTGGTCACGGACCTGCAGCCGGACAGCGAATACAGGTACAGGGACAGCGATTTATGTGGATGATGATCACTAAATCATGAGTTTTTTGGTACATGAGCTGGAATTAAAACCCAAGACAAAACCACAGAGATTAACTGATGGGCATTTAGCCATTAACACCAGCTGAGAGAACATCTGAAACATTCCTGGAATAATAAACCTGCATTAACAGATTTTTTTAACCACTGGGGCCACCAACATGTTTGCACACACTCATCTATGTACACATCCACAGAGCGAAATTGGTATTCATTCAGAGTCATGTGTCTGGCAGCCTGATGGATGTAAAGTTTGGTGCCGGGCAGGTTGTGTACCATCAGTTTCTAGAGCTTTTTGGTGAAAACAGCTGCCTGCTGCAACAAAAAATGATGCTATGAACAATAACGGTGAGGTTTGTGCTGTAGAACCAAAACAATGATTTGAAAGATGCCAAACTGCTCTGTAACTGAAAATAAATAGCTGTTTTGTCTGCAGCAGCACACATATCTGGTCTGTAAATCACTTGTCTTGTGTTCTCCTTTGAGGGGAAAAAATCAGAAACCCAAAGGCAGAAATTTATATTAGATTATTTTTTGGTTATATAGTGATGCCCACTAGTTTTGCATTGATTTGACATCTACCTAGACCTTGTTTACTGTACAACCAATCAAACTGCATAAAGTTTTCTTCTTATTTAATTTCCAAATGTGAACACACGTCTTCTTCTGAATCTTAGCTTGTTGAATGAGCCACCATACAAACATTCATCAGGGACAGGGCGCTGCTAATTAGCTGCTCAGCTGTAGCATCTCTGATATTTCCCCAAATATCCTGTTAATAATAATTTTAAAAAAACCAACATAAATAATACAAGTAAAAATGTTATCACATGAGTTTAATTTCAGTTGGACTTTAATGGAAAGATGTTGCTCAAAGTCACTTTAAAAGGTTACTCCAATTATAGTTTGCACCTTCATGTGGTTGCATCAGACTTTTAGTATAGACGTCACATTCAAAAACACTGGATCAAATATTTCCTATAATGCAACTATTAGAACATTTCAAACTGTTCAGATTTTTTCATGGACACACCTTACTGGAGGTGATGCGCTCCCCCAGCTCTGAGCTGTAGTAAGCCTACAATGACACTGCCCCAGTATAAAGGGGCTGTCCTAAAGACTTAATTCTCTGATTTTTTTCCACTCTACTTTACTCCACTTTAGCAATGAATGCTGGGAAATTGTCCTCAGTCCATATCAAGTGAAGCGTGTAGAGACAGACTCATGAATCCAACATGCCCGAGTCTTTCAAATTACATGGCCAGAATCTCAAATATGAACCAGAGACTTTAAAAAAACAAAAGGACAATTTTGCAGGCATAGAGGAGAGTGTTTATGCCAGTCACCAGTTTTGATTTAGAAAATAATATTCTTAATCCAATTGCACAAAATACAAAAAGAACAAGTAATGAGCTAATGATAAACTAAGAAATAAATGAATAATGATAAAATGATGCATTAGTGCACCATTTGTCCTATCCTATCTCTTTGAGTATTTCTTGTTTATATTTTAGGTAATAAAAGTGTATTTTATTATGTACATCATTGTCACCCTGAATTTAAATCATACAACAATATGAATTTGAAGGTACATATGTAGAAGTAGTATTATATAGCAGCTGTAGTGGCCTATATGATGGTTGCATCAGCAGTGATGTCAGGCCCTGTTATACAGGAGCAGCAGTAAACAACTACTCAGTAATCTGAATCACCAGCTACTGTTGTTATCTCTCTGTAAGCAATGCTGTGATTACCAGAGTGTGTGTGTGTGTGTGTGTGTGTGTGTGTTGTGTGTGTGCGCACATGCAAGTGGTTGTGTAGTGAGTTCTCTGAATTGACGGAGAAAAAAAGCAGAGGGTGTCCGAGGTAGGGGGGTATGTGTGAAGAGGCAGGGTGATCATCACACACCATTGTTTTCATTCTGAGGTTGTTTTTGTCCCCGTGTCACTCTGCTCTCTTGCATAATGGCTGCCACTGAAGCAGAACACTATGTATGTTTATGTGTATGTGGGAATGTGTGTGTGTGTGTGTGTGTGTATGAGAGAGAGAGAGAGGGTCTACCTGTGAGAGTTTTTGTGCGACAATTACGGTAATTCTGGTTGTTATTTACAGCAGTGGAGTACTTCAAATAATATTATCCTGATTTTATTTTCCGGGGATGGCTTGTGAAGGACCACAGTAGTGCAGGTTTAAAATGTCTTCATTGTGAGGTTATTGTTCACGCCACTGAAACCCCAAATCCACAATAGCCTTCTAACTATGTAATTTAGGCTCTTGTGTACATCATTGTAAGCATCTAAAAAGTATTAGAAACTAGTTTTAACCCAACTTCAAAATAGCCTATTGTCATTTACATTTTCCTGATATTGGATTTCTTAATTGGGTGCTTGGACATTTATTAAGAAAATTACACAATTAATTCTGCAAACCAATCATAAAAAGTTTTTCCACCAAATGGATGCAACAAAAGCTCTCTGCTCCTGCTTAATCTGCCTCTGAGTCTGAGCCAGCAACACAACAACTCGGAATTGATGCTGTTATATAGACATTTACTCGGATCCAAAATAACGCATTAAAAAAACACCAAAGTTACACAATAACACAAACAAACTCATCAATCAAAGTAGTGGTAGACCAGCAGCTCCTAAGAATTTTTCTAAATGTAGCGTAAACTTAAACTGGTATTGATTTTTTTTTTTTTTTTTTTAAGTGTGTTTTGCTACTGACCCTGTTCGCAGCAGATCATTGGTTGGCTTCTGTGCGGTGCTCCTGAAGGAGATGTCAATAAAAAAATATGATCTGCCACACCTACGCAGTATTTTGTAACTTAAGGCCCACTTGTGTTTGTCAAAACATTTCCGAAGACCACCTTTACAAATAACAGTGGAAAAACACGTTTGTCTCTACCTGATGATGTGTCATTGAAATTATGCATCTTAATTTCATGATTTTTATTTATTCTTGAGCACATTCACTCAACTTTGACATCATATATTCATTTTTGCTATTTCAGGACACATAAAGGCTTTAGAGGCTTGAATAAATCATGATAATGTTTGGACTTAAGTGGGTTTTCCTCTCCTCTGTCCATGCTGGGGAGAACTTTCTTTGTCACATTTTATATGTTGAAAAAATCTCAATGGTACACCTAAACCGCTTACATAATGCTTTAGACTTTTTAATGTATTTTGTAATTACATATCATGTTTTCATTGAAAGCTTCGTAACCTTCAGGTCTCCAACATTGTGCAAAACATGTTCAGTATATAAGAAAAAGGCAATGGAGATTCTTTTTTATTAAATGCACTGTCTCAAAGCCATCATTTTACGTCTTCGTTTAATACCGTTACCGGCCATTAATAACGCTGAAAGGTATTTAAGTCTATAGAGAAACATTAAGAGGATAATTGCCACGCTCACACCTCACTGAATACAGATTCATTAAAGGTGCAGTGCTAAGAGAGAACACTTTGAAACTGACAAAAAAAATGACAAAATGTAATGAACACAGCAAGTAATTAAAGGAGACTTTACATTAACTGGATTATCTACGGTCACTAAAATGAATGCATGTGCAGGAAGGTGCAGCGGCCTCTGAAAATGTATCTTTCCCCTCATTTTTCTTCATTTCATGGCAGAACAACACGCTGGGAAACAAAAATTCTGCATCTGTTCTGAACTTTGATATGTAAATCCTTACATAACTAAATGTAATCCATCATCATCAGAAGCTGAGCTTCCTTATCCTTCATTCTCTCCCTTCTTCTCTGTCGCTCATCATCTTTTATCTATATGCTTAATTACCCGGCGGCTGGATGAACGTTGACCTTTCTCTTCTGTCTTCACTCAGCCGCATGAATTATAATGAAAGGTTAGAGTTATGGAGAATCTGCAATTAAATGTCAGACGGTGGATGCTCTCTAGCAGAGAGCTTCTGATACGGATGCTAATCATCTGATCAGACATTGACAGAAAAACAGCGTGGACGCGAGGGAGGGAGTGTCAGCAGAAGAGGCAGCAGGAGAGACTGAAAAACAAAAATCCATTTCTGCAAGTTCTTTTTAATTAATAGTAGATCTGTGTGTCTTTCTGTGTGTGTGTTAGTGTTTTTTTATGATGTGGGTAAACAGCACAAAATGCATACTCTCTTTAAAAGGACAGTTCACTCCGAAAATCAAAGATGCATGTTTTCCTCTTACCTTGCAGGGGTGTCTATTTGTGCAGAGAATATAACCACTGTGTAAAAAAAAAAACCTTTCTCGCTACCAGAGCTCCCTCACCTCCCTCAGTGTGTACCTTACTTGTCCAAAGCTGCACGCTCTCTCTATCAAACAATATAAGTCGGCGCAAAGCAAAGGAAGCTTCTTCATATTGCTATTTTGCAGCGTAAAGTGCAGCCAGACCCAGTCATCAGAGCTGGCTAGATGAAATAAACCGAGCAAAGACACAACAGTAGAATATCATCATGAACTCCACCTTGATAGCACCCATTTTCAGACTAATTGTAATGAGAGTCTGATAAGATATGATGAAATAAACTGTATTGATGCAACACTGGGGAAATTCACTTGTTACAGCAGCTCACCAAGTTCAGTCTTGTACAGCCATGCGCAGTATCTGCTGGATCAAAGCCAGACTGACGGTGGTGACCCGTCTGCAGCTTCTTACTACGTGTCTCGGTGGGAGGGCTGGAACAGGTGTGTTTAGTACTAGTTGTGGCGACGTTAACCGGGGCAGGGGATTGGCAAGCGCTGTGGTCGGGGCTGGGAGAGATGCTCTCATTTAGGCTAGCACCCACCGTAGAGTTAGCTGTGCTCCCCGCTAGCCACGTATGGTTCGTTTAAAAAATGCTGAATTTCTCTCTCTCTCTCTCTCCCTCTCTCTCTGAGTGTGGGTGGGTGTGTCTGTACCGGTGTGAGTGCACGTGTGTATGTTGTGAGAGAGGAGCGAGGGGGGAGCCCCTCCCGTCTTAGAGAAGGAATGCATTTTAATGAATGTAATGAAACGATAGCGACGCATTAGACTCTGAAATTGTGCAAATTAGCTTTTAGCTTTTTTTATTTGATAAAAAGAACGCCTGTTATAGGCCCTTTTGATTAAAATAAAAATTAAATGATGGAATTTTTAAAAAAATCTATGACTTGAATTTCTGGGTGGGGATCCTGTTGGCAGGGCGGGGGCGTCTGTTGGGGGGGGCGGGGCGCCCTCCCAAATAAACTATAGGAGAAACACTGGAGACTGTCACAAAACTTCCGAAGAATTCGGAAAAAGCCCGTCGAATCACGCACGTTCCTCAGATTCAGACGAAGCAACATATAACGTGAAATGTTTAGTCTTACAGACTATGTATTTTTCTAAGCTTTCTAGTAAACAAAATGGATGGATCATTTGCTTATTTTGTAGTCATAACGTTAAATACTTTGTGTCTTTGAAACTTAAGATAATATGAATATGACTAGTCAAATGTTCAACAAGACCTTGGTATTTATTTTATGAGTGAAGGTTCGAGCAACGCTGAGTTAATTGATAGGCCATTTATTTACAAATGTAGCATCAGATGAAGACAAAATCAATCTTAGATGGAAAAAAAGCATTAAAAATCGCCATAATCGAAAAATCATGACAGCAATAATCGAATCGAATCGACAAACATTGTAATCGCTATAATCGAAGAATCGAGGCTCCCATAAACGAAATCGAATCGAATCGTGAAATACCCTCGATGGGGCAACACTAATCAAAAGTACAGGTAGAAAAGAATGAGTGATATACAGAAATATAAACAGAAAATAAAAAAGAATAAGCTAGGAAATAGAAAAGATTGTTTAAAATAGAATAGGGAATTAAGGAAACTAAAGGGCATATACAAACTATATACACCTTTCACATTATACAGATGAATGGCTCCTAATTTGTCACTGCTACGTGTTTCTTCAAAAGTTTCAACTTCACTGTTTTTTTGTCAGCATCCCCTGCAGCCTTAACACACGACCAGCATTCAAAATGAATGGGATGACTTTTGTTTCCGCCACAGCTCCTGATTATGTCTGCTTTGACAAAGCGTGCATCTACTGACGGGTGAGAAGCCCGTGACTGTGACAGCGCAGGATGTAAACATTAATCCCGTTCTCCTCGAGTGAGCTGTAACCTGTTGTTCATGACTAGACGCATG
Organism: Lutjanus argentimaculatus; assembly: GCA_034769285.1. Lineage (NCBI taxonomy): Eukaryota > Metazoa > Chordata > Actinopteri > Lutjaniformes > Lutjanidae > Lutjanus > Lutjanus argentimaculatus. The sequence continues at coordinate 17,757,548 of JAWZSL010000003.1, forward strand.
CTTCCTTCACCCTGATACGGTTGGCGGGTGAAGTTCGGTAGAAGGAAAGTAGTTCATTCATGAAACTGTTCCCAACAGGCATCACAAGCTGAGTGCCATCTATATTCAAGGCAAGACAGACGGCTCTCAAACTACTAAAACTAACTAGACGGATAAACAGCACTATAGAGAAAAGAAAATGATATGTACTTTTGATTTTAGGTCTCCCCTTAAATCTTAATGAAGCTGAAGGAAAAGGAAAGGAAAGAAACTGTGTGTAAAATAAAAAGTTCTTTTCAAATAGTTAATCTTGTAAAACGCTGCAGCAGTGACTTCTTTTTTTCTTGCATTTTGCTCCTCTGTGTATACAGGGAAAAAGAAGTGGGCCAACGAGTCTGACATATTCAGGTCTCATCCTGGAGTGTACATTGAATTGTAATGGGAGAATAAATGGAAATGGGTGAAGGGATCATAGAGGGTCAAAGCTAATACACCAGATCAGCCTCTTCACTGAAAATTACTCCACCATTAGACAAATACGTTTGTAAACACACAAGGTTACATAATATATAATGTGTACCCTCCATTTATGGACATGCTCCCTTGGCTTGTGAACTTAACCCCTGCACACGATCTCCCTATAAATTAATTATTGACACAAATGTTGCAGTAGCACCAACTCTAAAGACATTTCCATCAAATATTAAGTAGCACCCGGTCCAAAAAATATAAAATGTACATTTTGTCATATCGTTTTCGGTGTAACAGTCTGTAACAAACTGTCTCTCTTGTCTCTCTTGCAGCGTACAGATCCAGGCGGTGAACGCCATCGGCTCCAGTCCCCTGAGTCCACCCCTGCTGGCGAGGACACGCCCCCTCCCTCCAGCCCCGCCCCCTCTGGAATGCTCAGCGGCTGGCCCTCAGAGCCTGAAGCTGAAGTGGGGCGAGAACGCCAGCAACACGCACACTCGCGCCCTGCTCGCCGACGACATGGTCTACACACTACAGATGGAGGATAAGAACCACAGGTGGAGTGCACACACACACACACACACACACACAGCTCTTACATAATTGTTTACCTCATGTTAGTCTGAGAAGGGGTCCAGCCTAGTCTGTATCCCAGATGTGTGTGTCAAACATCCAAAACATGCATATTTACACACATAGCTACTTGCAACCCCAACTTTTGTTCACCTCATCATATCTGCTGTCATAGCAGCTCCTGCACACTCTGCGTTACCTCATGTTATACACTGAGATTATAATTACAGTAGACATGAAAAGGCTGCATCATAAAATCAAAATTGCAATATTATTTTTCAATATCAAAATATAGCAAATCAATACATTAAATGTGGCCTATAAAACTTTAAGAAAAAACAAAACAAAAAAAACTTTGGACAACAATACGGTGATACTGACATGTAAGAGATAAGAGACAGTGAGCAGGTCGTTTTGGCAAAACAAACCCTGAGGGTGATGCAGGAGCTCAAAGCAAAGCAGAGGGTCTTGAATCACCCTGAAGGGGTTTATTTTACCTTAATGACCAGCTCACTGTACATTACCCCACTTATTACACAGCTACTTACCAAAAAAAATCAATAATTTGTCACGAAATATTAATTTAGAAATAATTTTATCGATTTTAAAATTATTTTATTGCTCTCTGTGATCGGAACTGTGACCATCGCAACAATCTGCTATTCAGAAATAACAGATCTTATATAGTAATCGACCAATCAGAATCGAGTATTTAACAAAGCTGTGAAATAAAGACCAACACGGCTGTACTCGGCCAATATCGGGCTGAAAATAATATCGGCCGACCTCTAAACTTAACGCACTACTCAGTCCAGTCCTGATGGGAAATGTGGGACATCACAACAATATTTACGAAGCCTCGTTTTGATCCACTCCACATGTTTGCCCTGTTTAAGTTATTGCATTAAACTGCAAGCTCAACACTTTCCGTATCCATTTCAAATTAAAAGCCCTCTAGCGTTTCAGTGAACTGTGCAAGTTCATTATGAGGTGGTGAGAAACTTAACATTACACTCAGCAAATTTGATTATTGTTGAGAATAAATTTGAATACATTTCATATACACTTTATATTTAAGGTTTGTGGTTTTCACTTCATTAATGTACCGTTTTTGGCAATTCATGATCTATTTTTGTAAGTTTCGGTCCCGAGGAGACACCAGATTTCTTTTCTGGGTCACGAGCTGAAAAAGTTGAGACTTAGATAATGCATTAGATAAAACTCCTCGTGTCCAAAACAAAAAAAAATTAAATAACTCTGTCAGTGAATTTTTTTTTTGTGCAGTTTTCTTAGAATAATTAATTATGGACAAGAGGATGTGACAAAATGCTAACTCAGTGTATTCATATTCTCATGAGACAATTCCACTTAATTCCTTATTGAATTAACTTCCAGCCTCAGCTTATGTTGTTTACTCTTAACAGAAGTAGCAACAGCTAACCCGGGTATGTTTTAATGAGCTGTGCATATAAGTGAAAGAGCCAGTGACTGCTTTGCGAATGTTTTTCAAAGGCGCCCGTCAACACTGTACACAGAGACAAGACAAGAGGAGTGAGTCTTTCATATCTGGAGCCTCCGCTATGATGACCGACCATTAAAAGTGTTATGTTCCCCTCAGGATGTGCTCTCTACACCTCTCAGCCACCCTGCGCACCGCATTTCTCAGACTCCTTAACCCCCAGCTAGTCAATACAAATTAGGACCAAGAAGGTCAATACTACACACAAACCACACACACACACACACACACACATGCACACACACTGAGTTTTTTTCTGTATGTGCAGTAACCAGATGTACCAGTGAATAGTCACGTTGAAGGCCTCTGGAGCCAGCTGGGATACGGCTTCCGACAATCAGCCCTCCATTTAACTGACATGTCAGACGGGAGTGACAAAGAGGGAAACAGGGAGTCAGAGAATTAGCAGACTGAGGAGGAGAAGGAGGAGAAGTGGCAGAACATCACAGCTGAGAGGGAGTTAAAGACACAATTGCTAAAGGAGGACTTTTTTTTTAGTAATGTTAGAGAGTCTTTAAAGGAGAAATCTGTAATATATTTACTGTAATTTATCATAAAATGCCCAGGATGTGTCATCAGAGATTAAGGAAACATGCTTAGTTGAAATAATTGCTTCTCTCACAACAACACTCCAGCCATGGTTACCTCCTTTGAAATTTCTATTCCAGGCCAGAATAACTGTTTTAGTTTGCCTGTTTCATCTTAATTAGAGTTCAAATTAATGCTGAATGTTCGCCGAATGAGTATATATCTTCTTTATGAGTTGTAAGAAATCATTAATAATCTTTTAGAAAAAGTGGATGTTTATAACAGTTAAATTGGGCAAAATGTTAATGGAGTCTGGCAGGACTGTAGCCTGCTTCTCTGTATTTTCAGAGAAGCAGGCTTTTGTTTTCAGGATAACAGGGTTAGTTTTACATTGACCGTTATAAACAGCTGATCAACTTAGAATGTAGGACCCATCCTCGCTTGTTATTGTCAATTTTCTGCGTTGTGCTCGTCTTGTACTCCTGCCGTGTTCCAGCCTGCCTGAGCTTCCTCAAGTCTGGGGAGGAGGTGGCAGGGTGAAATAACTCTTCAACCATAGATCATGTATTAAATAGGATTTCAACCTATTTAATATCCCGTCTACGGCTCCAACTTGCTATTTGGGCTGCAGGACTCATTTTTGCACGCACAGATTCTGAATATTGCTTTTTTAAGTCCATAATACATCCAAGTATAAATAGCAAAGAGCGGGAATTGGAGGAGAATAAACAAATAGGATACAGACTAAACCAAAAAGCAGCAAAGAGCCACTTTTATCTGCCCACCTGTCAGATTGTCTTGCTTCATCCAGCCCTCGACCATTCTGGTTGGCTGACTATCAGTGTTTGAATTAAGGCTTGGCTGCCATCAAGTTGGCTCTCCTGGACGGTCCAGAGTGCAGCAGGCAACAGATGGGGCCCTATCTGGCAGGCTGTGATCTGTTAACCTCTCAGAGAGACACACAGAGGCATGCACGTCGGCACAGACGCACTCCCGGCCAGCCAAATTAAAACAGCTTTCACAGTTTAGAGAGTTTTATTTACCCTTTTTCCAATTGGCAGTATGCTGGTCTGTGTGTGTGTGTTTGTGACTCTGCGATGCTTGGATGCACTTGTGTATATATGCATATATCTGCAGGCAACATATTTGAATCAGATGGTATTTAGAGAATCACCCCGGCATTTGTTTTAATCTGCATATGTGTGCAAGTGCTACGTTAGCATGTAATTCGTTGTGCATTAGAGGAAAAACATTTGCTTAATGGATTTCCTGATTATATGAATTTTATAGCAATCCTACACATACGTGTTCAAATAATGATAATCTGTCCAGCTCGTTTTCTTTATGCTCATATAAACAGAATGTTATCCATCCTTTTTATAAACTAATTACGTGTTTGCCACTGTTTTTTAGCAACCCATAAATAATGCACTTATGTTCAATTTTTCTGCACTTTTAAATGTTTTTTGTAGGGCTAAAAACAATTTGAGTGGTTTTTGCCACTGACTTTAGAGAAGAGAGAGGGGAGAGGATTTGTTTGTGTCCCACAGTAGCTTTTGTTTGGTCCAAAAATAACCTGAAATTGGTCATAAATTTAGCATTAGTCAGACCTGTTTTTTTATTTTTTTTATTTAGGAGTGGTTGATTCAAGAGGCTGGGTATTGAGGCTTGTTGTCCTCTCAGCAGGGATGATGTTTTTGCACATCATCATCATCATTTTGCACCTTTACGTGCGCTTCTCACAAAATTAAATATTTTTGAGTAGGAACTCGCTATCTAGTTCCTCCACAGTAAAGCCAAAACTGGATTCCGATATCGATATATCATCAGGTCACTGAAACAGTAAACTTTCACTGATATTTATAATAATTACAAATAACTATAAGTACCAAAAAAAAAAACACAAATAGAAACAAATGTATTTTTATATTAAACTTGATTTACGATCATATATAGCTACAGAAAATGCTACCTATAAACCCAAAAAGTTAAAAAAAAAATTAAAAATCTGCACATATTGGACAACACATATACCAGTACCAGTATAGATCGATATAGCTGTCATAAGCCAATATCAGACCAATAAAATTGGCTGACTGATAAATCTGTCTGCCTCTGGCACAATATCTTTTTCTGTCCAGGAGATGTTTGATTTTTTTCTTCTTTATCTGCACCAGAATATCCAAATGATTTAAAAGTTCGTAAAAATTTAATAAAATGTTGAAATTCTGCATTGCTCCCAGTCTGCAATATTTCATTTTCATGGAAGTAGTTAGGTAATTACATTACGGAAAAACTTTTTAGAATAAATTGATCAGATTTTGTATTCAAACATACATTAGGATCAGGCCAGAGTGAAGGTTTGTGTCTAAGCTTAAGGATAGTAGAAATGTGGAGTTTCATGTGTAAAATCTTTTGTTTATGGTTCTGTAATGTATTTGTTGTTTTTTTTAAATACAGCTTTAAAAAGAAAACTGTCAGGGAATGAGTGAAGAAGAGATCTTTAGCATTTGGTTACACATATTTCCAGATTCATTTATATAGAAATGCAGATAAATTGGTTGGTGTAAGTAATACATATTAAAAAAAAATAGCAGCATCTCAAATGGACAACTGTTATTTCACTCTCTCCATCATTTCCTTCACACACTATAATTGACTGAATTGCTCCATAATGGCCACATGCGATTCCTGACTGATTCAACCTAATTGCCTTGTGCTGAGGAGTCATTACTCGCAGCTATCGGTGGTTATGACACAGCGCTCAGGTGTATTAGTGGCCGTATTAGCGGTGCATCACCATTTGTGAAATTTAGTGTGTGTGTGTTCCCAGGACTCCTCCTCTTCCTTTATTTGCTTTCTCATCACACTCTATTAGAGTGAATTAACAGGGATTTATCATTGATGAAATCGCCATGGTGACCACACTCTGAGAAATAAAGGTGCTAGCTAGAAGTAGAAGAAAGGGTTCCTCGGCTTGGTTTTGTCTTTTTGGCTTGGGGTTTATAAAGGTTCCATTTGGAACCCTTCTACCTAGAACCCATCATAAAGGGTTATTACCCCTTGGGGTTTCTATCCAGAACCTTTCCACCTTCTGAGGGTGCTAACAAGAACCCATCCAGGGGGTTTTATCTAGGACCAAGGCAGGGAATTTTACTGAGAACCTTTTTATATCCCAAGGTTTTTATCAAGGATCAAGCCAGGAGGTTCTACTGAGAACCCTTTTATATTCCAAGGGTTTTATCTAAGACCAAGCCAGGAGGTTCTACCAAGAACCTTTTTATATCCCAAAGTTTTTATCTAGACCCCCTTACTCTTGGCAAACCCTCAAAAAAGGGTTCTTCTTAAGAGAATGGTTCTGAGTAGAACCTCAGTTGGTCAGGAAGAACCTTTTTGGAACTCTAAGAGTGTTGCTTCATTGCTAACTATAATATCTCAAGAGAGACTGAAAGGGCATTTTGAAAAGAAAGTATTGAATCTCAAATATTTTGCCTTGTAAACAAACATATTGAATAACCAGCTGCAATTTCTGCAAATATAATTTCAAGCTTTGCCAACAAATTAAATCAGTGTCTACTCATGTTTTTGACCTTGGCTGTCCCTGGTCCTGTCTCTGACCGTCTCTTTCTTTGTCTCTGGCCGATTTAGTTCACATTTATTCATTTTATTCCATTGTTAGAAAGGTGACTTCACCCCCGGAGGACCTTTCATAACTTTCCTCCCTCCCACTCCATCTTTTACCCTGTTCGTTTTTCTCCCAGCCACCCCACCACGTCTTTGCGATGATAAAGAAAGCTGTTTTCTCAGGTTCTCAATATTGAATCCCCTTTCTTTCCTTCCCTCCCTTCTCCTTCTCCCACAGCTTATTTCTCCTGTTCTTATCTCCACGTCTGCAGACCTGTTGCTCGTCCTCTGTCCTCCCCTCGCTTATTTTCACTTGTTTTCCCTCTTTCTGTTGTTGCCCTTTAAGCCGGATGAGTTTGTTTGATTTTTCTCATTTCACTTTCTCCTCATCCCTATTACCCAGAATACCTTCTGGCAGAGGGGTATTGGGAGTGTAAGGGCGCCATGGCAACATGGAAAGTGCCGTGCGAAGGTTTCAACCTTCTGACACAATGGATTTTTGAGATGAATGCAGGTGGAAGAACAGACATCAGGGGCGAAGCTCGGCTGCAGCCGCTTTCATTCATAACAATCGTCCACTCATATGTCCATCACTATGTCTGTTCACCCTCTCATCCGTCTTCCATCCCCCTTTTTGTCCACCTTTCTTAAATTCAGTTCCTTCATCTTTTCATCTGTCCAACAGGGACTTCTTTATCCCTTTGTCCATATTAGCTATTAAACCCATCTGTCATTCCTCATTTCTCTATCCTTCATCCTTTTATTCTGACAGTTTTTTCGTTATGCACACCCATTTATTTTTCGAGGCAGCCAGTCAACAAGCAAGAGACCTTTTGAACGGCAGCCATTTTGACATGAAATAATAGTGTAAACACAGGTATGTTAATGGAACCGTAATTAGTATCCTTGGTAACACCCATGTTTGCTTTTTTGTATCAATATGGCTGTCGTGGAAAGGTCCATTACTTCTCTCTAATGCCGTCCTTATCAGTAAGTAGCCATGCATGATGCATCCTTACCAGCCAATAATTGACTCTTTCTAAGTCCCATCCTTTTTTGCTTTGGAGCGAGTTTGGTACCCAGCGCAACCTCAGTCAACCTTCTTCTTTCCCATTTCCAGTACTTGGATATGTGACATGCTTCTGCTCGTCTATGTTGAAAAGAAAAACAAATTTTGAAGACTGTTAAACAACTAGATTAGCTAGCTAGTTAGCTGGCATTTGCTTACATTAGTGATAAGATATACTGAACTAGCGACATATAGTCACATCTTAATTTAGCTAATGTTATTAAAATACTAGCTAACCAGCTAACTAACGATTGATGTAGAGTAGCTAGCTAGTTAGCTGTTTTTTGTTTGTTTTTTTTGCTAAAGGAAAGAAGAAAGTTGACTGAGGTTCCGCTGGGTACCAAGCTTGCTCAACTGTTATTGGAGCACAGAGTGAAAAAGGGGCGGGGCTCAGGAAGGGTCAGTTGCTTAAAAAACATTGTTTACCATTTTGTAACTGACTACAAATTTATACAAGTCATGTTGTGCAAATTTTGCGATGATTTAATCACTAATGACAAGTACACACATTTTATTTTGGTTGTTACATGCTATTTCTGCATGTTAAATGGATACTTTTAGTTAAAGGGGAAGCTCCAATTTTTTGAAGTGGTGTTGCGTGAGGCACTTTATCCAAAGGTAGTGTAATAGCTACAGGAGTGTCGGTCAACACACCAGAAGCAGCAGGAGCACCAGTGTAGCAAGTTTCAGTTTAAGTGTACACTACCGCTTTACCTTGCTGCCAGCCAGCCTTTTCCGATGGCAAACTGAAGTTTTATCACCCGTTATATCGCTATTTCCCCACCACAAGACTCATTTGACAAAAACTTTCAGTAATTTTTTTAATGCGCGGCTTTTCTGAATCTGAACTAATCCTCTAAAACACTGAAGTCATGCAATAACACACTCAAACTGACCACGCGAGGCAGCGGCCAACCAACAACTCCAGTGTTCTGCAAGTTAAAATATTGTTTTTGTTAATGGTGTCTGGTGGCTGGGAGATAGCGATATAACAACTGATAGAATTTCTGTTTCCTGTCTGACAATGCTGTCTGATGGCAAGGTAATGCAGTGAAAGTATTCTAGTTGTTGATTTCTTTTTTTTTTTTAAGTGGCTAAAGCATGTTTTGCTGCTGACCCTGTCCACAGCAGTACATGGCTTCTCCACACTGGGAGTGTGCTGACCTCCATCTTCTGTAGCTAACATTCTCTCTATGGATAAGTACCTCATCAAACACCACTTCAAAAAAAATCTGAACTATCCAATTAACTTTCTGTTAATTTCTCTTTTTAATATTCACTAAGAACATGTTGTATAACAGTCAGGCCATCTTGATGTTACAGGAAAACTTTCAAGGTTCCAAGAACAAAGATGTTTGCTTTTCTGTGTGTGATGAATGATGTTCATCGCCGTTCAGGCTCTCTGAACAGTTCTGTGTTGAAAAATGAAGGGCTGGTGCAATGAAAGCAGGATTTTTGAGATGTCTGCACCTTACAGCACAACAGACAAACTCGACGAGCAAATTAAATAACTAAAATTCTATTCTATGTCAGTAAAAGAAATTCCAATATTGATATTTCTTTGATTAAGTGCAAAAATTGTAGAGCAACAACAAGAACAATAACATATCCCTGCTTGTCTGCATCAAAGTTCTCTTTTCTCTGTCGTCCTCTGCTTCTTGTTGAGGTTAATTGGTTGTCTGTTTGGCTCTTCATCAAAGGTGCAGTTCATCTCATTAACTGTGTCCTTGTGATTTTGTGTGTCACTCTGCTCTGCTGAGTGTTAATTGCTTTAATGATGGAAACATGATATAGTGTCATAATAAAGAAGATGATGTATTTACTACATATACATACATATGCTAAAAAGTTCATCAAAACATTATATTGTTTGCTGTATAAGAAGTTAACAAAATGGTGTTTGCTAGCTGGCCAGCTAGAAAGTTAATAAAACATTACATTGTTTGCTATGTTAGTGTTTGCTAACTGTCTAAAATGTTATGTTGGCCTAGTCAGATTTCTCCTTTGAGAATTTCTCTTCCTTTGAGGAAAAACTTGACTGAATTAAGGAGCAATATGGTCAAATAACAGACTGCAAAAAATGGACAACACAGTAAAATACATGAAAACTACTAATATCTTGGGCATCTAGCGGGGGAGTCAAAAGAGAGCAAACAAGGCGAGACTCAGATACTCGTAGCATTTACATCGCAGCCACTGAACTAATTCTACCAGCACTGCGTGAGTGTGTGTGTGTGTGTTAACTGTAGGGCCAGGCAGTGCGGCAAAGGATTAACAACACCATATATCAGCCAGAGAAACACATCACTTCTCTGTAGTGCAGCTACATAAAGAGCTCATCTGGAGTTATAGCCTTCTACTAAACCATGACCTCCCTCATCTCTTCTTTCTCTCTTCTCTTTCCTCTTACAGCAGATTCTCCATCATTGTCCCCACTCTTATAATTACCAGTCACCTCTCTTTTCCTCCTCTCCTTCATACCCTCGTCTGACTTTCTTCCTCCATCACTGCCTCTCACTTGCCCCTTATCACCTTTGTCTTTCTCTTTCCCATAACTTCCTTTCCTCGCTCAGACTTTTACCGTATTGTGCTGAAATGCTGATAGCGGAGATAAATAACCGCCTTTTCAGCTCAAATCCCCATTTCCCCCTGACTCACTCATTCACTCATTCATCATCTTCCCTTCAGTCCATCAATCTGTCCATCTCGCCAGCCAAAAGCCTTTTTTGGTGCTCCTTTTCATCAGATTTGTGACTACGGCCCGTCAGAATTCATCCTATGTGTTTATAAATCACCACTATCTGTGTTAAGATGCGCTGTCCTCTCTTCTTGTCAGCATCCTGGTTTCTTTTCAAGGTCTCAACAACTTATTTCCCAAAACAATCCCACTTAAAGGAGGCACCACATGCTAATGCCGTGCTAACGCAGCCTTTTCTTTAAGAGTTACACCAGTAAGAGGTGAATAAGCATCTTAAACTGGGTTGCACCAACAAAGATTCATTTAATCTAAGCTCAGTTCTAATCAGTGTTTAGCAAAAGTAGATTTAAAATGAGTAAATCCAGATTTTAAATTAAGCAGACCTCTTGATTATTATTGATTTTAATCAATATGCCAACAATATATCATTTACTTTCAGCTGATCTGCATTCCTTAAGAAATTTTACATTATTTGCTGGCTAGTTAAATAGTTAACAAAGCATGAAACTATCTGATAGCTAGCTAAAAAGTTGACAAAATGTTACATTATTTTCTAGCTAGCTAAAAAGTTAACAAAATGTTTAATATTTGCTACCTAGCTAAAATACCAACAAAACCTTACATTGTTTTCTTGCTAGCTGAAGTTAACAAAACATGAAACTATTTGCAAGCTAGCTAAAACATTAACAAAACATTATGTTTTCTAGCTAGCGAAAAAGTTAACAAAATGTTACACTATTTGCTAGCTAGATAAAAAGTTAACAAAACATTATATTGTTTTCTATCCATCTAAAAAGGTACCCAAAAATGACATTATTTGCTAGCTAGCTAAAAAGGTAACAAAAATTATTTTGTATGCTAGCTATCTAAACATAGCATTTTTTTGCTAACCAGCTAAAAAGCTAGTTAATCTAACTGTAATTTCTCCTTTGATAATTTCTCCTTTGAGAAAAATTCAATTAATGGAGCAATATGGTCAAATAATAGATGATTAAAAAATGGACAACACAGTGAAAACTAAACTGAGGTTTAAATTGAATCTTTAAGATAGTTTAGACATTTGGTACAACATAATTTAATATAAACCATGACTTAACCAAGACATGTTTAAAAATTAGTCCTTGCTGATGCAGCCCAGCCAGTTTGGATAAAAACTGATTTATTTCTGTACAGTTAGGCCAGCAATCTTATTGGTAATTGTTAACTGGTAATGCTGCTGTGATGAGTCATTAAAAGAAAAATGCGTCAGTCCGATCCTGAATTGGATTGATGCATTTTCATTCTCCAACACTGGTTTAGTGATCAGGGCACATCAACTATCTCTGCCTCTTCCCTCACTGCTCTTGTTATCGAAGTTTTTTCTTCACAACATCTCTCCCTTCCTCTGATCTTTTCAAAGCACCATCACTCCTTTCTTTCACCTTCACCTCACTCTTCACCTTCTCCTTTATCTTTGGCTCATTCTCGTTTACCGATTTCTCTCTAGATGTGTGTGACTCATTGTCTCTCCTTTCCTCTCCATCACGTTCTCTGTCCAGGTTTGTGACGATCTACCGTGGTCCCAGCCACACCTACAAGGTCCAGCGGTTGACCGAGTCCAGCAGCTACAGCTTCAGAATACAGGCCATCAGTGACGCTGGGGAGGGTCCTTTCTCTGACACACACACCTTCTGCACCACCAAGTCTGTACCCCCTGCCCTCAAAGGTAAACTGACCCTGCCAATGTGTGTGTTTGACATTGTTTTGCTGAAAAACAAAGTGAAAAGTGGATTTTGTTGCACCAGCTATTTGTAAAATTCATCTCCCAAGTTTGTACGTAAAAGTCATTCTCTGTTCTTACTGGATCAGGATGCAATATTAACATTTTACCCACCAACCAAATAGCTAATGAATGTTCAAATTTTATTATACCAGCTATTGAATAGATTACCATTTTTTCTGGCTGGTGAGTGAAGCAAATCTATCAAGCCACCTGCATGTTTTCCCAGTATTTGGCAGGTGGCTGGTGCTAATTTTGTGCCCTGCTCGCTAGATTCAAACAATAAAAAGTCTAATCTAGTGAAGACTTTAGCAAATTGGTTGCTGAGGCACATCTGTTGTGCCATCCAATCAAAAGATTCAACTAACAAGGAGGATAAAAAACGTCTAAACTTTTTTCATTTCCTTGCATGTAAAAAGAAGCCACTGTAGCATTACAAGCTCTTTCATAACTCCCCAAAATTTTATTTTTTAGTGGAGCATACAATATATTCAGCTAATCCTTTTAAAATTTGGTCATTATTTTGTTTGCTTTATGGACAAATGTGTGTTTTTTCAAAGTCAGAACTCATGCAAGTTGGAATGAGGAGGAAATGCTAACCTGGCTTGTGTTATTTGGTCATTTAGTGAGCCGTTATTAGCATAACATTTAGTTATTTGGGCATTGTATTGAAATCTAATTCTAAATCAATCAAATCAGATGTGTTGATGATAGTACTGTGCATATTTTTTCTTTTACTCTAAAAGGATCATATTAGCATGCTAATGTTAGCTGTGTCAGTTGATTCAGTTCGTTACACAACAGTTGCTCCTGGCAGAGTCACTGGATGTACATATTTAGTGATAACTAATCCCTACATAAGAGCAGGTTTGCATCGTGCGAGCAATTTTAATTTAATGATGCACAAATCTCCAGTGATGTTATGTTAGTTTGAACTTTTGAAGAGCTGTTTTGAAGGGTTCCAGCAGTTTAGGATGACCCCAAAGAGGTGAAAGGAAAGACATTTGTTTCTGTTATCTTTTTCTGGTATTATTTTGTTTTCTTTATAAGTGCATACATGACTAAATATGTGTTTTTCAGTGTTAGAATTCACGCATTTAGTTACACAACGGTTTATCATATTTAGTAAAGGTTAATCTCTACATAAGAACAAGTTTGCCTTCTGCAATTTAGTGATGCATAAATCTCCAGTCATGTTAGTTTGAACTTTTGAAGAGCTGTTGCAGCTGGCTCCAGCAGTATAGGACGGGCCTGAAAGAGGTGAAAGGAGATGCAATAGATTTGTTTCTGTTTGGCCGTTATAGATGACATGTTTACTGTAGCTTTGCTCGATTATTGCCTCCAGTATGTGGCCTTTGCTGTAAACTGAGAGGTGGTGGCTTATTACAGCTACAATAATCACAGTAGAGAGCGTCCTCTCAGGTGATATAACTGGAAAGTGTTATGGGTTCGACTGTGAAGCTGTGAATGTGCAGCACAGCATTGACATATCAATAAACAGGAAAATAACAGCCTGAAGGACCCAGAACAGCTTCTGTAAAACTGTTAGCAGCGCACGTGGACCGTCCGAAAGGTTCCCTGCAAATCAGCTTTCATTCAGAACAAAAAAGAACAAGAGGAGTTGAGACAAATCAATGAATCTGTCCCTGGTTAGAGTTCAGTAAAATGGATGCCATATTTAGCTCAGCAATTAATCCAGTCAGAATTGCGTCTGTTGTTATTTCCGGTTTAATATTACATCCCCCAAGGATATTGTTGCTTTGCAAAACAATTATCAGTTCATTTAAACAGTCATTAACGTGACTGCAGCCGTTACTGCTGATATGAAACATTAGATTCTTGCAGATGGGGATGGGGAGATGGATGTTAGTATTTGCAAATAAAAAGCTGTGATTTGGTTCTTCTGCTGCATTGTTACAATAGTAAAGGGCAGAGTTGGGACCAAGTCATTGTTTTGCAACTCTTTGCACTCAAGTCCTACATCAAGACAGTCAAGTCCCAAGTCCTAAACTTTGAGTTTCAAGTCCTAAACAAGTCATAATGTAAATGAGTTTCCAGCCTTATTGATTTACATTCAGTCGCTGTTCCATCTGTAATCATTTTTGTTGACCAAATCAAAGTTTTTGTACATGAACAAAATGATCTTTGGTGTATTTTTTTCCAACTGGAGCTCAGTAACGAAACCATTGCTCTTCATGGTTGATTGGATGCTGCTGGATTGGTTCAAACAACATGGCTCTGGAGAATTAAGTGTTGACTCAACCTTAGTTGATTCAAGACATGAAGGGAAAGTAACTGTCTGTGCCACACTTTGTAAATAGCATACTTTTTAATCTTTGGGCTTTGAGGAAGGTGTCAAGCATTTTCAAGTCAAAAGACTCAAGTCCAAGTGAAGTCACAAGTCGTTGGTGTTGAAGTTAAGTCTGAATTCATCAAATTTGTGACTCCAAGTCAGAGTCGAAATGTAGAAAGTCAAAATATTTATTTTATATTGTATAACATTTCTATGGTTACACAATTATGGCTCTGAATCTTTTGTTACAACAAACAGCAAAGCGATTTTGTGTGGCAATGCTGGAGGGCAACAGGTTGTGTGAATTATTCGAATTAGGAGAATTTGAGAATGAATCATATTTTCTTCTGTATTGTCCTGTTATGATGAGTTAAGAATACCTGTATTAAATAAAATGTCTGTTCAGAATGCAGAAAAGTTCTGGTGCACTGACGATGACAGAATGAAGTGGTTGTTTAACTTTTATGCTTGTAAGTTGGATACCTTTGTTTCTCAAGCTTGGAAAGGATGCCAGGATGGTTTATTTGTTTACTATTACTTGTAATTTATGTTGCTACCGAGGTTTCTGGTCTGTTTTTATGAATAATTGTGTCTTGTAAGCCTGTTTTTCCTGGGCACATTATTTGTGCATGGCGCAATAATTACAATCTGTGCATAAAATCCTGTCATGTGATTAAAATCGTGTTTTGATGCCATTTTTTTTCCTCAGCTCCCAGAGTGCACCAGCTGGAGGGTAACATGTGTGAGATCACATGGGAGACAATCCCACCAATGAGGGGAGATCCTGTGAGCTATGTGCTGCAAGTGCTGGTGGGACGCGAGTCGGAATACAAACAGGTTGGTCTCTCACACACTGACACTCACAAACACACACAGGTCATATGAGGATAGCGCTGAGAGCTGCGGCTCCAGAGCTGCTCTTCATTTATTTGGTTCATTCATGTTTTTGTGGACCGGGAGGATAATTTTTAATCTCCCTCAGGAGAAGAAAAATTAAGTTTGCATTGATGGGGAAGGTATTACAGAGCGCTCAACCCTCCGCCCACACAGCCAGACACAAATTTGCACATATGAGAATGAAACACACGACACTCCCTCTCACACACTCGCTGTGTCTCCCCCACACTGAGAGATACAGCACTCTGAAACTGAAGGTAATCTGCAGTGCCAGCAGAATTTATTGAACGGTATTGAAGGATTTTAATGAGAATCACAACACAGAAACAAGTGAAAAAAAGATTTTGGCTGCGCTTGTAAATGCGGGATTGGCTGGCTGGCCGGCTGTGGGAGCGATGAGCGGACGATAGACTGCAGACAAAAAGACATTTGTCTTCAGGACCGTTTTACTCTCAGTTATTGAATTACTGAATCATTGGAGAGAAGCGCTGCGGGTACTCACCAGCGGACAAAACCGCAGCTGTGTGCATGTGGGGATTTGTGATGTATGTTTGCTCATTGCATTATGTGAACACACATCAGCTGTCAGTACAAATCTGCCATGCTGCTTGTCAGATGTTTGTTCTTCTCTCTCTGTCTGCTTCTTAATCTCACAATGTGGACTACAACTGTTTAATTTACTGACATCATTCATGAACAAGAGGGGCAGGAAATTCTGAAGGATAAAAATTAATACAACTTTGTGAAAGACACGCATGACTGATGGTCCAGCTGCTGCTTTAAAATAGGATGAAAGGTGATGTGTTAGCTGCTCTCGCATACAGCAAAAAACAATCAATTGCTCTTGATCAGCTACAAATCAAGTAAAGTTAGTTTTATTTATTTATACGGCCAAATATTGCAAAAGCTTCACAATCTGTACAGCATATAACATCCTCTATCCTCAAACACTCGATTCAGATAAGGAGAAACTCTCCCCAAAAGAAACCCTTGAAGGTGAGGAAGGGAAAAAAAATGGAAGAAACCTTAAGAAAGAGCAACAGAGGAGGACAGACAGATGGACATACTTGCTAAACTTGAGACTTCAAAAATAAGGAGGCCTTTGATACCAAAAGAAATCTGTTTCAATGGCTTTTTTCCTCCATTTTGGTGAGTTTTTAAAACTGAAAATAACAAATAATAAATATACTGCAACAGCAATCTTACATTCAATAATTTTACTTTTAATTCACAGGTGAGAACACAGAATCATTTGTTCTTCTAGTGTAAACTTGCTTAAATCTCTGGCACAAAATGATATTAATAAGTTTTCTTTCATTCTGCAGGTTTTGCCCTTTCTCTAAAAGAAAATTGATGTGCAGATTTTAAAAAATGCATGCCCCCTTGTTTTGAAACTTTCCTGTAGCTTTATTGTTGTCCAGATGGAAAGTCTAGACTTTAAGAGTTGTATAGAGCTTATAAATATTACACTGTGTCACAAACAAGTTATGATAATGAAAAGGAAGAAAAAAGAGGTGAAAATTTGTCAGAAATTGGTAGAAATACAGGAGAACTGTGAACCTGGGAGGAAATGGGGAGAGGGACATTGGAAAATGTGAGTCTCCTGGGAAAATCAGGGGGAAATTGATGTTGCATGTACAGAACAGACCAACATAATAAACTTACAGTATGGACAATCAGGATGCCAAAATTATAGACAGATTGTAACCCACCAGAGACCTGGAAAGAGGACAGAGACATACAAGAGGCAAAGCTCAGGCACAGCATTCACACAGATAGAAGAAAGGAAACAAATACACAAAGGGAGAGATGACCAAGAACAACATGCACACCTGTGAGCTTTTTTCCCTGAAACACAACACTAATAGTTGCTTTTAGTGCTTCTTCAGTTACAAAACATAAAGACTGTGTCCTGTCAAGAGATTAAAATTGATGCCGCGTCCTTGAGCTGTTATTGCAGTATAATGTGATTGTTGTTTTATGAGACAGTCTCAGGAGTTACGTACGAGAAATGAAATGAAAATGTGGTTCTTACCTAAGGGCATTTTAAGAGGATACACTGGCTGCTCCTGACAGTTTACTTTTAACTAAAATTCGTATCTGGGGCCTTTCATCAGTTTTTTTTAAAGGGAAGTCAAATTGTCAAGTGAAGTTAATTTGCCTATACTGAAGTTTGAAAGCATGTCTCGTTGTCTGGCATAATTTGCACAATGATAATGGAAAAGTGGGGTAAACTGCAAGATGAGATAACATTGTGGGGCAGCAGAGAGAAAGATGCAGAGTGTTTTAAGGTGCATGTGCTTGAGCGAATATCATAAGCTGCGTTTCCACTGCAGGAACTTTTTGAGGAACTTATTGTGTTTCCACTGCAGGGATCAGGGTCTAAATTAAGTTCCAGGGACATTATTTCATCCCCCAAAAAAAGTCTCTGATCAGGAGGTCGTAATTTCCAAAAGTACAGGAACTTTAGGGGTGTGGCTCGCAGTGCAGAACATTTCTGATTCGTCAAGTGTTTGTATTTTATTTTACCACCATTTTTATGATGTCATCATTAAAGTCACGCTCGAGAATGACATGTAAAACAACCGTCACGTTTTCATACGTCAGTGGACTAGTTTAGCTAATCTTTGTGGGTCTTTAGACTGCAGTGGAAACGCAGAAAACAATGAGCTGAGGAAACCTTTTAGTTCCTTGAAAAGTAGTTCCTGGAACTTAAGTTTCAGGTACTTTTGGTGGAAACGCTCCCATATGTGTTTTGGTTCAGAGCTACTGTTTCTGTTTTTTCCTCCACACACAGAGAAGCATTTGACTTTCTGCCAGCAGGGTAAAACTATGGATGAGAATTTGTTCCATTAAAATGATTAGATAAGTGAGGAAAAAGTTTTTTTAATTATCTTTTGATTGCACAGCGTCAAGGTCCATACAAACAATGTAAACCTGCTCATAGAACTTATGATAAAAAAAAACTTTCTCTCTCCAAGCCTCCTGTAAAACTTAGTTGGAACAAGTCCAGTAAGGGACCAACAAATAAATAAAAAAAAATAAAAATAAATACACAACCAAACGTACTAAACAGAATCAGGATTATCTGCTTTAATTTCATGGGAAGAGGGACACGGTGAGCAAGGTGTTGCAAACATGAAGCATCACTCAAGATGCTCTGTGATGGGGAGTCCTGGTCTTCTTACTGTGTTATGGCCATGATGCACTGCCAGATGTGTATTTTCATAATTTGTCTTGAACTGGTTCCCAGCTGTAATTGGTCACCTGCTGGGAGCTTCACCATGCTCACACAAACAAGCAATCATGTAACAGTGTGACTGAGGAAAGCATGCAGCTCTCTGTTCCAACAAAACACCTACCAACTCATTTCACCAGCGTTGTTTTTGGCAGCCTTTTTTGATTTAGTTTTAGTCTTTTGGATGAAATGCTTATTAGTTTTAGTCACATTTTAGTCATTTCCATCCTTGATCATTTTGGTCTAGTTTTAGTCGACGAAAACTAAAAGGGTTTTAGTCCAGTTTTAGTCATTAATTTTAGTCGAAAAAATAATGACTTTAAAACATTAAATTAGGCCAATACAGAGATAGGGAATTGTAATCGAGGTTGACAGGTTGTGTTGCAATTCATAAAGCAACAATTAACTCTCTTAACATTTTTGTGTAATAACCAGATTCCTTACCAGTTTGATAGCACTAGCCTAGACTTTCCCATCCATGAAGATGCAGTTCTGTCATGCTGTACTTGCTGATCTACTACTACTACTAATAATAATAATAATTTTATTTATATAGCACCTTTCATACATAACATGCAACTCAAAGTGCTTTACAGTGTGGTATTAAAAACAACAACAAAAACAGTAGTAAGCATAAAAACAGCAGTCAAAATAAGAATAGTGCTTTAAACACAGATGAAGTGGTAACAGTGAGTGGAATCAATGCCCATACTTTATGAAGTCCTCCCATGTAAAAACAAATGTTTTAATTTTGATATGAGAACTCACTCCCACATTAGTTAGCATTCACAAAGATCAGATTAAAATATTGATATTAGGGCCAAAACGCACTAAAGGCGTCAGACGCTCGCGTTATGCAAGTACACCCATTAATCTAAATGGCAGAACGCACACTGAAAGCATCTTGATGGGCGTCAAAGTGCCTTGACGCTCCCACTTCGAACTTGTTTCGATTTTGGAGCTTTTTACTTCTGCACCCGAAATACATGTTTGGGGAGAGCTGAATAGAATAAAAAACTCACGGACTTGAGGAGGGAGTGCTGATGGAGCTGCGGCTCCACCTGAAACCAGGTAAAATTAAAAAAAAAAAAAAGATCAACAGCAGAGACGGAGGGAGGGAGGGAGAGAGAGAGAGAGAGAGAGAGAGAGAGAGAGAGAGAGAGGAGAGAGAGAGAGAGAGAGAGAGAGAGAGAGAGAGAGAGAGAGAGAGAGAGAGAGAAGAGGAGAGAGAGAGAGAGAGAGAGAGTGAATATGGACTGATGTGCTGACTTGATATAAACACTTTTTATGATCATGAATCCTAATATAACTGTACACTTCTGTGGTGCGTGATTTTTTTTTTTTTACTCCAAGTCCGATTTGTGTACTTTTAAACACATAATTACTTCATGCCGATTAATTAATCCTCATCTTCATCTTCCTCACCCCCCTTCTCTGCCTCATCCTCTTCTTTATATTCTTTATATTAATTCTACAGAAATAGTGTATTGGAACTGTGTGTGGCTGCCCCGGTGTGCACTGTGCCCGTGTATGCCTGGTGGTGGGCGTGACCAAACAAGGACAGGATGCAGGTGCATTGCTGATATTTTCAGCATTTGGCAGACAAATTGCACACACAGTTGGAGGAAATGTGATGCATTTTGATAGTCCTTTATCCAACCCACTAACATTTTCGTCTCGTCTGGTCTTGTCAACGAAAACAACAAATACGTCTCGTCATATTTTCGACATCAAAGAGTTATGCTTAGCTCGTCACCGTCTCGTTTTAGTCGTGAAAAAAAGGTGCGTTAACAAAATCATTTCGTCATCGTTAACGAAAACAACACTGCATTTCACTCACAAGCACAGCTTCAGTAAAATCAACTGGCGTTGAGTTCCGGTGAATAAATGTCTTATTTCATTTATTTCATTTTATTTAATTAGGAGTGTGTAACACCTTATAGTCCTGCACAGACATAAAAGTGGCAGTGACGAGTCTCTTTTTTGGCCTTGAAGGAAGCACAAGACTTGTTTCTGAAGTAAAAACCCAATTTCTGTCTCAGCTTTTCACCAGCTGCTGAATGTGAGGCTTAAATATGGAAGAATCATCAGTTCTAATTCCAAGATACTTATTGTATTCAGACACACACTCACTGTAAGATGGTGATAGATGAAAGATTTGGTGGCTTTGACTTTGTATTTGAAAACATTATGAGTTTAGTTTTGTCAGCATTCAAAGCAAAATTTTAAATCACGCAGGGTGCATTGTACAGCATGAAAAGCTTTGTTTGCTGCAGGTGGAGAGCAGTTTATCACAGTATCAACAACATAAAAGTGGAAATATGTGTTTGAAACATTCTGAGCAAGACAGTTGATATATATATATATAATGAATAGTAGTGGCTCCAGGACTGATACCTGGGGCACACCCTTTGCATACACTAAGGGAGCTAGAAGTTAAACCTTCCGCCTGCATGCACTGAGATCCACTTGACAAATGAACAGAAAGTTTGTTCTGACAGTCCGACGTTATTAAGTTTTTGCTACATTGCACTTACTTAACATTTAACAGAAAATTGAAGTGAAATGAACGAAAGATGTGACTATGTTTGGTTTTCTCTTCAACATAGACAAGCCCAGAACATAGCATATCTGAGTACAGGAAACAAGAAAGTTGCAAGCAGTATATCACAGTATCGTCAGCATAAAAGTGGAAATTTGCTTTTGAAACATTCTGAATAAGACCGTTGATATATATAATGAACAGCAGTGGTCCAAAGACCAACCCCTGTGGCACTCCCATGGATATAGTAAGGGAGTTTGAAGCAAAAACTTCTGCCTGCACACACTGGGATCTACAGATAGTTTTCAAGACAAGAACCGTTTATTCTGACTGACCTGTCCTGTTAAGCCTTTGTTACATTGTGCTTACGATGTGAAACTAACAAAAGACGTAACTATCTTGCTTTCACAGGAACCCCTGCAACATCTTCCAACCATTTTCAAAATTTGGTTTTCTTTTCAACATAGACAAGCCCAGCACATAGCACATCTAAATATTATAGTCAAAAAAGTGGAAATTTGTAATGAATGTTAGTGGTCCCAGGACTGATCCCTGGGGTACTCCCTTGGATACATTAAAGGAGCTGGAAGTGAAACCTTCTGTCTGCAGGCACTGAGATCTATCTGACAGTTTTTAAACCAACAAACAGTTTGTTCTGATAGTCCTATAATGTTAAGTCTTTGCTGCATTGTGCTGAGAAGAAAACAAACTGTGCCAGGCTGTTAATGTTTGTTTTGTCTTTATGTCCCCATACAGGTTTTTAAGGGAGAGGAGGGCTCGTTCCAGATCACTGGTCTCCAGGGCAACACAGACTATCGTTTCCGTGTGGGCGCCTGTCGCCGTTGCCAGGACACATGCCAGGAACTGTGCGGACCACTGAGCCCCTCCTCCTTGTTCACGCTGCGTCGCCAGGAGTCGGCATCGTCAGGAGAGCTGTGCGCCGTGGAGACAGGCAAAGGGTCGGGCCTGATCTCCAGCGACGAGCGCTTCGCCGCACTCATCGTGTGTGTGTTTGCGGGCTTCTCCATCCTAATCGCCTGCTTGCTACAGTACTTCTTCATGAAGTGAGGGAATTTTAAACTATAGGATAGAAAGAGAAAGCAAAAATCACAGAGTCTATGAAAGAACCGAATGAAATCAAAACAAACACTTGAGATATACTTCTAAAGGCTATGTATGTTTTTTTTTTTCTTTTTTTTTTTTCTTTAGTCAAAGTATCAATTCTGGCTTTCTTCACCTCGTTCCTGTTGTCTTCTGCCTTCACTCAGTTTGGTCTCATTTCTCTCTATGTCTCTGTTGTCTTTGTATCACTGTCTGTCTCATTTGTTAAGGATTTCTGTCGAGGGAAGCCTTGTCTTAGCTGTACCTCGATTGGGAAAGAAAACTGATAATCAAGCCTTAAAAATAGCTGTGAGCAAAGCAGTTGCTCCTCAGACTGACTTGCATGTTTTTATTTTGTATCTTTTTAAAAAAACATATTCGATTAGAGAACGTGTATATTTCTTGACGGTCATTGCCTTACTTTTTTTTGTTTTTTTCAATGTGTAGTTTTTTTTTTTTTTTTTTTTTTTTTGCTGCAGTCTTTATTCATTTCAGCCATATTCCAATGTAGGCCTTCAAAGCTTTAGCCGTTCATACCTTATTATTATTCAGTTTGTTACTACTCTACAGGCTGTCGGTCAAGTCATGCAATCTGCACCTGCTCACACACACAGACACACACACACACGTTATGTACACACACATGCACATACCTACAATTTACACTCATGCAATGACAGTGAGAAACACACATTTCCTCCAATCACATATCTGCTCAGCTTTTAACATTCAATCACTCACTCATTCAGCTACCAAAGTGATGCAATTCATGTGTGGTGTAAGATGCTGCTATCCTGTGATTTTATTATATCTAAGAAAGAATGGAAAACCAGTAATCTAATATATATACACACGATATATATTATATATATAAATATATATTATAACAAATATCTATGATGCTATAGAAGTGATGTAATATAAAGTGATGGCAATGTAAGGTCTGAACTACAGTGTGAAAGGGGAGGAGTCGACTCTAGGTGCTCACAAACGGTTGAAGGAGCCCTTGCACACTGCTCTTTGATCAGAGTATGAACCCTTGTAGGTATTCGAATGTCGGGCATAAACTGGTTTTTAGGAAGCCGGGCTGGGATCGTGATTGGCTGCGACTTACCAGGAAAGGGCTGGGCTGAGCATTTTTGAATTCCACTCGGTCAGTCCTTCCGCTATCCTACCATCTCAAGTACCATTGCTCCAGCCTATTTATCTGTAGCTTTAGTAGCCCGTAGCGTCACAGACCCAGAGGTGCTAACAGCCTGCCAGCTAGCCGCCCTTCTCAGAGCTGTGTGTGTTAACCAGGAAAGCCATTAGGAGTTAGCTTGAGCTTTACCCCACCCCTCCCTCCCTGATGTTTAGCTAGCTGCCAGCCAGGGCAGTGCTGAAGCTGTAGTTTCTGTGAATCGATACATTTTGAAGACCCTTCTCCTCTTTTCTCCTCTCCTGCCCATAATTATCTGTAATTACCTTTTGCTCTGGCTGCTCCTCTCTTTGCTTTCGATCCATCCCATCCCTCTGCCCATGCACTACTCTCCCTCCCTCCTCCTTTTCTTTCTCTATCTCTATTAAAAGGTGCTTTATTGACATGTAATCAGAGCAGTAGCAAGTCTGTGGTCTCTCCTCAGACGGACATGTTCTCTGGGGACTTGAACTAATGTTCACTAACCAAACAAGCCTTCGACAGAACACAACTCAACAGAACAGGGCATTCTGACACATGTAACACACCCCCCCCACCGACATCCCGCCTGACTTCAAACCCCCTTTAAATCCTGACCCGAAAAACAAAGCCAAGGTACAGCCCAATACATACCCTGATAATCCAAAGAAGTCACCCTAACCTGCTTGATTAATGTGTGACATGTCTACTTTTTGGGGTGTTAGGGGGGGAGAAGGATGGGTGGGACACCGAGGGGGGAATAGAAGAGGGGCGGGGCGGTAGTTTAGCCCCGCCGCTCAGCTCTGATTGGCAGCCTGTAACGTACCTCAGGGATAAGGCCTTACAGAGGGGAGATCTAATCCTGTCATCCCCATCGCTGTCATCATCGTCATCACAATAGCCTTCTCTTCCTCTGTTTCTCTCTGTCTTCCTCCCCCCTCTTTTACCTTTTTTTCTTTTGTTTTTTTGATGCTGTATCTTGTCCTCTTGTCTATGCTGTGCCTTGCTCCTGTATGTCAGTAAGCAAAGTGGTTTACTAGCTCAAAATACCTTTGCCAAAGTTGAGGGGAAAGTTAAGGTAGAGTTCTTTTCTAGGTTTTATTTATACTATATATTTGCATACAGTACTTTACATGCCAATTACAGTGCAATCTTCATTTATTTATTGTTTAAAGATTAAGAGACAAGTGTAGTTATATACTAATTTTTTCCTTGTAGCATGTTTTTTTTTTCTTTTTAATTTTTTTTTTAATGGATGTACGTTAGATTGTATGATTAAGGCCAGCATTCCTTATCTGAGTAACCCTTTAAGTATTTCTCTTACAGCTGTTGGGAACCTGTAGCTCATCAGTCCATGCATTGCAGTTATCATTGCCGTTTCAAACATGTAACCAAATGCCTTTGTTGTTTTTCTGTTTTGTTTTATTTTTATTTTTTTTTTTCATCTCCTGTTTCGGCCGTGCACAGCCGAGCAGTTTCTTGTAATGCTTAGAGAGACATGTAGCAAAGCCAGGCCTTTTAGGGTCAAGTCATCTGTATTTGGGATAAACGTCGCTGCCTTTGGCTTATTTTTTTATTTTCTGATTAGTGTTATAATGAAGCTTCTGATATCTTTTTACTGTTTTATTGCCAAAGCGCAGGCTTCTCGTGTCCACTAGATGTCGCGTTCGCAGTCGTCTAAAGGGTTCTGTGATGTTCTTCTGTAACGACACAGCATTACAATTATTATTATTGTTATTATTATTCTCTCAAAAGGAAAAAAAAACATTAACTTGATCTGTGATTATGCTTCTTTTCATATTATCTTTTATTATTTTGTTTTGTAAAGCAAAATGTGCCATTTTGAGATGTGTAGCCCCTTTCGGAGGAGAGTAACACAACCTGAATTCACGCAGAAAGGTTAAAAAAAAAAAAGGCAAAAACAATCATACGATGATTTCAGGCAGATGATGACAATAATAATATTGACGATTCCTTGTTCAGGCTAGTGCTGGTATAGCAGTAGTGAGTATTTTGTATCCAGTATTTTGCTAAGAGATGATATACAGAGATATCTATAGAGCTATAGAATGAGATGGTAATACATTATGACTAACAGAGTTGAAGCACTTTTTTTATGCCGAGCATTAGTCTTGATGAGGTTAATACGAGCGAGGGGAGACACGAGGTCCTTCGCTCTGTTCCAAACACTACTGCCAACGCCGTCTGTTACATTCATTGGCATTATTCTGTCGTTGGCGTCACTGTGACATTGGCATTACTGGAGCGCGGTTCTGTGTTCTCAAAACGGCGCCCTGCTCCCTGCAGAATGCAAACTACAGCAACAAAGGAAGTTCATAGGGAGTACGGTGCCTCTCTCAGACGTGCTCATGGTGTCTACCTAGCCTGTTGCATTGTAGTTGACAGGTGATGTGTGAGGTGTCCTGTCCTTAAACCCACAGATGTTATGTTGCCCACCCACAGCCCCCCTTAACCCCCCCCCCACCCCCCACCCCACCCCTTTTTCAAGCCTTAATGCCCCAGCGGGAGAGCAGAGGTTTGGCCGAGCTCAGGCCAGTCGTGTTAGTGTTGTATAGTCCAGGTTAACGCAGTGTTAACTCAAAGGCTGTGCGTTTGTGGGCAGGGTACTCCCTTTTTGTGCTTTGTTGTTTTTGTTTTATTTTCAAAATGCTGGTGATTTTATGGACACCCCGCCCTTCCCACCTACCCAACCACCCTCCACCCTGCAGGTCCTGCACATTTTGGTGGGTTATGTCGAGAACGAGAGACAATTTGTTTGCCCAGCAACCCCACGTCTGTGCCTTCTGATCAGTTTATTTTCTTCTTTTAATTTTTTTTTTTTTTTTGTTATGTTTTGTACGTTTTACAGTAAGTAGAGATTTTGACTGAGAATTTGGCGATTTGACAAACATACAGAGACTCACAGGTATTTAACTATTTTTTAAGCGAGACAAAAAAAGAAACATATTTTTACCTCACGATTTAAAAACAAACATTCCAATGTTGTCATGGTCTACGAATTGAAAAAAAAGAAAAGAAATTCATGCATTTCTTCTTGTATTGTAAATGTTAGACAATTTCATATGCATTATATAAAAGAAACTGCCATATCAATTTTAATGTATAGATTTTTGCAAATACTACCCTATGTATGTAAGACGTAACTGTATCGGTAGCGTATATATAATATATTTATGCCCAATAAATGTTTTGATTTTTTTTTCTGACTTTGATTCCACCTGTATGTTTTATTGTGTGTGTCATTATTCATCTGCACTTTTACACACAGTTTTACGCGGATCATATTTCTCTACTTGCACAATGTAGTGTGACAAATATCTGTTTTACAAACTGCAAGTCTGTTTACTTCCTGTCAGCGCTATAGTAATGTTACTTTCACCTAAAAACTCAGTGGTTTTTGTACCCTTAAGTTATTGGCTTCACCTTTCACAGTTTAGCAACATTAGCTAGGTAGTTAGCATCGTTATCTTCATTCAAACTCGCCAGAAACTATCTTGACTCGTCTTTTCACTGTTTTAACAATCACCAACTCTGGTTTGGTTGAAATAAACCATTAATTTACAGAGTTAGATGTGAAAATATCAGGAGAGGAGGGAGAGGGAGGTCAGACATCAGAGAAGCAAAACTAAACTCTGACTAAACCAGAGTTTTATGATTGTTGGAGCAGTGGAAAGGTATACCATAACATTTTGAATGAGTTTGATTCTGTTTCTGATGAATTTGAATGAAGATGACGATGCTAGCTAGTTAGCTAACAATGCTAAAGGTTATCTAAGAAAAATTTTAACAATATGTACAAAAGCTAACAGTGAAAAGTGACATAACTAATTTAAAGAACAAAAATCACAGTTTGTAGGCAAAGGTAGTGTTGACA
This sequence comes from Lutjanus argentimaculatus, assembly GCA_034769285.1. NCBI lineage: Eukaryota > Metazoa > Chordata > Actinopteri > Lutjaniformes > Lutjanidae > Lutjanus > Lutjanus argentimaculatus. The sequence continues at coordinate 17,784,890 of JAWZSL010000003.1, forward strand.
GAAAGTAAACAGATGTGCAACTCATAAAACAGATATGAGTCACGCTGTCACTGAATGGACAGATATTTGGTGTGCAAACAAGTGGTACAGCCTTTGCAAATGTCAGCGCTGTAATTTGCTGTGCTTTTGTGTAGCAGTATTGATTTTTATCTTCTGCTCTCATCAAGTACAGCTTAGAGTAGTGTTGTAAACATAGCTGAGCAATGCTCAATATTTCATTAGCTTTGAAATTATGATAAAATATGTTTAAATACCATTGTAATTCTGCAAGGTGTCAACATTTTAAATATCACAGTTTACAGTTTATGTAATCATAGACATTTCTGTCTTGTCACAGTGTTTCAGGAATGTAGAGTGAATGGACGTGTATTACCGATGTGGGGACATGAGTCTGTTTACACACACACATTGTGGGGACTCACCTGCCTTTGGGGACCAACATCAGTCCCCACAATGTAACTCATTAAATTTCAGGGTAAAGACTTGGTTTAGGGTTAGAGTAAGGTTAGGGGTAGTTTGAGTTTAAGGTAAGGGTTATGGAAAGTAGTGGGTAGGTGTAGGGTGAATGTAAGTCAGTGTACTGTATGTCCTCAGAAGTGATGGAAATTCAGCTCAATGTTGTGTGTCAGTTTAAGCTGGACTACCAGTGTGAAAATATGTCTGTGTGAAGGTGTGTCAGTGCAAGATTTACTCTCCACTGGCCTTGATAGTGTTTAGCCAGATAGCTGAGAGTATATCACACACACTATTACCTCCTGCTGTCCCTGAGGGCAGACCAGAGAGAGACTGCCGCTCTGCACGCTCATTCCCCCCGCCGTGCAGCGACCCAAGGACAACAGGGGAATATTAGTCTTTCGACCTTTAGTGGCGCATGTACATAGGTTTGTTTTGAGTGGTGTGGAAATGAACAATTAAATAGGTGAAGCAAAGTGACACTCTTACTCTCACCTGTTTTTCATTATATCAATATAACATACTCCGTTTTAGGGAAGTGCATTGTAAGCAGTTGCCATGCGATAACTTGCTCTTCTAGACGGTAAATGCTGCATGAAAAAGCTGAAGGATAAAGCACTCAGAAAGCATTAAAGTGGGGTTTAGTGGCGTGTGAATCACTGGACAAGAAGCACAATTGGCATTTTTTTAAGCAGCTGACTCCCTGTGATTTTTGCCAACAGTGTTATCTAAAGTTCACCAAGAACAACAGTGTGATCTACAAAAATATCCAATCAGCTGCTGCCTTTGCTGAAAAATCCAAAAAAGATGTATTGTACTTTTCTGGCTGTGCAATCTACAGTTGAGGCACAGGTCTACAAGATAATAACTTGAAGATGTGCAGGACCTGAAAAGTGCAAAACCTGTCAAAATTTTCAACAGATGGGTCACAGCAAAACAAAACCAGGCTGTGTTCCGCTTTTTTCTAGCAAAGGACAAGAAAATGAGGCAATCAAATGATCAAACTTGAATAACTGAATTGAAGAAACCCTACTTGATGTGGTTCTTTGTGATACAGCAAAAGAGGTGCCCATGGATGTGCCTCAAGTGCCAACAGTCCAGACTGCTGGTTTACTCCTGAAGGAATCTACATTTTCCCTGTGGAAACTTGAAGAATCATCAGAACACCACAGCATAAATAAATATCCTTTCTGGTCATTGACTCTGATATATTCCCCTCATACACTGCCAAGGTCTGCCTTCGTTCTAGTGGTATAAAATATCTCATGGATGGTTTGCCATGAATGGTCAAGGTTGCCCCTTTTCTCCGTTCCTGTTTGTGATTTCCATGGATGGGATCTCAAGGCGGAACCACAATGAGGAGCGTGTCCAGTTTGGGAACCTCAGGATTGCATCATTGCTTCTTACAGATGAGGTGGTTCTGTTGGGTTCCTCAGACTGTTACCTTCAGCACGCACTGAGGCAGTTTGCAGCCGAGTGTGTAGCAGCCGAGGGTGAGAGTCAGTACCTCCAAGTCCGAGGCCATGATTCTTTGTTGGAAAATGGTGCATTTCCTCAGGATGAGGAGTGAATTGCTCCCCCAAGCAAAGGCGTTAAGTATCTCTGGGTCTCTCTATAAGTTGATTAGTGCAATGTCTGCAGTAATGCAGGCACTGCACCAGACCATTGTGGTAAAAAGAGATGCTGATGTACCGCGCAATCTACGTTACAACCCTCACCTGTGGTCATGAGATTTGGGTATTGACCAAAAGGATGAGGCTGCAGATTCAAGCAGTCGAAATGAGTTTTGCGCTCAGAAGAAATTTGAGTAGAGTCGCTGTTCCCTGGTGTCAAATGGAGCCAGCTGAGGAGGTTTGGGCATCTGATCAAGATGCCTCCGAGATGACTTCCTTTGAAGGTTTTCCAGGCACGTCCCACTGCAAGGAGACACTGGCGTAGATACAGAAGTCAATGAAGGAACTGCAAGTCTCATGTGGCCTGGGGATGCCTTGGGATCCCGAAGGAGGAGCTAGAAAGCGTTGCTGGGGAGACAGGCGTCTGGAATACTGTGCTTGGTCTGCGGCCACTGTGACCTGACTGCGGATAGGCAGAAAAAAATGCATGGTTGGATGGTTGGATGGATAGATTCATGGTCCTCAGAGGATTAAAAGAAGATTTTTTTAATCAAGAAAATTCCCTTAGACTACATAGGGTTGAAAACATATTTATGAATATTATATTCCATTTTTGCCATATTCTGCTGAGCCTGATATCAGACTGAATTGTAAAATTGTTACACTCCATTTCCATCTTTAGTCTGACATTCAACTGTAAGTGATTTTCCTGAAAGAGGGGGGATTCGATTTTCCCTGGAAACCAACGATGTTGCGTTGCCATGCCTACATACTTTCAAGCATATACTTACTTTTTGTCCCAGCAGTCTTAAGTTTTGTGAGACAGTGAGTGTGTGAAGGGTGTCTCCATTATTTTAGTCGCCCATAAAGTGTGTGGGTAAGCTGTGTGTTGTGTTTGCTGCCACAGAAAAGAAATAAGAAGTCCTTGTAATGTTACTACAGCGTCTTCAGTACTCCATGGACTGCCATCGGGTTAGCTCGTAGCTGCTATTTAGCTACCTCTGCTGCTGCAAAAGCACATTACATAAACAGGGACTCTTCATTTCTTTCCCACGGCAGCAAAGACAATTCAGTTATTATTATACTGCAGCCCAAACTGATCTACACACTTCTGTTCTTTAGACAACTTTAAACAGCCTCGATAGCGGCGTCTATAGCGGCCATTATTGTTATTACTCCTCCTTGGTACCAGTGCACAGCTTAACAACCCGGACAACAGTTTATGACTTTAATGTCGCCATGTGGCCCTGATCGGCTAATCATTAGTCCCCCCACGGCACTCACTAGTCGTTTATTTTTTTCTCTAGAAACCGCTCTTCCATCTAATGATGCCAGACCAGACAATCTGCCCACTCAGTGGAGTGGACAGATTCTCTGATCTGGACCCAGGTAATATTCTGCCAATGGATCCTCCTATATCTTACACACTGGACTTTTAAATGGATGCTTCCCACAGTATCACTGTCAGAAGGTGGCTCCAGAAATGTAACTGTGTCCACACAGAGTCCTGATCTTAACCCAGTTGCACCCCTCTGGGATTCTACACCACCACAGCCTCTCCAATAAGTGTGTGTTCGTACCAAGTCTGCTCAGACCAAGACTCATATGGAACATGTCCTGAAGTTTGCTAATTCTACAAATAAATTTTAGCTTCTGCAAGGGTGCACAAGCACGTACAAGGTGTACATGCATCCCTGTGTTTGCACACCTTTTGGTACGATTTAGCAACTGGTAGTCATGACTGGTACACCAGATAAAGAAATGACTGCATGTACAGGCAGACAGTGATAAACATGGAGACAGATGTGAACTCTTCTTCAATTTCGCCCTCCTCCTCTTTGTCTAAAGTTAATTTATTCTCGCTCTACTTACACAGCCCACACCTAAATAAACTATCATGATGTCTGAGTCACCGAATAAATTTCTCCTCTTTCACCTTTTGTTTTTTGTCCATTTTAATTGTGCAATTTTTTTGAACAGGGACCTCATGTCCTTAACTCGGTTATTTTACACCCCTTCTGCTCCTCACCTATCATCCACCCACTAACCATCTTCTATGAGATGCCGACCCAGCTTCTATTTAATTAATTCACTTCGGATTTTATAATCCATGAATGTTGTCACACTCACACATGCTTTTCTATTTTTCAGCTCTCCTCAGCTGAACATTTTGTTCTCAGAGGGTTTTGCAGGCACTCTAATTGGTTTGATCAGGTACCTCGGGTTACCTCAGAGGTGACTGAGGGTGCTTTGAACCCTGGGTGGTATCCTGCTGTCTTTGAAGCTGTCTAAGGTGATTGAGCGGTGCTGTGGCTTGTGGCCACAAAAATGCAACGCCAGCTGAGATGACAGAGAACCCACTGCTGCAGTAAGACTGCGATCTAGTAACTGGTGTTACACCCACTGGGACAAACATTATTTAATGGACTATTGCAAGGTCACATAGCGAAAAGACCACAGACCCTGTGTCTCAGTCCACTCTGAGTAGTGTAAACTTTACTTCAGTGGTGGTTGATGGAGCGAAAGGGTAGCATAAGTGGTTTGTAACAGTAGTTTCACAAACCACTCTGTTTGCAATTAGCATCCAGAGGGGGCAAAAGTACACACATTCTTTTACTCAAGCAGAAGTGCAGATACTTGTGTAAGACAAAAAGACTGCTGTTGCTGTTGGAGACAAAAAGCTACCAAACTGTTGAGTGTGTTCCAGCTTGCATGCAAAATACAAATATTAGTTATAAAAGAGAAGCAAAGAGGAACCGAATTTTTCCTTTTTTTTTACTTTTACAAGACTTTATCATCAACAGATACATTACCCAGTGGGAGATATTCACAGACATCTTCAAAAAATGAATAAATTTTTACTCTTTTAATTAGTATACATCCTGTAGATTAATAAATATGCAATGACATCAGTATGTACAGTCAGAAACATTCATTAACAGAGATACATTCTTCAGAGGCAACGGGAGGCCATGTTTTGAAATCCAGTGCAGATAAGTGGAGGCTGCTGCGGTGATTTGGACTGCTGAAACCATCTGAGTGAACAGCGCTGAGTGTAAAGCATTACAAAGCATCTATTTACAAGTTAAAGCAAAGCAGAACATCATCACTTGTAGACAGTTCACTGATCCTCTTTGTCCAAAAGAGTGCATGATACATGTTACAAAATTAAATCGCTTTTATTTTTCCATTAGTTGCATTATCTTACACATATATAAAGTAAAGGCTAGTTTAAAAACTCCCTTGTAGAATAGTGTTGGTACATTTTGGCACCTTTGGCACATTAGAATATTTCAGTTCACGTACCATCATGCACTGCAGAGGCACCCATGAAAATAGCTTCCACTGGGTGCCCATGCAGTCTCACCCTGTCCTTCATTTGAAATCAAACTTCTAACAAGTCAAGAAACAAGACAAGTGAAACATAGTACATAATATAACTAACATTGTGCGTGTTTGATTTAACCATAGAAGAAGTCACTCTGCATGTTCACACTGAACAGTTTAGGGCGTGAACAATTAATGCTAAAGATGATGGTGAATCTACAGGGCAGCTCATACTCCACACTGACCGAAGAGAATCTGTTCCACCAACTTTTTAAAAATCATCCAAACAACTGTTATCTTTATTTGAAAAAACGGAATTCACTGGTGAACAATTTCCTTTTTTGGTGTACAACAATGAAAAAAAAAAGTTTGGTAACCAATTTTTAAAAATTGCTTCAACTAGTAACACACAAAGTTTTTTTTTTTCAGATCAAGTTAACAAGTTAGATTAACACATTTGATTTGAACAAACTGAATCCATTTGTGTCTTACAAAATGAAGTAATTTTTCAAAGTTGCTCCAACAGTTCTCTTTTTTCTTTTTTTCAGTGCAGGCTGGCTGCTCCTGTACTTTTATGAAGGTGCGAATGGTAAAAGCGAATCTCGTCAAATCAGACAAATGACAAATCTGCTACATGTTTTGTGTGATCGAAACGACAGACGCATTCTGTAATAGTCAGAGAAGGTCCTGTGCTGTGTTGTATGAAGGCAGCTTACATCAGTAGACCTGAGATGGCTTAAAATCAACCATGTTTCAATGGTGCGTGGTTCACGAGACTCAGAAAGCTGAGGTGTTTATGGCCACTGACGTGTCGACTTTTACAGTTACACCAATCAGCTGACTTTGTCTAATGCACCAAAGTGATACTGTTTTAATGCATTGCGCTGTCTTAGTGATCACTTGGTGAAACCTTTTTCAGAACCTCCTCATGTACTTTGTTTTTTTTTTTTCAAATGATTTCTTTAAAGAAGCAAGAGCTGACAGCTTGAATAATGTTGATCATTTAACAAGAAGTATAATTACAAAAGTTAAAGACATAATGATACATATCTTGGAAACATTTGCATTCTCTAAATTGACCATTCCTAAGTCCCGCCCCTTTTTGCTCTGTGCTCCAATAATAGTTGAGCAAGCTTGGTACCCGCCTTTCTCGTTTCCTGTACTTAGATATGCTGTGTGCTGGACTCGCCTATGTTAGAAAGCAAACAAAACTGAATTTGAAGATGGTTAAAAGATGTTGCTAGGGGACCTGTTAAGGCAACATATTGTCACAAGTTAGCTAATGTTGCCAAAACCCAAGATAAGTGGGTAGCAAACCACTGATGTTGATTAGCTAGCAATTTGCTACAGAGAAAAAACATAAATATATTAAATTAACAAGATACAGTGTGAAAAGATGGCCCCCATTCAGTCCAAAGAGAGTTGGTCACCTGGTGCAAAAGGTTTCCTAGCTCCTGGCTTTCCTTTCTAGATATACGGCCCACTGAATATGCGCAATAGTGTTTCCCCACTTCCTGCCACCCGCTAGTAAAGACTTTACATTGTGATGACATCACACATTTTAAATTGTTTTTCTCAGCTCTTGGAAAGTTTTACAAAAAATAAAATCACCATAAATCAAAAGTTCAGAATAGAGAGAGTCATAATTGAGCCTATTTGCAGTTCGAGATGTCTCATCAACAGTTTTTCAGGTGTCTCTTTTATAATGGTGGCCTACTTTTTGCGGAATTCTTTCCTGCAATACTGTGAGCAGCCTCTGGGAAAAATTGAAAGGAAGGTCTAGGTTCTATTTATTATAAATCAACAGTGAGCGAAACAATTGATAGATTAGCTAGCTAGTTAGCTAGCTTAATATGTGACTATATTGCGTTTACAGGTCCCCAGCAACATCTTTTAACCACCTTCAAAATAGGTTTTCTCTTCAACATAGAGAGCTGAGCACAGTGCATATCCGAGTACAGGAAACAGGAAAGGAGAAAGTTGACCGGGGTTCCAAAAGGGGCGAGATTTAGATTTCAGGGACTGAATCCCAACCCAACTGGTCCTTCTTGGCAGCATCAACACAGCATGGACTTGAATTTCCAAGATACAGGGCATTCAGCATGTGAGAAATTACAGTAACACTTTTACATTTTCACACTCTTTCAAACAAATTACATAAATCACAGCCAGACATACAACGCACACATGCAAACACACACTCTCACTGTCTCACTCTCTCTCTCACACACACACATATATACACACAAACACACACACACTGCACCTCTGCCCCTCTCTGAAGGAGTACAGAGAAGTGCCACAAGTTCTACAGTGCTTTCCTTGTCATCCAGAATATGAATACAATATAAGGCAAATTGTAGATGTCTAAGATATTTATATGTGAGTGTGTGCGTGTATACGAGCTGTATGTTTTGTTCACATTTGGATCGATACAAGCACTTCAGGCCGGTGTGTATTTTACACTCCACCAGTCGTGCCTTTCAGATGCTGCTGACTGAGTTTGCTGTGTGAACAGTGGAGAGCACTTGCTGAAATTATCCAACAAGAAAATGAAACTGAGAAAAATTGAAGTTCTATTGATGCATGTTAACAAAGTGAATGGAGGCTTTTCTTTCTGGTTCTTGTAGTCCTGTCAAATAAGGCTGAAGAGGAGTTTTTCCCTTTCGCCTGACAGAGATAATGGCTTTTAGGTCGGTGTTAGCAGCTTTCATCCAGACATTTTGACAGTCTAGAAGCTGACTGTGGATTCCGTCCAGCCGTTGGAGCCGTCTCCCTTCATGGTGCTGGCTGTGCGGCCTCGTGGGGGTGGCTGTCAGTCAGGCCAAAGAGACGCGCCGCTGCGCCCCGGTACTTCCAGGACATGGTGTTGTAGAGGATGGGGTTGATGGCGGCGCTCAGGTAGAAGAGGACCACAGACACCAGACTGCAGTACTCGGACAACAGAGACAGCAGCGGGGACGGAGCGTCCAGAGAGCGGAACTGCAGGTAGCGACCCACATGGAAGGGCAGCCAGCACAGGACGAAGGCCAGGACCACCACCACTGTAGGAGGAAGACGGGGGAGGAGGATTAACAGGTGAAAAAGATGAAGAGGAGGAGTAAAAGGAGACGACAGGAGTACAGAAATGAGTGGCGGCATGAGTGGCCGTTATTTCTGCATGGATAAAGTTGCAAACCAGCTTTTCTACTAAATCTCTGCATAAATTTACTTCCTCTATATTGTACATTGAACTTAAAGGAGCAATATGAAGCCATTGCGACCTGAAAAAAATGAGCACTGCAGCCCAAATAGTGAGTTGGAGCCACAGACTGTAAAATGAAATAGGTTTCAGTCCTGTTTAATATACAGTCTATGGTTGAGGAAGTTGTTTCCCCCTGCCCCCTCCTCTCCGGACACAGCAGAGACAGCCAAGCTGCAGGAACCCTGCAGGATGCGTGCAGCCTCGTAAATTCACAATAACAAGCTACAATGAGTCCTCCAGTATAAGTTGATCAGCTGTTCAGAACTGTAAATTGCCTGTCATTGTAAAGTTAAGCCCATTATCCTGAAAACAAAAACACACTGCTCTGAAATAACACACGCTGTAATTTGAGTTAAGTGGCTGCCTGTCTCAAAGTCTGCCAAACTCCATAAACATTTTGCTCAATTTAATGGTAATAAAGATCTACACCTTCTACAAGATTATTAGTGATTTCTTACAACTCATAAAAGACACTTACTCACTTGGTGAACATTCGGCATTAACATAAACTTTCATTAATGTGAAATGGACATACAAAACAGTTATTCCAGTCCGGAATGGAGATTTCAAAGCGAGACACTGCAGCTGCAGCGTTTGTGTCAACTGAATTAAGTCAGTATTTCAACTTAATTTCAACTTAATAATGTGTTTGATTTTTGATTTTTTTTTAGAGTAAATATATTACAGATTTCTCCTTAGTTAAGGGGAGACCGGGGAGTATTGTAACACTGGGTAAGTTGTAACCCTGTCCATTTAGCCAATGAGAAAAGACTGAGGTGATTCATCACTAGGGCCTGATAGATAAATCAGTCAGTTGATATTATTGGCCAATATTTGGCCTATCACAGCTATATCGATGTATAGCAGTATTGGTGTATATGTTGTCTGATATGTGCTGATATGAAAACTTTTTTTTTTACCGAGCATAATGCAGATTTTTTTGTTTCAAAGGCAGCACTTTATGTAAATTTTGCTTTTCCTAATTTGAGTTGAATTATATACTTTTTTTGTTCTTTGTGTTTTTTAATTTATAGTTATTTATAATTATTACATGTTTTCTGTTACAGCACCTTATGTACTCACATAATTACTATGATTAACTGTGATTGTGTAATGCAGTAGTTCCCAAACTTCTTCTGGCATGCCCCCATTCAGAAGCTGAAAAAAGTCCGCCAACCTCACATTATTATTAATCCAAATAATAATAATTGGGGAAGCAACTGATAAAAAAAAAGGATTTAAGTTGTATTTTAATGAAATATAGTTCAGTGTGAGAGCATCAGCAAACTCTTGTTTTACTTCCTCTACGTATTCATTCAACTTTGTTTTAATCTATGTATCTCCTCTGGTCATTTGTGTGTCCCCCTTACTGCAGTGGCTCTTTTTTTTTTTTTTTTACTCCCTGATATCGTTATTGGCACCAAAAATCCAGTATCGGTCGGGCTCTAGAATGTTGACAAACATGGACTAAGTCATGGCTGTGCGTAATGTGCGTGCTTTCCAAACTCACCCAGCATCTTGATGGTCTGTCTGTTGCTTTTCTCGCGGTGAGCCACACGAGAGTTGATGTTTGTCTCTCTGTGTCTCTGCCACAGCCGGCGGCCTATGAGGCTGTAGAGAACTGTGAGACAGAACACCGGCATGAAGAAGAAGACAGAGCTCAACCACACCATGGCCCCCATCAGGCCCGACTCCACCGCGTAGTGCGTCATCTTACACTCCCGGGTGTCCCCGGCCTCCAGGAGGAAGCCAGTCTCATTCATCCCAGAACTGAGATTTATGGGCCACATGCTGTCCCGCTCCACTCCCACCATGACAAACACAGGTCCTGCGCTCAGCAGAGACACGGTCCACAGCAGAAGAATAAGGGCGCGCACCCGCCTTTTGGTCACCAGAGCTTTGGCGCGCAGCGGGAAACAGATGGCCAGGTAGCGCTCCACTGACAGCGCGGTGATGCTCAGGATGGTGGAGTAGGTGCACGACTCTGACACGAACTGAAAGAGCTTACAGAGCGCGTCCCCGAACCTCCAGGGCCTGTACCTCCACATGCGGTACAGGTCCAGAGGCATGCAGAGGAAGATGAGCAGGTCAGACACGGCCATGCTGCACAGGTACAAGTTAGTGGTAGTGCGCATGTCCCGGTACTTACTGACCACCAGGATGGTCATGACATTCCCGGCCACCCCGACCAGAAACAGCAACGTGCAGGCGATGGTGATGGCGGTGAGCAGAGGGATGGAGTAGTAGTTCAGAGGAGGCAGGTCAGCGTTTCTGGTGGCGTTGTGGGTCTCCTCCCAGCTGCAGTTATGGGAGAGGCACTCCGAGAAATTGGGCCAAGAGGGCATACTGTCGCCGCGCGGTTATTCACGGGGCCGTGCTTGGCCCTGACTGCTGAAGGCACCCCGGGTCTGGGACTCATCAAGTCCCCTGGCGCTGCCCTTTCCTCCCATCATCAGAGTTTGAGTTGTGGAGTTGATGGCGAGGGCTGGCAGCCGTGCGTAAAACCAAGATCCTTGAAAGAAGTCACTGTTCTGAGGCGCGTCTGAGATCCTCCAGGGAGCAGATAGTCCTCTCCAGAGGCTATTATAGATCGAGTCAAATTATCCACTTCATCTGCAACACGCACTTTAAAGTGGTCCAGCAGTGTTAGGGGACTGAGAGCACTTGTTCAAAAGAAGAGTGGGCGTGTTAATTACAAAACAAATTACATACTGGATGTTTGACACTGCCGAAATTCATGCGGAGGTGTATTCCAATCAAAAACACGGCACAAACATCTGTTTTCTGGAGAAAATCTAACTTAAAGACAAGTTATCTCCCGCATCCTTTATGTTTGCGAGCAGCTGAGTGTTTTAAGGAAAAAGAAACATGAGAATCCTTCATGCGCCAAAGAGTTCCCATCAGCACCAGCGCGCCAGACAAAAACAAACCTGCCAGATCTGTAGACGAGTCGCCCCGGGCTGCATGTGATGGTGAGTCAGAGGCAGGGTCGTAATGATGCGGCTGCAGCAGCAGCAGCAGTAGCAGTGAACATCTGTCCTGTCCTGTCCCGAGAAGGCAAACTCAGCCGAACACAAACGGATAAACAACAACCACAGTGAAAACCAACACCGTGTGACGGAACGGTGACAGTTTTATAAAAGTCACAAACACCACGAAGCAACGACGCATTGTCAACATAATCATGCAAATACGACTTTAAAGGATTGAAGTAGAATAAAACAGTTGAGAGTGACAGAGAAAATCAGCCTGGCTCCTCCAGATCTGCTTCTCTAGTTATGGTGCATGTGTGAATCCTGACTCCCGGTGCGCAAAACATCATATACAGGTGAAGTGAGCAGTGGTGCTGCTCAAGGGAGGGTGGTATGGGGGTCCACAGCGAGTCCAGTGATGCAGCGCCACCTACAGGTGCTGTTAGGACAGTGATGACTCTGGGTTCATGCCCACCAGTCTCAGAAAATCTCAGGACAGAGAGAAGAGGGTATGGAAAGAAGAATGATCTTGCAGAAACTCTTCCAAGGGAGAACTTTTGTCCTTGAGCAAGACTCTTAATAACCACCTGCTCCAGAAGTGTGACTTTGCAGCTTTGCATAGTGATGGTGAGTAAAAAAAGACATTTTTCCCCACAAGGATCAATTTTGTCATCAGCATAAAATTCTGAGATCCTATCTGGCTATTGCTCCTTATAGAACTATCCACACAGGCTGTCATAAAGAGCCATTCGGGTTAAGATTTAGAAAGTACAGTTTTAGCCTGGTGGGATATAACTTGTGATAGAATTATATAATTCCACAAAGAATTAAATTACATAATTGTCAATTTGAAGGCCAGATTTAATATAAGCCCTCAATTTGCCCTCTGCAGAATGAGAACAGGGATCATAATGTGGCACGTACAAGTGTTACACCACTCCTGCTTCAAAGAGTGTTTACGAACATTTAATGCATGTTTAGACACATAATTATATGCAGATGTATGCTCTGTGGTGAATATTCATTTTTCAGCCAGATTTAAACTGTTGCATACTGTATAATGAGGTTAGAGAGTTGCTTTATAATTTACTTAACTGCTACTAGAATATAGAATATACTGCTCGCTAATAACTGGCAAGGTGATCGGCTGAACTGCCAAAGGCAGCGTACAGAAAACGTGAAGGTTTTGAAGTTTGAAGGCTTTTAGCTGAACTCTGTAAAATAACAATTAGCTGTGAAACTTAACATTTTTTGCTCTTTTTCAGGCTGATCATTAAATTCATTCAGTGACTTTATATAAGCCCCAGAAAAACTACATTTAGATTAGCAAGCCCGGTGGTTCTCAAATAGGGTTCTGGGGATCCTCAGGGGTCTGTAAAGAGTTTTTAGATTCATCAATTTAAATGATCATGATAAATAAAAAATATACTTATTTATTCATTTTTTAAAAAGCCTCATAGTTCAAATCGGCTCCCTCTCTCATATTCAAGTCTCAGACTGACCCTGTTATTGTTGTTTTGTGTTTTGTATTCGGCCTATTTTATATTTTCTACTGTTAAAAATTAATATGTATTTTTTTTTACTGTCTATTATTTAAAATATTCAGAGTGCACATTTGATTTCGTGTACAGTATGCGCTGAGAGTGAAACACACTCTCCTGATGTATGTTCATGTATGTTATGGGTATTCTGTGTTGACATGGTGCAAATATTTTTTCTACAAATCTTTGATACTGGTTTGATATCTTTTATGTTGCTGTTAATCTTTAAGTGAATACATTTATATATGTGGTTTAAAGGTAGCTTGACCACATTAAAACATGTTTGCAGTCACTTTAGTTTGGTTTTTACATGCTTTTTTTTCTCCCCAAAATTAGTGGAGACTCTTTATATATTAAACTTACATCTGTCTGCTATTTACCCATACTATTTAAAGATGATCACGTATGATATATCGTTCACAAAATTTATTTGAAATAAAGAAGTGATACGTTGCAGCTGAGACAAACCCTGGGGACAGTTGCAACATGTTAAAAATACATTAAATTTTACCAATTAACTTGTTTTTTTTGTTTTTTTTTTTGTTTTTGTTTAAGTAAGAATCACAATCTAAAAGTATGCATTTTTTTTTCAACAATATTATAGTATTACTTATTTCTTTATTTTAAATTACAGTTATTTCTTTGTTTATTCGTAGAACATAGTCCTACCTTGAGTCAATGTGCAGATGTTGCAGGTGTTGTTCAGTCTCCATATGTCAGCGTGAAACAGGAAAAGTGGAACAGTTTGCAACGCAAAACAAACTTTTATCAAACGTGAATTTGTATCTGGGTGAACTATCCTTTTACGTACGTGCCCCACAACAAAAAACAAAAAAACAAAACACCTTGTGTATGTCGAAAAGTACTGTTGTGTGGTCTGATTTGATATGGCTGCTTTGTTTGGGAACAAAGTGCTGCAACTGTCCCGACTCTATCAGCCATAACAGAACATCATGTGTTAGCTGGATACATTGACCCTGACACATGCTACAACATGTCACTCAGAAGTCAACAAAAAAAGTTTGAAACTAAGTCACTTTTGACATTAGCTGCTAAAGCTATGACGCCTGCGTGTTGTCGTATCGGGATGTCATCACACAGCGGCAGGTTTACTTATTCTTTCTCTTTCGGGTGATGAAAGCACCAGGAGTCGCTGATAAAACACTTCAGGTAAGATAACGTCACAAAGGGGCAGCGAGACTGGTGTTGATGCATGTTTCTGATTGAAGGAGTAAGACTTGTTGCAGCTGTCCCCTGTTGCAACCACCCCCAGTCCACCCTGCACATTTCTATGGCATAATGAAGTGGGTGTACTGCATTTTTGGCGTGGCAGGGCGTTATTATCATGGGCTGAAATCCTGCTATCTCCATAAAGTTTACTTCAACAGAATTATGAATGTTTAACACTCTGAAATCGAGAAACATTGTAGTTTATTTTCTTACTGGCCTAATGGCAGCTTGCTGGAGGCCTCGCGGGTGACGCAAATTTCAATCTAAGTGTGAATCTCAGCACAATTAGAGTTGCAATGTGCTTCTGTTTTTTTACTGCACTGATGTGATCCTCATGCCTCAAATATTGTTATCTCTGTGCCCTTTGCGCTGTGTTTACCAGCAGATACCATTATGTTTATGACCACTGAATCATGATGTGAGCAAGAGAGAGAGAGAGAAAGAGATCCTAATGGTGGACAGAGCACGAGCAGGACACTAGTCGGTGTCTTTCACAGCCCTTTTGAGACCTTTTCATCACATCTGGTAGGCCTATGTGTCTGTCTGTGGTCATATTGTACATCTAAGTGTGTACTTGTGCTGGTTTGCGCGTGTGAGTGTGTGTTTAGGTGATAGGAATGTTTGAATTTCATGAAAAAACCTTAACCTATGAACTTGTAACATGTGTATTATGTAATCTAACCGCTTTTCAGTGGGTTTGTACCCACCACAGCTGTGGTAATGACGATAATCGCCAAACTACACGTTAAATTACTATTATTTACGGACAAAACGGCAAAATTGGTCTGTTTCTGGGACAACAGGTGCTAATAACAGCAGCACTGTCTATCCGCAGTGAAATGTGGTTGTATTTCAGTGTCAGAAGAGATTTTTCTGTTTGGTCTTTTTACGGCTGTGATCTGTGTGTTATGCACATGAAGTAGAGGTCTCCTGTTTCCAGCAGTTCATCTCCATGTTTGATCTTTTTATGATTTTACTGCTGTGTGTCCTGTACATGCAATAATTTACTTCTGTATCTTTTAGGTTCTATTTTTCTATGGTTCCATGTGCATGTTGTTCTTGAGTGTGTCTGGTAAACATGGTTAAGTATTGAGGTGTTTTGGGTGTTATTTTGTCTGAACTATGTCTGCAGGGTGTGGTAGAAGAGTGCAGGGTAAAGTCCTGTCATAAGGATACACACACGCACATTTGGCAGCCTTGTATGCGTGTATGTGTTGTCTGTGAGGGGCGCACTTCATCCGTTCATCCACAAGATGGAGGAAGAGATCTCTTTTGATTTTGTACTTGAACCTGAGGACATGTGTGCATGGGGTTGTGCTACAGGTGTGATAGGAGAGCTCTTTCAGTCGGAACACACACACACACACAGTGCATGTGTGCACATACTGTAGGTTTAAAGGTATCATTAGTAGGATTTATTTTACCTGAGCTGTTTGTAAATGCCCCAGAAAGATAGTTGATTGCTGAGTCTCATTCCCAGGACGTCATGTACCAACGTTTTCGGTTGGCAAAGCATTCTGAGTACAAATAATGAGAAATGCAGGCAGATGGCAGGGATTATGTTTTTATGAATCCTTACATTGTTTTTGTAGGAAAATGTTGCATATTATGCCTATAAGTAGAGAGACAGATAAATCAAATTCTAGCAGTTACTGTTCTTTTTCTTTTTTATGTGGGTTTTTAGATCTTACTGGCATAACACTTTTGTTTTTGGCAAATCAATAAAGATGCAAAAAGACTCATCACACATACTTGAAGGCACAGGCAGTCAGACATGCTCATATATATATATTATATATATTATATATATATATACATACATAGTATGTATATGAAATTAATTAATTAATCCAATTTTAGGGAAACTGTCACAGTATACAATGAATATATTTAGCGGTCAGGAGTTTTAAACACAGTTGGGGCTGCACAGTTAATCGAAATATTATTGAAATGGCATAATGGGAACTTTATCTTTTTGGTGCTGTAGTGCTGCAGACATGACTTTTTTTCAGAGCTGTTTTGATACCAACTGCACCTAAATACACATTTTCAGTCACACATTTTTGAACTCTCAAAAGAGGTTCACACTTGTGGCAAAGATACGTAACGAAGGCAGTTTATTTTACAGTTTAACAATAAACTTTATCATCTAAATCAGGGCGCAGACACAGTAAAGTTTCAGTGGCATTTTTAATAATTATATTTTTAAAAAATGACTGAAAAACATAATATAGAGCAAAATATGTGTATGTACCTGAATTAAGAAAAAGGATCAAATATATGCAGAATTCTGCCTATAAAGGTAACAAATAAAAACAATCTGAATTATGTTCTGTTAAAAAAAAAAGTAAAAATTTCTCAATAAAAAAAAAAACCCCAAAGTTTTCATATTGGCACTTTTTGAACAACATACATACCAATACCAGTATAGACTGATATTGCTAGACTGATAATCACCCAGCCAGTATATTAGTCAAGCTCTAACTTCAATAGACATATATTAAATATATATATATAAAGTCATGGGCAGTCAGGTACAAATGCACAGACATGGATAGAAAGACACATGTTGACAGAGACACACACATTCACATAGAGTCAGAAACACAAACAATTTGGTGAGGACAAGAGAAAAACAGAGAGAGTGAGGGTGTGAAATGATGAGATAATAGGCAGGACCAGTGTCAGTATTTTCTCCCAGGGCTCCTCCCACTTCACCAAAAGTCCACAACTTGTTTTGATCCAATGAGAGGAGCCCGTGGGAGGACCCAGCTGTCTGTGATTGGTCTGGAGTTTCACAGACCCCTCCCTTCCTGAGGAGTTGGGAGAGAGTTCTCTGTTAGTTTTTTCCTCAGCCACACTTACTGAGTTAGAGAGAACAGAAGGAGCACAGGACTAAGCTGTGTGCCGGTGCTGCCTGTCCGCTGCCTCTTCTTCTTCTTCTTCTTTGTGGAGAGTGTGTGTCGTCCAGTCAGTGAAGCCAAGCGGATTGATCACTCACCAACATGTGGGCTGCACGTCCACAAAAAGAGCAGGTTGGTAATGTCTCCCCTCTCTGTCCCCTCTCTGTTTGTCTGCTCTGTTCTATTTGCGTCCATGGGCTGGGGGAGATATGTGTCTCTGTGACACTCCTCCTTGGTTTTGGGTTGTCGGTGAGGTCATGAAGAAGAATCTAAAGTATGTTTAAGTCTGCTATTATACTTACTGCACCTTTAGGTAGAAGCAATCGGGGGGAGCTCTTGTTTTCTTACAGAGCAGATGTGTATTTAACATGACAAGGTATGGAAAGATGAGGTGTGTGTCTGAAGATCGTTGTCTTGGTGAGTTTCTTGAGCCATCAGCTGAGAGTTTTCACTTTTTATTAATGAAATCCTGCAACAAGTGGTGTGTGAGGCTGCTCAGGTGCATGTGTGTGCGCGCTGACCTGCTGCCCTCTTCATCGCACCCTGCTGTGAAAGTTTGTTGCTTCAGCTGGAATGTCATGAGAAGGCTGGAGATATTTTGCTCCTCCATTTCTTTGCTGCTCCCTCATGCCAGCTCTTCTCTCCCCACCCCACTTCTCTCCGCTCTCCTTCTGTTGTCTTTGTAAGTGATACACATGATACTGACCTCTGGCATTCAGTAGTCTTCTTTTTGCACAGGCTGTAGCAGAAGCATGACCTTAATACTTCTCTGTTGTGGTGACAGCACACGAGTACAGTAAACTTTATTGCTGGTATTCCTGGCTGAGACTTTGAAAAGACAGTTCAGCCCCAGATTGAAAAATACACGTTTCCTCTTACCTGTAATTCTGCTTTTCTGCTTTTTGGTGCCAGGTTTTAGAGATATCAGTTGTAGAGGCGTCTGCCTTCCCAGGGAGCACTAACTCGGATCTCAACATTGATTTTTAGTGGAAAACTGGTTGATATTCAATCTGAACGTTTAAGACCTAGGTGGGTGAAATCTGGTCGTAATTTCGATGCATGTAAAGGTAGAATCAGTGGGATTTGTTTGAGCTGTTTGTAAAAGCATCAGGACGTCAAATACTGATGTTTTGGGTTAGTGCAGGTCACCAGCACAACAAAATAATGAAGAAAATGAGGAAATACTGGCATCACCACATACTTCTAGTCAGTCATAAGTGACGATTGAAAGGGATTATGTTTATATGAGTCTACACATTGTTTTTTAAAGAAAATGTTGCATATTATACCTTTAATTTTTCATGTAAAAAGCCATGAATACAAACTATATAGGCTGTATGCTGCCAACAAGAAGCTTCAACAAGAAGTTTTTTATGTAAAATAAAGAAATGGCTGTTCTTGCTGTAGCCTTACTTTGATTATTCAGATGGTATATGCACGAGGACGTAGTATGAAGAGCGACAAAGATGTAATGTTGAGCGGAAAGATGGATGGCTGAGCGGTTTGAGCACAGGACACACACCCTGCGTATAGCAAATATTGTTTTCTTGCTTTCAACTGAGAAATTAAGTTTCTTAATCAGGCTCCAAAGTGATGATATGCTTTTATTTGCACACTGTAGAGCACTGGTTCCCAAACTTTCTTCCTGGAGATGCAATTTGTTGAAATGACAAACCATCGACCTACAATAAGCCTTTTTACTGCAATTTTTGCATCACCCTAAATTATCTTGCTGCTTTAATGAAAACATATACACATGTTAAGACTATAAATGAGAATTAAACTCATTTAGGCTGTGTAAACAGGCCATTTCATTGTTTTTATTTTCTCCTCTCAGGAAGACAACATAGGAAGTTTTAGTCCCGCTTCATAAATGAGGCAAAATAAGTGCGTTTAGACAGAATTAACAGGCTCTTGTTTTTCCCTCTCATCAGTAAAACAATAAACACATTTTAGATATTATTATAAATCTTAAATTTGCAGAGTTTCCTCCATAGTTTTGTATTTATTTGGGGACCCACCTGTGGGACCCCACCTTTGAGAATGACTGTTGTAGAGGAAAAAAAAATATTGATTTTGTTTTGAACTGTCCCTTTAAGTGTGCACGTGTGTGTTTAACTGTATTGACCCCCTCCATGTGGTGCTATCCTGCGCAGTGTGTGATGTACATCAATCATTAATCTGGACAGTGGGAGAAGTTTCACACCCAACCTCCTGTTCTTTAGTTAAAGACCTACAGTTATGTAAGAATGTTACTTCATTGCAGCGTTCCTTTTCTCAGGAAAGGTTGGAGGGATTTCAAATATTTTCAGCAAAGCAGGCAGATTACTGCTGTAAATCTGCTCCAGATGTGGACTACAGTCTTATATGCTCCCACCATATGCTGCGCCCGAGCCAAAATCGCACAAACCCTGCCTGGAGTTTCCAACCACAGCCTCAGACACGATCACTTTGTTGATAATTTAAACATTATTTTAGGATCGTACAACAACAGGCATTGTTTCTGCAGCTTCCATTATCAGCCCTCGTCAAAAGACTCCTTATAGTTAATATTAGAAGGGTTTGTGCTTCACCAAAACTTCAACAATAGCAGACTTTATCTGCGCTCTCTCAAGAACACAGACTGTCAGCGATGAAAGAGGTCCGTGAGATGCAAAAATAGAAGTGATTTATTTACATAGCGAAAAATGTCACTGTGCCATTTGGCGCTCAGACCATCATTAGCACCTTTGGTTTGCTGGTGTATCTAAACAGTCTCTATTTCTGAATCGGAGCAGCTATTTTTGGCCTGTACACAAGCCTGATTCTTGTCCTGTGTTATGAATTCTCAGATATTAAGGTCCAGGACAAGGAAGTGAAAGTATTTTCTTGCAAACTTTAAAGGGTTTAGTTCAACCACTTCCAAAAATCAGATTTTACTTCTCATCATTAGTGGTTTCTTGGTGGTCTTTTGCTTGTAGTTTTGTAATGATTTAAAATAAATGAACTTTTCTCTTCAAGTGAACTTGATATTAGTTCAGTTGTACTTGAGAAAACATGTTCAGTCAAGCTTCAGATATTAATCTGAACCAACAATTCCTCAGTCACACTGACAACATTACAAACAAATTTGATTTTCTTTTAAAATTTCTCAGTTTAAAAAGTCAGTTCTTCGTTTCTCACAAAGAATTTACAGCTGCAGCTGCTCCTGCTGGAGCTACTTTGTTCCAGAATTGGCACAAAAACATGTGTGAAACTGCTCCCAAAGAATGTATTAAATTTTATGTGCAAGTGGGAAGGAGCTGAAGTCAATACTAAGCTTCATCGTGGTTCACAATGTTTTTGTTATTATGGAAACAAGCAACCATGACTTTTCTTCACGTGTATTAGAGACACACAGCAAGTTTTCATCATATACGTTTTCTTCAAACTATAAAAAAGGAGGGTCTCAGGGCAGTTTTAAGAATGCATGCTGGGAAATCTGCTAATATGCTGATCATGTT
This sequence comes from Lutjanus argentimaculatus, assembly GCA_034769285.1. Classification (NCBI taxonomy): domain Eukaryota; kingdom Metazoa; phylum Chordata; class Actinopteri; order Lutjaniformes; family Lutjanidae; genus Lutjanus; species Lutjanus argentimaculatus. Next base: position 17,805,655 of record JAWZSL010000003.1, read on the forward strand.
TCTTTAGAAACTTAATTTAATGAGTTAACTGAACTCTGTACAGGACATTCATTCAACTCATCATTTCAAATCAAAAGACAGCAACTCATGTTTATAAGTTATGAAGTTTTCTGCACCAGAAAGTTTAAATTTAATTAACTTGAACAAATAAAATGGGTGTATTTATGTTAAGTTAATGTGAAAAGATTAGTCTATTTCACTAAAGATGTTTTTTTTTTTTTTTTGTTTTTTTTACAGTGTAGTTGTAGTGAAATCTTTTAAATCTTTTTCTGCCTGCACCCTAAATCAATAGAGGTAAATGGGATTTTGTTTGTGGTGCTCACGTGATTAAAAGAAAACATGGAAAAATTCCAACTGTGAATTCCATCAAACAATGTCCTCATTACTCTGTGAAACAGAACACACTGTCAACAGTTTTGATACGGATTATTTTTAAAATTAAAAAGCAGTTCCAGTGAAACCTCCCCGCAGCCTGGTATGTTGATAACTTGTACATCGTCAATGGAAAGACATTCACCTGTTGAATTTTTAAAACGCTGTTGGCATCACAAATGAAACTCCATTCTGCTCTATTATATTTGGGTGGCAGCAGAAATCTCAGGGACAGGTGCCTCCACACCTGGTCAAATGAAACCAGAACTACAACGTCAGTTCCAAAAGAGTTGGGACATTGTGTAAAACATAAAAACTAAATGCAATATTTAATGTTCAAACTTATAAACTTTGTTGTTTTTTGTGAATATACACTTTCCAAATTTGATGCCTGCAACTCATTCCCCAAATGTTGGGACAGGAGCATCAAAAGACAGTTGTGAAACGCTCAGAAAACACCTGTCAGGAACATTTGACTGGTAAACAGTGACAGTACCACTTTGGGTATTAAAGGGACATCCCTGAAAGGCCGTACATCAGCAACATCCAGAAACGCTGCAGACTTCTCTGGGGCCCGAGCTTATCTGAGATGGACGGACGGAAATTAGAAAAAAAGTGCGGTGGTCTGAAGAGTCCACATTTCAGATTTTGTTTTCAGAAATCATGGACATCGTGTCCTCCAGGCTAAAGAGGAGAAGGACCATCCGGATTCCTACCAGCGCCAACTTCAAAAGGCGGGCATCTGTGATGGTATGTGGATGTGTTAGTGCTCGTGGCATCACAACGTGCACATCTGTGATTTATTACTACAGCGTGGCTTCATTGTAAAAGAGTTCAGGTACTAGACCGGCCTGTCTGCAGTCCAGATCTGTCTCCTTTTGAAAACGCGTGATGCATTATGAACCCAGGACTGTTGAACACCTGAAGTCGTATATCAAACCAGAATGAAAAAGAATAACACTTTCAAAACTTCAGCAATTCGTGTCCTCAGTTCCCAAAAGCTTACTGAGCGTTGTAACATGCTGCAGGTATCAAATTCAGAATGAGTTTGTATTTACAAAAACCAATAAAGTTAGAACATATTGAGTTTGAACATTGTGCTGTATTCAATTGAATATAAGTTGAAAAGTTCTTATTGAAGTTTTACCAACTTTTTTCAAATTGGGGTTGTATCCTTCATGGCTGATTTACCACCAGAAGACAGTAAGTTGGGTGAACAAGAGCACGAATGTTCTTTATACTTTCTGTGCTGTTACTGTAACCGCGGGGAGTCGGGAGTGACTTTAGGGTCAGTAAAGTTACAGTTTGGTAGTTTCCAGGCTCTAACTTGGCTGCCTCGGTCGGGCTGAGTCAGGCTTGGCTGAAACAGAGAAAGAGAGAGCAGTTCCATCACTCCTTCAGTACAATGATGCCTTGTGTTACCGCCAGCAGAACGCCACTCTGGCGATGATGACGATTGCGCCGTCTCCCTTTCTGGCATCTACTGTATGTCTTGCTTTCTCTGCCTCTCTGACCATCCCTGTCCCCCCTATCCATGGTGTGAAGGATTAGATAATAGGCAGCTTTAGTGTGGGCAGAGAAAAAGAGGTGTCACAGACCTCTCTTGTTGCTTCTCTATCCGTTCCTCCCTCCATCTTCTCTTTCTCTCTTTGTACCATCTGCGCCATGAGGAGCTTGGCACCGCACGATCTGTAAATGCCAAGCTAGGTTTATTTTATCTTTATTGTATGCATGTGTGACAGTGTGTGCGTGAGTGGTAGTCTGTTACGCAAAGATGATGTTTACATGCACGTATTGTGCCTTTAAAGTGATTTAAATCATCCATCGTGTTTCACAGCACTTTGTAAATGTCAAGCTTGTTATCACACATCCAGGAATAGATGATGCATCTTACAAGTTATTTATTTTTCCTAACACTCGGTAATCAGTGACAGCACCTCTGCTGATACTGACATAATGTTCAGTCCGCCTCCAGTGTTCTCTTCGATAATTTGACACTTTTCAAACACGTATTGCGAGCAAACCTGGTGTAGAGGGACACAAGTAGGAGCATCAGCTGCCATTGAGGATACGCAGAGTTCAGATAATTGTAAATACACTTCATACACTACACATTTTCCTTTAAAAACAATGTACAATCCATAATTCCTTTCAATCATCACTTATGTCCGACTAGAAGTGTGAGGTGGTGTCTGTATCTGCCCTCTGCCTATATTTCTTTATTTTTCTCAGTATTTTGCTGTGCTCAGGATACTTCATCAACCCAAAAACATCAGTATTTGACGTCCTGTTATCTTACTGGTGCGTTTACGAACAGCTCGGACAAATCCTACTGATTGTACCTTTAAGTTGTGGGGATCACTGATAAAGACGTCTCACTCAGAGGTGATGACAGCACTGTAAAAACATCATACAGGAGCAAGTGGAAGCAACAAATATTTTCTAATTAACTTAACATAAATGTACAAGTTTTATTTATTCAAGTTAACTGAACTTAAAATTTCTAGTGTTAACACTTCCAAACTTGAGTTCTTCTAACTTGAAGTGTTTTAAATCAACTCATTAAATTAAGTTGCTAAAGAAAGATGATCAGCAGAGTGCAAACTCTCCTCTTTTTAATAGTTTAGTTTGAAGAACACATGACAGGAACTCGCTGAGTGTCTCTAATGCACTTAAGGATAAATCACAATAATTAAAACACTACAAACAATGATGAAGGATAATAGTCTACTGAATTCAGTTTATTAATGATATCTGTCAGTCTGACTCAAGAGTTGTTGGTTCAATTTAACCTCACCATTTCCCAACACGTCACGTCTCATTCCAGTTAAGTCAGTTATTTCCCATGTTTCCCTGGAAGACCAGGAAGTACAACATGTATTTAGGGCTGTTTGATATAGTCCAAATTACTTAAACAACATTTACAGATATATTCCAGTATTTATAACGAACTATGGCATGCATGTGTGCAAATTCACACAAAAATAATCAAACTGATCTTCAAAACAACAATTTATGTTGCCCTGCTCTGTAATTACATTAACCAAACTCTTAATAAGTTTTTAACTTTTTAAAAAAAATGATAATAATAATAATTTTGCTCAGAATTGTTCATTTGAACAACAGGGGTTTGCAGAATGATGTGAAGAAGAAAATGTGATTACAAAATGAATTTACTGAAATGAAGAAAATAGTATTGCCCAACCTGCTGAACATTCAGTCTGTTGGATTGTTTGAAAGCAACACACACACACACACACACACACACACACACACACACACACACACACACACCACTTTCTGTCTCTTTTGTTGTGCAGGGAATCCCATTCCCCAGAAATCCATCTCCAAAGAAAAAAAAAATCAATTCCTGCTCAGTCTTATCATCTTTTTATTTGTTAAAAACATTTCAGCCACAAGGACCTTTCTCAAGACACGATCAATCAATACAGAGGTAATGAGTGTCTGTGGGAATTCACTTTATTGTTTGGAACTGAATGAGAAAAACAAACCACAAATTTACAACTGACAGTCACTAACACATGCAACCTGTTTCATAGGCGTGAAAGGCAGGATTTTCTGCAAATTATACTGTTATTATCCCCCAAAATCTTGCTCATAACCTTAACTTAGAGAGAAATACGTGCAAAGAATAAGAGTGGAATGTGGATGTGATGTCTGAATTCCCCTTAAATGAGAAAATAATCTGCATGTTTTGTCCACCTTAGACCTCTCTACGCCGGGATGCCCTGAAAGCAGCAGAGGAAAATCACTTTCTTTTGCGTACTGGAAATATAAACACTCTCCACCCAGCTCTGGGTGAGGACAATCCAACTGTTTCCATGTTCAAGGGATTTAGGAGTCGGTTAAAGTGTCGTGCAGTGAGTGTAATTTAACTCCAGCAGTAGCCACAGCAGGACTGCCTTCTTTTGTGCAAGAGACATTTTTATACAGTACAGATCTGGGAAAAAAAAAGCAGTGGTTCCACCTGAAAAAGCCATCGTCATACCCATGAGATGCTAAATCCCCCAAATCACCTGTTAATCTAGAGTTAAAGGAAACATTTCAATCTATTTAGCTGCAGTAAGGAAGAGACAGCAGGATGTATGATCGTTTCACATGTGGAACAATGGCAGTGGCTTCCCACGCAGATCACAAAAGTTTGGCAGTGAATCAGATTTTTGGCTGTAAGACACACGACTTCCTGACTCAGCTTCAGTTTGGACAACAGCAGCAACAACCAAACAAGTGATAAGGAATGCAGATTTTTTTTTTTTTTTGTCTGCCAGAAGATCAGGCCAAGATGACCTCGTCTTCGTTCCCATGTGTCCCTGCACGAGTACTGGAAGACTCTGCTACATAAACATAAACTAGATAATGTGGATCTTGTTTTATTTTAAAGCCTCAGAGGAAAAAGGTTTGTGTTATAATAAAAAAAAAATGGCAGGAGGGCAGATGGAACAAGATCAGGGACTGTAAAGACAAATTGGCTGCTCATGCATGTGACATGAATGAGTACAAATGGGTGTGGGAGTTGAATGAATACAGTATTGATTGTGGATTAACCTGGTGGGACCTTTTGGTAATTATTAAAGCTTGGTCCCACTGTCTCACAAGCCCCCATTCATAACTGGTAACTAATTACTTCATTAATAAAAACATGAATTGATGTTTTATAGATATGGTTGGTGAGTCATAAAAGCTGGGTGTTTATTTTTGGTGTCACTGGGCAAAAGTTCCATAATAACTTTTCAGCATGAGTAATTCAAGTGGTCTGAGAGAAAACTAGACTTCTGCTCCCCTCTTGGCTCTGTTTTCAGGCTTTAGAGAATCTGGCCTGTGATGGGAGACTCTGGCCAATCAGAGGTCAGTAAGATAAGTTGATTGTCTCATTCCCAAAATATCAGTATCTGACAACCTGGAAATGAGACTCAACATCGTTCTCAGAATCACTTCCAACACCTTTAATAGTCAAAATCTTTGTAATAAACCTTGCAGTCAAAACTGTTTATAAGTCATCGCTAATAAGGGTCACAGGTCTGTCTGTTAAATATGAAGCTACGGCCGCCAGCAGCTGTTAGCGTAACTTAGCACAATGACAGGAAACAGAAGGGAAAAGCTACCCTGGCTCTGCCTCGATTCAAAAACCAAAAGTGTAAAAATGACAGTTTGCCATTTTGAGGAGGATTATAAATTGGACTGTGTCTTGGCTGGGAGTAGTGACTTCCTGAAGTCTCAGCTGGTTGCCAGGAAACTGCTCACGACCAAGAAACAGTCTGCTACATAACCCTCTGTAAAAGAGCGAATTGTCACATTTACCCTTCAGTCTTTGTAATGATCAACAAACGATATGAATTAGTGGGTTGTAGAGGTGCTGGCGGGCAGATTTTGTTACCGTTGGACAGATCAAGGCTATCAGTTTCCCTCTGTTTCAAGTCTTTATGCTAAGCTAAGCTAATGTCTCCTGGGTCTAGCTTCGTGTTTAGCAGACAAACATAAAAGCAGTATTAATCTTCTCATCTGTCTCTTGGCAACAAATAAATGAAGCTCATTTCCAGTATTTCCAAATGCTTTATTAATCTTCTCATCTAACAGTATTTCCAAAGCTTTTTTTTTTTTTTTTTTTAGTCTTTCTGCTAAACATGGCTGATCAGCTGCTGACAGACATGAGCTTGTCAGACAGTCCATTGGAGCAGTTTATCAGAGCTTAAGACAAAGCAAGTGTTCCGCTGGAAGAGAATAAACATCAGTCAGAGAGATTTTTTCACAACCTGGCAACCCAAATTTAGCTCCCATTATTGGTCTGTAAAGTATAAGTAAACATTTTATTAATTATTTTTTGTAAACATTTATAAAAGGTCCCTTAAAGTGGCACCAAAGTTACCAGAGTTCCCCAGGCAGACATCCTTCTAACCCACAACACTAAATTAGAGTTAAATCTTACATCCCCAGTAATGGATTTGCTTTCATTAGAATTTATGACAGTTGGTCCCTGCATGGAAAGTGTAGCAATATGTTTCTGATGGCTCTCTGGGGCAGGTGAGAGAGACTAAATTTCCCATGTGTCACATGTTGAAAAGATTGACGAGTGCCCACTTTCCTTTTATGATGCCTCATTTTTTCCTCTCTCTCTCTGTGCCACACTCCACCGTACCCCCACAGTTCTTCTCCCACTCAGCATTCTTTCATTTCTTCATCTATGATTTCACAAAGCGTCGAGTCCAACTAATTGACATTTAAGAGGGATGCTAGCACATGAAGGGAGAGGCGGATGCTCTTAGCTGCTTCTGTTGATATTTATATACAAGCAGCTCGCTGGCTGTTAAAACTATCGCCATGACAACAGGACAGGAAGCAGGAAATAGGCAGCGTTTCATAGGAATGGAGTAGAGAGATAACGCCTGCAGACTCGTGGTTCCGTTGCATTCTCATCATTCCGCTGCTCACCCATCAGGTTGACATGACGAGTGCTTTTGTACATGTATGTGCATGTACATGTTTGACATCTGAGTCGACACATGCAGTTATTGAACCCACAGCCAGAATTCCAGGTCAGGTCTGCAGTTAACCTCTGCGTGGGTCAAGCCTGTTGGGGGTCGTGGGTATTCTTGGAGCAGGGAGATAAACCGTACTGTCATAAATATGTCTTCTGGAATCTAAGATTGCACGCACTCCCAACACAAAAGTTCAGCCAATGACGCTGATGCATCCTGTATGTCCACCTAGACCAATGGTTCTCAACTTCTTTGGGGGGCCAGCACCCCCTGTCCATTATCCACATTTTTCACTATCTGTTTCTCAGGGACTCTACATATTAAAAACATTGCTGTAAATATGCCAGAATTAGCCAAAAGGCTAGTTTTCCTCCATTGTCTGTGGCTGTGAGGTTGGCAGCCTAGTCCGTGCAATTGTTGCACTTGGACTGAATGTGAAGGACCTGGCTGAATCCCTGCACAAGCGCAAGCCAGAACAGCTGGCAGTTGGAGCGGTAGTACAGACAGTTGTTGCTATGGAGATCATACACCGTCTTGTCTAGTTGCCTTGGTGTAAACAGGCAGGTTTTAAGAATTCCCCGACCAGTACAAGTTTCAACTCATCTCATGAATCTTTGGAGTAAACATACCTAACGTCCACCCAGAACACCTCAACCCCCCACCCCCTTTCATAAATACGCATCTAGTGCCCCCCCCAACAATCTCTGAATATCCCCTGGGGGGTGGTATCACCCCCTTTGAGAAACACTAACTGAGAAGTGATTTACTCAACAGGTTGACTCTATGTTTAGAACATTTTGATTTAAATTTTGTTGCTTTTTCTTCATCAGTTTTTGGTATTGTTTCAGGTATTGGGGTGCAAATTTTGTGCATTTTGTTGACTGATAGTTGAACCAATTAACAATCCATAATCAAATATTCTTTAACAATTAATGAGATGCAAATCGTTCTTCTCAGTTTAAGTTTTATTTACACAGTACATGTCCATACATGTATACGGTTCTAGCGCTGCATTAGGTATTTAAATTTGTGAAGCACAAACAAGCTAAATAAACAAAATAATAAAGCAAAAAGGGTCTTGAATGAAATGAGTGCTCTTTTCTGCCTGTTCTTATTCAACAAATAGCCCCAAAAATTGCTGAATGGAGTGCAAGTATTGTCGTTTTCCGACTAACAAGGCAGACCAAACCAAATCATGAGAAAACCCATGAACTTTGGAGAAATGGTACACAAATCATACACAGTTAGTTAATACATTTTTAATCAGCTAAATTCTAAATGCTACACAGCTGCATAAGCTTGTCTTTGTTCCTTGAAGATTAAGTACAAAACAAGATTGTATTTCTGGCAAATAGACACTGATAAAATGACTGTATGTAACTTCCATTGTAGTATTCAGTTGTTTGTTTGATAGCCAGGCAGACATACTGTCGTGTCCGTTGGTGAGTTTGCTGTGCTGGACTTTTTTTTCAAGCTCTCTGTCTTGCTGTCCAATTAACTTTACAATTATAACTTTTGTGGTGCTTACCTCTGTACTCTGAGGACAGCTTGGCTCAAAATGAGTATGTTTGGTGTTGTGGCATTTTACTACTCTTCCCACAGGGCAGACATTTCATTGAAAAGTATGCAGACTGGTCTGGTGCTTCAGATACAGTGAACAAGTATTTCTCAGTCTGCTCACACTTAAGTGCATGTTTTCTCCGCCATCACTCTTTTTTCTTTGCACGGATAATTTTAAAGATGCCGCTCCACTTTTTCAACCTGCAGGGGCTCCTGCCTCTGACATGAAGCTTGCTAAATGTGGCAACTAGCCTTAAACTGTCAGGTGAGGTGATATGATAGCAGTGTGTCAGTCCCGAGCAGTCTGGATCAGGTTTCATAGAGATTTTGTCAAGAATCTGGATTAAATCGTCTTTTTATGTGGACTCCATACTATATAGTCTTCATAGCTGGAATAATTTAGATGTTACTCCATTATTTAGTTGTGTTGAATATTTTTTCCCACACTATTGTCCCTCTATAGAGGGACAATAGTGAAAAAAAAGTGACCAAGCAAAGGGAGCTATTTAGAGCCAAGGCTGACTCAGCAATGGACAGACATGCTGTACTTAGGAATGTTAAAACACTGGTTTTATAAATAGTCTTAAAGTACTGTTTTTAATCTTAAATAACTGTTTTTTTTCTTATAGAATGTTGGCAAATTAACAGTATTCGTGCTTATACTGCATAGCGTGGTCAGGATGGAGGAGAAACAAGCAAATGCTGTCAGAAATTGGGTCAAGTATAGTATATATTAGTATGTTATTATTATTATTCAGGAATAAACCAGAATGAGAAAATGATTGATTGGATGAATGAAGGGACTAAACGGTTTCACACAGACAACACAGAGACGTGCAGCGACTGTAGTCAACTGGTGACTCTTGACTCTTGTGTGAGCATGTTGGATCTTGTTCACTGGTGTGGGAATGTTTACTGTCAAGCTGTTATCTCCCGGTGTACGTGCTCATGTGTTACCCATTTGTCACAAACATTTTTAGCTCCGAACAGAAAAATTTGGCATTTTGCAGGGAATGAAGTGATACTTGTTTCTCTGTTGAACACGGTGGATTCTTTGGCTGCGTTTTACAGGTTCAGGTGTGTAATTTAACTATTACAGGCAGCTTATTAATCTACAGTAGTCAATGGAGAATCCCTTAAGGTAAATCTCTGTAGGTCTCAGAGAGAGTGATTTATTTTGCCTTCACTGACTGTAAGAAAACAATCGACTTTGTTCTTTTTCTCAGTGTGTGTGTGTATTTCTGTGGTGTTCTGCCCTGACTTGCTTCAGGAAAAACACGTTCTAGAAATCTGATGAATCACCAAAACGTCATCCTTTGGTTCTGCTGCTCCCAGTTTACCTTAAACTAAGAAGAAACAGCTGTTTTTTTCCCTTAAACTGGTGACAACACCTCAACGATTCCATTGTTAACTTTTTGTACATCAGTATATCACCGTTACACACATCACAGGACTTTTGATTCTTCTGTCACGACTGTGTAAATGCATTATCTGAGACTTTAGGCCAGTAAACCCTTGTGTTTCCGGTCCAAAAAGGGTGTTTATTTTATTGCTGTCTTCTTTTATCAGAAAGCTGTCAGATGTCAACAATTTTAATTAAGTTCTGCTCATATTTTCACATCAAAACCTACATTTTGGATCGCTGCGAGTTAGGATCCTCTCCAGAATAAATCATTTTAAACAACAACAACAAAAAAATTATTATTATCCTCTGGAGTAATTAATTATGTCCCAGTCAAGCCGATTTTCAAAAAAATATAAGAAACTACCCTTTCTTTGTGTTTTGTTACTAATTTAAAAATATAGTAGGCACCATTTTTTCAAAACAGTTAGGGAAAATATGCGTTTCAGCATGACAGGGTACAGAAAAATGATCCGCCACAGTTAGTGAGGGCATAGAATAATAAGAAAAAACATCTTCAATGAAATCTGCTGAGTCAGCTACTCTCTTTTTCTCCTGTCTTTGTTCCCCCTCTCCTCCTGAGCCTTATTCTTTTACGTCTAGGGAGGGCAGGTGTCCTAATGGCCCACATGTGTATGAACTAGTCTTGGATGACTAAGAACTGTTCTTGGCAGTGTATGGCTCTTTTTTTTTCTGTTGTGGTCACTGTAGCTGGGGCACAGTTATTCTCCACACTCTGCCTGTATCCTGTCTTTGTAATGCAGGATTTTACAGATGACTGCTCTGGGTGCAAAAAACGAAGCAGTGTTGCAAGCGCATGATAACATTGTTTTTAGCAGGTTTAACAGGTTTTTGGCATCTCAAAAGTGTTTTTTATACAAAATTCTACCCGTGTTCTGAGTAGTTTGTGTTTGTGAGTAATGGTGAAACTTAAACAGAGAGCTGAGCAATCTCTCCACAGTCCTTTGCTCAAAGTAAACATCTTGTAAACTGGTGTACAAATATTTGCATATAAGGTATAGAAATGTTGTATTTTGACGGTGCAGTACACTGTGTACAAACTGTGTTTAGGCTCTCAAACTTTTTCTTGCATACACGACTTGCGGAAGTTCCTAACCTCAACTCCCCCCTCCACACAATTTTTCTAAATCAATCATTAACAACAACAGGGGAAGCATAGAATAAAAAAGGAGCAGGCTGAATTTTAGTGAAATAAAGGTCAGCATATTGCACCAAACTCTCATTCCATATTTTTTCCCCTTCTCATTCATGCACCACTGTTTTAGTCTTTGTGTCATGCATGAGCACTATAATCTGTGGTATGTTAATGTTGCATGATTGCACAGGTGTGGTTGCATTTCATTTGTAAAATTCATTTCGGGATGTATGGCTGACAGTATACGTGTGTGTGTGTGACGCCCAACATGGTGTCTTACACATCAGATTACATCACTACATTGTTTCGTCACCAACCAGCCCTACCGACGGGTGCAGTCGGTCACGGACACATCATCTATGAAGTAATATTCGGAAGTGCTCGGTCAAAGAAGGAAACATGACTGAAGGTTTGAGGAGAGCAGAGAGTTCACTGATCAAAATGTTTGAGCCTGTGAGTGGAAGATCCGGGTGGATTAGATGTGACTTCTAGCCTGAAGAAGAATGGAGCCGCCCTCTGATCCTCCTCCGTAATCCCCTGCTAATCACATTCACATGTTCTGGTCATTTCCCAAATTAGTAAATTTCCTCAAACATATTTGAAACTATACATCAGGCCTGCTCCATGTGATACTGGCCTCCCTGTCACCTCGTGGTGAGCTTTTACTGTCCAGATGACTGAAATGGAAGCACACTTCTCCCCTTGTGCAGAAAATGAAACTTGAGAAACTTAGATTCTCCCTCATGGACTCAACAAGAACATTTCAAGAAACCTGGTACATTTTTTTGTAATCTATTGACCTCATCTCTCCAAACAGAAGAGGATAAAAAAAAAAAAAAAATCCCTCGTAACTCCCTATTTATCCTCTTTCTGACCTTCTTCTTTTGTTCTTTCGCTTCTTTCTTCTTCTTTCTTTCTTTCACTCTCTCTTTCTTTCTCTCTTCCCTTTACTTGTCTCATGACCTGAGCCGGGCGAGGGTGGGAGAATGAGGGTTTGTTATTGTTCAGGAAACCTTGTGTTTCACTTTGCACTCTCTGTGCTGTACTGACTGTTAAAAGATTTTGAAAAAAAAAAAGACTTCTCGCTCCTCATAAGGTGCAAGACACGTGGGCCACTGCTGATAATGACAAGTTCTCTTACGTCAACTTAAACGTCTTACAGTAAAAAGATTTAGTAATACTGTGGTTTACAGTGAAACATCCCTTTTATTTGGAATGATTCTATCTTTGATACTGTAACACAATGTAGACGACATATTTCTTCTCTTCTCTTCGTCTCTTTTGACAATAAACAGATTCAGATTGTAACATGGTATAAGAAATAAATAACAAACACATTATAAAACACAAAGCCAAACACGAAATTTAAAAAAAAAGTTACCAGATGAATAATAAGAGATAAATAAGAGATAACATTTATTCATCGTCTCAAACTTGTTGGGTTTGTTTTTTTTGTAGCTTTTATGTCAGTTGCACAAAACCTGTCAAATGGCAAAACATCAGATACAGCGAGTGAAAAAGAAGGTTGGCACGTGTGTCTAAACGTGACGTGAATAAACTTCAATATTACCTTGTCCATGAACATTATTTATAATTTTCATCTGCAGTGGTGCTTGTTTAACAGTGAAGAAGACAACTCCCATGATCCCACACTTCTTGAACTACGTCTTTTGTTCTTGTTTTAATGTGACAGTGACCACTGACCACTTATTGGCTGTTAATATTAAGATAAAAAGTTTTTTTTTTGTATTGGCATTGAACTCTGTTGTTGTATTGGACCAGTGTGTAACAGACAGAAATCAGAACATTGTGGCTGTTTGTGTTTTGACCTCAGTGTCAAAGATTAAGTTAATCATACTGAGCAGCAGAAATGAACTGAATCTTCACTCAGTATCTTTGAAGAAGAAATAACACAGTGTTCATCTGCAGTGTGTGAGCACAATACAATCATTAAACTCATGATAACAGATATGATGCAGATAGGGAGGAGACTATCAGCTGATTTTTATGATGTCATTCATTTTGTGTGTCAGTAATGATCAACTCAGTTCATTCGGGCAGTTAGTCTGCCATTAACTGGATTTTAAATAGGTTATCTCTCACTGAAGGGATGTCTCTGAAGTAACAGAAGTGGTGAGTGACACTTTTTTTTTGACACGTTTCCACAGAAATTTATGAACAAATTAGGGTGCTGCAGTGGGTGGGTGGGGTGGGGCTGGAGCGAGCGCGTGTGCATGACTTCAGCACGAAGTCATTCACTGAATCACTGAAGTGGATGACATCCATGTCTGTCTCATGAAGAGAAGTTCTGAAGTTCTGCACCCAGGCCCGATGTGGTATTTGAGAGAGCAAAACGTATGCATGACACAGCATTTCAACATGATTGTTTTCCTGTCAACAGCTTTGGAAATAAGTACAGGGCTTAACAATCAGGATGGCCTGCTTGCCCGGGGCAAATAAAATGCCACGTCGGGGAAGTAAATCTGGCAGCTCACTTGCCCGACCGGGGGAGTTGGTAAAAAAAGAAGGAAAATATTCAAGTTTTTTGACAATCAGTTAATCGATAAAGTCATTTTTCATGCAAAACAGCAAAAATGCTGTTTTCAGCCTCTCAAATATGATAATTTCCTGCTTTTGAGTTTTTGACTGACAAAAGGAGACATTCAAAGGCATCACCTTGGAAAAACTAGGTTAAATTAGATTAAACATGGTCATTAATTGCAGTCTTTGTTGTTGTTGTTAGCAGAGTATGAGGGGTCAACAAACAGAAACAGTATTTGTTTCAGTGACATGGTGTCAGTGCCGAACACCAAATGAGGGAATGTACTTGGGAAGAATGGTGTTTATGAAGTTTGACAGTGCTGCTGTGTTTAAAGTGGTGGCAACGTGTCCATTAAACCTATTACAGCTGTGTCTAATGTCTACAGTAAGTGTGTCTGTCCTTTTGAGTGTGTTTGTTAAAGACACTGCGTACTTGTGGTCCATAAGGGCTTCTTATAATAGAATAAAGCGTCAGGGTCTTGAGTAACCAGTCATGATCTGTATATGATCACTGGAGGGTTAAAAGTCAAGTGACAGTCTGTCTCTGTGGGAGTGTATGTACACTCAGAATACAGTCATATTGCTTAAACATGGACAAAGACATGTAACCCTGCATGCACTGAAGTTTCCATTTATTCAGCATCATTTCTCCTCTTGTCTCCTCTAGGCTCGCCCTGCTCTTGGGGCTAACTGCTGAGCAATGCTGGGTAAAGATCCGCCCACGACCAGTCGCCTCAACCTGGTGAACTCTGAATTAGCTGACGCCACGGCGGCCCCGGACGCACACGACGGCATCAAGATGGCCGACCTTGTGGAGAGCCTGGATACCAGAGAGCTGGAATAGGAGAGGGAGAGGAGATCGACTACGATGGAAACTGCATAGGTGTGATTTCACCATCATTTCTCCCAACACAACATGAAAACAAAACAAGTAACACAAACACATGCTGTAGGTGTGATCACTTTAAAACACAATAAATCTGAAGAATACTTGGCAAAGCATTCGAAAGAAAATCAAAGCTGAACAAAGCAGTCAGTTATTCTGGTGATAAGAGAGACTTCCAGGAAACTTCACTTGTCAGACTGTGAACCAGATCCATTGTTGATAACCAAGATTTATATGGCTGTATAAACCCAAATAAATACTTTGTGGCTGTTCTCTTAGACTGGGTTGCACCAACAAAGATTAATTTAAGATTCTTATCACTAGGTTTAAAATGAGTAAATCCAAATGTTAAGGTTGGTACACAATTTAAAAACTAATCTCCATTTATCAGATCCAAGTTTATTGATTTTAAATTAAATTTTAAACCAAAACTAAATAGAGTTTAATCAGTGTGGATCAGGGCTTAATCAGGGCTTGCTTACCCAACACTTTTGGCTGCTCTGTATTCCTTAACAAAACATTGTTAAGGAATAACATTGTTTGATAGATGGCTGACAAGTTAACAAAGTTTTATATTGTTTGCTGATCAGCTAAAAACCTTTCAAGACATTACATTGTTTGCTAGTTAACAAAGAGGTTAAAAAATCATTACACTGTTTGATAGATGGCTGAAATGTTAACAAAAAGTTACATTGTTTGCCAGCTAGCTTAAAAGTTACAGTAAATCATTACATTGTTTGCTAACTAAAAAAGTTAACAAAATGTTATATTGTTTGTTAGCTAGCTAAGAAGTTATCAAAATGTTACCCTGTTTGCCAGCTAGTTAAAAATGTAGCTGGCCAAGTTAAACCTCCTCAAGTGTAAGTTTAAAATTAATACTGCATCACATTTTAAATTGGAGATTAAAGTTTTGGTACAACAGAATTTAATTCAGTCTCAATTAAGAGTAAAAACTAAAGCGAAGTTTAAAGAGAGGTTTAAATTAAATCTTTCTTCAGTTTTAAAGTTTTGTGCAACATAATTTAAATGTAAGACAAAATCTATTCAAGTTTAAAAATTTATGCCTGTTGGTGCAACCCAGTGTCTGGTTAATGTTGGAAAAATCAAGGGATAGTAGACCAGCTAAAAACAAAACAAAAAAAAAACACAAGGAAGTACTTCAGCTGGTGAGCCTTCACTCTGGTATCTAACAGTGCAAGAGTATGAGGGTGGATTATTCCTTTACATAATTTAGATCTCACAAACTTTCCCAAACAGAAACATCTGACCTAACACTGAAAACTAGGAGTACATAAAAAATCTTGAACAAAGGCCGACTTTTTCAGTGATG
Organism: Lutjanus argentimaculatus; assembly: GCA_034769285.1. Lineage (NCBI taxonomy): Eukaryota > Metazoa > Chordata > Actinopteri > Lutjaniformes > Lutjanidae > Lutjanus > Lutjanus argentimaculatus. Next base: position 17,821,396 of record JAWZSL010000003.1, read on the forward strand.
CAACAGCCTACTCGCTCCCGAGCAGCCTGAACAACTCCCACATGCACAAGCAGAAGCACCACGCTGTAACCGCCCGCCTCTCTCTCCTTCTCCCAGGGGACACTCGGATCCCGTTTTCGGCGGTGTACGCCACGGTGGGCTTTAAGGAGGCCAACGCTAAGGTCTACCTCCCCACCGTGCCCATAACCGCCCGCATCCTGGAGGTGGAGAGATTCACCAGTGCACAAGACCGCTTCAACCTGTCGCACCACAGGAGTGTCAACAAGGTACTGAACACACACAGTATTATGGCAGTTTTTTTTTGCAAAGATTCAGACATTATTACATTATTACTGTCATTACACTCTTCACCTTGGGTTGTTTCTTTATTATAAAGGGCTCAGATGCTAATTCTTCCTTCTAATAACAATTTCTAAATCAACTAAAATGATTATAACCCTAAATATTGCCTTATTAAAGCTCACTATCTCTCACTCAAACACTCACTGCTACCCTTCTCCCAATGTGTTGTGTGTGTATGTGTACGTGTGTGTCTGTGTAGTCTTTGCCAGCAGTGTTTAAGATCGAGCTGAAGCACGGCGAGTTTACCTGGGTGGTTAAGAGGAAGGAGAAACATTTCATGGAGCTTCACAGAGAGCTGAGGACGTACAAGACCTTCATGAGGATACCGCTGCCGTCACGCAGGTTGGTGCCCCACACACACACACAAACACATAGATTTACACTCCCACACCGATATGCACATGTACACAAACGCTCGTGCACTCTTGCTTTTCTCACATTGCATTGAGTTGCATTCTTTTCCTGGAGATTTAACCCCAGTATCAACCTGTAACCCCACATTTTAACAGGTTACCTTGCAGAGAGCAGCCTTTTGTCCCCACCTGTAAAATGAGTTCACACCAGTGTTGGACAAGTTATTTTCAAAATGTAATATATTTTGTATCAGCATCAAGTTACAGGGTGTTCAGGTAGCTCAGTTATTACACCATGTGCTCCATATACAGAAACCCCCCATTTCATGTCATTATCCTCAGCTGTCCTTTCAATAAAGACATAAAAGAATAATCTTAAAAAAAGAAAAGTTAGGGAAAAAAGGAAGTAATAAGTTACTTTACAATATTACTCTCTGTGTAGAGTAATGCTTTACACTCAGGGTGAGCAAACATCCTGAAAAATTCAGGATGATTTACAAGCAGTAGTCAAAAATCCCAAAACTTGTCCTTTTTGTCCTGAAAATTATAGATAATATGAACGACACAAATCTGTGGAAATATCCTGGTCAAATAAATTATGTAGGCTGAAATTCCTGCTTTTAGTTAATAAAAAATTCTGTTTTTGTAAAATATAGATGTATTATTGATGTGTTTTCATTTGTCTTTTGCGCTGACTAAGCGCTCATAAATAATGGATTGCTGATGTTATTCGATGTGTTTTAAAGGTGCGGCGTGCTATTCTGATCCAATAGTTACTGCTAAAACTAATACTGTATATTACAGAGGGTAAACACCAAATTTGGTTCTGTGCAAAGTCTGCCAGAACATCTACTGGAAATTTCAATTAAATTAACACATTAAATCTCTTTTATTAAACCCACACACAAACAAAATTGTAAAAAGCTTTGTTTTGTAATTATTTCTTGGTGAGCTGCTGCGAGGCAAATGCCAAATGGTAATGGAGTGTAATTATGAGCACAGTTTGTTTGTATCTGGTTACATTTGTTAACACACTGCTCCAAATACATAAAAAAAACAAAACAAAACAAAAGTAGTGATTTCGTTCTATTTAAATGATGACTGCAAGACGAGCAACAGGAGTAACCATCTTGGAATAAGTACGTTTTTTTTTTTTTTCTTCTGTTATTTCCATTCTGCCAGACTTGTGTGAAACCACCAACGGTTGCCAGGCAACCAGGATAACTCCAGGAAGTCACTGTGCTCAGAAATGGTTCCAGCACTTCATTCTCCCTAGAACCACCACTCACATTTCTCTTTGTGCGTGGATTAAACAAACAAGACACAACCTGTACTAAAATTAATTTGTAAAATTTAGAGGTGGTGATGGATGGATTAAAAAAAAAAGACTAGCTGTTTCCCCCTGTTTTTGGTCTTTATGCTAAGCTAAATCCTCCTGTTTCTAGCATATTAAGTGTTTTTAAAAAGTGGTCCTAAAATGTGAAAGTATACCTCCTAGAATATAATCTGCTACTTATCAACATTGCATATTGTCCTCCAAGTACAGTGGACTTCCTCCCTCTTCATGTCTCTGTTTTTTCTCTCTGTTGATCTACACATCTGAAACAAAGGAATGTTGCCCCTGGATTTTAATAGGATTTACTTTTGCCCTACTCCCTCTTTCTTTCTCTCTGCCTGTCTGAGTTCTTTTGCCTCTAAAAACACTGTCCATTTCACCGCTCTGCATGTCTGGTTGAAATAACACATTAGTGAGTCAACCTGCAACCTGTCAATTTATTCAGGCTTTTAAATTTGCCTGTCTAAACACCCGCTGGCAGGAAAGTACGCAGGAAATTATGTGTTTTATTTTCAGAGATGTGGCTGTAACTGGGCTTTTTTATACCCCTGCCGGCAACAGCCATGGCAGGAGGCATGTTTTAAGGTTGTCCGTCCGTCTGCATTGGTGCGTTCAAATGGGGTTGTATTTACCGTGTTTACGAGATAATCCACACGAACGCCCCTCTCACGTTGTATTCACAATATCATGAACTGGAAGTTTCCTGCAAGCTTGAGTTGTTGCTTTGTAGTGTGGTATGAAACTTATTGATAGTCTGCGCCGTCTGTCTGTCCCATTCTACGGAGGTGATGTCTCAAGAATTCCTTGGGAGAATTTCTTAAAATTTGGTACAAACATCCACTCGTACTTAAAGATGAACTTAGATTTTGGTGTCAAAGTTCAAGGTCACAGTGACCTCTAGTCCGTCACATTCTTGTGAATGGGATAATATCTCAGGAACACCTTGAAAGGGAATTTCTTCACATCTGCCACACATGTCCACTTGTGACCTCATGTCTGTCCCACTCTCATGAAACTGATATCTTACTGTGCCCTCTCAAGACATGTTTTTGGTCATAACTCAATAATTCATTTGCTAATTGTGACAAAATTTTACACAAATATCTAATAGAATAAAATGATGAAGTGATGGTATTTTTTTATCCAAAAAGTCAAAGGTTAACTTCACTCTAACATCATAATTTTCAGCTCTGTGTCAGTCCTCTGTACTTCTCTGTCAGTATAGTAATATAGATTCTGGACAGGCTGAAACTTCTGACTATTTGGCAGAGGCAAACAACCGTGAGGCGGTAATTCTAGTTAGCTTTGGGCAATGGTTGAACAGAAACTTTAAGTCTGAGGAAAATTTGTCAAGTGCTCTCCTGGAAAGCATCTTCAACTATCTCTGACTTTTCAATCCAGCATTTTTTTTTAAATTTCCTCCTTCTCTGTCTCAGCCACACAGTGAGGAGAAGGACAGTGAGGAAGAGTGAAGTGAGGGAGATGCCCTCCCTGCCGAGAGGAGGGGGAGACGAGCTGGTGCGAGATGAGCAGGTCTCCAGCAGGAGGGTACGTCACAGCCTTTTTACTTATTTTCCTAATTGGAAGATTCACTCTTGTCATTTCTTAACTTTAATGGCAAGGAGCTCTCCTGGCACTCGCTGGTTGCCATGGTATTTACCTCCTTGCCAGCACATGTATCCTCTCAAAGCCCCTCTGACAGTTTGTGTGTGTACGTGTTTGCACGTTAGTGTTTATTTGCATGGATTTTGTCATTAAAATACTCACAGTGACCAAAATATAGTGTGTGTGTTTTTACAGAGACAATTAGAAGACTATTTGAACAAGCTGCTGAGGATGGCCATGTACCGCAAATATCACCATACTGTGAGTAATCTTACTAAGCACTGCAAGCTGTGGCACAGGGATAGTTAGCATTATTTAAAGTGGGCTTATATGAGATAATTATCCAAAGACAGTGTATTATCTTCAGTAGATAGTAGATATTTAGTGTATTTTCACTGCTTTACCTTTCCAACGGGAAACCACCATTACATAATCCAAATATCACTCTCACTGACTCAGCCAGACTCCTTTGGCAAAAACAATAATCTTACTTTGCAGAAATTGCTGAGTTGCTTGTCTGCTGCTGCCTCGATGAGTTGGAATATCTGAACTACCCTTTTAAAACACTGTAACACTAAATGATCAAGGCAGTGGTAGACCAGTAACTAAACTAAATTGCTGAGTCTGTTTGGTTTGGAGATAAAAAGACTTGGAGACTTAAACTTAAGTTGATTTTCATTCTACTGACTATACCTCATACAACCCCACTTCAAATAATTCTTTTAACATAACCTCATAATGACTAGCTGCTATTTATAAAAACTAGTTTTGTATTTACCATACATTTCTCTCGATATGAGCCAAATGTGTCGTGTCAGGTGCTGTAGATATACCTTAGATGCACTGCAGAAGTAAATATAATTAACAGTGTTATTCAGCGTTTGACATGCACTCTACCCTTATGGTGGAACACTGAGTGTTGACACATAATCTTTAACGTGTTTACCATAGCACTGTGTCTGCTTTATGTTGACACACTCAAGGAATGTAAGCATGTTATAGCTGCTCATTTAAGCTGCTCTCATGAGAAACACAAGATAGTGTTTCTATTTTGTGAAATTACATTTAAAAAACTGTGCTTATACATTTATAGGTATTGTAAAATAGGGAGCTGACTTATTATGAGAGCTATCTTATATTTGGGCCAATGACATATTTAGTCTTTAGGGCTTGGTTGCAATACAAAGATTATTTTTTAATCCTGATTAAATCATGGTCTGACTTTAAATTATGTGTACCCCAACCATGATACAAGTACCATGGTGTTTTTTGACAGTACCATAGTACTGTAACTACATTTTTTACTCTAAAATCAGATTAAATGTAGGCTATGTGATCCAGTATTAACTTTAAATTTTACACTTGATTAGGTTTAACTTGTAAAATGACTGCCTTTTTGAGATGGACTGAGCAAAATAATCTCAAAGAAGTTCCTCAAAGAAAGTTAAGAGACAGACTCATAGCCTTTTTTTATTATTATTATTATTATAGTTTAGACTTTCTTTGGTAAGTCACCATTAGCAGGGTAACCAGGCTAACTAACCTTTTAACTAGCTAGCAAATGATGCAACGCTTTGTTAACCTTTTAGTTAGTTAGCTAGCTACCAAACAATGTAACATTTTGTTAACTTTTTAGATAGCCAGCAAACAAGGTAACTTTTAAAAAAACTTTTTAGTTGTTAGTATTAAGATAATGTTTTGTTGCTTGCTTTTTAACTTGCAAGCAAACAAGGTAACGTTTTGTTAACTTTTTATCTAATTAAAATGTTTCATACTTCTGCTACTAAGTCCTGACAACATTTTGATTAAACTCTATTTAATTTTGGTTCACACCAATAAACTTATTTAATTGAATAAACAGAGATTAGATTTTAATTGTGTAACAATGCTCTGCTTAATCTTAAATCTGGATTTACCCGTTTTAAACACTGTTTTGCTCTGATTAGAACTAATCTTAAATTCACTTAATCTTTGCTGGTGTAACCCAGTTCAAGTATACTAAACTTGTACTACCTTTACCCTTACTTACTTTATCATAATGGCAGGATGAGCCTTCAAACAGGCCAAACTATATTTAGCCATAGCATTGTGGCTCACTGTTATGTACTAACATGCATCATTGTGACGCAGTCAAAGTTAATATCTGAGGTG